>OX463246.1:82147828-82747828 GCA_949820135.1 Sylvilagus floridanus | reverse complement strand
TTGTGACTCTGCCTTTCAAATAAATGAATAAATCTTAAAATAAATAAAAAGAGAGTAAACAGTTAAGGTATCTAAGTCTCATATCTGTGTACTTGGTCTCTGATTTCTGTTCATTGGTGAATGTAGACTCTATTAGGCAGCAGGTGGGAGTTAGGTACTTGGATCCCTGCCACCTTTCCACCTCTCATCTTTTGCCTGACCCATTCATGGCTGTTACAGATATTTGAAGAATAAACCAATAGGCTCTCTCTCTCTCTCTCTCTCTCTCACTCTCTCTCTCTCTCTCTCCTCAAACAAAAATAATAAATAACTTGTAAAACACTTGTCAGTGTGTCACAGAAGGAAGATAGACTCATGTATGATTCACATTTAACATATACTTGAATATATACATATGTTTAAATTTGTGACTTAGTTAAATATAAATGGTATGATAAACAAAATGCAACAAATCAGAATTTACACTGTCATCTTATTAATGACATATTTTAACCTTAATAATATTCTAACAAAACTGAAATATTATGTTACTCTAACAAAATATTTAGCAATATTTTTCTGTATCTTTTAGGTCAACTAGTTGGTTATACAATTTTATGGGATCATAGAGGTAACATGCAAAATTTGGAATGATAATTTTTTTTCTTTCTTTTTTTTTTTTTTTACAGGCAGAGTGGACAGTGAGAGGGGGAGAGACAGAGAGAAAGGTCTTCCTTTGCCATTGGTTCACCCTTCAATGGCTGCCGCAGCCTGTGCACTGCGGCCAGCGCACTGCGCTGATCCTATGGCAGGAGCCAAGTGCTTCTCCCGGTCTCCCATGGGGTGCAGGGCCCAAGCACTTGGGCCATCCTCCACTGCACTCCCGGGCCACAGCAGAGAGCTGGACTGGAAGAAGGGCAACCGGGACAGAATCCCGTGCCCTGACCGGGACTAGAACCCGGTGTGCCAGCGCCGCAAGGTGGAGGGTTAGCCTATTGAGCCGCGGCACCGGACAATAATTTCTTATTACTTGAGTAATTTTAAAAGCCCTGTGCGTTACTGCATGTATGTGGATACATATAGCTTTACTAGTATATTTGTGTGTGAGAGAATATAAATAAATTCTTTTGACATTATTGGATCCAATCAAATAGACTGATAGAAGTAGAAACTTAGTAGAAGCATTTGGTATGTCTATTTTAAATAGCCAGCTTACTCCAAGTTAATCTCTACTGAATAGCAAATACAGCATTACCTGTAGAAGATAATATGATGCAAAATAAATTTGACATGAAACTCTTGATCTCAAGCATATTTTATTCAAACTTGGTGTTTTTGTTAAAATATGAAAGACATCACAACCCTCTTGCTCTTGAAAGAATTCATGGTGTGGCCTAAGCTGCGGCTCAATAGGCTAATCCTCCACCTTGCGGCGCCGGCACACCGGGTTCTAGTGCCGGTCGGGGCGCTGGATTCTGTCCTGGTTGCCCCTCTTCCAGGCCAGCCCTCTGCTGTGGCCTGGTAGTACAGTGGAGGATGGCCCAAGTGCTTGGGCCCTGCACCCTGTGGGAGACCAGGATATGCACCTGGCTCCTGCCTTTGGATCAGTATAGCGCGCCGGCTGCAGTGGCCATTGGGGGATGAACCAACAGCAAAGGAAGACCTTTCTCTCTGTCTCTCTCTCACTGTCCACTCTGCCTGTCAATAATAATAATAATATAATAATAATAATAAAAAGAATTCATGGTGTGCAAATTGGGTGATCATACTACCTAATTTGTCCCAAATGTATCTGTTGGGGCTGTTTTCTGCCATTCACTCTACAGTATGAAATTATGGGTGATAAATTATATGGCCACACTACTTACTGACCAAACAAACACATTATAGGATCTAATGTCACTATTAATTCATATCTGGAAACTTTGGAAGCATCTTAGCTTCTGACTTATGAATTATGCATCCAGAATGTTTGGGTTGATTTCCCCACAACAGATTTCAGTGGCTTCTTGTCATGTTTCTTTAAAAAGAATTACAGGAAAGTCCAGTTAATATTAACTTTCACACTGTGTTTCTAAAAGAAACAGTAGTTGCCTCCTCACATACTGGCAAACGGAATGTCTTCCTATTTTAGGAATACAGAAAGGCAGTCTGTTTGCAGTTGTGGCTGACAACCTGGCTAATCTTAAACACAGAGAAAAAGATAATAGATGTGAAAAATGTTCAAGTACAAGATGTCCTTTGCTTCTCAATTTTTCAAAAATATTCACTAGTAACAAGACGAGTATCCAGGACCTGTGGGGACAAGTTATTACTCAAAGTTGACCTATAAAGGTATCCTGATTTGAATAGTAAATCAGCTTCTTAAGCTTTGGTTACCTTAGATGTATATTAGAGCTAACTTAACTCATTTCATTAGATACAAAAAAAATATTTAATTCTGTTGGTTGAAAAGTACAACCCATATATTAGTTACTCTTACAAGGTCAAGATGCCCTAAAAATGTAATGTTAATAAATAAGTCAACTAGCTTTCAAAACAATAGACTTTTCTTAATCTTAATCTCACTGTTTGACCCAAGATTAAATCCACAGGCATTACATGTTGTATGAAGTTCAAGTACATCTCTTAGTATTTTTTTTTAAAGATTTATTTATTTATTTGAAGGTCAGAGTTACACAGAGAGAGGAGAAGTGAAGTAGACAGGCATACAGGTTAAAATTAATTAGATTTGTGAACTGGAAGACCACGCCTTCACCACGCCCCTGTGTGGCCTCATTCCTCTACCTGGCCACACCTGGGTGCCCACCAGCCAATCAGGTTAATTAACCACTCCCCTTTGTAAGTGGGTTAAAAGCCAGACATGGTGGCCCGCCCCGCTCTTCTTCCCTGGCCTCTTATCTGGAGGGGGTTTGCTGTGGCCCCTGTGCCCCAAAGGCCATGTGCTCTAGGCTTCTGGCCCAGATACAGGCCTAGATGCTCTTCCACGTGGTTGGTGCTCGGTATGAACCCCTATTTACCTCTCTCTCTTAAATAAAGCTGTCACTTTCCTATGCATCTTTCTCACTAAATAAAAGCTTAAAAGTACTGTGCTGCCTCATTTATCTGTGCCGGTATTTAGAATTCTTCTCTAAATATTAGGCAAGAACCCTCCTGGGCTAATTAATATTGGGGATTTAGTAATAAGCCCGTGGTAAAATTGTAAGGCACCCCAAATTCCCATAGCACATGTGGCACCCCAGATAGCATTTCGAGGGAACTTTAAGGGGCCACATTTCAGTGTAAATTTTAGGGGGTCTTTTCCGATTTCAGAGGCAGAGAGAGGGGGATCTTCTATCCACTGATTCACTCTCCAGTTGGCCACAATGGCCTGAGCTGCGCCCATCTGAAGCCAGGAGCCAGGAGCTTCTTCCAGGTCTCCCATGCGGGTGCAGGGGCTCAAGCAGTTGAGCCGTCTTCCACTGCTTTCCCAGGCAACAGCAGAGAGCTAGATTGGAAGAGGAGCAGCCATGACTAGAACTGGTGCCCATATGTTATGCCGGCACCACAGGCGGAGGATTAATCTGTGCCATCTCTTAGTATTTCACCAGCCCCTTCTTTCAGTATTTCAAACATACTTCTTCTGAGTCAAATTGAAGTGTGTTTTCAAATATAAAGCAAAATTGGAGACATAATGTCTCTAAATAATAGGGTCAGGGAGTAGATTAAAACTGATATTGGGCCTGGCATTGTGCTGCAGCTTTCAGTGCCAGCATCCCATATGGGTGCAGGTTCGAGTCCCGACTGTCCCACTTCCAATCTAGCTCTCTGCTATGGGCTGGGAAAGCAGTATAAGATGGCCCAAGTCCTTGGGCCCCTGCACCTGCGTGGGAGACCCAAAAAAGCTCCTACTTCTTGACTTCAGATTAGCACAGCTCCGGCCACTGCGGCCAATTTGGGAGCGAATGAGTGGTTGGAAGACCTCTCTCTCTCTCTGCCTCCCCTTCTCTTTCTGTGTAACTCTGAAAAACACTGGTCTTAATACATTTTGACACCAGCTCAGCCAGTGTTTGGGTTTTATGAAATGTTGGTATTAAATTGTTCCCACGATCATTAATTTGAAAGTGATGAGTGACGTACATACTATCTGTTTCTTGTGCATCAAACACAAACAAAAATTATTAAGAAATAATGACAATCTAATCTATTTATCCTTTGATATCTATAATACTTAATGCCTTCATTATCATGAACCAAAAGTCAAGAAAAAGCGACTTTTCTAGGAATCTAGCAAGGATGAAAGACAAAAACCTTAGCACTGGTTTCAATAATTAAAAACTTTCTTAACCAGATAAAATAGTTTCCCAAAATTACCATAACAAATAGCCACAGCTAGATGACTTAAAATGACATAAATATATTGTCTTTGATAATCTTCATAATAATCTTCAATTATAATTATAATTGTTTGTTTGGATAACAATTCATTCCTTAACTTACCTTTCAGCTCACACTTTACCATCAGCAGCAAAGAGACACGCTTTCCACACTTATTTGGAAATTGCTTAGATGAAACATGTGAGTTCATCACTTGCACATTTTACTTTTCTACCAAGAGTAGAGGCTAATTCAACCATGTTCTAGTTTTAGAAAAAGATAGCTTCCTGCAGCTTTCAATAGCATTCCTCATTTTCATCTGAGACCTGAACAAAACTCATTTAACATTCTCATTTTTATCAAAACTATGTCTGAATATATTTTAATATTGTTCTAAAGGTAAACATGAATGCTATGATTAATTTTGCATTAAGTTGTTTGTGCTGTAAATGGTGATTTAAAATGATAGCCTCTCCATCAAATTGCTCAGGTTTGGGAGAATGAATGAATGATCTACTATTGCAGACAATTCTCATAAAATCTGAAACTTTTCTCTGGGAGTAGAAATTAACACTTGCCAACTGAAAAGAAGTACTAGTTTTCTATCCTAAACTTCAGATTACACTGTTTTTATTCATGCTCTAAGATAATCCAGTAGCTTTCATCACATAAAATGGAATGCCTTTATTCAACATACTTGTCTTAAGTAGAATTTCTCCCTTTGTGCTGAAGAAAATTGTGCCTGTAGTTGATCATAGTAAATAGTTGCTCAGGAGCCATTATCTAACTGCTCCTGCTAGCAGGAGATGGGAGGAGCCCTCATATTCGAATTCATAGTAATACAGATAAAAACCTCTCTACCAGTTTTTACAACCATTAACAACATTCGGCAGAGATGCTTAAAATATTTAATAACTATTTGACAAAGACACAAATTAATCAGCAGAGACACTAATCTTCAAGAAAATGTACGTCTCTACCAACAAAGATCAACTGGATGTCTCCCCTAGGCCACGCTAACACGTTGATTTGAGGTTGCTCTTTTGTGACTGAAGATAACATTTTTCTGTGATGTGGATTTCTTGCATAGGTTAACAAGGAAACACAGTTAACATTATTTTTTCATGAAAATTTATTAATAACTACTTTTCAAAGATTTTTGAATTTACATTATTGTTTAGATTAGTTAAAAGTTTTATATGTTAATAAAACAAAAGCTCTAAGAAACATGGAAAATTAAAACCATATGAATCTATATTACTTTCTTGGACTTTTCCAAGGTAATGATACTAAGATGCTGCTCCAAGTTATCCATACTCTAATATGACCAATAAAATGTGCATTATTTTAGTTTTTATATTTAAAATGGCTTATTCTACTGCATCTTTAAGAGACCAGTTGTATTGTTGTTTTCCAGGGTAGTTTGTTATTTTTCTTTGGTTAGCCTTAGTTAGCCTATTAATTATCTTACATAGAAGGAATTTGCCTTGAAGTACTAATAATAGGGAATATCTATGGATATCTATGTTAGAAAATGGAGATTTAGTAAAATGGAGATTTTAGTAAAATAATATCCAAATTATTCTTGAGTTCTTCTACCAGAATCATTAGAAATGTTTTATTATTATTGTTGTTGAAATTGGGACATGTCAGTGTTTCTCAATTAGTATTTCTAAATCACAAAAACACCGTTTATTATCTGAATTTGCATTAGTAAGTTAAATTAAATGTTGTGATGAAGTGTTTGAGTTTTAATTCTAGTGGAATTTGGGGCAGTTACAAGCTTCTCAAATTGTTCTAGTTCTCTAGTTTTAGACACAGATACTCTGTGTAACACTACTTAATCCGCTGAAAAGGTTAAGACAAGTGTGAGATTTATAAAATATTTGTAGAATAAATTTTATGGAATAATCTTCACAGAGATGTTACACTGTTTTTGTTGTTAATGCTCATACTGAGTTGCTCCAAGAAGCCTTTCCACCTGCTCTGGCCTTGTGAGGTTAGCTGTAGCTAGTTCAAGGAGTGGCTCCAGGTCCATAGAACATCCAAGCCTCTTCTCTCTTCCTTCATTTCTGAGCATAGTCAGTCCAGCAGAGATGGATTTAAAAGAGAGCACAATATTTTTTCCTTTTTGAATTTTCCAAAAATATTTTATGTATGTCTTGACTAATGCAAAGATTTTTCCAAAGATTCTGTGTTGTTATCATTATTATTATTAGACTCACTACACATGTAATTTGTTCTTTCCTAAGTGAAAGTTTAAAGGCCATGCAGAAAGGTACTTTTGTTTACAAAGACAATTTAATGTACTTTAGCTTCTTACTCTGAGGTGATCATGAAGACATGATTCCTTCACTTGAGTCCAATGATTACTAAATGAATTAAGATCAGCACTGGCCCCACCCTTCCACCTGCCCAGGGAGTTCCAATGTCACAAAGTTTTAAGACTGACATTAACTTAGATAAAAATCTGCCTACACATCTCTGCCACCTGTCTTTGTGTCTTGTTATCCACTCCACTGTTCTGCCATCTGGCTCACAAGGTAAGTGACCTGTAATAAAGAACTTTGCAGAAAACTCAGTCTGAGCTGTGATTGGACACAGCCTTCCATGGCCCTCAAAATGCAGCACTTCCGTTTTTGTCATTAGCAAAGAGTTTCCCTCACAGGGAGGTAGAGAAGACTGGCATGCACACATAACAGCCTTACCTGCTTCATGACCACGAATCATGCATTTTGCTTTTCAAGAACTCCAGTATAAGTGACAACCACGCAGCTGCTTTGCTACACAGAAAATAAGCTTTCTCAAATGATTTATTTGATGAAGATATTTTGATGATTTTATGTGTTGAAAATATGATATAGGCTTGGTCTTTCTCCATAAGATTCCATTATACCAGGAATTTATTCTGAATTGTCTTAAAAATTCATAATATTATTCTCTTAAAGTATTTTAATGTAAGGTAAAATATTCAGAGCACATATAATATTGTTTTGTAAGGAAAATACCAATCATAGATTTGAAGAATCTGCTTAAAAAGATCAATTATACATTGTGAATAATATTGTACAATTACATAGATTTTTTGAAAGTCTGTATTCCAAATGCCAGATGTTCCATAATGATAAATCCTGTGAGAGGAAGAATTTTTCTCACTTTATTTTTAATGATTTCAAAATTTATTCAACTCACAGATTTGTTAAAAATGCTACAGATACCTTCTGGAATTTTCATATTTTCTGCATGTTAAGACAGCCATTGCCATTTGGAGTAGCATTTATGGAAAATTATAGCATTGAAAGTATAAAGTCAAACATTACTAAGTAAAATGGAGATGGAAAAAATTGCAGAGATTATCCTAAAAATTTGGGTGACCCTTCTTTTATGAGATCTTGTTACTTGTATAAAGGACATTCTAACCATTTTTATAGGCTACCATCTCAAAGCTAGTAAATATCCAGTGTTACCACTGATTTGAACCCCAGGAACCTGTTTCATTGGTTGTAAAGTATGAGGCTGGTGAACAAGCAGATGAGAAGGTGATCTTAGCAAATTTTTATAGAAAGAATAAATCTGGAAAAGTATGGGTAGGGAGTTCTGAATGTGGAATTCCCCTAAATACACCCCCCTGAACAATACTGACCATGAAGGTTCTTGTCTACTGGGGAAGCAAAATAACTCCTCAGTGCAGTGATTAGAATCTTGTGGGCTGCTTCAGAAATTAAACATTTCTGTTTCTGCATTTGTTTCTATAACTCTTATAATGACAAGAATTTTTTTACTCCTTATAACATCCTGATGGGACTTGCAAACTTTTGTGTTATATAGTGACTATCATATTTTATGAAATAAGTGAAACTATTATAAGTCTTCTAAGTGGATAAGGCATTGAAGTACAGTGAAATCATCTTAATGGATGCACTCAGTGAACTTTTATGAAGACTCATTTGTTTGAAAGGCAGAATGACAGAAACATACAGAAAGAAGAGAGAGAGAGAGAAAGAGAGAGAGAGAGAGAGCTTCCAACCACTGATTCACTCCCCAAATAACCACAACAGCAGGGGCTGGACCAGACCAAAGCCAGGAATTTCATCATGGTCTCCCAGTTGGAGTGGCAGGAACTCAAGTACTTGGACATCATCTACTGCTTCCCAGATACATCAGCAGAGAGCTGGATGAAAAGTAGGGTAGCCAGGGATCCTAACGTGCACTCCAGTACAGGATGTGGAAATCCTAAGTAGGAGCTTAACTTGTTGCTCCACAGCATCCACCCCACATTCAATGATTTTTTAAAAAGAAACAAAAATATCAGAGTATTAAAATTATGATGACATAAAATGGCATTCTGGTGCAGTGAATTAAGCTGCTGCCCACAGTGCTGACATCCCCATTAGCCCTAGTTTGAATCTGAGTTGCTCTGCTTCTGGTCCAGTTCCATGTGAATGCACCTGAGAAAAGCAGCAGAAGATGTGCTGAGTACTTGGATCTTTGCCACAAACATGGGCAACCTGAATGAAATGGAAGAGCGCTCCACCAAACAAATAAATAAATCTTTAAAAAATAAAAAAAATTAAATAATGATTGCAGTCCTCTATCATCCTCCATGTGTACACTTATGCCACTCAATCTTGATTTCTACATATTCAAGAGGGGCTATACATTATACCTTTAATACATATTTCTGCTTTTCATTTTGTACTTGACATATTAGCTATGGATCCTCATGATAGTATGCATGAATGCATGTACATATGAACATACATACATGCCTAAAAAAGTAAGCATGCCTACATAAATCCAAGACAAGGCATGTGCAGACTGTTGTCTGAGAAAATTTCTGATAGGGCCCCAAAACATTAACTGTCTAATTTAAACTGACTGATCCTTGAATGACAAAAAACAATCAATTTTTTTTCATTTTTAAGATTTTTATTTATTTATTTGAGAGGTAGAGTTACAGAGAGAGAAAGGGAGAGACAGAGAGATCTTCCATCCTCTGACTCACTCCAAAACGTCCACAATGGACTGAACTGGGCCAATCCAAAGCCAGGAACCTGGAGCTTCTTTGAGGTCTCCCATGTGGGTGCAGGGGCCCAAGGACTTTCCTAGGCCATAGCAAAGTGCTGGATATGAAGATGAACAACTGGGACTCGAACCAACGCCCATATGAGAAATCAGCGCTACAGGCAGAGGCTTAGCCCACTCTGCCACAGATCTGGCTCCAATTAAATTTATTAATTCCAAAAGAGTGAAAACAACATAAAGAGACTTGCATCCTCTTTCCATACTGTTTAGTCTCTTTCATTCCCTTTAGATAAATCAATAAGCAGAAATGAAATGAGCATGTGAGAATTTTAAAGGCCAGCTGCTGCAGCTGGCAAGTGTTTGAAGCTAATGGCTAATCTTCAAGTGCAGTGCCGATTTTGCTAAAACCTGAATCCTCTTTCATCCTGACAGCCTAAGTTTCTGAGCCAAAATCATGGGACAGTTCTTGGATTCCTGAATCTCTTATTTGAGAGCAATGTAGGATAAACAGATGCAGTATAGGATAGAAAGAAAATCTTTCTTACTCTCAGTTGGTTTTGAACAGTTTTCTCATTAGTTCATGTAATTATCTTCAAATAAAGACATGGATAAACTATCAAAGGCACTCTATATTTAGATATCACATGTATTTTTATTTCATTATTTTTATATAAGTACCAAAATATTTGAAATTAAATGTATAATATTACTTTAAAATATTTCAGTTATATACAATCTATCCTTTTTGATATAATTTCATATTATTGCATCTTAGTTTCTGAGATCTTATTATTTTTCCTTAATTTCCAAATGACATAATTCAGAATCTGTGATGCAGAACATTAGCATAGAATGCTACAAAATGTATTTAATGGATTATAAAAGTAATAGCTTTTATTTTTGTCATAATGGTTATTAGACCATGGTTTGCATTTTTCCGAATTTTAAAAAACATCTATTATCAGTGTCCAAATGGAATAAACAAATTGGACAATTCAGTGACAATTTAGTGAAATAAATCGTTCAAACTAGTGGCTTTTGGAACTGAGCAGCAATCAATTTGGTGATTTATGTTGGACTGCTTCACAGTGCACCCAACATTTTACTCTTCTTTGAGGACTAACTTGAGTTGCCAAAATAGATTAAGAAAAGTGGGTTGTACTCTAATAATCAAGGTATTTGTCTATGTGCACATTACATATACCTGCATGTATGTGCATATGTATGTTTCCTTAAGAGTCTATATATGTGTATATATATATATATATATATATATATGTATATATCTTTTTAAGCAATTCTTTTACATAAAAATGTTTGGCAACATTGAATAACATGAAGGACAGAATGACTAGATCACATACACACATATGACACACATGTAATTTTATATTGTGAGCATACTTTTAACTTCTACTTATTCTTTAAATTAACATCTCAGTGAATCCCATTATTCATAGTTCATAGATTTTCATTTCTCATGCAGTAATGCATTCTGAAATAAACCTATGTAAATAAGTAAATAAATTTTCTGCTTCTTTAAAATAATTTTCAAATCATAAAACAAGGATAGGAATACTAAAGCCCTATGCAACCTTTGAGTAGAAGTATTTCTCTTGACAACATAAAGTAGATAATGATGATGATGATGATGATAACTTTTCAGTACAATTAATCCATAAATACATAGGAGATATAAATGAAAATGAAAAAAGCAAAATTTAATTTCATGTCTGCAAAATCTATGAAAAAATGGGGAAAACAATTAGAAACATCATGAGACAGCCCATACTCCTTGCTGTAACCCCTATCTTCCTCCTTGTGTCCACCTTTCAGAGAAACCTGTGGACAGTCAGTTCCTTGTCCTGCGTCCTGCACATTCACCTTCATTCAATCTCCCTACCCTCTCCTAAGGTCTCACTCCAAACCCAGTCCTGAAATGTGCGGAAACTCTTTACTTCTAGATCAAGTACATTCACAGAAGCATTTTTAACTTTTAAAAATATATATTTATTTGTTTGAAAAGCAGATTATCAGAGACAGAGATTCTCCATCTGCTGGTTCACTCCCCAAATACCAGCAACAGTTGAGGCTCAGCCAGGCCAAAGCCAGGAGCCAGGAACTCCATGCTGGTCTTCCAAATGGGAGGCAGGGGCCCAGGCACTAAGGTCATTGTCTGCTGCCTCCGTAGGTCCAGTAAAGGGGAGCAGAGCAATCACTCTTTTTGGGGGGTCCGCAATGTCCTTATTTACTGCATGACAGTAACTTTTTTGAGAACTTCGATTAACTTTTTTGAGAACTCCGATTAACCCAGGTTCTGGGTTCTTCCTCTGTGTAAACTCAATTCTATTGTTCATAATTAAATATGTCACTTAATATTTTTAATCTTTTCTTTTTCTTGAAGTTCCCTTACATACAAAAATTATACTTGAATGAATGGAAACATCATTTTTCTTGGTTATAAATAACAAAGTTGTAAATATTATAAATGAAGAATTTATCTAAAAATTTAAGCTGAATTAAAGTATCTATAAGGCAATAATTGAATTGGGGAACACACTTTTAGTATGCAAATAATAAATTATAAGTAGATGGATACATGGAAAATTCTGAAAAAGTAAATGGTGATCTTATTAAAATTATGCAAATTAGGAATATTTGACACTAATGTATATACAAGCAAATATACAGATTTACTGAATCTAATACAGAATATGAAACAGATACAAATAAAATGGAAACTTAATGTATGACAAAGACGTATTGAAAATCCTTGTAGAAAAATAAATTGTGTTGATAAATATACCCAACAATTTTAAAAACAACTTGAATACTAACAGCTAACTAATTACAAGTAATTCTCAAGATATCAAAGGTTTAAACTTTAAAAAGTAAAGGCTTCCCCCCCATAAGTTTCCTCCCACCCGCAACCCTCCCCCCTTACCCGCTCCCTGTCCCTTTTATTTGCATCAAGATTCATTTTCAATTCTCTTTATATACAGAAGATCAGTTTAGTATATGTTAAGTAAAGATTTCAACAGTATGTCCCCACATAGCAACACAAAGTGAAAAATACTGTTGGAGTACTAGTTATAGCATTAAATCACAATGTACAGCACATTAAAGACAGAGATCCTACATGATTTTAAAAAAATGATTAATTTTCTATGCAATTTCCAATTTAACACCAAGATTTTCTTTTCATTTTCAATTATCTTTATATACAGAAGATCAATTCAGTATATACTAAGTAAAGATTTTATCAGTTTGCACCCACACATAAACACAAGGTGTAAAAATACTGTTTCAGTACTAGTTACAGCATTACTTCACAATGGACAACACATTAACGACAGATCCCATATGAGACGTAAGTACACAGTGACTTCTGTTGTTGATTTAACAACTTGACACTCTTGCTTATGGCGTCAGTAATTTCCCTAGGGTCTAGTCATGAGTTGCTGAGGCTATGGAAGACTTTAGGGTTCACCAACTTTGATCTTGTTCTGACAGGGTCATAGTCAAAGTGGAAGTTCTCTCCTCCCTTCAGAGAAATGTACCTCCTTCTTTGATGGCCCCCTTCTTTCCACTGCAATCTCACTCGCAGAGATCTTTCATTTAGGGTTTTTTTTTTTTTTTCCCAGATTGTCTTGGCTTTCCATGCCTAAAATACTCTCATGGGCTCTTGAGCCAGATCCAAATGCCTTAAGGGCTGATTCTGAGGCCAGAGTGTTACTTAGGACATCTGCCATTCTATGAGTCTGCTGTGTCTCCCACTTCCCACGTTGGATTGCTCTCTCCCTTTTTGGTTCTATCAGTTAGTATTAGCAGACACTAGTCTTGTTTGTGTGATCCTTTTGACTCTTAGACCTGTCAGTGTGATCAATTGTGAACTGAAGATGATCACTTGGACTAGTGAGATGGCATTGGTACATGCCACCTTGATGGGATTGTATTGGAATCCCCTGGCACTTTTCTAACTCCATCATTTGGGACGAGTCCGATTGAGCATAAGATTAGTACATGAATCTTAAAAAACAAGATTTAATCCAAAATGTTGCAATTAATTTGGGTCAGATAAACTTTAATTTAGATCTCTCAGAAAGATGGATATCTGAGACTAAGAAGCCTAAAATTCAAAATATAAGCAATGTAAAGAGTTGGAATCAACAATTAAATACACAGATAAATTTCTATTCAATAAATTTATAACAAAATTTCTTCACTTTTTAGAAGCTAATTTAGTTGTATTTACTTGAAAAGCGGAGTGACAGAGAAAGAGAGAGAGAGAGAATCTTTCATCCTCTCATTCTTTTGCTCTCCCCCGAGTTCCTGCAACAGCCAGGACGGGGCAGGTTACAAAGCCAGGAGCTACCGCCCAGAGTATGTATTAAGAGGAAGCTGGATCAGAAAGCTGAAGTGGTGCTAGATCCCAGGCACTGCAACATGAGATGCAGATGTCTCAAGCCCTGTCGTACTCTGCTACTCCACGATGCCTGCCCCCTGATTTTCTTTCAAAGAAAGAAACCATACATAAAAGTTGACAATGTAGTAGGTCAGAAAATAAATGTCAACAGATGTCAAATTCACCTCTTTGCCAAACATGTTCCCTGATACAGAGCAACAAAATTAGACATCTATAAATAAAAAAGGTACATAAAAATTAATTTGTGGAATAAAAATATACTCCTACAATAATGAAATGAAAGCGAAATGACAGACAGATGCTTTAAAAGAGAAAATAGCTATACCCGTGGGATACAGAAAATCTGCTTCCTCCAGAAAAAAATTCAAAATTGAAAATATATACAATGAAGTTTCCTCCTCAGGAATTTATTTTAAAAGAACAAATTGAAGTAAAATTAGCAAATATTAAATCACAAATTTAGAAAATTGATAACACCAATAATTTCAAATATAACACACAAAACTTGTGTAATCTTGATGACAAATAAAACATGCAGGCATATAAAAATTAGAAGTTAAAGTAACGGGATGATATAAGGTACTTGTTCAAATAAACGTTAAAATATTAAAAAGACAAAATTATAATAAGAAACAATTGTCATAGTTTCTCAGCATTACAAATATATGAAACAAAAACTAAGAATTATAGGAAAGGTAATTGAAGACTATTCCTCAGTAAGACATCTGGTCAGGGTAGTCTCTCTTTCTTCCTCTCTATCTCTCTTAAAAAAATTTACGTATTTATATGTTTCAAAGGCAGAAGGAGATAGAAAGAGAAAAGGAGAGAGGAGGTAGAAGGAGAGGCACTGAGAAATCTTCCACCTGCTGGTTCACTCCCTATATACATGATTGCAGCATCCATGGCTGGGCCAGGAACTGGCTGCAGCAGCAGCCAAGACCTCCAGCCTTGTCACCTACATGGCTGGAAGGGGCACAAGTACATAGAGAGACTACTACGTGGATAATAGCCATGATCAAATAGAGAATATTCTGGGACTGGGCCAGGCTTTTGTCCTACCAGTTAATACGGCAGTTTAGATATCCACATCCCATATCAGAGTAGGCGGATTGGCATCTCAGCTCCTGCTCCAATTTCCTGCTTCCTGCTAATGTTTACCCTTGAAGACTGAGGAGGATGGCTCCAGCAATTGAGCCCTGGACACTCACGTGGGAGACTGGATTGAGTTCCCATTTCCCAGCTTTGGTGTGGCCCAACCTAGGCTGTTGAGACCTCAAAGGCGTAAACTAGTGATTGGGAACTCTCTACCTGTCTCTCCCTCTTATATAATTTTAAAATGTGTAAGCGTATCTAATGATTGCAAAGCATATATAAAATAAACATCAATTATATCAAATAAAGAGGTCATAAAAATGTGATCAATCAATGAATGTTATAAAAATGACTGATAGAAAGTTACAGACAGTGAGAGGGAGAGACAGAGAAAAAGGTCTTCCATCCACTGGTTCACTCCCCAGATGCCCAGAACGGCTAGAGCTGTGCCAATCTGAAGCCTCCTGGAGCTTCTTCCAGTTCTCCCATGCAGGTGCAGGGGCCCAAGCACTTGGGCCATCTTCCACTGCTTTCTCAGGCTGTAGCAAAGAACTGGATTGGAAGAGGACAGCTGGAACTAGAACCAGAGCCTATATGAGATGCTGGCGCTTCAGGCAGAGGATTAACCTATTGAGCCACAGTGCTGACCCCAAATTAAAGTCTTAAAAATTGAGATGTTAATATTGGAAGACATCAGAGAAAAATGACATTATTTACACCTGAAAACATTTTACCTAAAAGAGAAAAGAAGAAAATTACCTGACAAATTATTAAAATTGCCAAAGGAATTTCAGTAAATATGTCAATAAAAGATTAGCATACAAAAATAATAGGTTTTCTTACATAGCTCTAGTAACAAAGTGGAAAATGAAACAGAAAATATTTTAATTATCACTGGGTCCAAATAGCAGCTTGTGTTATACACAACTAACATTAATGCATAAAAGATGTTTATGGGTACCTTTAGAAAAAATATAATATCAGAAAACTATGGGTAGACACCAAAAACAAGATGTACATGCATGAGAATATCCAACAGTGCAAAAACATCAACACTTACCCTTTTACCTACAAATTGAATGCAGTATTGAGTAAGAACCAATTATAAAATGTATTATTTTAGAAAATATGAAAAGTGTTTAATAAACAGAGGGGAAAAGAATTCTAGAAAGTAAAATTTCTGAACAATGAATAGCAGTGCAAGACAAATGTGCTCTTGGGGCAAAAACAACAAGATGCAAATAAAACAGTATCTGGAGACCAAGACAATCATAATATTCATGCATTCCCTAATTATTTATACTAATTTAGCATCCCAGTGATATCTCCTTGTTCTTAGTACGTTTACATCCTTGAACTAAAAAGTGGAAAATTTAGGGTTTTGTTTGTTTGTTTATGTGCTTTTTTTCACTTTGTCCCTATATTTCTCTGACACTGGTAGATATTGTAACTCAAAAATGTATAAGCATCCTTGAGTACATAGATACAATTTTAGTTTTGTTGCTTAGCCTGTGCATGTAGGTAAAATTTATCAATTACCTGCTTAACTCGATATTATCGCTTATCATTCAGGGTATTAGTTCTATTGGGCTGCTGTGAATATATGTAGTTTGTTGTTCACTGAATGCCATCATGATTCTGGTATTTCCTTTGTGATGAAAATCTAGTTGTTTGAAAATTCTAATTCACATAAAAAATACTCAAGCTGCCAATGTCCAAGTTTTATTATGTGCCTTGTAATAATTTCTCTTATATGCATACATTGGGTATTTATCTAAGCTTGGGGTGTGCATATAACTACGTGCTCTGAGTACTGCCAGATGGCTTTCCTGATTCGTGACAAGTTTGCACTCCCACCAAAGGTGTAGGATGCTTTCTGCTTTCCAAAATCCTCGGGAAAATTTGGTGTTATTTAACTTCTTAATTTCAGCCAAGATGATAAGTGTAAAATCTTCTCTTTTTTATAAGTTTGCTTTTCTCTGATTTCTTGTAAGTTTAAGCAGTCTTCATGTTCTTTACAAATGATGTGACCCCATCCAATCTAAGATCCATCAATGATGGACAATTTAAAAGGCCTGTTAATCAAACAATACTACTCAGAAAATATCAACTACAAACAATTCCAAGGATACCGAAAGATGGAAACGTGGATAATTTTTATCATTTAGTGGATGATATTTAGTACTTATTAGTCTTTTATTACCCCATCTATGTATTGCGTAATTATATACATGGCCATATGTCTGTATTTTTTTGATGTTCTTCTGGGTTTATCTTATTGGATGGCAACTTAACTTTTGATGGTCTAACTGTATGCTTTTGCCAATAAACCATAATAAAATAATAAAGTTAAAAATAATAGCTTATGTTTACTGAGTTTACTATACACCATGTACTATTCTAATCACTTCCCATGTACCAAGTGACTTAATCTTGATAAAAATGCTGTGATGAAAATAACTCCTGAATAAATAAATGACACACGAGACATTGTGAAATATGCTTAGGACAAAAAATAAAGATTGTGAGCCATTATTTGAAGCTCGGCAATCTGATATAAGTCTGTGACCTTGTACTCAACATTTATTCCAAAGCATATTATAGGTTCTGTCAATGTTATATACAGCATATAAATAATTGAAATTATCAAATTTATTCTATAGAATTATTTATTGAATAAAATCCTTAGATGCAACATACTCAAGTAAATTATTTTCCACTTTATATATCGTACTTTTATTTCAAAGAGCTATTTACATTCCAAATGGCTGCAATGGCCAGGGCTGGGCCAGGCCCATGCCAGTAGCCACAAGCTGCTCCTGGGTCTCCCACCTGAGTACAGGGTACCAAGTTCTTGGGTCATCTTCCGTTGCTTTCCCAGATGCATTAGCAGGCAGCTGGATGGGAAGTGGAGCATCTGAATCTCAAACCAGCCAGTGCTGCAGGCAGCAGCTTTACCTGCTACACCACAGCATCCGTCTCGCTCACTGGGTTTGTCTGTCTGTCTGTGTTTTTCTACCTCTCAGCATAATTAATAATTTATTAAAATTTTTGGAAATCACTACGAAAAGCATGATTATTTAAGTATATCTATGGAAGCCATTAAAATACTCAAATGACTATTGATATTAAAATAGACTAATAAACAGGAATAGTAGGATAATTATGTCAGTCTTACTATAGACAGAATTATTGCTGAACATTTGTATGCTTTTACATTTTTAGGAGAATCAGCAACAATATGCAGCTACATCTGTCATCTGCTCTGCTCACCACGGTCCTGGTAATGTTGCCAAAGGCCACCTGCACTGTGGCATGGCCTCCTCCTATGGCACAACTACGTAGATAATAAGCCTGAGAACTAGAACTAACACTAATGTAGCTTCCTCTACATAAGACTGTGCTAATTAGCTTGCTGTATTCCATTTGCAAACTACAAAACATAACTGAAGAGGACTATGCCTATGGATTATCAACACATAGTTGAAGTGTGTTCAGGAAAATATCACTCACCAAAAGTCTACTGACAAGCTAGGAAGAAGATGTTGACTGTAGTGGAATGAGAAGGCCATGCCAAGGTGGTCACTGGCAAGGGAGTGTCAGTTACTTAGCAATGGCTATGAAACCCACCTGGCAACACAGCCTGCCTGGCAACAGGCTGTGATTGGATGGCTTTGGAAATTGCCTGGCAACAGGCTGTGATTGGTTGGGGCATAGACCGCACCTTGACCAGATTGGCTGGTCTTGGCTATGTAAGATTTGGCTCCAACTGTAATAAAAGAGTCTGCAGCTGCTCCCCTCGAGCCTGCTTTCACCCGACTCCCGGGGTCTGTGTGTTGACTCCGCGCCTCTCGCCCCCACCACGCTGCTCCTCTCAGAAACGAATCCACTGTAACATTGTTGAGAAATCAACTGCAACAGTTGGCAAGTTGCATACTTGAATGTATACAATATATTCCGACACAGGAAACTCAGAATAAGAGGTATTATATATCCAGGACTTATGCACAGAGAGTAAATTAGATTTATTTTTAAAAGTAAGGATAGGAGGAAATTTATGCTAGACTCAGGTCAAGAATGATTTACTAAATCAGGTTGCAAAAGTGGACTCTATTTTGCTGTCAAGGCTGGATTAATGGAGCTTGGAAAAACTGATTTGATATCTGTGTGATTTGATATCTGGCTGTGTGCCAGAAAGATGGCTGTTCTGGTGGATGGGCTGAAACATGAAATGCCTAAAGGTAGAGAAACCATCTGAGCATGTCTTCTCTATATCATTTTAACTTTATATTTAACAGCTATTGAAACTTTCCTATAAAAATATTTTTGTACCTCATAACCATCCAAGCAGTGTGGCTCTTAGAATATACAACATGATAGTGTTTTCTTTCAACATATTTATTATTTTTGTAACCTATAAACTTCTCTATACATCTTCTTAAAATGGCAGTCACCACCACAAAACTTCTCTGCCTGTCTTATTAATATTGCAATAACCATTAAGACTATACAACATATATCTGAGTAATATAGCAATAGCTGGTAGCTCATATTAATGCTAATAAAATATATAAACATGTCAATATAATATATACTGCTAAGTCTATGTGCACTCACTGGTTCCTGACTTTAATGGTATAATGGAAAGAGGAAGCTGTAGAATACAAAGGCATGGAACTTTGAGTCCAACCTCAGCTTAATTCTTGGCCCTATGATGTTCTAAATAATCCTGCGCCATTTCTTCTTTCTTAGATTAGCTTCATCTCTTTACAACTGTGGAAGATGTTCCCAAGAACACAGCGTTTGGGGAAATGGGGTTTCTTATGTGAGATTCCCAGTCTGGTTAATGGTATAATAAAGGCTCCAAATAATATAACCCATTTTAAGTTTCCCTTACCACTACATAATACAGTGAAAGGAAAATAAAGTATAATAGAAAAGACTCTGCTGCTGTGTGGAAGTTCTGCAGGCGGAATAATGAAAAATATGAAAATGAGAACTGAAAAAATTAATTATTCATGCCCAATATATTCAAATAATTGAAAGCCTACCAATGATTGACTAAAGGGTTTAGTAGTTATTATAAGTCATCACTAATATCATGGCAGGTTAAATGAAATCTCTAAAAATAAAATCTGAGAAATGGTACAAATATTGAAAGAAGCCAAAATTCTTCATGAATCTAATACTCCCATGGTTGCACGTAATCAAAAAAAGGTACATCCAACTTTGTAATAATATCTGCTTTTATGGTAAAAATAGTATTTATATTTGTTAAGTTTTAGCATTCTAGGGTTCAAATAAGGTGAGGAGATAGCTAGTTAAAGTAGAAAAGACTTTATTTCAGGGGGACAGAATTGGGGAATAAACAGAGTACAGCCTGCCCAGACAGAGGGCAGGAGGTCTGAAGCCAAGTTTCATTCCATTTGGGCAGCAGGCAGAGTCCCTAATTGAGCTGCTTGCTGGGGCAGAGCACCACATGGACCATGCTACCGTGAGCGGGAGATGAGCAGAAAGGCTCAAAAGTCAAGTTTATGCTGCATTGTCTTAGGAGTTTGGAGTGTTCCGGGTACAGGGCTTTCCAGAGCAATGAACTCTTCACTAGCATTTAGATTATCTCATCTGTACTCAGTTTCATCAGGCCTGCAGGTTCTCTCAGGCCTTAGTGGCCTAATAGATTCTAACAATATTTATGGCCACTTTTATTTAAATCCACAGAAACTATAAGGGTGAAGACACTGTGATTCTTCTTAAAGATGATGTCCATACTTTTAAAGTTGCCTCAGGAGTCCTTATATCCTGGAAATAACAAATTAGCTGAAGAGTGTGTATGTGTGTGTATTCCATCCAAAAGAAGGATGCAGTTGGAAGCCAAGAACAGCTCAACAGACAAGATAAATGATAGTGTGACACAGGGGCAGTGGAATGAATGGGAGAGCCAGAACTACTGATTTTTGCTCTAATAAGTGCTCCAGGAAAAGAGGATCCATAGCAACTGAAATGTTATGTCTTGTGTTCACAAGGCTCATGCCCTGTTACAGAAACCAGATTGGTCAGAAGCAAGTATAATATTCAAACAAAATGTGGAGCACAAGCAAGTTGCCTGATTGCCTAAGTTACTGCCTGCCAGACTTCATGGTAAGTGAGCTACATGGTTTCATGTGACCAACACACATAGTATTGTGTTGTGATTGTTTCTGTCCAGGAGGTTATGTGAAACGTGGGAGATTTGTTGGTGCAGGGGAGCAGATGTGGGGAGTGAGTGCTCACCAAAAGAGGCTGGGGTGACCCAAGGTTACCTTCAGCCTGATTTGACTTTTTTTTTGGACAGGTAAAGTGGACAGTGAGAGAGAGAGACAGAGAGAAAGATCTTCCTTTTGCCGTTGGTTCACCCTCCAATGGCCGCTGCAGTCAGCACGCTGCAGCCGGTGCACCGCTCCGATCTGAAGCCAAGAGCCAGGTGCTTCTCCTAGTCTCCCACGCGGGTGCAGGGCCCAAGCACTTGGGCCATCCTCCACTGCGCTCCCGGACCACAGCAGAGAGCTGGATAGAAAGAGGAGCGACTGGAACAGAATCCGGTGCATGGACCGGGACTAGGACCTGGTGTGCCGGCACAGCAGGCAGAGGATTAGCCTAGTGAGCCACAGCGCTGGCCATCCTGATTTGATTTTAAAAAGCTTCTCCCTGCCTTTACTCCCCTGGCCTCAGTGTCTAACAGAACCTGGGTGGAAGAAGTGGTAACTGCACTTTCATTACTCCTTTGAGAAGTAAGTATTTTTATTGGCCTTCTGTCCCCAGGACGGTGCTCCTCCAATGTCTGGAAGCCATCTCTTTGAAATGTCATCATGAAGGAAGATGGCATCATTCTGTGTGAGTCTCAGTGAGAAACTGGTAGCCTCCCCTCCCCTGAGAGCCTTGCCCCAAGTTGTAAAATAACCTTTGTCATGAAGATGAGAGAAATTTTCATTTTCCTTTGTGGAAGATCAATTGGCAAACACAGATGGTCTATAATCACCCCTCCAAAGTTGTTTGGAAGAGGAGTCCTTCTCTTTATATTGGGTCTTAGTACCCTTGCCATTCTTAAGCACAGGCACCCGGCCAGAAGTGTGTCCATGGCCCAGATATAGTTATAGAAACAGAGGGTTGGGATCATTATAGATCTCAGGGGAGCAACAGTGATAAGCAAAGTGCTTTCAAGGCCTCAACAGTCCAAACGGTTTCCTGTTCCATGCAGGTTCAGAGAGCAGCTTCTCCATGATTTCAGAGGGCACTTCATCTGGAAAGGAAATTCAGAAGAGGAGGAGGAGTCACAACACACACACACACATACGCACACACACACACACACACACCACTTCCTTTCACCTGTATTTCTCACTTCCTGTGTTCTCAATGTATTACCTGGTGGATGCAACACACAGCTATTCTTCTGAACTCTTGGCAATCATACTTTTAGGGCGTGATTAGGGTGGTTATATTGTCCATTCTCTATTGCAATGAACCCCAGAATTACCAGGAGACACCTAGGTGCACCATCTGCTTGTAGAACAAACTGCTTCTTGTTCCCATTGAATAAAGGCAAGCCTCACCTTACCTGCTGATATACTTAGCTACTCTTGCCATCATAGTGACACAAGGAGTCCAAAGTACACCAGCAGCCACTGGTAGTCTAACAGCCTAATGAAATCCTTGCTGTGTCCTTTGTTAGCATTGTGTCCCCTTTGTTGACCTGGGACTCCAACCTTGTAAAGGCAAAAACCATACATGCAGAAAATATAGACTACCCTAGGTGTCACTTAGAGTGATGGATCCACTCGTGTTTCTACCCTTTTCTTCTAGGACCCACACATTCTTATTGGTAACTTGGTATCATGTTATGCTCTCAGATTTAACAATTCTACTGCATTGTAAAAGGTAGCTCTTCATATTTCCCCAGTTTGACGCTTCCGTTGTGCATCCAGAAAATTGTTCTAGTATCCTAGGAAGCAGAGCTGAACAGTGCTACAAAAACATTGACTAGTGGAAGCCACTCTTTGCTTGTTTGCTAGAAAGGGGTTCCTCAGGTCAGGCTGCACTGTGTAGGTTTATGTGAATGTTGAATGAGAACTTAATAACCCCACACAGTGATGCTATCTAATACTGTGTTGGAAGGATATGCAAAACCTATCCTTTGCCAGATCAGAAGGAAATAAGGGTAATCAACTTTGTCAGCAAAAGGCTGCTTGTACTGATAAGGAATAGCACCATGTTAAGAATTTAGAATTGGTTCCTCTGATTTCAAAAAGGTATAATTTTAATTTTTGGAACTTGTGTTAATTTCATATTGCTGGTATGAATATATGTCCTCAAATATTTTCTTAAATTAATATTTTAGCATGTTAAATTCAGCAATGATAAAAAGAATTTAGTAAAATGTTCATTTGAGCATATGTGTCCATACAGCACTGTAACATGAATAAAGATTCCAAAAAATAAAAATGCTGTCTCTTTGAATCCAACTATTTCTTAGTCTTAATCTTTGTTCAATAATTTACCTATACTACATTAGCTATTGAACTTCTGTTTGTACTAAAGACACTTTGTTATAATTTTCCAGTGAAGAATTGTGGTCCACAATATACAATTATGCTAAGATCTTTATGTAATGCCACACAAATATTCTGTTTATTATTATTATTTATTATTATTTGTTTATTTTATTATTATTTATTTATTATTTTATTTATTATTATTAACATTCTCAACTTAAAAAGGTTAAGGGGCATATTTTGAACTTTTAGTGTTATAGATGTTGAATATGAATGCTGTCACATGACTTTTAGTGGAACACATAGATGAATATGTCCTGATACATTGGAATAGACTAAAACTAAGTATGAATTATCTTGTAGTAGATTTGTTGAATTCTAAAATACAGATGGGAAGTCTACAGCATATTCTTCCAGTATTCACGAAAAAAATGACTCATGACTGTATCCAGCACTCATACCAAAAAACATCAGACTTTCCAAGGATCTCCCCTTATCCTTCCTCATGGCTACTCTTCCTAAACAACATTTACCGTCATTCCGAATTATATCACACAGATCAATTTTGCCTGGTTTTTCAGTTGCAGAAAAATGAAGCAATGTTTATTGTATTCCTATATTCTGGTTTAAGTGCTCAACATTAAATCTGTGAGATTCATCCATGGTGTATTGAATATTTTTTCTGTAGATTATTTAATTCTGATCTCTGAAAGGTTTTCAATTACATAAATATATATGTTTTAATAATTTCTGTGGTTGGTGGATATTAGCTAATTTTCAAAATGGAGCAATTAGAATAGGATGCTATGTATATTCAGGTAATCTATTAATAAATTTATATTTGCATGGTGGGGAGAGAGATTATCTGTCAAATGCAGAATTGCAGGCCGGCGCCGTGGCTCAACAGGCTAATCCTCCGCCTTGCGGCGCCTGCACACCTGGTTCTAGTCCCGGTTGGGGCGCCGGATTCTGTCCCGGTTGCCCCTCTTCCAGGCCAGCTCTCTGCTATGGCCCGGGAGTTCAGTGGAGGATGGCCCAAGTGCTTGGGCCCTGCACCCCATGGGAGACCAGGAGAAGCACCTGGCACCTGGCTCCTGCCATCGGATGAGTGTGGTGCGCCGGCCGCAGCGCGCCGGCTGCGGTGGCCATTGGAGGGTGAACCAATGGCAAAGGAAGACCTTTCTCTCTGTCTCTCTCTCACTGTCCACTCTGCCTGTCAAAAATTAAAAAAAAAAAAAAATCAGAATTACTGAATTGGTACTTGAAGCTTTAGGAGACATTGCCTATAGCAATATATGGGGTTTATTAAGTTTGTCTTTTTTATTTTCTTTATTCTTTTTATTTTCATTTTATTTGAAAGGTAGAGAGAAAAAGACAGAGAGACAGACACAGGGACAGACAGATAAGATCTCCCCCGTGATGGTTCACCCTTTAAATGTCCGCAACAGCTACAGTTTGGCCATGGTGAATCTAGGCACCAGAGGTAAATCTGGATCTCTCACAAGGATGACAGGGACCTGAGGACTTGAGCCATTATTCACTGCATTCTAAGATACACATTAGAAGGAAGCAGCTCAGAAGGAGAACAGCAGGAATTCAAGCCAGGCACTTTGATAGAGGATGTGGGTACCTCAAGTTCAACTGTTAGGCCAAACACACACACTTCCTATCTCTTTAAAGAATAAATTTTTGGGTTTTAATGTTTATGGTATTTATTTTACATATTTTGTTTGATTTATATTATGTTTAATTATCTCTTTTTACTGGCTTTGGTTAAATTTACTTTTCTTTTTATTATTACTATTATGAGAAAGAGTATTAGCTTATTGATTTTGAGTCTTTCCCTTTTTTTAATATATCCACTTAGAGCTGTAATCTTACAATTAAGCACTACTGTATCTCATATTTTGATAAAGCACATTTATGATCATGAAGTTAAAACTATTTTCTAATTTCTTTTGTAATTTGTTCTTTGACCAAATAGCTATTTAGAACTGTTTTATTTTATTTGCAATTTAAAAAATCTAGTAATTATTAAATACACAGTAAATATATAAGTGATTGTATCCTTTTTGAAAGATTTATTTATTTATTTGAAAAGCAGAGGGAGGGAGAGAGAGAAATACAGGTCTTTCATCACCTGGTTCACACTCCAAATGGCTGCAAAGGCCTGAACGGGGTCGATCTGAAGCCAAGAATCTGGAGTCTCCTCCAGGACTCTCATGTGGGTGCAGGGGCCAAAGGACCTGGGCCATCTTCCACTGCTTTCTCATAGCAGAGAGCTGGATTGGAAGAGGAGTAGCCGCGATTCAAACTAGAGCCCATATGAGATGCTTACACTGCCGGCAGCAGCTTTACCCACTACATGACTGCATCAGATCTGTGATTTTATAATTTAAAAGTATGTGGGATCTCAAAATTATCATCTATCATATGATCAATTTGTAATATATTTTATTTTCACGAGAAATATGTCAATGTTCAACACAATATTTTCTATCATAAGTACAGCTCGAATTTATTGAATACATGTGCAAAAATTCTGATGCTCTGTGTGCTTGATTTATCTCTTAATGAGAATTAATGTCATCTGCTACTATTAACAATTAGATTGTTTTCCATTGAATTGTGTCAAAATTATTTGCATGTTTTGAAGTATTTTCAAGTACTTAAAATTGGAAATTAATAAATCTTTTGGATTGACCTATTTATTATCATGAGGAAAATTAAGACATATTTTGTTCAAACAGAAAGAAATAATCATTTGCAATATGATTTCACCTTAAAAGTATAATGCTATTTTTACAATATATAAGTGTTTTATTTATTTATAAAACTCAGGTTTGAATCATTGTACTATCATTGACATTTGTATACTTAAATTAGGACAAAATCACATCATAATGACGTATATAAAGATTTGAAAGAACATAAAATAGAAAACCAAACACACTTAGATTATATCTTCAACAAAGAGTTAAAGCACTAACTTCAATCTAATGGCACATGTCCTCTGTTTAAATGGTACTCAATCATTTTGGTATTAAGTTGAAACAAAATTTCCATCAAAACCCTATGAACAGGTGCTATGTACTCACTCTTTATTATACAAAAATACTACTATGTCCCACAGCAATTAAAGTTAAGAAATGCTCATATATTTAACTAACAGACAGACGCTGGTGGCAGAATATGGTTTGAAAACACTCTGGTAATAAATCATGTTTGGAAATAATTCAAAGTGTAACTTACTGATAAATCATCTTACTTCAAAGTTATTTATAGGAAAATTTAATGATATGTGTTCACATTGAACTAAGTCACATAAAAATAATATTAAGGTAGTAAACTTGTGGCAGTAAACAATCTAAATTTTTAATCAATTCATATTTGCTTTTCTGTGGTGAATATTAAGTTCATCCAACTCTAATTATCATAATAGATTATAGTGAACTTCTATAACCACAATATTTTTGTAGCCTCTTTATATTATAAAGCAGCAGACAGAAAGAAAGAGAGAGAAACTTTCCATCCTCTGGTTCATTTCCAGAATCCCCACATCTGCCAGGACCGGAGCAGGCCAGTCAGGAGGCTGGAATTCATCCAAGTCTTCCATATGATTCAGTCACTTGAGCAATCACCTGCTGCCTCTCAGAGTCTGAACTGGCAGGAACCTGGAGTCAGGAGCTGAGGTCAGCAGTCTGAGCTGGGAGTCTAGCCCCGACACTCCAATGTAGAAAGTGTGTATCTTAAACACTAAGCCAAACCCCCAAACAATGCAATTTTTAAATAACCAGTTTTCTCTATTTCACTTTTGAATAAGAATTCAAGAATTGAATAAGAACTGTATTAACTACCAAAGAATCTGTGGAAGTTTTCAAATGCTGGAAAATATTGGAAAGATGTGTTTGATGTAGTTTCCTACATCAGAATTTCCTACAGAATCATTGCCAGAGTGCCATGATGATATTAATTATTAATTCATACGTTATTGAGTGGAAGACTATTTTGGCATTTCTATTTAGATTTCACATAATGAAAATGATTTGGTATTCTTAGAAGTTTGGTTATTATTTCTTTTGTTCATTCTCTGCTGTTTATGATTTCACAGGTGAAAAATAAATATATAAGTTATATGCAGTCAGCTGTGGTTGAGAACTGAAAGGGTGATTAATGGACAAGAGGGACCATCTAAAGACTTTAGAGAATAAACGCCTCTCAAACATCTTTCCCTCAGAAGTGCAGATAGGCTTTCATTTGTATGATAAATACTCACTATTTCATTATTCTTTCCCCAAGTCTTCTATATCTGACATTTGACTATAATTGTCCTCCTCCAGTCTTGTGAGGGAATGGAAGCAAGTTAAGTTAAAACGGTGACTCAAGACAAATGGTAAGCACATGCCTAATGAGACTTACATTCTCCACAGAGAGGATCATGGAAGCATGGAAAGCAGTGAGATATATGAATGTGGCACCAAAGTTCCACAAACGGGGGTAAATGTATTGAGGTAGGCACTTAAAGCAATTGCCCTCAGTCATATCTATATTAAGCAGTCAGAAATAAAATGTGCATATTGAGAATAAAGAACTTAGTGTAAATTTAAATGAAATCTACAGTCTGACATTTGCCTCATTTGATTGAGGAGGAAATATATTTAACCCTTTACGTCCTATATTTAGGTCACCCATGGAAGCTTAAATTGAGCAATAAATATATCACGTATGGTAACTTTGTAGTAAATATGCCATCGAAATATTGTGGAATTGAAAGTTTTGGACTTAATAGGTTAGGGTCGAGAAATGAATTTATATACTCAAAATGCATTTTCAAAGATTTGGAATTTCTGTCACAGAATTCTTGCTTAGATTTAGAGTAGAAAAATTAGTTGATGATTGTCCTATATCTTTATGTTTAGGTTAATAGGATACTTCTTTCACCATGGACTGCAATAACATTTAGTTTGTGAAGATAAATCAAAGACAATCATTTATTTATTTAATCATGAGACAAGAAACAGGATTGTAGTCAAGAATTAAAAGAAAGTCCATTCAGTATGGATCACAGTACAGATGGAATAAATATACACAATAGACAGAAAAATGTAATGCATAGCAAAGGAAGCAATCACGAGGTCCCACTGAAAACAGTGTACATCAAAATGTAATCTAGGGGCAGGCACCATGGCGTAGTAGGTTAATCCTCCGCCTGTGGAACTGTCATCCCATATGGGTACTGGTTCTAGCTCTGGCTGCTCCTCTTCCAATCCAGCTCTCTGCTGTGGCCTGGGAAATCAATAAAAGATGGCCCAAATGCTTGGGCCCCTGCGCCCTCATGGGAGACCAGGAAGAAGCACCTGGCTCCTGGCTTCAGAGTGGCACAGTTTCAGCTGTTGTGGCCATTTGGGGGGTGAACCAACAGAAGGAAGACCTTTCTCTCCGTCTCTCCCTCTCACTGTCTGTAACTCTATCTCTCAAATAAATAAATAAAATCTTTTTAAAAATGTAATCTACTACTCATTATAAACTACTGTAAATTTAGACTTTGAAAGGGGATTTTACCTCTTTTTTCATAGCCTTATTTATTATTATTATTTTTTTATTTTTTGACAGGCAGAGTGGACAGTGAGAGAGAGAGAGAGACAGAGAGAAAGGTCTTCCTTTTGCCACTGGTTCACCCTCCAATGGCTGCCGCGGCCGGCACACAGCACTGATCCGAAGCCAGGAGCCAGGTGCTTCTCCTGGTCTCCCATGAGAGTGCAGGGCCCAAGCACTTGAGCCATCCTCCACTGCACTCCTGGGCCACAGCAGAAAGCTGACCTGGAAGAGGGGCAACCAGGACAGAATCTGGTGTGCCAGCGCCACAAGGTGGAGGATTAGCCTATTGAGCCGCGGCGCTGGCCAATTTTCATAGCCTTATGAATCCAAAATAATGACATATTTACATAAGAAATTTTTATTATTCAAAAAGGAAATTGTTGCAATATTTAAACTAAACTTAGTCTTCAAGTCACATTCAAAAGGAAACTTCTGACTTTTTCAATATTTGCATGTCGCAAATATATTTGAACCATAGTCTCCTTTTGCCATTCTTGAAAACACATAATCACAAGAATCTGTTAGAAATTTAGAGAATTTCAAAGCTTTTTTCCATAGTTTCACAGATTCTTGCAAAGGCTATCAGATTCCTAGACTACAGATTAAAAAAAAAAAAACTTTTATAGGCTACTTTAAATGCATATTTTAAAATGGAATGAAAAGATAAGCTTGTTGATGCAAAAACTTTTTATTAAATCTGAGCAAAGTTTTCCCATAATTCTCATTTTCCATTAACTTTTTGAAGCAACCCCCCTCCATAACTTTAGATTTATGTTGATTTTCATTAAGTTCATTGAGCTAATGGAGGAAATAAGTCCAAGTAATACAACACATGCTATTGGTTTGTGCAAAGCTGAGGAGCTTCAGGCTCAGGGAAGCCCTATCTTGTGAAGGCATGCTAGTAAACCAGCCTAAACTGTGCCACTAAAAGAGACAATATCATTATATTAGATACCAGGAAACCTGTCTGCTCTCGGCCTTACAGGAGGATACCCTGGCAATATTCCCAGGCTTGTTACTATACTAACAATACCACAAGACAGGTAACAATATGGCAGAGAATTGCCTTCCAAAAGCAAACTATCATAATAATCTAAGACAGAAAAATGCAGAAGTAGAGTTGATATTTCCAATAAAAACATGAACTCAAATATTAAGAAAGCAAGTTTCTCTTGAGCATTGAATGTGTCAGCTACCACCATGGTAATTAATATCTTCTATATAGTTTCTTCATATGACATGCCTTTTTCTTAAAACTGCTTCTGCTTTTTCTCCATTGACAACATATCTGAGGATGTTTATTATGCACTTTTGACCATCCATGTAATTCATTGATTATGCTTTTTCCATTGAAAACATTTATCATTATTGAACTATTTTGTGACTCATACATGGAAGACAATGTTGAAAACGTTGTAAACTAAATAAATACTAAAGTTAATACCTTTTCAAAGGATTCTTACGTTCCTTAAGCAAAAAGAACCCAGTTGCAGGTAGGTAAATTCATGCATTGAAAATACAGGCAGAATAAAATGAATGAGAGGTATAATAAATGAAGAAAAATTAAGTTTTTATTTAGTCACATCATTTTTCAAAAGTACTTTTCCTTTTACTATAAACCAAAACAGGCTTTTGTTTTTTTCTCTTTTCAATCAAAGACAGTACCTATTTTATTGCCTTCAGCTTGCTATAGATTTGTAGCCTCAACCAAAATATATGGTCTATTTAACCTTCATCAGTCTTATTGTAACTTTTCCCCATGGTGCCCCCAAATAGATTTCCTGCAATTTACAGCCACTCTGCTCTTGGTATATTGGAATTGGCACAGCAACCAATATCTCCAACAGTAATTCTCATCACCTAACTGTACAGACCTAAAGTGAAACAAATCCATTGTCCCACTCAGGCAAGATCTCTCAAGCAGCTCATAACTAATTGCAAGGTCCTCTTTGCCTAATGTTTCTGCTCTCTATGGCCAACAATTTATATCAATATTCTGCACAATTTTCTTTAATTGACTGTACAGTAAGGAAAAAAGTTGTACTCCTGCTTCACATTCCTTAGTAGTTTCCAATGGGGAACTTATAATATGTCCATAATTTGGATAATTTGCACAAGTATATTTTGGTGTTAAATAAAAATCTATCACATTCAGTAAATTCTACTTGCCATTATTGCTGCTCTGAGTGTCCTTGTTTATTTGTTTCTACTAGTAGTTAATTGATCCTTATTTTGTCTTGCTCTTTGCCCTTCGACTCTCATGAAGACAGCTGAATACAGATAAAGTACTTTGTGTTCCAAATCTTTTAAAAATAAATACTGTTACAATTAATTTTAGAATGGTTGGATTTATTGGCTTAAAACCTTATTGTATCATCAACATGACATGAATTTTTGATATAAGATCTTATTTAACTTTCAGTTGTCTCAATCTGATTTTGAGAATATTTATTAATAACCTCTGAGATTTTTAAAAAAATGCCTGAATACCTACACTACATAGAACTAAAATATTGTTTTACATAGTCAGACAAAATAGAAAATAAAACAGCCAAAATCGGCAGGCGCTGTGGCTCACTAGGCTAATCCTCCGCCTGCGGCACTGGCACACGGGGTTCTAGTCCAGGTCCGTGCACCGGCTTCTGTCCCGGTTGCCCCTCTTCCAGGCCAGCTTCTGTTGTGGCCCAGGAGTGCAGTGGAGGATGGCCCAAGTCCTTGGGCCCTGCACCCCATGGGAGACCAGGAGAAGCACCTTGCTCCTGCCATTGCATCAGCATGGTGCGCCAGCCGCAGCGCGCCAGCCGCGGCGGCCATTGGAGGGTGAACCAGTGGCAAAAGGAAGACCTTTCTCTCTGTCTCTCTCTCTCACTGTCCACTCTGCCTGTCAAAAAAAAAAAAAAAGCCAAAATCATTAGTTCAGTAAGTCTTCTGAAAAAATGTCAACAGTCTTAAGTCTTCTTCTTTTTTCTTATTCTTCCTTTTCTCTAACTTTTATTTTTTAAGATTTATTTGTGAGCCAGAGTTTCAGACAGAGAAAGGAGAGACAGAGAGCAAGAGGTTGTCCATCCACTGGTTCACTCTCCTAATGGCCGCAATAGGTAGAGTTGTCAATCCAAGACCAGGAGTCAAGAGCTTCTTCCAGGCCTCCCATTGGGTGCAGAGGCCCAAGCACTTGGGCCAAAATCTATTGCCTTCCCAAGCAGGGAGCTGGATTGGAAGTAGAGCAACCAGGACTCGAAACAGCACCCGTATGAGATGCCAGCGCTGTAGCTCAAGGCTTAACCTTCTATGTCACAGCACTAGCCCCTCTCTCACTTCATTTTTGCTTGAGTATTATCTTTTAGATCATTTAAAAATATTAATGGATTACTTTCAACGTGTCAGACAGCATGCAACATAATGATTGCATATACTGGGCAATAGAAGATCCTTTCCTGAATGGAGAAAACCGACTATAAAATAATCAAGTACAAGGCAATGAAACATGTGCTTTTAGCTCTACAGTAAGATGGGCAAGATTTCGAAAGATCAGAGAGGGAAAGAATAAGCTGAATCCTTAAGATTAAAAAATCCACTTCTACACTCATTTTATCTTTCTTGTTTATTACCATATCATCCTCTTTTTTATAATTTTTCTTAAGAATTTATTTATTTAAGAGATAAAGTTACAAATAGAAGGAGAGATAGAGAAAGATGTTGCATCCACTGGTTCACTCTCTATATGGCTACAACAGCCGGAGCTTTGCTGATCTGAAGCTAGGAGCCAGGAGCTCCTTCCGTGATTCAAGAACTTGGGCCATCTTTTACTGATTTCCGAGGCCATAATCTGGGAGAACTGGATTGGAAGAGGAGTAGCTGGGACAGGAACCTGTGCTTATACGGAATGCTGGGCTGCAGGCAGAGGATTAGCCTACTGTGCCACAGCACTGACCCCCATCCTCTTGCTTTTTAAACATTTAGTTATTTGAAAACCAGAGGGGTGGGGGAGATAAAGAGGTCAATTTTCTATCTGCTAGCTCACTCCCCAAATGGCTGTAACAGCCAGCTCTGGGCCAGACCAAAGCCAAGACAAGGAACTCCATCCTGATCTCCAATGTGGGTGACGGGGGCCAACGTACTTGGGTCACATCTTATTGTCTTCTCAGATGCTTTAGCAGGGAACTGGGTTGGAGGCAGAGCAGCCACGACTCAAATGGGCACTCCTTATGGGATTCTAGTGTTGCAACTAGAAACTTAATCTGCTGTGTCACAACTCAAGCCCCTACACCATCCTTTCATTTTACTATTCATTCCTGTCAACACAATATACACATTTGGGTCTCAATGATGCGATTCAGTGTTTAGTGTGTTTAATTTTATGTGAATGTATCTATTCATCATTTCTTTCTTTTTTTTTTTTGCTTTTTTTTTTTTATTTGACAGGCAGAGTGGATAGTGAGAGAGAGAGACAGAGAGAAAGGTCTTCCTTTGCCGTTGGTTCACCCTCCAATGGCTGCCGCAGATGGCGCGCTGCAGCCGGCGCACCACACTCATCCGATGGCAGGAGCCAGGTGCTAGGTGCTTTTTCCTGGTCTCCCATGGGGTGCAGGGCCCAAGCACTTGGGCCATCCTCCACTGCACTCCTGGGCCACAGCAGAGGGCTGGCCTGGAAGAGGGGCAACCGGGACAGAATCCGGCGCCCCGACCGGGACTAGAACCTGGTGTGCCGGCGCCATAAGGCAGAGGATTAGCCTGTTGAGCCACGGCGCTGGCCCCATCATTTATTTCTTAATCCTTAGATTATTGAGACTTCTAGCAGAGGAAAACTATGCAATTCTTCAATTATGATTAGGCTTAAGATATAAATGGAAATAACCTATTTTCACTGCAGTAGCATTTATTGACTAGGGTACCAGGAATATTTGATTTCCTGTATCCTAATTGGATATAAGAACACATACAAGCAATATATGGTATTCCACCATTTATGTACTACAGGAATTTTTACCATGAACAAGTAAAACTGGCTTTTCTATTGATAAATGTCATACTCTTGTACTGTATTTTCTCTAAATAACTTTATTTTTAGATTGACATTTTCCTGATATTCAGATACTAGATGTGTATCCTTAATATTGTAAAACTAGAGAAGATACACAAAAAGATAAAGATTCACATATATATGTCTCTCTGTGTGTGTGTATGTGTCTTCTCATGCCATCTTTCACACAACATCATGAAATAGTTGCATATTGCATTTTATTACACTGGAGGAATTTCCATAAAATCAGAAATAATTTTCTCTTCAAACATTGCTGTTTCTAATTTTTCTTTTTAAAGTATTATCTTAATAAGTGTATTTAACATAAATCTTCTCATTCTTTTGTTATGATATATTACCCAAATTGCTGAATTAAACAGTGGAAAATAAATTAATGTTGTAACCAAAAGTTTCCTTTTGAAACATCCTATTCTTAGGGGTGGGTGTTCAAGGCAACAGTTAAGTCACTGCTTGGGATGCCAACCTTCCCATTCCAGAGTACCTGGGTTTGAATGTCAGCTCTGCTTACCACTGCAGCTTTCTGCTAATGTAGATTCTGGGAGAGCAACACTGATGGTGTTAAATAGTTGTCTCCTTGCCTCTTGTATTGGAAATCTAGATAGAGTTCTTAGTGCCTGGCGTTGGCACAGTGCTTTCAGACATTCAATGTGTGAAACTGTGGATACAAATTCTTTCTCTCTTCTCTGCCTGTCTCTGTTTCTGTCTCCCTCTCCCTCACATCCTTCTCTATATGTGTGTGTGAGTGTGCTTTTCAAATAAAAAAAATAAGCAAAAATTTGAGATGTTACTTTTTTCCCATTTTACTAATTTTTTTTACTTAGCTGACTATTATAAGACATTTATTTATTTAATCTGTTTATGATAAATGTGAGTTGTAGTTGGGCCAGTCAGTTAAGAGTGACACCTCCAGTTCTTATATAATAACCTGGAGAAAAAAAAAATGACACTAGCAACCAGCAGATGCCATTTTTGGTGTCAGAAGATAGGAATGTAAGGATTCAGAATCCTATCACCAGTCTAGTATTACTTCTCTGTATGTTGCTTTCTCCATTTGTTAGATGAAAATGAAGTCTTTCTCCTAGCCAATGCCTCTGGTGGATTGTGCAATGCCAAACACACCCTGCTGCAGCAGGAGACACTGGCAACAGACACAGTCCAATGAGACATGAATGCCAGGCAAGATGATTGCACTGTTCAAGGAGGATAGTTCTGGAGAACTGCATGGAAGCTTACTTGAAGGTTCTACTTTCCTTATTACCTCACCTTTAATGAAGAAACACCTGCTTAAAGACCCTAATGGGAAAAAAATCAGGGAAGTTATTTCTCTGTAATTTGTGCTTCAGCTGTATTCAAGAATCATCTTGGAAATCAAACTTAGTCTCACCTTTTGTTTCTGAAATTTGAAAGGAGGCTCGACGTCAGACTTTGCCTTTCTCCAGCAGATATGGCTTGTATGCCTTGAGTCTTGTTTCCTTATGAGGAATCCGTTAAAATGCATTGCTTCAGCCTCAGCATTCCGTGAACTCCTATAGTGATGTTTGCTTTACATGACCCTGACTGAAGAACTTGTGATGTGTTCTGCTTCTAAAAAGGAAAGCTTTCTCTTTCAAGGATGCTTTTCACAGTATTGTTTTTAAATTTTAGCATGCCATACACTTACAAGTTGAAAAAAATACACATGATCAAATCCTCATTTTTCATATTTTTTAATCTTCAATACTTCATTTTGAGGTAATAAAGCATTTTAAGATCATATGATATCAAAATTAAAAATATCAATATAAACGCAATTCTTTACCATTTTCAAAGACTTTCACGAGGATTAATAAATTTGTTATTCATATCACTTCTGTTAGTATGAAAAGAATTATCCTTATCCTCATTTGAAAAAGTAGAAAACCGATACAGAAAGCATGTATCTTTAAACTCACAAAGTCTAAAAGAAAGCCGGGTCGTGTATCTTTTATTAACATTTTAAAAAAATGTGTACTCCATTACCAGTAATACATCAAGTTCTCCTTTATTAGTTGTTCCATGCATTCATGTTTTGAATCAGTTGGAGCTAGAAAGATATTAGCAGTTTATTTGCCTGAAACTCTCAGGTCACAATATAATTCATGATTTTAAAAAACCCTGTTTTCACATGTAAAAGTTTTAATTTGTAGCAAGTAAATAAAGTAAGTTGTTGGATTTCATATGTTGAAATTCTGCTAACAATCCCATGCTTCATGCTTTCTTTCATAACTGTCATAGGTCCTTATTTTCACACTGATCCATTTCCTTTTTTGAATAATTGGGAATACATAAAGTAGTTCATTAGTACTAGAATTTCATGCATATATAATATAATTGAATCATGGTAATTAGCAGGATGCTTATTTTTTGCATGAAGTTAGAAGATTTCATTTTTCTTCTTTTGAGTCTTGTGTAAGATATATAAAACTAAATAGAACTACGTATAATTATCAAGTGGATTTCAAAGAATTCAGAATACTATTGAGTTTAAGTTATAAAATGGCTTATTTTTTTCTTTTTCAAATTTTATACATTCATGAAAATATAAAGCTCTTGAGGTCTATAGTTAATCTACTCAGGATATCATATGTGGTATCACTTTACCTAACCTAGTTTTTATTATCAATAGCCTTAGCTTATATATTAAAATAACCAATTAAAACTTCATTTCAGTCACTTTGTTTCTGAGATTTTAAAAGTAAATCTTTTCTTAAATTCTACACCATTTTCCCTAAACATTGCATTCAGGCTTTCATCAATTGCTCATTTTTTATTTCAGATATTCAGCCAGATAATTGCATGAAAAGATAAATAGGACATGTTCTTGTTTTGCTATTATTTAATACAGATGTTGAAGGAAGAGACATAAATATCCAAAATAGAACATAATGAATGCTGCAATAGTTGTGTATACACGTTCCTTCCATGAAAAAGAATGACACACTTTGTTTTCTGGTGAGTGTTGGAGGAACTTTTCCAGAGAAGTTTGCTTTTAATAAGAATCCTACAGTTTTTTGAAGCAGTTTTTCTGATGTACTAGGTAGGAGAGAGATTGCTTCTCGGCCTTTTGGCTAGGATCAAGTGTCTAGGTAGGAGAGAGAACATTATAGGAAGAAAGATGAACAAAAATCATGTATCTGACAGATTGTGGGTTATTCAAACAAACAGAATGAACAAACTGTTGTTTGAGGGAAAGGAAGGTGAAACGTATGGGCCAGATGACCCAGCTGGAGGACAACTTCTAACTGTTAAATTCAAAGTGGCATTGAAGCATAACTGAATTGTGAACAAGGGAGTAAGGTAGAATTTGACTTAACTACTGCTGCCACTTCATAGTAATCATTTGAGAATAATAGGACTTTGATTCCCATATTTGCATTATCAACACATACACACATACTTGTATGAGCTTTGTAGTAAAACTACAGAATTGATGATGAGCTGAATTGCTAATTTGACTACCATTACTATTATCATAATTATTATCAGGATTTTATTCCAATTGAAGATCATTTCATCAGCTGTGTAGAAGATTAAGTATGAGAGGACGCTGTAGTCCAGAGATTCTCTTAAAGGGCATTACAATCATCATTCTATAGAACAAAAGTAGCAGAATAATATTGATAATGAAAAACTTATTCCACATGTACTTTTACCTGGTCAAAACTTTAAACTCAAAAAAGTACCATGAAGTAGATTTGAGTATCAGTCGTGGATCTCCAGAGAAATGGAATCCAGAGAATATAACAGAATGTGTACTATAGGGTCTATCTATGATATTCTGTACTACACATTCTATTTCTACTCTATATATTCTATTGTGCATTCTAATTATTTTATATTCTCTTTCTCTCTCCAGGGATTGGTTAACTCACGTGATTATGGTAGCTGATAGGATGAAATCTTTAAGGCAGTTTAGCAAACTGGAAAAAAATCCAGCAGGATTTCTATGTTGCTGTTATGATGTAGAATTCTTACTTCAGGAACATTCAGTTTTTTGCTGTTAGTGCCTTCAACTCACTATCTTCTCATTATGAAAGATAATCTGCTTTACTCAGATTGTGCTAGTCATACATTTTAAAGATTGATTTTATTTATTTGAAAGCCTGAGTTACAGAGAAAGAGGAAGAGAGAGAGAGAGAGAGAGAGAGAGAGAGAGATTCTATCCACTGTTTCACTCCCCAAATGGCAACCACAGCCTGGGCTGGGCCAACTGAAGCCAGGATCCAGGAGCTTCTTCTGGGTCTCTTATGAAGATGCAGAAACCCAAGTACTTGGGATATCCTCTGCTGCTCTCCCAGGTGCATTAGCAGGGAGCTGGATTGAAAATGGAGCAGCCAGGACTGGAACCAGCACCCATATGGGATGCTGCTCTGCAGGTGGCAACTTAACTTGCTACCCCACAATGCTGATCCCTGCACTAATCATAGTTTTAAAATATCTTGATGTCAACATCTGGTGTTTGACAAGTAACTGAGCACAACATCTTAGCAAAATAAACATATAAAATTAACCATTACAATAGGACTGGTGAAAGCAAGATTTTGCATGGCAAACCGGTTATATGTTAAATGCTTGAGAGTTAGTGGAAAGTGGAGCTGGCATCCAAGTGCCTATGTGTCTGACTCCATATATAAAATGGGTCACTCATCTGCTGTACCACCACCTACTCAAAATAGATGTACTACACTTAAATGTAGAAAAGGAAGAAGAAGATGAAAATCAACAAATTTGCTATAGTTTATTTTGAATGACCAAATAGATGTTGAAGAGATTCTGAAGGGGCCAGTGCTGTGGCTGGTTAAGCTGCCACCTGAAGTGCTGGCATCCCTTATGGGCACCAGTTCAAGTCCTGACTGCTCCACTTCCAATCCAGCTCTCTGCTATGGCCTGAGAAAGCAGTAGAAGATGCCCCAAGTCCTTGGGCCCCTCCACCCACATGGGAAGACCTGGAGAAAACTCCTGGGTCCTGGCTTCAGATTGGGCAGCTCCAGCCGTTGCAGCCATCTAAGGAGTGAACCAGTGGATGGAATCTCTCTGTCTCTCTCTCTCTTCCTCTCTCTCTCTCTTTCTATCTCTCTCTGACTCCCCTATCTCTCTCTGTGTAACTCTGACTTTCAATTAAATAAGTAAATTTTTTAAAAAGAGAGCGATTCTGAAAAGGAATTCTGGTAAAAATGTAGAAATGGTCCCTCAATATTTTTTTAAAGATTCATTCATTCATTCACTTGAAAATCAGAGAGAAATAGGGAGAGACAGAGAACTTGGTTCACTCCCCAAATGGCTGCAATTGCTAGGGCTGGACCAGAGACCAAAACTGAGTGCCAGGTGCTTCATTCAGACCTCCCCGTGTGGATATAAGGGACCCAATTGCGTGTGCCATATTCCCCAGTTTTTCCCAGGCTATTGACAGGGTGTTGGATCAGAACTGCAAAGCAGCTGGGACATAAAACAATGCATATATGGGATACTGGTGTCGTGGGCAGTGGTTTTATCCAGTATGCCACAATGCCGAACCCCTAGTAATTTTTTAATCACTTTAGTTTTAGCCCCACAAAAAAATTGAGCAAAAGATCAATAAGTTACATCCCAAAGTAAAAATCTGTGATAAGCAAAAAAAAAAAAAAAAAATTGTTCTTTGCTTCCTTCTTTTCTCAAATTTACTCTCTTCTGGTTAGAATATATTTGCACATTTATCCACTAATGACACCCAATTCCTCCTTAGATAGACTATTGTCTTCTTTGTGAGGACTTCTGTGTGGTTCCAGGGTCACTTAGCTGTTTTCCTGTTCCTCCATGGTGCACTTTTCTGTTAATGCTGTCACACTCTGCAGCGACCTCCTGTAGATAAGGATCCACATATTTCCTAGGCTTTTGCACCCGAAAGCTAGAAAAGATGTCATTCACCAGCCACAAGCAACAAGCGATTGACAGAAATAAAGGTTAGCCTACTCATGTTTTCAGAGAAATAGTATGCATATGGTTGGTCAAGAGTACAAAATAATATGACTGATTTGAGGATCCTTTTACATATCTGGATGAGGAAGGAAATAAGTGGGCGAACTTCTGTTTAGGTCTTGCCCTTTAAAGGACAGTTGAGTTTGTAATAATATGTGGTTGTGTCTGGACTCAGGGGTATGCTTATTTGATTTGCTTGAGTGTTGACTTCAATTTGTATATTATTCTTAGATATGACTACACATTCACATAATTAGATATGCTAGAGAAAAAAATGTCATCGATTCATTTCAATGATGATTATACAATAACTTCAAATACATTTAAACAACTAAAGGGGGAAGAATCAGTACGAATTGTGTTATTAAATAAATTAATCTTTTAAGCAAGTTTATCTCTTCTATAAGTATGGAGACAAAGTAGCCTTTTTCACAATTTCCTTCTCCTCCTCCTCCTCCACCTCCTCTTCCTCCTCATTTTTGTTGTTGTTGTTGTTCTTTTCTTCTTCTTCTTCTTCTTCTTCTTCTTCTTCTTCTTCTTCTTCTTCTTCTTCTTCTTCTTCTTCTTCTTCTTCTTCTCCTTCTCCTTCTTCTCCTTCTCCTCCTCCTCCTCCTCCTCCTCCTCCTCCTCCTCCTCCTCCTCCTCCTCCCTCTCTTCCTCCTTCTCCTTCTTCCCCTTCTCTTACCCCTTCCCCTTCTCCTTGTTCTTCTGTTTTAAGATTTATTTTACTTATTTGAAAGGCAGAACTACACAGAGAGAGAGAGGCAGAGATGAAAAGACATCTCCCATCCACTTGTTTTCTCTCCACATGGCTGCCATAGCTAGGGCTAAACCAGACCACCAGGAGCTTCTTCCGGGTCTCCCATATGCTTGCTAAAGCCCAAGCACTTGGGCCATCTTTTGTTGATTTCCAAGGCACATTAGCAGGGAGCTGGAATGGAAGTGGAGCCGCTGGGACTTGAACCAGAGCTTGTATGGGATGCCAGCATTGCAAATGGCGGCTTTACCCGCTATGTTGCAAGACTGACCTCTCCGTTATTGATATCTAGCACATATATTTCTTTATTTCATAGGAGGTCTTCAAAAAAATTCATGGAAAATGTGTTTTATGAATAAATTGTGCATGGACTTCAAAAACCTTTGCACCACAATACACTTATCATATAATTCATTTTTCCATAAACTTTTCAAATATTATCATATAGCTTTATTTTTGGAAAACAATTGACTTTCTAATATAATTTTGATCTAGTGATATGACATTATGCTACAATTTAAATTTTTGTAACTAAAAAATTGATATCAATTCTAACTATTAAAATTAAATTTGATGGCAATTTCAGAAGGGCATACTGTGATCAAACTATGAATATAACTTCTGTGAAAGTCCATGTTATTTTGAAGAAAGAACAATTCCATATAAAACACTTTTGGGATGCTGAATGTGGCATATGGTGTGTGTGGCATATGGTTACATAACAAGTAGGTTAGATTCCTTCAGGAGCAAATAAAGGTCCAATAAACTTGTGCTTGCCAACCAGTATACCCAGTGCACACACCAGTGGCATAGTACAAGATCTCTCCTCTCAGGGCCACCTTTTTAGTTGTGGCTGCACACATATATGGTTTCAGGCCAAAAATGAATGGACCAGCACAGGGTTTTGGTAACAAAGACATGTTGAGTATATATATATATAGGATTATCTCTATAAAGGACTCATTTTAAATAATGTTGACATGAAAAATCCAAGAAATGGGAACCAAGTACTCATTAAATTTTATAGGGGCTGGCACCGTGGCTCACTAGGTTAATCCTCTGCCTGCAGTGCCGGCATCCCCTATGGGCTCTGGGTTCTAGTCCTGGTTTCTCCTTTTCCAGTCCAGCTCTCTGCTGTGGCCCGGGAAGGCAGTGGAGGATGGCCAAAGTGCTTGGGCACCTGCACCCACATCGGAGACCAGGAAGAAGCACCTGGCTCCTGGCTTCAGATTGGCGTAATTCCAGCCCTGGCGGCCATTGGGGGTGGGGGTGAACCAACAGAAGGAAAACATTTCTTTCTGTCTTTCTCTCACTGTCTAACTCCATCAAATAAATTCTAAAAATATAAAAAATCATATAAATAATAAAAATGCACATATATATACCTTTTAGGTAAAGGGAGATTTTTCTTTTATAATAGAATACAACATATTCTAATGTTAAAATCTTCATTGACTTAGTTACATTTGACCTAATCTGATCCAGGTAATAACCTCTTTACTGAGTTCTTGTATGGTGTGAGTATTCTTGGTCTTTTTAAAAAAGATTTATTTATTTATTTAAAAGAGTTATACAGAGAGAGAAAAGACACAGAGAGAGATGTCGTCTATCCACTGGTTCACTCCCCAATTGGCCACAATGGCCGGAGTTGTGCCAATCTGAAACCAGGAGCCAGGAGCCAGGAGCCAGGAGCTTCCTCCAGGTCTCCCACAGGGGCGCGGGGGCCCAAAGACTTGGGCCATCTTCCACTGCCTTCCCAGGCCACATCAGAGAGCTGGATTGGAAGAGGAGCAGCCTGGACACGAACTGGCGCCCATATGGGATGCTGGCACTGCAGGCGGCGGCTTTACCCGCTATGCCAGTGCGGCTCGTTCTTGGTCTTAAGATCCTAAAGAAACACAGGATTACTAACTCCATCAAAATCTGAGAAATATAAAATACCTTTTATCTAAACCAAAGTCTCAGATTTTCTCTTTTATATTGTCATTATATATTACAAATCACTACTTGGCTGCTTATTCAATGCTACTTGTTTCTTTCATTAGATTATCCTAACCTTAAAATATATGTGCATATTTGGATTAACATTTCTTATCCCACTTCTCCTCTTGGTTTTAAAAATTCAGGAGACTTGTATTAGCCCCCAGGAGAACTTTCAAAGAGAGCTCCCAGCAAGCTTTTAAGATTCCTGTCCCTTCTCCCCATCTTATATAGTTTTAGGCATTTTAAGATGCATTATATAATCTGCCAATGTTGCCCTCATTTTCTTCTGTCTTTTACTTTCATAACATAATTCAACATGCATTTAGTGAGTGCCCACTAGGTGTCAGACAATCTCTTAATAATTTGAAAAGGACTATCTTTCCTGAAATCTTCACATATGTAGAAGAAATTGGATAAGGAAGAGTACTGTGTGAGGAAGAGGTAACTTTCTTCTATATTCTTTAAAAAATATTTAAGCAGCCTGTTTTCTGCAAACTTAACTGGCACTAATTTTTCAACTGGTTTAGGTATAACACTAATTCTTTAAAAAACGGTTTCAAGTAACAGATTGGAACATTAAGGTAATTACTCTCTTAAAAATTTATTTCTAGAAACTCTTGCATTATTCACAAAGAAGAAATTACTTCAAAAAGTTTGTAGATAATTGTCTGAATGTCTAGAATAGACATGCAGAATTTCTGTGAACATATATTTATAAAAGAAAAATGAGACCTATCCTTAAGGAATTGCTACTTATCAAGAGAGAAATTAATATCATTACACAGAAATACAAGATAAAATTGGACTCTACCCATTCAGCCAGCAATACAAAAATTTAGGTATTGATATAAAACTTAATATTCCATTCTTACACTCTTGAGTAATTTTCACATTAAAAATCAGCTGCATGAATGATAAAATTTCACTAACTTAAGTATGTGAACTCTAAAAATAAGAATTTAAAGTCAAGAAAACTTTGTTAAGTATATTGATGTTATATTGCAGAGAGGACGCTTTCTTTCTGTGATATACACTATGAAGGAATGTCACCTTGATGAGACTGTAGGATAAAGATAAGCACTTCATAAAGAAATTTATATTTTTTTAAAAAAGATAATGGTTTTAAACTATAAGCAATGGAAATTTGCACTACTGTGAAAATAAAAATTTAATCTCTCATTAGTCATCTTGACCAGAAACAATTCCAAGGTCGTTGCTGCATCTTACATCACTTGAGTCAACACAGAATTCTTTGATGTTTTACCTATTTTTGTGGCAATGAACTTCTCCACATGTTTTCTGAACTGGCTTCTTCTAACTTGAAATTTGAGCGTATTTGCCTTCTAAATTTTAGTATTCCCCTCATTAGGTCTGTTCAGTGACATAATTTCTTATTGTTTGGTAAGATAGCTACCAAATATATTCATATTTTTCATTTACCTATGAATTCTATTCATGCAATGTTGTGATGACAGATTGTAAGTATTTCCCACTTTATTACTCGATTTCAGTGCTTTAACAATCAGATATCTCGGTTATCCATGTTGTCTGCTTGATTGATCTTTGAATACCCTGAGCATTGCAGTCTCATTTTTTCAGTTTGTTGATGAAATAAGCAACATGTATATGAGTTTGGAATTTACTTTTCTTTGTTTCTTTTCCATGTGAAATGGCAACATTCCCCTGCTAACCCTTCATTAAACTTCTAAGTCTGTGTTTCCTCATTTCCCCCTACTTTCTATGACTACCCTCTCTGTTGAGAGTTTTAAAATATTATGTTAATTTTTGTTTTCAATACTTTATACTCAAAATTATCAAAATCCCCTAAGTTATTAATTTCTGCCTCCAGTCTTTATTTTACATCTATCATTTTTTGGTCATTCTTATTCACATTCCCACAAAATAAGGTTATTACAGAAATGAGCAAGTTACTTCTAAAGATCTCATCATCCATGAATCCCTAACGCTAATGAAGAATGGCTTATGTTCCTGGATGTTGCACAAGAAGAGCCCTCATGATTTTCGGCTTATGTTTCCCTGATTGAATCTTGCAATCCGTTGAATTTAGAGCTATTCTTCTGTCTGGCCTCATTACTCACCCTAACCTTTCTGGCTATGCATAGGTTTCAGAGAAGATACCTAGTCACCCTAGTGTGTAGTTAGTCTGCTATCGCTCAACCCTCAGTTTTGTTGTCACTCAGGTATGTGCATTAGAGCTTTGGACACAGAAGAAGGTAGATACTTAAACCAATTATAGAATTTAGGAGATTGGCCTAGTGGGAGCATCTTGTTCATTGGGGGATGTGTCTATGGAAGGTGGGTTCCCACAAACATGTTCATTATGTAAGCCACAATGGAGTACAATTACTCTTACTCCACTATTGGGTTAATGTGATCCTTCCTCTGCAAATATTCCACCATACATCACCCACATCAGATGCCAGATCAATCAGGACATTCAGTCTTGAACTGTGAACCTTCACACCGTGAGTCAAAGTACACATTTTTCTTCATAAGTATCTTTTCTCAGGTATTTGTTATGATGAAAAGCAGATTAATACAAAACCTCTTCAGAAAAATGTTTTTTTTTTAACTTTTTTTAATATATATATAAAGATTTATTTAAAGAATATAAATTTCCAAAGTACAGCTTATGGATTACAAGGGCTCCCCCCCCACACAACTTCCCTCCCTCCTGCTACCCTCCCCTTTCCCGCTCCCTCTCCCCTTGCATTCACATCAAGATTCATTTTCAATTCTCTTTATACACAGAAGATCAGTTTAGTACATATTACGTAAAGATTTCAACAGTTTGCCCTCACAGAGACACAAAGTGAAAACACTGTTGGAGTACTAGTTATAGTATTAATTCACAATGTACAGCACATTAAGGACAGAGATCCTACATGATTTTTTTAAAGAATTGATTAATTATCTATGCAATTTCCAATTTAATAACAAGTTTTTTTAATCATTTGCAATTATCTTTATATACAGAAAATCGATTCAGTATATACTATGTAAAGATTTCATCAGTTTGCACCCACACAGAAACACAAAGTGTAAAAATACTGTTTCAGTACTAGTAATAGCATTATTTCACATTGGATAACACATTAAGGACAGATCCCACATGAGACGTAAGTACACAGTGACTCCTGATGTTGATTTAACAATTTGACACTCTTGTTCATGGCATCAGTAATCTCCCTACGCTCTAGTCATGAGTTGCCGAGGCTATGGAAGACTTTAGGGTTCGCCGATTCGATCTTATTCCGACAGGGTCATAGTCAAAGTGGAAGTTCTCTCCTCCCTTCAGAGAAAGGTACCTCCTTCTTTGATGGCCCCGTTCTTTCCACTGGGATCTCACTCGCAGAGATCTTTCATTTAGGTCTTCTTTTTTTTGTTTTTCAGAGTGTCTTAGCTTTCCATGCCTAAAATATTCTCATGGGCTCTTGAGCCAGATCCGAATGCCTTAAGGGCTGATTCTGAGGCCAGAGTGCTGTTTAGGACATCTGCCATTCTATGAGTCTGCTGTGTATCCTGCTTCCCATATTTGATCGTTCTCTCCCTTTTTGGTTCTATCAGTTAGTATTAGCAGACACTAGTCTCGTTTGTGTGATCCCTTTGACTCTTAGACCTATCAGTGTGATCAATTGTGAACTGAAATTGATCACTTGGACTAGTGAGATGGCCTTGGTACATGCCACCTTGATGGGATTGTATTGGAATCCCCTGGCACAATTCTAACTCCATCATTTGGGGCAGGTCCGATTGAGCATGTCCCAAATTGTACATCTCCTCCCTCTCTTATTCCCACTCTTATATTTCACAGGGATCACTTTTCAGTTAAAATTTAAATACCTAAGAATAATTGTGTGTTAATTACAGAGTTCTTAAATGCTACTTGAATACATAGCATGACAGAAGCCAAATGCTAAGAGAGTATACTCTGGTACATTATCACCTGTCTCCCCATTTCTTTTGTTTTCCAAACATTTCACCTCTGGTCCATGTCTTCCACAAGCTTCTTAACAAAGAAATAGTCCTTTGAATTCATCCTCATTCAAATGACTCTATGATGACTAACAGATAAGTTACATTGGTGCCTTTTCCTTCAATAAAAATACAAATCAGCATTCTTTTTCCAATATTAAACTGAACCACATAAAATCACATTTTTCTAAACTTAAAAAAATCAAATTTGGGCAATTATATGTGCTTCAAACTACTGTATCGAGTAATGAACTTTAAAAACAATCTGGAAAAAGTAATTTTCTGTACTTTGTAACATTTCCAATGATGATATTGTGTTTCTCATAGTTTGGCATATCAGACATCTCACAGTCTGGTAAATTCCTTAACATGTATTTGTTTCAGGTTAAGATATGCTTTTCTGGCTGAAATGACGTCATCATGTTTTAAAAATGGAACATATTTTAGGGTAATTTTAAGTTGACAGCAAAATTATGAGGAATATGAAGAGAATTTTCACATACTTTCCAGACCCTCATGCAGCCTTCAAGGATATGAACATAGTACCAGAATGATACATTAGATACAATTGGTGAGCCTACTTTGACACATCATTATCACCCTAAGTTGACATTTTATACTAGGTTTCATTCTTGATGTTGTACATCCTGTGAGCTTTACCAAATATATAAAGGCGTTATGTTCAGCTTTATCAGTGTCTTACAGAATAGTTTCATTGTCATAATAATCCCCTGTGGTCCACCTGTTTGGTTCCTTCCCTCTAGAAACTAGGATTTATTCAGGATTACCATTTGTTGGAATGATAGAATATGTGGACTTTTCAAATTTGTTACTTTCACTGAATAATAAGTATGTAAGTTTACGTTGGATAGCTTCACATGTAAATAGTGTTTTTTTTTTTTAAGTTCTGAGTAATACCTAATTGTTTGATTTTTTAAAATCCATTCAATGTATCAAAGAGCAACTTGGTTGCTTCTAAATTTTGGTAATTATAAGTAAAGCTGCTACTAACATCTAGGTTCTGACTTTTGTATGAATATAAGTTTTTTTAAGATTTATTTGAAAGGCAGAGTTACAGAGAGGCAGAGATAGAGAGAGGCAGAGGCAGAGAGAGAGAGAGGTGTTTCATCTGCTGGTTCACTCCCGAGATGGCTGCAATGGTTGGAGCTGTGCCGGTCTGAAACCAGGAGCCAGGAGCTTCTTCCAGTTCTCCTATGTGGGTGCAGGGGCCCAAGGACTTGGGTCATCCTCAACTGCTTTCCCAGGGCATAGCAGAGAGCTGGATAGGAAGTGGAGCAGCCAGGACTCAAACTGGCGCACATATTGAATGCCTGCACTGCAAGCGGTGGCCTTACCTGCTACACCACAGCACCAGCCCCTGGATATAAAGTTTTTAAGGAACAGTATTGTTGGGTTGTATTGCTGGATCAAAGGGTAAATGTATGGTTTTGCTCTATAATAAACTGCAAAACTGACTTCCAAAAGTAACTGCATCATTGTTTCCCATCAGGTTTGAATAATTTTGATTGCTGGAAGTTCTCTTGCTCATTACTTAAATGGAGCTCAGTCCTCTTTTCTCTATGAAACCCTCAGCAGTAACTCCAAGTAAAGGTGAAAATTTTGTTCTCCAAACCACCAAAAGTCTTGCAGAGGTTTTATTTAAACATTTGTGCAATAGAACCTAACGAGACCAAATATAGGAAAGGACAAGTGTCTTCCCAAGGGTAAATGCACCTTATAAAACATCATGGTCTGTGATGGTAATTCATGTCAAAACCAGAAATAAATTATTGAGGAGCACAAACTTTAGAGGAGAAAACGGTAGGCATTGCTGGTGTGACTTTGAGTCCAGCCACAGAAATTGATGGCTGCATATCCATGAATCAGAATTACAGGTGACAGAGTTTTCCTTTGTAGAACTCTTATCTTCCTTGGCAAGAAACTCCTAGGTTGGCATCACACTGATAAGAAATACTTCATGCTCTCAACCTGCAAGTATTATGTTGGCTCATTGGGAACATCAGGCTGCCCCAAGAATGATGTGTACTGTTCCAGGCAGGACCAGTGCTATGGAAGAAATCACCGATGTCCAGAATTTTGAACAGAGGAAGAAATACCTTGTTTCAGTTTCTTTCATCATTGAAATCATGCTCTGTGAAAAAAAATGCTAAAAGAAATGTGATCAGCCCATAATGATGTTCAAAAATGATCTGACTTGTTTATCATGCTTAAGGGTCAAGAACTAACAGAAATTTCTCAAGAAAGTGAAGTAATAATGGAATAAATACCTCAACATTAGCAAAAGGCAGGTGGTATTGAAATGTGGTTAATAATAGAAATATATGAACAGGATCCACCCCTTATAGGGATACATTTTCTGGTTGATTCACCAACATGTCTTATTGTGGAAATTAAATACACTATGATATTCTGAAATGACATATTATAAAATAGGAAATATTATTTATCATATAACCCAAATCTCATAATTATACACTTAAAAAAATAATTTAAATAATTGCATTATAATTCAGGTAATATAGCGTGTTGGTTAAAAGGATATAGGGAAAATCCTCAATAATGGTTTTAGATAGTATGCAAATTCAAATGTAGTCATTCCCTTCAATTTTATATTTTATTAATGTTCTGGTATTAAGATACTACTACTGTAAAAATATTGTCCTCATATGCTTCAGGATGAATAGAGTATTCAACAAAAATACTCAGGAGGATTGATCTGTTAAAATTTCTTACTTTATCCATTAAAAAATATCATCATCGGATTTGAAATGTGTTCACATGTTTAAGTGATTGACAAGAAGACATTGAGTCTCTAAATATTATTGTGTTTTACTCATCATCAAATGAAATTGACTGGAAGAAAAATCCCTGCCAAGAAGAGACATTTATTTCCTGCATAAGGTAACAGAACTTGCACACCTTATTTCCCCATATTCTCAACTTACAGAAAATTGTGGAGTTCAGCATTTAGTATAGGATTGCGTAATTTCCATGTTTTAAAATTGTTTCTATACTTTTGTTTGTATGTATTTGTTTATTTGTATTTCTATCATATAAATAATTATATGCGTGTATATATATGTAAATTATTTTAGAAGATTACTGTTAAGTATAGTAGTTGAGAACATAGATTCAAGGTTTAAATTTCCTGTGACAAATCTTGATGAATGATTGTCCTGTGACTTTGGGTGTATAACAGTAATTCTCTCACTGAGATGTTACAGGAATTGAATGAGTTCAGATCTATTGATAAAAGAATCCTTTGTTCAACATTCAACAATTAAACAAGGTGATTTTCTACACTAACAGAATATGGAATAAAAACCATATTACCATCTTAATAGATATACTGAAAGCATTTGACAAAAGTCAAAACCCCTTTATGACCTAGGGGTGAGAGGAAATATTATGAGAAAGAACATCTGTGAAAAACCTATACCAAACTCTGTCTTTGATGGCCCACAAACTCCCAAACATGAGGACAAGCCAAAGATGTCTTCTCCCATTACTTCTGCTTGAGGTTTTAGACAAGGCAAAAAGGGAAGAGTAGCAACTTCATTTATATTAAAGTGAAAGAAGAAAAATCTTGTTTTCTACAGAAAACTTGATGGTCTTAAATTAAGCACTAGTGACTAAGAAAACAAACCTAAATACACCAATTAATGATCTAGTAAGAATACAGATTGAAATCCATATTTAAAAGTTTATTTCTATATAAACTATAAATTAAAAATAATAATTAAAAATACCATTCATTATAATAGCATAAAATTTAGAAAACATTTACAATAAAAATGATAAACTAATTGCAATAAAAATTAAAATTAAGTAAGGAGGAGTTAAAAGGAACTCTTAAATAAATGGAATGATAGATCATGTCATGTATTTAAAGATCCAATATTGGCTCTGTTTGCTTGTGTTTTGATTTTTAATAGCAGCTTTCCACCTTCTACTTATTTTCAATTTTTTAAAAGGCAGAGAGGGTTGCAGACATACCGAGATAGGCTGAGATCTCCCATCGGCTGGTTCATTCCTCAGATGTCAGCAAAAGCTAGGGCTGGGCCAAGCCCAAGCTAGAAGCCCAGAATTCAATCAGTCTCCACCATGAGTAGCAGGGACAAAGAATTTGTGGGAAGACAAGCAGATATCTATTTACTCCAGAAATATATATAAACATACACTATCAATTAGTTTTTTGTATTTGCACAATGCTATCTTTTAAACAAATGTATATGTGAATGAGCAAAATTAGTCTATATCCCTAATTCAAAAAATAATGAATTGGAGGGGTTAATAGATCTTGATATAAATGTTTAACTATAATGCTTTAAGAAGCTTTGCAGAGTAATTATATAACCCCTAAGTACATAAATATTTCTTAGGCAAGAAACAAAAACCATCAGAAATGAATGAAAAAATGGACAAATTATACTTTATCAATATTGTAAATTTCTCTTCAAAATATATTATTGATAAAATGAAAGAGAAAGTCAAAATTGACAGAAAACACTTAACAGATATATGACTGTCAAAAGACTTCTATTGAGAAAGTGTGTATATTCTACAATTCAATAATAAAGATATCATAATTTATAAAATGTGCAAAAGATTCCTGAATCACAAGAAAAAATTCACAAAATTATTTCTCACCATGGAGTGTTAATTGCAGCATCAAGAAAATTGTTTCCTACTGCCTTTTAAAAATGTTTAAAATTGGGCCCAGCGCTGTGTCACAGCTGGTTAAAGCCCTGGCCTGAAGCACTGGTATCCCATATGGGCGCCAGTTCTAGTCTCATCTGCTCCTCTTCTGATTCAGCTCTCTGCTATGGCCTGGAATAGCAGTAGAAGATGGCCCAAATCCTTGGGCCCCTATACCTACATGGGAGACCAGAAAGAAGACCCTGGCTCCTGGCTTAGGATCGGAGCAGCTCGGGTCGTTGCAGCCATCTGGGGAGTGAACCAGCTCATTGAAGACCTCTCTCTCTCTCTATCTCTACCTCTCTCTGTAACTCTTTCAAATAAATAAAATAAATCTTTAGAAAAGTGTTTAAAATTGATTTGATATTTATTTGTAAGCAAAGAATCAGAGAAAGCCCACCAATCCATTTACTGATTTATTTCCCAAATGCTCACAACAGAACAGGCTAGTCCGGGTAATTACAGATACTGTGAATCTCATCTGTGTGTCCCACATGCGTGGCAGGGACCCAAGTACTTGAACCATCACCTGCTGCCTTCCATAATGTAGGCTAGCAAGCACCCAGATGGGAAACTGAGCTTGCTTTCAAACCCAGTCACTCCAGCATTTTTGGAATGCGGCTGCACTCAGTGGAGTTTCAACCTGTGCACACTTCTACTGCCTTTTATGACAGAAATAAAGTCTGATAATACAAAAGATACCAATTTTGGGAGCAATTAGATCTCATGTATATCTCTGTTGGGAATGAAAAATATTGCAATCACAACAGAACACATTCTGGTAGTTTCTTATAAGATTTAAACATGACCTGTGCCATTACCCATCCATCCCAATCCTCAAAACATATGATGCAGCAATTACTCTCAAAAAACTATTCACTATAAAAGAAGCTTCATTAATCACAATCTAAGGCGGGAAAGGACACTGACATCCATTAACAGGTAATGGATAAAGATTTTGTCATTCAAAATTAATTCATATTTATAAATAAAAAGTTACAAAAACTGGTATTTGCAATGACATGAATAAATTTCAAAACCTTCATGCTAAGTGAAAGAAACCAGTTTTAAGACAGTTACACATGATGCAATTCTATTTATATTAAGCTCCAGAAAGACAAAACTAATTGACGGTTATAGAATCAGAAATGCGTTTGCACTGGGGAGACCTGGGAGTGTGGATTTACTGAAATGAGACCAGAGGAACATATTGCAGTAATAGACGTGTTCTGTAAGTCAGCTGCAGGGGTGATTACACACTATACATACTTGTCAAAATCCAGCAGATTCTATACTTAAATTATAACTTATTAAAAAATAGTATACCCTAAAGAAAATAATCAATTAAGTCTATGATTGTGTTCCTATAACAAAAGCTGGTACAACAAAACACTGGTACAAAGAGGTATTATGTGAAAAACTATGTATAAAATATTTATATAGTAGACAGGTATGTATTAACATGCATCCATATAACAATTGTATGTATACATATAGTAGCATTATAAGTATATATTGTGTAGTATATATTGTGTCACACATATTTGGATTTGCATGTGTGTATATGTGTATTGTTGTGACATGTAAATATGTCTTTCTCTCTGGACACACTAATATCTGTTAAAATATCTTCAAGAACAAGGAAGAAAACAAAATACTTAAATGCATTCTTATGTCTCATGTGTTTTGCCATTTAATTGCATGTTAAAAAAGTTTGATTATTCACATATTCAAACATATGGAAAGGTTCATTAACATATTTAAATGTTATATCCATTATTTTTCCATACCTAAGTCAGCCCTGCCTAATATATATAATTTAAAGCATATTTTTAACATTCTGGTAATTTTACTTGCAAAAGTAATTTTCAAAAAGATACATTTGCTTTATCACTCTCAAAATTACTATTTTAAGCATTGATTTTTATGTTCTTCATTATAATAACATAAGAAACCTATTTTTCTTTCTTGTATGAGGATCCCAAAATAGTCATATAATTGTAATCTTAATCATAAAGATATTTAAGTGGATATTAAACCTTTACTTATTGTTTTTCTTCTATTGAAAAGTAAAAATTAACTAATTCTATCATTTATGTTTCTTTTCCTACAATAATCTCCTTTGCTGAGATAGTTGAGAGTTAAGAGCCAAGATATAACACAATGAACTTTAAGACTTGATCCAGCATCCAACGTGTTGATCAAATGGCCAGCATACTTCAGCTCCCAAGCTCTTCTCTGAACCTCTAAAACAAAGAGTGGGATTGAAGGAACAGGGCTTAGCAAGTACTACTGAATTCCTAAGACTGTGCAGGAATATACTCCCTGGAGAGCCCATGTGGGAGGAACAAAAGGAATGGAGCTCAACTTTGAAGAATCACTTCCTTGGAGTGGGAAAAGACAAAAGGCCACACTGAAAGACAGAGCGTAGGCTAGGGAACTTATATATTCTGTGCCTCTTTCCTTAGCAAATCAACCAAGAAAGAGATTTGCTCATTCACTGGCTCATTGAAGACAAGAAAGCACACCAATGGGAATAACAAAATAAGTGTAGGAGAGCTCTGGAATTTATATGAATAGGAGGGAACCAGTAATGTGCGAAGTACAGTACTTCACTGTCTTCCCTCTCATTACTCCTGTTCCATCTCCCAGCACCTTGTATGGGGGGAATGCCAATTGCAATTGAGGATTATAGGCTAGGGATCAAAAAAGATGTTGAGAAATTATTTTAGATTATAGAAAAGCAAGGAAAATAGATGTCAAGACCTTCCTCCCCAACTAAAAAAGTGTTGGTTCAGACTTCAAAACATAGCTTATTTGTTGGTTACAAAACATGAGAGTGAGTTACAATGAGTATGCCTAAATAAATTGTAAATGATTTGAAAACATCAACATGTATCACATGAGTGATAGTATTTTTTCATAAAATCTTTACAACTTAAACTTTTCAAATATATACATAAGAATGTAGATTCGGTGTAGAATGTTAGCTTCGTGGAGATACACGCTCTGCTTAGTTCTGAAAACCAGAGTCAGATTGCAACTGGTATCTTACAGACTTTCGGTAAGTGTTTTTAAAATTAATACAGGGATGTTGAGCATTTTTCACATATTTTATGGCAATTATATTTCTTATTTTGAGAACTGTCAGTTGAGGATTTTTGTCTGTTTTTTAACTGGAATTTTTATTGTTGTTATTCTTGAGATTTTTGAGTTGCTGACATATTCTGGATACTTATGCTTTGTCAGATAAGTAGCTTGCAAATATTTTTTCTCTATTCCATGGGATGTCTCTTCAAATTATTGCTTGTTTACTTTGATGTGCAGAAGTTTCTGGGTTGGATATAATCCCATTTGTCTAGCTTTGCTTTTGTTGCCTGTGCTTAACCAAAAACTCATCACCTACACCAATGCTTTAGATAAAAGCTTGTGTGTATCAGTTTTGCTGCAAATATAGTACTTTACTAAACTTTGCTTTAAATTTTGTCAAGAAAATTGCTAGGAATTATATACTATTATAATTTTAATGATACATGACTATTTTTAAATGTATTATAAATATGAGTGAGGTTGAACATCTTTTCATTGTTTTATTGTTTATAGTCCTTGCCTATATTCCTTCGGGACTATGGTCTTTTACATTTATTTGTTGAACTCTTCATTTAGTGGAGCATTAAGTCTTTGACTATAAAGTAAATTAAAAAATAAGCTATCTCACTCTTGGAGGCAGCAAATGTTGGTTCAAGAACTTGGGTTCCTGCCACTCATGTGGGAGACTAGGATTGAGTTCCTGACTCCTAACTCTGACCTGGTCCAACTCTAACTCTTGAGTGCGTTTGGGATATTAACCAACACATCATATATATCTCTCCCATGTCTCTTTCTATTCTCTCTCTCCTTCTCATTCTGCCTTTAAAATAAATAATTTTAAAAATATTAATATAGGAAAAATTTACTTGGGTCTGTACTGTTTTATTAAACCACATTATGAAAAATATACTTGCCATGGTAGCTTTAAATAAAACGAGAACTATGGTACGATTTTGGCTACAAGGGATAAAACTGAGGCTTGCACTTTCACCCTTCTTCCAGCCTCAGTTAGATATCAAACGGAGCAAGTTAGGTATCAAAGACATCAGATAGAGCAAATAAAACCCACACAGACCATCTTTGCCTCTGTACCCATAGGTCTACAGCAGGAAGGGAGAAGTGTTATTTGCAAGTGGTAACATTTTTGTGGCGTTCTCCATTTCTCAGTAATGATGAAAGTATGGAAATTGTGAAATTTGAGACAAAAGTAGACTTCAGAGATTCCTTAACCCATAGCACCAGCTACAGAAAGGTAGCTTTAAAGAGAGTAGGAACAGAAGTAAGAGAACTGGATAAACATTTTCCTGGAGTAGAAGATAATAAATAAGCAAGGGAAAAAGGAATAGAATGGTGGAAGGTTAAGTATCCTATAGAAATGAAGCCAAAAAAAGACTCATTAACCTCTCATCTTTACCCACAGCAGCCAACATCAGCAAGACCATGGTTACATACAATTCAGTGATATGCTCTTGAACTTATAAAGAAAGATCGAATGATGCTTGTATATAAAAATAGATAAAGTCCCAAGGGTACTATTAATGTTGTTATTTCAGAAAGAAAAATATTATCTAAGAAAAAAACAGTGCTGTATACAATACACAAATACAACGAGATCCATTATAATAAGCTAATACATATTTCTGAACATAAAACATGATTTAAAATGCAATACAGACATATCAACAAAATAAATATGGTAAATTAACACGTATATTTGCTATACTGTTAGCAACAATATACCCAATGTAATACTAAGATTATAGCAAATATATTTGCTAATATGTATAGATGTTTATATATCTTTATACATATTAATTATGACATAAAAGAGTGCAAGAAATTTAACTTACCTTCTCAATATTTTCAAAGTGGCACATAACAGAAATTAAATTCTGGCTTTGCATTAGTCAAAGTTATATGAGTTGGTCAAATGTTGAAAAGAATGACAAGACTCAAAGAGTTTATAGTCACAGGAAAACTTTGAACAGGCAAAGTATACAATACGGACTTTTCCTCCCATCCTTGGGAGGCCCCATTGTTGATATCTCAAACAATCACAAGCAAGCATGCACGGTAGTTCAGCAATAGAAAATCCAGTTTCTCACAATGCAAGTTCCTATGGTAAGCTAGTCATACAGACTTGGATAGACTTGGATAGACTTGATCTTGAAATTCCCTTCCAAGCACCCATCCTCCCCAGAAACTAGGTGCAAAGCACTAGTCCAATTGCTATTCTTTAACAATTCTGATAGACTGCTATAACCTATACTGAAAGAACTCCCCAGCGATGGTTACCAGAACATTTTTTATTTTTAGTTGTTGAATTCTAAGTATTGGTCACAAGATGTTAGTTCTAAGGATGCACATAAGGTAAATCTAGAACAACAAATACTAACCCATGCATTAAAAAAATGCATAAAATGTTTAATCATGTTCATAAAAGATTTGCTAAATCAATGTAATAAAAAGGCTAACAACAAAGGATGAAAAAAACATGCAAATCAAAATGTTAAGAAACCAGAAGCCATCTTGATAACAGACAGGTAAATTTACTCATAAAAACATGAAACAAATAAGAAATGCTAACAATTCTGAAATAGTTTATAATAAAAAAGTAACCATTATGAATGGCTAGGTATAAAACAACAGAAAAATTGCTTAAATAATACGGAAAGTACAGAAGATGCAAACAGAAAGAATCATATACTATTGATAGGGAATTTTAATATTCCATTCTAATTACAATACAGTTCAAGTATCACAATAGCAAATAAGAATATAGACAATAGGTGGATGAAGAGAATAAAGTTTTTGGAAAATATTAAGTCAGTTTCTATTATAAAAAGCATATAGGAATATATTATTATTCTAATTATTGTGAATTTGACTTATTGCAAGGCAACAATTTACCAAATTTTTCTACCTGTCATCAAAATGCATTATTCACTACTCTTTAAACTTAAAAAAATATCAATTTCCCCCACTTTCTGGCTTAAATCAGATTTATTTAAAGAACTTTACTCTATAAATTAAGATTGAATGGTATCAAAATCAAATTTCATACTAAAAATAAATAACTTAAAATCCATAAAGCTGCAGTGTTTGAGTTATGGTATTTGTGAGGATAAGAATAAGTTATATGCAATCTTCTTTCAGATATTTTATACTGCTTCCTCAAATCTATTCATGTCTGCTGAAGAAGTACTTCTGTTTTTTTTTCCTATCTAGTATTTTGTTTAATTTCCCCAAGTTTGTAGCGCCAACAAGCAACATCCTTCCCTCATAAAATATAATCTCCCTGGCTCCTTTTCCCTCATCTCTAGTACTTTCATTACATTTAACCCAGAGTAGCGGTAGGGAAAATTGTATCATCAGCATTCTTGAACAAAATTATTTTGTTCTGTCAGTTGGAAAAGGAATTCTAACTTTGAAAAGTAGGAAATATTTTCAAATTTCTTCCAACTCATTCATAAATATTATAAATTTTAAAAAAATCCTAGATGCAAAAGAAAATAAAGCAAGGCTATGTATTGGCCCTATAAACACAAAGTATCTTTTAAAAATGTCAACAAGTGACCATCCTCCTTGATCTGATTTCAAGTTGGGCTACTCCCACAACCACTTGCTTTTCTTTTGCATTGATATGATTGTAGCTATCCATTAAAAAAAAGGTAATCTTAATACCATTAGATTAATTTGTAAAGTTCTTGATTTTAGATAGAACAAAGCTGAGAGCTACATACTCATAGTCTCAATCTGCCCAAGAAATTCTTATCTCCAAATATGTTTGTTGGTGATTTCTTTATCATCATTCCATCATCCTCTACCATTGAAACAAGGTCGGCCTGTTAGTCACCATCTTCCCCAAGGTTCTTCTGTCACATAATGGGTTAATTTCCACGAATGACACAGGGCTGATTAAGACCTTCATTTCTAGGGACAGGTGAACTGTGTTTAACTCAAGCTCTGATTATTATGATAATTGTGATTTCAGAAAAGTAATTTTTGAATTCATTATATTGTTTCTCCATATGCCACTTTAAAAAATAATAGTATGACTTATTTTCTCTGGCAGTGGTAGTAGGTATTATCTGTGGAAAATCTTGCTGTTATTTTTCGTAAATAAAACGAAAGTCTCACCAGACAGCAGGGTTACCGTGGACCTCTTGCTGGTTTTGTTCAAGAGCATCTGCAAACCTAAGGAAAGTAAACTGTTATTTGCATGGACTTAGCTGGCAGTAGGAACAGAATGAAATCCAAGACTTATTTTTTATTGCAGACAAAACTGAGAACTCAAAGGACTATACAGTGTTTCAGTGTAAACCTGAAATTAAAGCAAGTCTGCTCCTATTTTCCTCCATCCCTATTAAAAGATTGCAGCAATGATTCCCTTGATCCTGACAAGGACAGACAATGGAGAAGCCAACAGTCACATTTGAGAAGCGATGGCGTGAGGCTGCTCACATGGATGTAAGCCTGAGTTACATCACCTTGATAGTTAATTTGAAAAAAATAAGTCTTGAGTCCTGAACTAAGCTAAAGGTCTTTTTCTTTTTCTTTTTTTTTTTTCTTTGACAAATGCAAAATCATGGAAGAAATAAATGGAGAAATGCCTCTTCATTTCAACCCTTAGTCATGCCTATACATACTCTTTCAAAGGCAATACTTACCCTCATAATCTTAGATAACAGAATTTTAAACAGGAATCAGCAGAAACTACAAAAACAGATTCTAAGACATCTATTGATGTCATGCATATCCCTCTGTCCTGAGATGTATATAGGTTAGCTGCTGGGTAGTTGTTGATGTCAATATGAGGAACAGTAAACACAAACTATAATTTAAACAGATGTATGTGTTCTTAAGAGAGTAGTTACTGTATCTCTTATAGATTACTGGGATTTGAGGGTGTTTTATATTATTACAGGCAAAATATAACTCATACTTGTACACTCTCATACACCTTGACATACTATAAGAGGTGATGAGAAACACTAATAAACATAGGCAGGAAAATCATCAAAATCTTTTTTTTAATGCTTTGAAATTAATTTATATCTACTTATAAGGCAGAGAGAGAGAGAGAGAGAGAGAGAGAGAGAGAGAGAGTTAGAGATAGATTTCCCATCTGATGTTTCACTCTCTAAACACCCAGGACAGCCAGGGCTGCCCCAGTTCAAAGCAAGGCAGGGGGGCAGCACTGTGGTGCAGTGGATTAAATCCCTGGTCTGCAGTGCCAGCATCCTAAATGGGCACCAGTTCAAACCCTGGCTTCTGCACTTCCAATCCAGCTCTCTCTGCTATCGAAAGCAGTAGAAGATGGCCCAAGTCCTTGGGGCCCTGCAACTGCATGAGAGACCCAGAAGCAGCTCCTGACTCCTGGCTTCAGATCAGCTCTGCTCTGGCTGTTGGGGCCATTTGGGGAGTGAATCATCAGACAGAAGACCTCTCTCATTCTGGCTCTACCTCTTTCTGTAACTCTGTTTTTCAAATAAATAAAATAAATCTAAAAAAATAAAAGCAAGCCAGGAACCAGGAATTCCATGTGGGTCATTCACATGGGTGGCAGGGGCCCAAGCGCTTGAGCTATTATATCTTTCCTCTCAGGATGCATTAGCAGGAATCTATTTCAAAAGCAGAGCATCAGGATTGGAACCAAAACGCCCATATATGATGTTGGGGTTCCAGACGACAGCTTAAACCTACAGCACCACAGGCCCACCCACAACATAATCCTCAGAAAAATTTGAAGAGGAGTTCAAATAGTTTAAAAATTAAACAAACGAAAGGGCCAGCATTGTGGCATAGTGGGATAAGTCTTGGCTTGAAGCATCACCATTTCATAAGGGCACTAATTTGAACCCCAGATGATGTTCCACTTCCTATCCAGCTGCCTGCTAAGACACCTAGGAAAGCAGCAGAGAATGGTCTAAGTCTTCGGGCCCTTGTGACTAAATGAAGTTCCAGGTCCCTGGATTTGGCCTGGACTAGCCCCCACCTTTGCAGCCATTTTGGGGGTGAACCAGTAGATGGGAGATTCTCTCTCTCTCTTTCTCTCTCTCCATGTGTGCGCATGTGTGTGTGTCTGTGTGCATATGTCTATGCCTCTCTCTAATTCTATCTTTGGAAGAAATAAATAAATAAACTTTCAAAAAAATGGAAAATTCCCTCAAAATATTTTTGACCTAAGAATCAAGTTCACTACATAGCATTACTATCTTGCTATGATGATGATTAAAATTTCAAAAAAACCTACTTAGTGGACACTCAGTTTGGGCAGAGGAATTAAGTTTTCTTTTCTTTTTCTTTTAAAAATGTATTTACTTAATTGACAGAGAGAGAGATTCATATACGAAGTGGCCAGGACCAAGGCAGTAGCTGGAAGCCAAGAACTGAATCAGGTTTCCCACATGGGTAGTAGGATCTCAGTTACCTTGGCCAAAACTAGTGCTTCCCAGGGTCTGTATTAGCAGGAAGCTGGACTCATGTATCAGAGCTGGATATCAAACGTAGGTATTCTGATAAAGGATTTGGGCATCTTAACTGGTATCTTCAATGCTAGGCCAAATACCTGTCCAAGGTACCTTCTTAAATACTTTTGTGGCTGGCGCTGTGGGGTAGCAGGTAGAGCAACTGCCTGCAGTGCCAGCATCCCATATGGGCAACAGATAAAATCCTGGCTGCTCCACTTCTGACCCAGCTCCCTGTTAGGCTTGAGAAAGCTGTAGAAGATGGCCCAAGTCCTTGGACCCCTGTACCTGTATGGGAGACCCAGAAGAAACTTCTGGCTCCTGGCTTCAGATCTGTCCAGCTCTGGCTAATGCGGCCATCTGGGGAATGAACCAGAGTATAGAAGACCTCTCTCTCTGCTTTCTGGCTTTCTATAACACTGCCTTTCAAATAAACAAGCACATTTTTTAAAAAAAATAATAAAGATAAGCATTTTATTTGTTCTCATCAGTATATAATTCTAATTCATCAACCAGCATAAAGTTCTAAATATGTCCATATGTGTTATAATTTTAGCTTTCCCAATTAAAGAAATCTCAAGTTATACTAGAAGAAATTTCCTTGTATACTAATTATATTTGTCAATTTGTGTTTATCCGTAGTCACTGTGAGTGGACATATAATCCCCATCATTAGAAGATTTGTAAGTCATTTTTTCCTGTTCTTATTTCTTATTCAGTTAATTTTTAACTAGCTGTGACAGCTATATTATTTGCGTGGCACAAACATTATCCTTTTAAAATGAAAACTCTCATCCTCCATAACAATACTGGTGATAGGTATCTTATTGTTATTATTCTAGGATGTCAAGATTGATTATTTTATTCTTCTCAATATTAGGGTTGTGTCTAAAAATACTGGACTATAACTGAGTCATTTTTCCTTTTTAGCTCCACTGAGTACTCCCAGAAGCACTTGGACAATTTTATTTATGCTCACTCTTCTTGAAGTTGCTTCATATGTACATTGGAGATAATAATAATACTTACCTTGTAGGGCCATTGTGTCGATAAATGTGTTAATATAAATAGCCCTCCAAATAATCCAAACATATGTCACACAAATAAATATGTTCCATCACCACCAGCATCATCATCACCACATCATCTAATTTCTTAATCTTTACTGTTATCATAAATCAGATACTCTTAACAATCTCTGTATAATTTGTCCAAGCACATATATTAAATGTATGATTCATCATTGACATTGTATGTAACTGTCTATCATTAAATTGGTGCATCATTACATTTTAAGTGATTTGGAGAATAATAACCTTTGTGTTTGTCTTTATTTTTCTTACTATTTCATCAACATCGAAGAATGTATGATAATGAATTTGTCAAGGCACAAAGCAGATTATGTTCAGTATTCCATATTATAAGCAATGCATGGGTATTTTATTATCTTATGTAGCAAACTTAAAGACATAATAAGTTTTTCTTTAAATAACTTAAATAATTCACTTGCCAATATAAAGAAACCTGAAATTAAATTTCACTTTTCCTATTCCTGTCTCAAAAACAAAGTTTATAAAAGTACATCAAGATTGTGTTTCCTTCCATCCAGTCTTCCCATGCTGTCTGCCCAGGCTATCACTTGTGGGAAGATGATGTAAGAAAGTCTCAGTACATAGCTGGCATAATTGTGCATAGCTGCTGTCAAAAATTCCTAGGCAGAGACTGTCATCTTAAAAGGTTACTGTGACATTTCTAGAATATGCTTTTTCAAATATGAATGAAACATGCTGCCTTTTTTGTTGAGGGTGGGGAAGGCATGGAACCTGACATTTTCTGCACTGCCAAAATTAGAAAACAAAGTATTGGAATGCCAAGATTAATCAATCACCCAACGAGTATTTATGTAATACCTACTTAGGTGTCCAGTGCACTGAGGGAACTTGCGCTTTATCAGGTCTTTGTATTTCACCCAATATAATCTAAACTCAAGGAGTTACTTTCATCCTAATTATAGGAACCCTGGAAGAGGGTGTAAATCGTACCTACACTCTGGATGAATATTTTTTTTTGCTCCATGTAATTACAAATGGCATAAAATTCTGACTACAATAAAGTTTAACTCTTCATAGAAATAGAAGTAAGAAACTTTAATGATGTAGTTAAGCTGTTAAATAATAATGTCAAACCGATGACTTTGTAATGCCAAAGTCCTATTCTTATAAAGTACATGAAATGTCAGCAGATTTAACTTTTTTTTAAACAAAGGTGCAATGATATTAATATCACTAAGGAAATTAAAATTATTTAGGAAATATTTCTTTAAGCTGTATAAGGAGTGGAAATGAAGACAAAAATGAATAAAGGCAAATTATAATGCAATGATAGATTTTAAACATTGTGAAAGAATTTATTGAAAATCCTTTTGATTACGAGAGGAGAAAGGCCAAGATCATGGCCAGAGTCTTGGGCTGCCTTCTAAATATTTCACATTATGTAGGAGGTTTGCTCAGATAGATTTGGGAGGGAAATTGCTGTACTATCCTTCCTGTGGAGTTGAAAATGTCATGCTCCACATTCAAGATAATTCCACAGCTGGAAAAAATTTCACAATCTGCTTACCATTTTTCTATTATGCTTGTCCATCTTTAATCCTTTCCTATTTTTGTCATTTAATAAGGAATATCCATGGTGATACTTTATGCATCCTTTAACATAGTCAACTTTATAATTAAAATAGAAAATGAAATTTAAAACTATCTTTGTCTCTTTGTCTTTACCTTTTTTTTTTTACTTTTGTGCAGAATATCTAAGCAATTTAGATATGAGTTTGGTGGGGGAATTTGTACCAAATCCTCTAGATTTGATAAGTATAAAATATGTTACTGTTAAGTATTAGTTATCTTTGGATTTTTGGAGAAATCCAGAGTTATAAGTTAGGTGGTCACAAGAATGAAAGTGGTAACTAAAATCCCCCTATCAATGAACACACTAACACTGAGCTGAGGTTCAAGGTGCTGAAGTTGGATGGAGATGTTAACCCTGAAGAGAAATTTGGAAATAACCCTGTAGCCAAGGGGATTCAGGGATATCACTGACAAATAGAAAACATGATGCCTTTTTTTTCTGTACAAAGATCATTAATCTGGTTTTTAGTGGGAGGTAGGGGGATCAATGGGATTGTAGGTACTTAGTGAGGAAAGAGAAGCTTGGCGATGGTTAACTTTGGCAGTTGCCCAAGTGAAATATTTAAGATGTTTAATCACAAAGAGAGCACTCCCACACACTGCAGTACTTTGTAGCTCTATTGCTTATTAATCCTAGTACTACTGAGATATTAGCACACTGGAAAATCTAGCATTATGACTAAAGAGAATGCCTCTGAAGTTCATGGCAAAAAAACTGACATAGTATGACTCAATGATGACAATGGAATTTGCAAATCAACAATGGGCAGATTAAAGCATTTACCTTGGAAGATTCTAGAGAAAAAGAAAATTTAACAATTGTATGAGCATATATGTATATTAGTAAACAAGAAAACTAAGACACCTACTAATTAGCTTTCTTAAAGAGAATTTTAGGGAACCTAATTTGGATGATATTAGTGATTAATGTTATGATTTTTTAATAAAAAAGATAAAACGTAAATGATAGAGCATATTAATGTCACTTTAAAATACCTAAATGAAGATCATTAAAAACTTTAAGAATTCTAATTACTAATCTAATATTAATAAAACTTGAAAATTTTAAAACTAGCTTGTCACGAAACATATATTATATTTTGAATCACAAAGTATAATATGCATGACATATCTTTTTTCTGTTGTTCATTGATTTTACTTTAATAAATAACCTCTAATATATTGAGAATTTTTCCCTTCTTTGCTTCAACATAGATAATCAAACTCTTCTGATTTCTTACACTTTGTCCTTTTATTAGCCTGTCTTCGGTATACATTAATGGATTCCTAGAAAATTGAAGTTAGTAAAACTACAAGTTAATGTACTCAGATGCATCACTTGGCCTTGTAATGTGATTGTACTTTCAACCAGACCATTTGGGTCATTTTTCTTTTGTAATTAGGCGAGCCAAAGCATCTGTCCTCAGAATGATATGGACCCTGTCAGCCTGGATGTTGGAAAATATTATCATTCAAAAAGAATGAAATATTTAATTTTTCATTAAGAATACACCAATATTGCACCCTGACTTGTTCTGAAGTATGTTTTTATTTATTTATTTTTACTAATCAGAGACCACATAATCTATGGCATTATTTCATACGTATGCAGCAGGGAATGTGACTTCTAGCCCATGACCAAGGAAGTGCTCCCTTATGAATAAATCATGCTGTGGAGAAACAAGGAATTAGTGGTAGCTGGCTTTCTTGATTCTCAGGACTTTTTGATAATTAACAGTCAGTAATTTTATTTTTTAACTTTTTTTGCTCTCCTTTGAATCATTCATTGACAGAAAAGCAGACTTTGTTACAAATAAATATGTAACGCATTTTCTAAAACTTGACATAATTGCAATGCTGTATCTTAATGGAATATTCAGCATCATTACTGTCATTACTAGGCATTTTCAGAGTCACCACAGGAGGTAAGTGTATTTTCCATTAAAGGATTATTTCTGTCTGAAATCTGTCTGAACTATTATTGCCTATAAGCCTCAATAGCACAAATATCATACAAAAATGAGAAAATGCTTTATTCTTTCAGATATTATTTTAGTGAACATGAACAAAATGGAATAACAGAATTGCTGGCGTCTTTAGCATAAGAATGTAATGTTTTAAATTTCTTTGAATGATACATTTTTAAAATGTTTGTTTAATTTTATTTGAAAGGCAGAGTGGTAGAGAGCAAGAATAACAAAAGCAGAGAGAAAAGGAAATATTGTCCTCCCTTGTTCACTCTCCAAAGGACTGCAATACTGTGGGATGAGTCAAGCTGAAGTTAGGAGCCAGGAACATCTTCTAGGTCTCCCACATGGGTGACAGAGACTTGCCTACCTGATCCTTCATCTGCTGACTCCCAGGGCGCACATCAACAGGAAGTTGGACTGGAAGTAGGGGTATGTCTCAAGCATTCTGATAGGGAGGCAGGTGGCCCAAGTGGAGGTCTAACCTGGTGTACCACAATACCCCCCCCCCCCAAGATAATGTTGAATGGAGTGAAAATAACTATTTCTTTTAAAATGAATATTTTATATCACAATCACAGCCTAAGAAGGCTCACAGGAGAAATAATTCTTACATAAATCATACTGACGTGGTTAGAAGTTTTCATATTAATTCTAGTGACTTCAGGTTCTTACTGCATTTAATGTAATTTAATATGAAGATATTTAGGTCATGAATGACATTTTTCTTCCTAGAGGGGAATAAAAAAGAAGCTGGAGATCAAGTAGTTGTAAAAACTGGTTTATTTTTTAAAAATAAATACAAAAATATAAATATAAAACATTAGCAGATAGAATTTGATGAAATGAAATTGCACAAACGTTTTTGTATACCAGGTTGCATATCACACCTACTAACACCACATGTACTTTTTTGTTTAATTTAATGTACAGAACAGGATATACCTTAAAATGTGTCTTCACCTTTGTAAAAGCTTTATTTGCAAGGGCAGGGTGTGTATCTAACAGAAGCGGCTTGTTTGTGAGGTTGCTTAAGGGAAAACTATCCTGTTCATGTTTCTGAAATTATCCTTTATTTACTAAGATGGACACCACTGAATTTCCATAGCTTTGGCTCTTGGAAGTGATTAAATAAAATGTCGTATATATTCCATGAGACATCCTACAGGAAAGAATTAATGGAATTAATGAGCAAATTAAGAAGTAGATGGGAAACACTTGTGCTGAGTGGCAGGAAACTCTCCCGGATACCAAACACGGTGAAGTGGAGACTGTCCTCAGGTCCCTGGCTCGCCTCTCGGACGGCCTTGCTGGGTTAGGAGTCTTTGTCGCTGTCCCCGCCGCCGTACATCTCCGCCAGCTTGTGGAACCGAGGACCCCATTCTCGGAGGTACTCGTAGTTCTGGTCTCCTTCCGTCGTGCCCGACTCCAAGGAGCTCAGCGACTCGGCGACGGAGTCGTTGCCCTCGTAGGCGTAGGTGGCCAGCGAGTCGTAGGGCGGCGCGCTGGGGTCCAGGTCGTGCTCCTGGAGCCGCTCGTTGATGAAGTCCCGCACGTCCGTGCTGTCCGGCGCCGTGGGCGTCCTCCGGGGGACGAAGAGCGACTCCGGGACGATGTCCCGCCGCAGCTTCTTGTCCTCCACGGCCGCGGGGTTCCGCAGGGTGCCGATGTCGAAGGCCTGCGTGTCCTCCTCGCCGCCGCCCTCGTCGTTGTAGCTCACGATGTTGTCTCTGATGTCCTCCTTGGACAGGATCAGCGGCTCCTTCTTGCGCTGCCGTTTCAGAGCTGCAAACAGCACGACGATCACTGGGGAAGAGCAGAAGGCGCGTTAGAGGCCGTGGGAGCGCTGCGGGGCTCTGCCCCAGGTTCCCCCAGGACCTGGCGGGGCTGAGGAGGGAGCACGTGCGGGGTGCAGCAAGCCAGCCTGGGGTTCAGGAGCGCATTTACTGGCTTTTCAAGCAGTGCGGATTATTTCCCAAACACAAGAACATATCTTGCCTAGTTTTAGACTGTAGTCAAAGATATTTACTGGTGATACAGAGGTTAGCTGTCGCGTGCATTACATAGTGACATATTATTTTAAAAAAGAAATAAAAGAGGTTAGGTTCCTCTTCAAGGAAGACAGTTAAGAGAGACAAGACTGGGACCAGCATTGTGGTGCAGCGGATGAAGCCACTGCTGACGCCTGCTTCCCATGGGACCACCAGTTTCAGCTGCTGCACTCCCATGCAGCTCCCTGTCTGGGAAGGCACAGGAGGATGACCAAGAGCCTGGGGCCATGCCACCTGGCTGGGAGGCCTGCATGAAGTTCCAGGCTCCTGGTTTTGGCCTGGGCCAGGCTTGGTTATTGTGGCCTTTTGGGTGTGAACCAACAGATGGAAAATCTCTCTCTTTATCCTTCTCTCTCTCTCTCTCTCTCTCTCTCTATCATTCTGACTCTCCCATTTTCTCTCTGTAACTCTGGCTTATAAACAAATAAACCTTTTTTTTAAAAAAAAAAAAAGGACAACTATTCCTCATTTTTCACAGATTTATGCAATATTAAAAGGCAACATTGGCCGGCGCCATGGCTCAACAGGCTAATCCTCCACCTTGCGGCGCCGGCACACCGGGTTCTAGTCCCGGTCGGGGCACCGGATTCTGTCCCGGTTGCCCCTCTTCCAAGCCAGCCCTCTGCTGTGGCCCAGGAGTGCAGTGGAGGATGGCCCAGGTGCTTGGGCCCTGCACCCCATGGGAGACCAGGAGAAGCACCTGGCTCCTGGCTCCTGCCATCGGATGAGCGCGGTGCGCCAACCGCAGCAGCCATTGGAGGGTGAACCAATGGAAAACGAAGACCTTTCTCTCTGTCTCTCTCTCTCACTGTCCACTCTGCCTGTCAAAAAAAAAAAAAAGGCAACATTGTTCACAAGATGTGGAAGGTCAGTTTCTCTTAAATAGCTTTGCTGGATTTATAAAGATTTTTTTCTTACTTTATAAAAAAGAGGCCCTAATTACTCAAAAAATACTGAATTATTTAAACACGACATAGATTTAGAAATTTCTGAAGTTTCCATGGAAATATATACCTTTCATGGACCCTCAAAATTGTTAGATCAGCTGACAACAGGAATATATTCAAGTTACTACATTGAATTTATTCCCCAAAGCATTTATTGGCTGAATGCAACTTAATCAAATATAAGTATAAATGTATATTATTCAGAAAATTACCAGTAAAAATTAGCAATACTCACAATAAGTGTTATAACACAAATGATGGGAGTAAGTATAAAGTTTATCTCATTGCATTAGGGTTTACCTCCTCTATTTACTACCACCAAAAATTTTCATCCTGATCCTTTAAATTGATTTGGAGAAGCAGATGTGAATTCATTTTGATTTAAAAGGCAGGAGGAAAATATTTCTGGGTAGTTCTAGGAAGAAATACCTGTATATAGTTACTTTAGAACAACCATTTAAAGTACAAGAGAATTAGCATACTATTATATCAAGGGATTGTAAGTTATGTTTTCTCTTTTTATTGACTTACAGTGCTCAACCAATTTATATTTAAGCTTATGTGAAATGGCAAATAAGGGACTTTTTTTTAATTCTACAAAAAAAAAAAAAAAACCCAAAGCTTTGGCCCACTAATAAATATTCTTGCTTTTTAAGAAATAAACTATGACAGAGATAGGAACTCATTTATTCTTGAGGCATTTGAGAAAATATGTCATTTTATCTTGTATAATTTCATATATTCACACATCCGCAAAAATGTGTACTGAAAAGAGTTTAAAACTCAGCTTGCTTATTACCTGCCAACCTGCCAAATGATTTTTACCCAGTTTTCAAAAAAGCTTCTTGTTAAACTAAAAATGAAACCTAATGAAGAATGGGATGGGAGAGGGAGTAGAAGGTGGGACAGGAGTGGGGGTGGGAGGGCGGGTACAGGGGAAAGAACCACTATATTCCTAAAGTTGTACCTATGAAATTTGCATTTATTAAATAAAATCTTTAAAAAAAATAAGCTTCTTATAATGAGAATAATGAAAATTTACTAAGATTGGCTCCAAATCCGAGTGCATTTTCTATTTCTTGAAATGTCACATAAAGTATTTGTTATTAAGATCAGAGGGTTACTCACAAAAATAGTTTTAGGTTAATGTAATTATGGGGTATAGTTAATTTTATTTTTAATTCAAAAGCAGTTAAAAAGCAATTTCATCTAGGTTATTAAATCAAGTATCAGTGTTCTGGGACAAGCAAATCAAATAAAAGGCTATTTCAGCATGATTTCAATGAAGACATAAGATTGTGAGGCCTCCATTGATTCAAAGGGAGAAAAAAGATGGAAAACTTTGGATTCCTCTGGAAAACTGTCGACACAGTGACTAGGAAGGAGCCTTACTGTAAAGAGTTGGAAATAATGTGTCTTGGAATATTTTCAATATTTGGAAATTTCAGCTTCATTATGTAAAAAGTGAAGATAATAATCCTACATACAATAGACATTTTTAAAAATGAATGAAACAGTTTGTCAGTAATATGCTAATTAGTTTGACCAATAGTAAGATTTAATAAAAACTTGCTATCATTAATAGTATTGATCTTATTCTTACTGGAGACTTTTATTTTAAATATATACTTCAATGAATAATTTTTTCTATATAACTTAAAATATAGGTACACAAAATAAATTTCTCTTATTATTTGCATTTGTAGGTTCTATTACTAGCATATTTATTAGCTTTCCTCAAAATAATTTTTTGTATTTAAGGCAAGCTGAATTATAAAAGTGACCTTTGTCAATTCTCAGATATTCTATTAAATGAGATCAAGTTTATTATTCTGTGATCCCTGGAAAATTCTTGTCTGGCTTCACATTCCAGAAGAAGAGGATTTGTAATGTGTGCTTTTAAATTTGCACATTCTCATTTTGTGAACTACATAAAACTTATCTAGATTTCACCATTTCATTAATTTAATGATTTATCTTCTATGGGAATTTTACCTGTCATTTATTAAAATAAAGAACTATATATATATATTCTATGATAAACACAGAAAATGAAATTTGTATAGATGGATTAGGAATAACAAATTATATAAACAGTGATGGAACATTTCAACCAATTTTTATTATTGCAGATCCTAACTTCATATAAAAACTGATCATTTTTTCAATCATGAAAAACGTTGCTATCATCTATTCTTGTCAGGGTTATTTTAAAATTTGTGATGAGCACTAAGTCATTTTATTTAACTTTATTTTATAAATATGAAAAACCGGCAGTATTGAGATATGTTGGCTTGAAGTCTCTCTATCCTCAGTCAAGTTTTTGAATTGCATTCTAACAAAAGTGACAAATTTAACACCAGGCTCATTGAGATCTGCTAATGTCCAATTTTCAGAGATGGGGCTTGAGATTTATTATGCTCTTCCAATTCTTTTAGCTCCTAGCATTCTTAATAGACATTTGGCAAATGACCCAGAAAGAAACTGCCACAGAGTCTATTACCCTGCCACTCAGGAAAACATAACAGACCGGCAATAATGGAAATGTGGTCCTACCACTGCTGCTTCTCCCTTCATTTGTTCATGGGACCTAGGCTTCAAAGAAGGTTGAATCCCATCAGAACATTCAGAATGATCAGAAAAAAAATCCAACTATCTGTCTCAACACTGCCTGCTCCTACAGAAGTCATTCTGCATTTATTTCTTTATTTTTAAGCTTTATTTACTTATTTGAAAGAGTTACTTAGAGAGAGAGGGAGGAGAGAGAGAGGGAGAGGGAGAGAAAGAAAAGTGATAGAAGGAGAGTGAGTCTTCCATCGGATGGTTCACTCCCAAAATGGCCAAAATGGCCAGGGAGGGCCAGGCCGAAGCAAGAGACAGAAGCTACATCTGGGTCTCCCATGTGGGTGCAAGGGCCCAAGAACTTGGGCCATCTTCTGCTGATTGCACAGTCACATTAGCAGGGAGCACTGGATCAGAAGTGGAGCAGCTGAAACTTGAACGGGCCCCATAGGGATGCTGGCCCTGCAGGTGGAGGCTTGACCTGCTGTGCCACAGCTCAGGCCCTGCATTCATTTCTTACCTGTTCCATTGTTCATTTAAAATTTTGCAGTAACAGATAGTTGTGTGTTTTTAATTCAGTTTATTTCTGAATGAATTCTAGGCTGCGCTAGGGAAGATCTCGCTACTACTATTATTACTACTGCTGCTGCTGCTGCTGCTGCTGCTAGAAATTTTTTTATATATCCTTATGTATTCTGATCAGGTAGATATTTTCTAAAGATTTATTTTATTTATTTGAAAGAGTTACAGAGAGAGTCAGAGGCAGAGACAGAAAGAGAGAGAGAGAGAGGGCCTCCATCCATTGGTTCACTCCCCAGACGGCCACAACCGCCAGAGCTGCGCTGATCTGAAACCAGGAGCCAGGAGTTTCCTCCGGGTCTCCCACATGGGTTCAGGGCCCCCCAAGGACTTGGGCCATCCTCCACTGCTTTCTCAGGCCATAGCAGAGAGACTGGATCAGAAGAGGAGCAGCCAGGACTAGAACTGACACCTGCGTGGGATGCCAGTGCCTCAGGTCAGGGCTTTAACCAGCTGCACCACAGTGCCGGCCCCAGGTAAGATATTTTAGTAAATAATATTTCATGGCTGGTTCATGTCTGTCTTAAAACTTGTGGTTAAGTTAGGTGGAGATATTTTAATAGCAATCTTTCCTTTGATTTCCTCATAATTTGTATTTATTTATTTGTTTGTTTGAAAGGCGGGGAGACAATGGTATCTTCTAAATGATGGTCTACTCTTCAAGAGCCCACAGTAGCCAGGTTGGACGAGGCCAAACCCAGGAGCTGTTAGGTCAGCCTTAGTCTCCCGTATAGAACAGAAAGAGAGAGAGAGAGAGCAAGAAAGAGCGAGAGAGAGAGAGAGAGAGTCTTCCATCACCTGTTGCCGCCTGGAAGCTGGAACTGGAGGCAGAGGCAGGTCTCAAACTCAGCTGCAAAGTTACCGGATATAAGTATCCCAAAGGGCATCTTAGCCACAGAGCCAAACACCTTCCCCTATTAAGCAAACTTACTTATTTAAAATCATACTAAAACATGCAGTCTAAAAGATGATTCCTTTTTCTTCCAAGTGTCTTACCAAGAAGAATAATGATACAGAGGAGAATGGCGATCAAAGCCCCGGTGCTGAGGCCGGCAGGGAGGAGCAGGGCCTCTGCGCTGCAGGACTGCATGTTTCCTTGGCTATCGCAGGCACATACTCTGATGGTCAGTGTGCCTGTGCTGCTCTGGATGGGGTAATCGTTGTCTGATATCACCACAGGCAAGAGATAGGTACTGATTTCATGTCTGTTGAATCCATTTTTCCTCGTTAAAATTCTGGCAGTATTATCTAAAATAAAGTTAAAATATTACAATGGTTTGGGACAATAAATTTGTTTCATCCTACTAACCATAGTTTGACATAGATATAAAATATTTTATATAAGATTGTTATAGATTCTCCTATAAAATGTATACAATGCGATGAAAATGTAGATAAATTAGCTTGAAGAGACTCATACAGTGAGTTGATATTTTTTGAGTTTTCAGATAATTTCTAAATGATGACAGTTTATAAACAAATCATTCAAAATGTTGAATTTAATATAAAACATAAAGTTGTACATATTTATAGAGTACTATGTGATATTTCATTACATGTATACTTTGTATGATATCCAATCAGGTTAAATATATTTATCCTTTCATTCATCAAGTCTACATGTATAGATAATAACATTTTGTTTTTCAAACAATTTATTTCCACATCAGGAAACAAACATACAATACACATTACTCCAATACTTACGAAAAAATAAGCTTGAAAAGATTTAAGTATAGTATTTTTAAAACCCAGAATGTAGTCAAAAACATTCAAGATTCCCAACATATGACCAATAGTAAGCAATTTAATTATCAAAGTATGTGTATAACTCAAAGAATTTAGAGATGTGGAATAGCTAACAAAATCCTAGCAATTTAGTAAAATGTAACCTCCAGTAGTCTCACGCTTTGCTATCAGGTGTTTACTTGATAAACCACTCAGAATATTTACATGTGGGTTGTAGGATAGAAACCTTCCTCTAGTCCTATGGAACCAATATTTTATAAAAAAGGCAATGGTTGATTATTTCTTATCATCCTTGTTTATTCAGTGAAATCAATCTTATGTGGCCAGTCTCACAAACATTTTTGAAATACTAACGGGAGAAATATACCGATAGGAATCAGTTAACTGCTGAACTAAAAAACGAGATTGGAAAAAAGTGAAAATATCTTGAGGGCAAGATGGTTGAACGTAAAACATCATCTTGCAAATTATTAGTGAGGCATTAACCACATCAAGTAATCACGTAAGCTAGGAAAGTATATTAGCAAAATAGCAAATACACGTAAGTATGTTTTAAAAATGGCACAGTCTGGATATTTTGAAATTTCAACATATCTTCCAAGAATTATTGTTACAGAAATCTTCCATTCTCAACCCTATAATGAGATAGGAAATGAAGACATATAGGTATTTCTTAGAATCTTCTTGCCTTTTTTTTACTTTAACTGAATTCTAGTTTTACTTATAATAGTTTTGAAATATTGAGGAATCAAATGAAGTTTCACCATAAACTGGCAACTCTATTTCAAAATATTGATTGAACATTTAAAAGAGCAGCAAATGATAATGCTTTTTACCTATAAGTTACTGAAAAGTGTGAAAAATAATGAAAAACTCCTGTATTGGAGTATCACAGATACAATGAATTAATTTCTAAAAAGGAAAGTTGTAATAAAACTAGATATTTGAAATGAGTGTGTAGATAAACACAAGGTTATTTTCTCAAGCAAAGTTAATATTAATATGAGTTTTATATCTTGGAATCTTCTAAAATTCACTCAATAACAAATAGTAGTAAATTTATGTGGAAATAGGCAAACTATTACATGGGACTTTAAACATATGTTATCTAGTGACATAGGTTTACCTGAATATGAGTTGATATATTGCTTTGGGTAATTTATATATATCAAGAACCCTTTTCAGTATAGAAAAATGTTAAAATTTGTCAAACCTTAATCAAGTTTAGCCTTGAGTAGATTCCCCAGTAACTTTGAAATTCCTTGCTGAGACAATACTATTTCAAGTTTCTATCATTTTTTCCCATGTAGCTTGTTGGGATTCAGTGTTCATGTTAACAGGAACAGAAAACATATTGCAATACAGCTAGAGGGAGGTATTGTTCCTTCAGTAATTTCAACTCAATATTGTCAGTTCAGTACCAAGGACAGCTTCCGTCAGCCCTCTAAATTTAGTAAGCCAAATTCAACAAATTAAAGCTCAAAGTTATTTTAAAACCTGAAATCAGAATTAATTGGACTTTTTTATTTTACATACAACTATGTGTTGATTTTTACATTCATTATTATTATAAAGGCCCAGAGCCAGAGAAAACATAGATATTTCAGAAATTTTTAGATATTTACATAGTATTAATCCCAATGATATATTATTTCCAAGTAAGAGAGATGTTCAGCTTCTTAAAATTGTAACTACTTATATATCTTTTTTTCTAAAATGTTTTTCTGTCTTTTATGAGACTACAAGAAACAATTTTATAGACAATATAAAATTCATATATTATATAGAAAAAGAATATAACTTATCATTGTAATAATAATTTTGCACGTAATCTCCCCACAGGCTAATGTAACTATTTCTCATTCTTCTGTCTCTTTCTCAGTGCCTCTGATTCTTTGGTGAACCTGCTGCTGCTAAATCTCATCAAAGTTTTCATAAAAATCTCACTGAGCCATTCATTTCTCTGCTCATGTGTCCAACCTATTGTTAAAAGACCTGATTCCCTGCCTTTCTAATTTTTTCAAGGTTCAATGTCTTCTTTAGTATTAAAAAGAGACTTCTTCCACAAATTTTATTATTTTAAATTCATTAAATTGAATACTTTGAAATAAAATGCTATATTAAAGCATTAAATACCTAATGAAAACTAATTTTATAACTCACAACAATAAATTGATATATTGCATGTATTATAGTGGCTACATTATGAGAAATTTCCAGTAAAGTCATTTAAGTATTAACAAATAAGTTCTAAAATTTACCTTCATTATCCTGTACTGTGAAGTTTGGATTGACAGCAGCTAAACTGAAGAAAAATTTCTGTCCTCCTAAAGGATCATCTTTGTCTACTGCACTTATAGTCTGTATTAGCTGCAGAAAAGAGAAAATATGTATTCATCAAATTTCCAGATGTAATCTCTATAACATAATTTTTAACATCATAATTTTTGTCTAGAATTTTTAGGAAGATGATATATTTTTTGACTTTTTGTAGAGGGAAGTATTTCTATCTTTAGTTCTCTGTTTTTTTTTTTTCTTTCAACTTAAGACATAACTTGGCTTCTGGTGTCTACATTATTCATATCTAGAATTTTCCTTTTAAACTAGTTTTTGCATTTCCAACTACACAAATGACAATACTAATTTTTGTAAATGTGCCATAAAGAGTTATAGTAGAAATCAGAAGTTGGCAAAAAGGAAATGAAACTAGTTCCCCTGGCCCTCTACCTAATCTATTTCATTTCAACTGGAGAAAAATTCATTTTTATCCATTTCCACTAAAAGATTTTGCCACAATTAGGAAACATATGATAAAAATTGAGTAATATCTGTACTCATTTTGAGGATATGAAAATGAAACAAAGATAAGTCTTTTTTCTTTACCTCTTCATCAAAAATATAATTGATTGATATTTGCTCTTGGCTATTGCAATCTATCATTAACTGGAAGGGTGGTTCAGTGGTCATTCTCTTGAAGTGTAGAACAATGAATGCATTTTAAGATATTTAAAGGATGGGAAAACATATCATTAAGATGTAAAATGTTTTAGCTTCTTCATGGGAGGATTCAGAGTTTCTGTTGATGATTATAATATCCTTTGTTTTGGTAAAATGCACCTTTATCAGTTGTTCAGAAAGTATCTAAAGATTTTTGTACAGGAAATACAGGATGGGATATTTTTGGTTTGATGAGGGCTTGGTTGCTATTTGGTTCAATATATATTATCAGTTAGTATTTGGGTTAAGTTGGTTAGATATCATAAGTGGATAAATATAAGCAGCATCCCTCCCTACGAAAACTCCTTGGAAAAATCTATGAAATTAAAATATTATTTCCTTCCTAAACACTTAAAATTATTTTTTGAAGATTTCTTTCTTTCTTTGAAATCAGAGTGACAGAGATATCAGAGGGAGAGGGAGGGGGAGGGGGAAGGAAAGGGGGAGGGGGAGGGATATTGATTGATTCTATTCTCTAGTTCACTCCCCAAATAGCCACAGTGGCTGGGACTGGTCCAGGCTGAAGCCAGGAGCCAGGAATTCCATCTGGCTCTCCCACATTGGTGGTAGGGGACCAAGTATCTGAGCAGTTTCCCGCTGCTTTCTCAGGTTCATTAGCAGGAAGAGCAGACAAGACTCTGATAAAGGATGCCAGAGACACAGACTTAAGATTAAAATTATTAAATATACTTCATTGGCTGGAGGAGAAGACATGAGTGAAGTACAATGGATGAGTAGAAATACAAGTAGGCAAGTCTTCTTCCTTGTTTCTGGGTCTCCTGTCCCTCTGAAATGGAAAAGGTTTGCAGTCAAGTAGCCTAGTTCAGCCACAGGTGAGGACTATTCATACTATGTCTTTTGCAGGTTGCAAACTTCCCAAAGAGGAAAGTCTTTGGCTTAAGCGTAGGTCATGGAACAGGAACTAGCAGGGAACAGAAAGGAGGAGGGAGTGCGAATTACTTTTATTTCTATCTTCTTATGACATCGACTCACCAAATGGAATTATTCCTTATGTTTTGTTGTAAGAGCTACTTCAAAAGCATTTAATTTGAAGGAGTGTTGGGTGGATTGAAATACTCCATAAAGCACACCCAGAAGTCCTAACATGCTTCTACTTTCCTAGTTAGGGTGGAGACCAAGCTAACAAATGAATTTCATGAAAGTCCAGTGAAGTTTATCCAAATAAGTGCTTTAAATATGTTAGCTATGTAGAATGCTATAACTGAGAATTCTGTCAGTTAATATCTAAATGTTTTTAAGCAAAAATAATTTTCAGCCAACAAGACCAGAGTCATATCTAACAAACTGGTTTTATTAAAAATAACTTGTGGGGCCAGTGCCATGGCTCACTTGGTTAATCCTCTGCCTGCAGCACAGGCATCCCATATGGGCGCCAGGTTCTAGTCCCGGTTGCTCCTCTTCCATTCCAGCTCTCTGCTGTGGCCCTAGAAGGCAGTGAAGGGTGGCTCAAGTACTTAGGCCCCTGCACCCACGTGGGAGACCAGGAAGAAGCACTTGGCTCCTGGCTTCGAATCGGTGCAATGCTGGCCGTAGTGGCCATTTGGGAAGTGAACCAGTGGAAGGAAGACCTTTCTCTCTGTCTGTCTCTCTCACTGTCTATACCTCTACCTGTCAAATAAAAAAAAAAAATAACTTCTATAAGAGGCTACTAATATGCAATCAATTATACAAGAATTATTAATCATGTTCTTCTTACCAAGTTGATCAAGATAGGCTGTTAATTTTATAAAACTCATCTTTCATTTTATCATTTTCCTTAAATATTCTAGCTACTTTTTAAATTTCCAGAAAGTATGGAGGCCTTACTGAACCTGCTATAGTTTTCAAAAAAAAAAAAAAAAAAAGGGTGTCCTATGAAGCAACCTGTTGAGGCCAATGTTGCTGCAGTTGGTGAAAGAATTCACCACAGCAGTTAGAGTGAGCAGAGTTAGAGCAGTAGGCAGGCAGGACGACCAGGGACTGACTGCTACCACAGTGCACGCTATAATCAAACACATATACTTGTAAATGACAGTCATTTCTTGGTGTTAGTTTTCCCACAGTCCAACAGGTTTCTCCAGTCAAGTGATCTGCATTTCTAGGCAGAGCTGGAGTGTTTGCACTGCCCTTCCGGACTTTCTCAGTCTACCATGTACTCTGGAAAGAACCCCTCACAAAAGGGCATACGAAACTAGGACGATTTTTTAAAAATTTATAAATGTTGAATACGTTTATAAATCATTATTGGTAATGATTTATAAATCGTTATTGGTAATGAAAGATATCTTTTGAAAATCAAATAGAATAACCATAAAGGACGCGATGCATGCAGTATTAGCAAAGTGGGTAATTTATCTCTAAAAAACCCTCAACCTATATGATGCTGAGCCTGCCAGGGAGAGGACTATTTGCAGTAGCATTTTTAGGGCAAACACTCTTTCATTAAGAAGTAAGTTGGAAGCAGCTAAGTCATTTAAATATTCCAAATTAAGCATTTCTGTAACATTTTCAAGTAAGAAAAAGTAATCCAATTGCAGCAGTTTTACCATTTCAAACAATAGACAGACGATTGAATTCTTGCTGGAATCTAATACAATTTACATAAAAATGTAACAATGACATTGATTTTTATAAAGAACACCAAGTGATGTCAAAACACAATACAGTTTCATGATGGCTTTTCTTTCTTTAATAAAATACATTTGATTCCCAATTATTATTTATAGCATGCAGCTTCCTTCTGTGAAGATAGCACTCAAGCCAATTAAGAGCATTTCTTTCAGACATATAAGCTGAAGCTTTTCAAACAACAAAATGAGTCCATTGAGGAAAAGACTTAAAGAATTATAAACAAAGTTGATGTAGGAAGAATGTTTTAAAGAACTAAATCATTAAGCACTTTCTGAGTTGCTGTAATGATGAAATGCAATGTATGAGTCCAAAGAGCAAATTCTAGTGCCATGCTTCAAAATGGTTTTTCATTTATCTGAACATTTGCTAAATGTTTTGTTGAATCCATACATTTGCTTCCAGGTATCCCCCAAATTTAATTTACCTAATCTTTAACAATTATTAATATTAACCTAGTGTCACAGCAGGAATTCAGTATCTTGCTTTTGTTTCTTAAAGTTTTAAAGTTATGTCTCTTATTCCTCAACTCTCACAGCAATGATAAAATCTTATCTTTGCAGTAGGACTTTTCAAAGAAATATGAAACCTGGCATTTAGCTATTTAATATATTGTCCATTTAAAAAAATAAGGCAGGCCGGTGCCCCAGCTCACTAGACTAATCCTCAGCCTGTGGCGCCAACACCCCGAGTTCTAGTCCCAGTCGGGGTGCCGGATTCTGTCCCGGTTGCTCCTCTTCCAGTTCAGTTCTATTCTGTGGCCCCGGAAGGCAGTAAAGGATGGCCCAAGTGGTTGGGCCCTGCATCCTCATGGGAGACCAGGAGGAAACACCTAGCTCCTGGCTTCAGATCAGCGCAGTGCCAGCTATAGCGGCCATTTGGGGGGGGAGGTGAACCAACGGAAGGAAGACCTTTCTCTCTGTCTCTCTCTTACTGTCTATAACTCTCTCTGTCTCTCTCTCTCACTGTCTAACTCTGCCTGACCAAAAAAAAAAAAAAATTAAAAAAAATAAATCAAGGTTTTCTAAAGTTATTTTATTGAGACTACATATAGCATTCCTCTCAGGAATATGAAAAGGAAATATTTAACACATCGATAAAGTCTTCTCATGTTCAATACAAATGATGCTCACCTGCCCGGGTCTGGCATTTTCACATACAAAAGTGTCGTAAAACACAGCAAACTGTGGGGCATTGTCATTGACATCTAAAATTCTCACAAAAACAGCCACACGAGTCATTTCTTTGGGATTATCTAAGAAAAGAAGAAAAAAATTTGTTGACAAATACATTTGCACACCAGATTTAATTTATATAGGCATCTTGTAGATATTAAATGCTGACATACAATAAGCACTGCATTCATTCAACTAACATAATGAGCAAATGCAATAAAGAAAATTGCTACAGAGCCTAATTAAGTAGTCATGAATTCATTTGTTATTAGACGCAAGGGTACCATTATGATTCTGGAAAATCTTTTTGAGAGCACAACACAGTTTAATTGAGTTTGTACAACAACAGTCAGAACAAGAGCTGATCAAGTTACTGTTTCTCATAGTGTCCATTTCGCTCCAATAGGTTTCACCTTTGGTGCTCAATTAGTTGTCACCGATCAGGGAGAACATATGATATTTGTCCCTTTGGGACTGGCTTAATTCACTCAGAATGATGTTTTCCAGATTCCTCCATCTTGTTGCAAATGACCGGATTTCATTGTTTTTGACTGCTGTATAGTATTCTATAGAGTACATGTCCCATAATTTCTTTATCCAAATGTATGCTTTGAATTATATTTGTGTCCTTAATGTCCAAATACATGAAATAGGAAAATTTATTTATTAAATTCTTGTTATACATCACTATGTCATTGACTGTTTATTATTTTGGATAAAACAGATATTTTAAATAAATCTCCTATTTATTCAATAGCTCCTAAGTGATAGTAGCTGTATTAAAACCTACTCCACTGTCTACTCTTATCACTAAAACATATTCCAACAGCTACTCTGAATTTGCCTTTCAGAAATTATTACAAATTGGGGCTGGTGGTTCCTGTTCTGGCTACTTCACTTCTGAGGTGCCTGAGGTGCCTGCTAATGGCCTGTGAAAAGGAGCTGAGGATGGCTTCAGTAGTTTGGGCTTCTCCCACCAACCTGAGACTCCCTGATGAAGCTCCTGGCTCGTGGCTTTGGCATGGCCCAACACTGGCCATGGAAGACATATGGGAAGTGAACCAGGGAATGAGAGATCTCTGCCTCTTCCCCTCTCTCTATAACTCTGATGTCTATGTAACTGGCTTTCAAATAAATAAATCTTAAATTAAGGAAATATAGGACACATGACTACTAACTTCACAAATTGGTTTGAAAATATACAGTAAAATGAAAGTGTGAATACTGTTAATATAACCATTACTGGTAATATTTCAAGAATACAGGATCAATTTTGCATAGAACTTTCTCATTTCCAAATTAGCATAAAAACAAACACTATAATCATTTTTGTTACAAATACTAAAGTTACAAGCATGAAAATTTTCACATGAAATATGCCTTTAAAATAGTTTTCAATTGTAACTTTAAAATATAAAGATCTCTTTCTTTAGCTTAGCTTTTTTAATAACCCTGCATTTATCATAATTGGATTTTTCTCAATTATGTTTTTTCTGGAACCTTCTTCTGATATCTGAGGGTATTTTGACATTTCAAGCTCAGTTTATATTCATCAACCTTCATGATATTAATATCTCAGTCTTTGCACATGGTTAAACTTCTGTGTGAACTATGGCAATGTCAAGCTTAAGGGCAGTATAAAATGAGAAAGGAGATAATTAGCTAAAAACAAAACAAGACAAAAAACAGAGGAGCTGAGAGGCATCAGCAGCCTAATTAAATGGATTTTACCAACGTGGGTGAAAGGTAATAACATTAACCTTTGTGAAATTTATCTGAATTTTAAATGTTACCTAATTCTCTGATACAAATTAAAACATACCATCATATACAAATAAGGAATGTATTACTTTGCAAAATAATTTATTCTCCCCATTTTGTCCATGTAATTGTACTGTTACTGAAGTAGTTAAGTCAGTATTTAAAAAAAATAATATGTAACAACTGATTACCCAACAGAGACATTTACAAGAGTGAAGCAGCACAAAGGAAGGCAGAGAGCATTTTAAATCCATTTCTAGTGTATTTGTCTTGAAAGAGGAAATTTAAGTATCTTCAACACTTCTGAAGTTCTACTTCAGTGTTGTTAATTCACATGTACGCAGTTGTCGGGATCATTTTCCTAGTTGCTAATAAAATGTTGTATATTGTCCACTTGCTACTATGTCATGGCAGTAAGCATTCATGCATGGATTCCAACTGTGTTGCTTTCATTCTCTAACAAATTTTGATTCTGTGACTGGTGAATTTACAGCACCTCAACAGTATGTACCAAAGTAGGACCTCCAGTCTCACAGAGTTATTTTGGGGAATTAGTTATTTGTAATTTGATATGTTTTTATTAAGGTGTAAGTTCAGTGGTCAGTATGTATCATAATGAAATATACTAGTTGTAAACATAATTATCTTTATTGTGACTGTCATATTTTTGGACTTCCATAAGAACTTATATATCATCTTCCCCATACAATCATTCATGCAATAAAAATATGTTTTTGAATGAATAGGATCTTTATTTATTTTAAAATTGTTTTATTCTTTTCCAATTTTTAATTTTCATTTTTCAAAGACTCCATGTGTTTTGTGGATACAATTCTAGAACAAAAGTATATTCCCTTCCTCCCTCTCATCCTCCCTCCCCATCCCATATTAACCAGCTTTATTCTAATTCATTTGTGTTTGAAGATGGTTGTATATGGAGAGAAGTCGAAAGAGGAGGAAAACAAGAGAAAAATGCTGTCCAATTATCTTCCTACTTCTCCTATTTCTAGACAATTTTCTAATATACAAAGGTATGATGTTCAGCTACAAATGGATCTTCCACTACCTAATTACTTGTTTCTGTGGACAAGGGTGGGAATGTAAGTTTCCTCCATATTGTATGAATATAGTCTTCAACCTTCCTATTTGGTGGATAGACACAAGCACAATATTTTAATCTACTATCTTAACATAAAAATAACTCTTGCTGATATTGATTCACTTTTTAACTATGCCACATTAGCCAGAAGAGACAGAGAAGTTTCATATCTGAGAAAATGGCATCGTCAACCTTTTCCCTAACACAATATACAGATTCTCCAGCCTCTTTACAAATAACTCAAAGCTTTTCAAATCAAAAGCTAAATTCACAGCAATGCTTGTGCTTTGTAAAGCACCAGGCCTGGAGTCACCTATACAAAATACAGTGATTACACTAATCTTTTTAGCTGGCAGATGATGCAGCTTATGTATAAATAAGAGTATAACAGATACCAAGGAAAAATCATCCTGAATAGCAGCTGGCATGCATTTCACAGTTGAATCTCCCTTGGAGGACTTCAGAGAATCCACAGAGTAGAAAAATATGGCAACAATAAAGAACTTTAAAATATATGTCCTAAGGTGAGGCCATTCCTATGCCACACAGGCTTGTCCATACCTCCAAAAAAAGGAAACCTTAAAGCATTGTCTAGAAATCCCAGGCTTTGGAGGAAACAATTTTTCTACCTTCTTAGGATGAGAATTTCCAGTAAATAAAGACAATGAAGCCCTGTTGTTGTACACTTTGCTCTGCTGTCCTCAGAACATAACACAATGATTGTAGCTAAATCTTCTGATGTGGTTTGACAATTTGGTTTTTATAAAAATGTGCTCTAAATTCCTAGATTTACTATTAAATCATTGATTATGATTAATTTTAGATTTTTTATTCTCCAACTGGCCGTGAAAATATTTTAGAGAAGAAACAGCGATAACTTCACTTTCATAGTATATAAATTTTACTTTTTTAGTATAATGAACTGTGTTATCTGCAGAAGTCTTTGCCATGTGATGCAGTACGTTGCTGTGAAATGTAGGATTAAGCAGTTCGAGCCTGGCAACACATGGGTAGGAAGCACATTTATACTTGATTCTGCCCTGCACATGGCTTAGTGTGTGACACATTTACCTTAAACTAGTGTTTAAAATCTAGTAAAAACAATCCCCTGCAAGAGGTTTCTCTCTTACTCTCATTGCATTTAGTACCCAGGAACAATATAATGGGGACCTGCCTGCTTGTGGTGTGGCAGGTAGGCATTCCCGGGCAGTTGTTCCATTGATTGATTCCATTTAAAGGCCAAAAAAAAAATAGGTTTAGTTCTTAAGATGACTAAGTAATTGGCTTAGCTTTTTACGGAATTGTAATTATTTCAGCTAGCTTTAGAAGTTAGATTTCTCAAAGTATCTGAAATAGACAATTTGATTTTTAGCTCATTGAGCTTGAATGAGGATCTTGAATCAGGTAGGGAGCACAAACAATGAGGATTCTGGAATGGTCAGACTGGGACCTGCTTGGGTACCTAACTGTGGGGATACAGAGACAGATACATAAAGGAAAGCTTTCCTGAAACGGAAAATCCGTGAATCTCTCAGTTAGTCCTAAGAGGCACAGCCATGCATATGTCACTATGTGAAAACTGGATCATTTGAGGTCAATATGTATTTCAGAGCCAGATTTAAAGAGAAAGCTCAATGTATTACCTCTTCTTGAAGCATACAGTTCATTGTAGATGATCTGCCTAGCCTGATGTTATGAACCTAGACCACTTGGTGAACCAGCCCCAATCCTTTACCTTCCAAGGCCTGGGATGAGTACTTCAAAAAGCTTTTCCTCAACACCTGTTTGTGGATTCAGCTTAACGTTTCAGATCTGGAATTTCTGGGCTTCCTTTTATATCATGACTCACATTCAGTATGGGGATCAGAAACCGTGAAAAGGTTTGTATATGTATGGGCATGTGACTTGAGCAGTTGTACAGGGCCTCAATCCTGAAGGGACCCACTTAATTTAATTCTGTGATCTTCTCATCTTAAACTCCTCAGTAATTTTTAAAGAACCTGATATTTTCATTTATGTAGCCAGTTTGTGAGCAAGAACTTTTGCTTCTCCTAGAATACTTACAGCTCTACCTCCATGAATAACTAAAAGAAATAATGCTAAAATCTATAGCTCTGGAGAAGTTACTTAAAAATTTAAAATGATAATTTGTACATACAATGAGCAGGTACATGATGCATATTTAATGAAATGAATTTAATGAGCAATAAATCATGACATATATTTAACATGTTATAAAATCTTTAAACATATGTTGAGAAAGAGAAAAATGATATATGTACAGGAAATATGTAAACATGAACACATATAAATTATATGAATAAAGTTCATCTTACTGATTTCAGCAGCTATAACAGTAAGATTGTGCCATTGAGATAGTTCACGGTCAAGTGGTTTTGATGTATAAAGGGATCCATTTCCAGAATGTATGTTAAAGATCCTGTCAAGGTCAGTATGGCGATCCAAGGAGAATCTGAGCATAGAGGACAAAGAAAAAAACACAGCAGTATTATGGATGGTTTGCAGGAGGAAATGATGAGATACAAAGACACACATATCACTAGTAATTACAGGAAAGAAAGTAATACTGATCTAGAATGTAGACTGTTTCATTGATTTGTCAGATACACACACACATCCTCTCTAAAGTGTGAACGGCCACTTTGTCTTGCATTCAAATGTTAGTCTTCTGAATGCTGTGGTATCTAAATAATTATCTATTGCACTACACAGTCAACTAATTTTGATGTATTTGCCCACAAAATGGTTTGTATTACAGGAGATTACATTACCAATTGACTTTATTTAGTGATTGAGTGTTCTACTGAAGAATTACCACATGGCTCTATTTGTAAAAGATCATTCCCAGAAGTCTTTCTCACTGAGAGAACTGGAGACAGCATTATTATTTTTTCAAAGAAGTAAGGCATCAACTTATACTGTTGTGTACCTTCCTGGTACATACACATATACCTTTGGTTTCTTAAACATATGGATCATCTTAAAATGCATAATTTTTAACTGGAGATTTATTTTTTTACAGGCAGAGTGGACACAGAGAGAGAGAGACAGAGAGAAAGGGCTTCCTTTTGCCCTTGGTTCACCCTCCAATCACCGCCACAGCCAGCGCCCTGAAGCCAGTGCACCGCGCTGATCGGAAGTCAGGAGCCAGGTGCTTCTCCTGGTCTCCCATGGGGTGCAGGGCCCAAGGACTTGGGCCATCCTCCACTGCACTCCCAGGTCATAGCAGAGAGCTGGCCTGGAAGAGGGGCAACCGGGACAGAATCCAGCACCCTGGCCAGGACTAGAAGCTGGTGTGCTGGCACCACTAGGGAGAGGATTAGCCTATTGAGCCGCAGCACCAGCCAACTGGAGATATTTTTAAAGTAGAAAAGTTTAGAATGAGTTTTATAATACATCTAAAATGCATACCTAAAGCCTATATGCATTTTTTGATAGAAAATCTAGGCTGAAAATTTTTCATAGGCATTAGGTTGGGCGCTACTCAAAGGGCTAACATTTGGTTTATTAATCTCTTTATGTCACTGGGATCAATTACATTTTTTCAAACTATGTCATACCATTCATAACTAAAATCACTGTATCTCTGTATTTGAATAACTCCCAAATTTCATTCTAAGTTGACAAAATTATCTTATTACCGAAACACCCAACTTAGTGAATTTTCCCTCTTCCTTACAGTCAGTCTTCCATGATTGTCTAAAATAAAAGCTATTTGTTTTCTTCTATCCTAAAGTACCTTCTGCCACTCATTTATACCATTTATCACATTGTATTTGGAAATTCTTTCATCTTATAATTCAAACAGAAAAAAAAAGCGTGAAAATACCAAGAATCACACTCTAGTAGGCACTCAGTAAATATTTGACTCTCATATTGAATTTTCTCCATAATAAACTGAAAAATTCTTGAGAAAAACACGTTAACATCCGATATAGTGACCCACAAATACCTATTATTGAAAGGAAAAATGATTGATTTTTTTTTATATTTTTGGCAAGTAAGTTCCATTGCTTCTGTAGAATATGACATAGAATTGTAATATATAAATTAATACAAAGACACTTGCTGACATGCATCTCTGACTTTGCCAAATCTTTTTCACACATGTTGTTTCTTAAATATTTCTTGTCATTCACTTTAAAAAAGTAATGGCAAAACTTGTAAGACTGTATGACATTATCTTGGAAATACAAAAAGATCATAGCTATTCTTTTTCAAATATAATTCAAAGTGTAATTGTACTTCTTAATTCTCTATTGTCAAAAGCATGTGTTAACATTTTCTTTTTTAAGTCATTTCAGTAATATACATTTTAAGTAAAGACCCTTGGTAATTATATTAACTTTTATAATATACAATTATAACATGTCTAGATTGATCTATTCTACAAATACATTACACTCATAAAGCTAGGTTTCATTATGTATATTGGGTTCATATATTTGAATATTCTCTCAATGCATATTCTACTAAAAACTAACATCTAAGGATATTTATGAGCATTTTCTACATCAAGCTATAAAGTCAAACTATACAACAACCTTTCTAGTGTATACTTTGCCATTATAAACAATGAAGTCATTAATTCTGCTTCATATGGTACATTTGAGTGAATTCTTTCCTGCTGGTCCTTGAAATTGAATCCTGATTAAGCATCTTATTTTATTTATGATTGTTTTTAAATATTCACAGATACAAGTATAATTTGACATATAGCAAATACGAGTATGAGTATAAAAATCTCTTTCATTGTATGGGAAATATCTTGATGTTATGATTTAATAATGCCACTTTATTTCAACATAATTCATGAAAAATATAACACTGAATTTTTTAATGCCATTTTAAAATCTGAAGCACTAAATAGAGCTTTATTTAGGATTTCTTCTAGGGAAATGCTTGGTAAGTATTTAATGGGGAAAATTAAGCATGTATAATGGCTATTTTAAAACTTCAAAGGAAAAAAATCCAAAGAAAGCAGCAATTTAGATAAATACACATGGACTGGGGAAAATGCATTTATGAGGAAGTCATGATGGTGAATTGGAGCTCTGTGTGATTAATGTGGACAGATTTCTTATGCAAATATGTAACTTGTGATACTGCATGTGACTACAAAAAAACATACTCCTGAAAAGTACATGAGTAAAATGATATAAAATATATATGACATCACTTGAAGAAATGGTGGAATTTTCTCAGTTGTTCTTTCTTATTTATTTGGAAGGTAGAAAACACACAACGGAAGGAGACAGAGGGCTTTCCGATCCACTGGTTCCCCAGCAGCTGAAGCGGTGACAGGGACCCTTCTACTGGAGCTGCCACCTGCTGTTCCCCAGGGTGCACTCTCTCAGAAACTTGAATTTGGCAGCAGAGCCCAGCTGGATCCCAGGCACTTTGATATGGAAAGCAGGTGTCCTGTGTCATCTTAATTGTCACTAAATGCCCATCCCAGACCCTAGAACTTCTGATTTCATTCTAGCTATTGTTCCAGGGCACTTAAGACTGGAGACTCAGTACTTTAAGCTGCATGAATAGGAGGTCCAGGAGAATGCCTTAAAAAAATTCACAAAAACCCCTTGAATAGATTATTGACTGGATTACATGGAAACAAACCAACCTGCTGAGAAATAGGGAAACATGAAAATCCAAACATGATGGACTTGGATTAAATTAAGCAGTCATTTGGATGTTGTCATTGTATACAGATAAATGTATTTTTCTGAGGACAAAGCAAATGTCAAGGAAAACTTCAAATCCCTTTTAATTTCTTATGCTTATTGCATCTCATGTGTTCTTTAGGCTGCCATAAGAGAAAAAAGTAAGTCAAATGCGGTAAAGACTTTGATCTCTCATGAGTAGTCTAACTTTTTTAAAGATTTACTTATTTAGTTGAAAGGCAGAGTTAGAGAGAGAGAGAGAGTTAGAGAGAGAGAGAAAGAGAGAGAGAGAGAAAGAGAGGAGAGACATGGAGAGAGATAGATCTTCCATCCTCTGGTTCCCTCCTCAGATGGCTGCAGCAGCAAGGATTGGCTCAGGCCAAAGCCAGGAGCCAAGAGCTTCCCCATGTGGGTGCAGGAGCAAGGATGTGGGCCATCCTTCTCGACTTTCTCAGGTGCATTATCAGGGAGCTGGATTGGAAGCAGATTAGTAAACTGGGACACGAACCTGAGCCTATATGGGATGCCAGCTCTACAGATGGCAGCTTAACAGGCTGCACCACAGTGCCAACACCTCTAATGTTTTTTGAAACAATAACAAAATACCACAACACAAATAAACTTTCCTTGTTTGATGGTTAGAGTATAAAAAGAATTTATAATCTAATATAACTGTGTTGCCGCATTATAAAGTGTCTCTCCATCTCACATATTATACAGTAACTTGAAAACATAAGTGACTTCATTGCACTGTAAATGCACAGGTGACCTGTGTGTTTGAATTGTATGGGGGTCAGGTCAGCAAACACTGTATGGAGAACAGCAGATGATACAAGCCAGGTGTCTGCCTAAAAGGCATGCCCAGACTGAGCAAATAGCAAAGCCTGTGCACACCCTGCCCCAACACATGCAGAGACAATCTCCTTTCAACACTGAGCCTAGCAAATTTATATTCAACAGCTTGAGTGGCTTTTGTGTCTCTCATGGCGTTAATTGATTAAGATAGAATTTCATGATCTCTGTATGTATTTCAACTTCCTTTCTTTTCCTCTTATACACAGGCATAATTACCTAATGGGACTGGAAGCAGAGTCTGGGTCCCTTGCCATTACAGTGCCAATAATGGTGCCCACTTCAATATCTTCATGAACCTCAAATAGATAGGAAGATCTGCTAAACACAGGAGGCTCATCCACATCTTCTATAGAGATTTTCACAATCGTGGTGTCTTTAAAAGGCCCCAGGTAATAAAAACGTGGATCCACATGGGTGTTTTCTGCTTCTACCTTCAGAGTGTAAAGTCTTCGACTTTCATAGTCAAGTGGCTGCATAAAGAAACAAATCATCCAGTTAGGGTGAGGGAAATGGGAAGACAGGATCCCCTCAAGTTCCACTGTGATTTTAAATCCTGGTTGTTTCTATCAGGTTGTTCATTAACCATGATGCTTATTGAAATAAGCCAGACCCCAAAAGACAAATATCACAGTTTTCTCTGGCTTGTCATAGTAAATATATAGAGTACAAGAAAAAATGTAATGTCTGTGAGTGAAATTGGCATCTTGAGATCTGACTATGTTTTATAGCCCTTGTCTATACTCCTGTGCAATAGTGGTCTTTTTACTTATTATTTGTTGAATTTTTTATTTAGTGAAAGTTAAGCCTATGATGACAAAGTAAATTGAAAATATATTTTTTCAAACATTATAAGGGAAAAGAAAGGAAGGAGTAGGGGGGAAGGAAGGGTGGTAAGTATCTTCATATGCTTAAAATTGCATATATGAAATATGTGAAATCTTTTCTTTATATAAATAAATTTTTAATTTTAATGAAAAATTAAATTATGTATATATTCAAAGGTAATGTGAATGATCAGATAATCCTCAAACACCATTTAGGACACAATGTTTGCTTTTACATAATAACTGTGTATCATATAGAATAGGAAAAATACTTTAATATTTATTTTAATTGACATATAATACGTATTACAGCTAGAAAAATTGGGATGAATATTCAAATATAACTCATAGAATGGTGCTTCATCGTGAAAAATGTCCTGGTGGACTGTGTTTGTGAGCTGAGGTGTTGGCTAATGTTAAATTTTTAAAGCAAAAAATTCTGCTATTTTTTTTGACAGGCAGAGTGGACAGTGAAAGAGAGAGAGAGAGACAGAGAGAAAGGTCTTCCTTTACCATTGGTTCATCCTCCAATGGCCGCCGCGGCCAGCACGCTGCGGATAGTGCACCACGCTGATCCAAAGCCAGGAGCTAGGTGCTTCTCCTGGTCTCCCATGGGGTGCAGGGCCCAAGCGCTTGGGCCATCCTCCACTGCACTCCTGGGCCACAGCAGAGAGCTGGCCTGGAAGAGGGGCAACTGGGACAGAATCCAGTGCCCTGACTGGACTAAACCTGGCGTGCTGGCACCACAGGCGGAGGATTAGCCTATTGAGCTGCGGCGCTAGCCAAAAATTCTGCTATTCTAAAAATTTTTATGTTGTGGCTTTTTCATTTAATGTAACAGGCTCATTTTATTGCACAAACTTTATGAAATTTTGAAGACTAATATAAAACTTTCAAGAATTAAATAAAACATTCAAGATAAGGAAAATTTTATGTAATAAAAAGGGAAAATGTTCATAGCAATTTGATATAAGTGCAGATTATGAGATAAAAAGGGAAATCAAATATTGATATGAATACAAAATGAATCTAAATCAATAGAATTAATATAAAATAAAGTTCTCTCAACTTATATCTCAACTAAAAAGTATGTTTTGTTCACATAAATACACTGTTGATTCAGATTCCCTCAATTGTCTGTCTTATTCTGAGAAACACTACATTCTATTTGCATCATCAATACTATCAGGTCATGAGAAATAAAAAGAAAGCTACTCCCCCTTTCTCGTCACTGATCGTTAAATGTTGTGTACCTTGTGCCTTGTATCATAATCCCAGAATAGTTTTCTTGTCAACCAGTGCCTCAATCAATGGTTATTTTATGTGTGACATTTCATTGGGATCTAAATTTTAATGTGCCTTTTTTCTCATAACGACAGTACTGACTCTACAATAAAAAGCTGGTTACCTTTAAATTGTGGCGCTGAACATATGTTAGTAGAAAAGTTTAATTTATATAGCAGAAGGGAAAATGTGAACAATTAAATTATGTTCCAATCCATTCTGTCTCTTTTTCTAGCAACTCCAATTATTGCTTCACACATCTGGGTGGCATGCTACTTTTATGCTTCCAACTGTGATGCAATACTGCCATTATTAGCTGTTAATTATTTTTTAAAGAAAACAATGTTATTATGGGGAGCTTTTAAAATTACTCAGAAATATAATCTTGTGTTATCTTGCCTTTTAAATTTTGTAAAACTTCTGATTTTACATTTCATTAAACGTGAACAGGTGTTCCAAATATCCAAAGAGCTCTTTAGCTTCATGTCCCTTTCACTTAAGCACAATACAAATTACATGGGAACATGATAGTGATACTTCTTGGTGGATAATGCATGAATGAATAGGATGCAGTGATATTTCTACTCTCTGAACATTCAGATGTTTATTATATGGAAACTGGGCACCTTTTTCACAGTTATGATGCCTTCCTGTGTGTCCTTTTCAGTTATGATGTCAAACATATCAGTCCCATCACCGTCAATGATGCGGTATTCCACTTCAGCGTTTTTCCCAGTGTCAGCATCCGTAGCCTTGACACTTCCAATGGCTGTGCCAACTGGGGAGGATTCAAGAACCCGAAGATGTATAGTATCTGTAAAAAAAATAGATGTAAGAGAGAGAGACTTGGGTAGAGAGATTTCACAGCAAAATATCCACAAATAAGATGTGCAGGAGGCAATATTATAAATCTTAAACTCAGAGCTGGCACTGTGGCTTAGTAGGCTAAGCCTTCACCTGCATTCCATACAGGTGCTGGTTTGAGTCCTGGCTGCTCTTCTTCCGATCCAGCTCTCTGCTATGATCTGGGAAAGCAATGGACAATGGCTTAAGTGCTTGGGTCCCTGCACTTACATGGGAGACCCAGAGGTTGAGGCCATTTGGGGAGTGAAGCAGTGGATGGAAGCACTTTCTCTGTCTCTTCCTCTGTCTGTAACTACCTCTCAAATAAATAACCAAAATCTTTATAAAAGAAAAAAAACAAGCCGTATTTCATTATCTAGAACCGGATCATGTGACTATATTCAAAAATAAATAAATAAATCTTAAACTTTACATTAATTTTAACAGACTGAATATGCACAATATGGCTAAAATTAAATTAAGGTTAGAAACAGAACAAAAAAATGGACCCTCGGGAAGATTCAGCCTGTGCATATCTTTCTGAACAGTGAGGGCCAACCTCTAATGGTACCAGCAATTCTATTACTAAACATGAGCATGTTGTCATTATAATTTGTGCAGATATGCACGTATGTGCATTTATACAATCACAACAAACTACAGGATATACAGTTCTTGCTTCTTACTATGTTCTTTTTTTTTTTTTTTTTTTTTTTACAGGCAGAGTGGACAGTGAGAGAGAGAGAGAGACAGAGAGAAAGGTCTTCCTTTGCCGTTGGTTCACCCTCCAATGGCTGCCGCGGCCAGCGCGCTGCGGCCGGCGCACCACGCTTGTCCGATGGCGGGAGCCAGGAGCCAGGTGCTTTTCCTAGTCTCCCATGGGGTGCAGGGCCCAAGCACCTGGGCCATCCTCCACTGCACTCCCGGGCCACAGCAGAGGGCTGGCCTGGAAGAGGGGCAACCGGGACAGAATCGGTGCCCCGACCGGGACTAGAACCCGGTGTGCCGGCGCCGCAAGGCGGAGGATTAGCCTGTTGAGCCACGGCGCCGGCCACTATGTTCTATTTAGTTATCTGCTATTCTCACTTATTTCAGCTACTGGGAAAAAATATTTCAAATTCCTATGAAGTCAGCCATAATGTGTAGGACTTCCACTTCTCCTAGTGACAGCAGGAAGAATAGACAGTCTGTGGGAGAAATATAAAGATGCCCTTCACCGTGTCAGAGTCAAAACACTAAATTCTGGCAAACTCTCCTTCCTTCCAGAGCAAAACAAGAATTTATTGAAGCCCTTAGTGTACTTAGATGTGCTTACAGCATGAACAACCTCTACTGCTAATGAGATTTATGCTTTAGCACCTCATCATAAACTACATATTTCTGACAGATTAATCGACCTGAAGCACACTTCTGATTATAGCACCTGCTTGCTCATAAACCTTAAGTAATTCTCCTTAATATACATAATAAAGTCCAGACCTTTTAACTACTCCTGCCTGAGTATATCTTTCCTAACATTTTTCCTTTAGTTACTTCCATGAATTTTTCACATCAAATTGGGCTTTCCAGTTTTCTAGTCAAAATCTAATTTACTACATCATTCTATATATTTTTCTCATGCCATTTCTTTCACATAGAATACTTTTATCATTGTCCTCATATAATTATATTGTCCTTTACAGAAACAGTTAGTTATTAGCGCTGTCATGGGCTGAGTGTTTTGGGGACTAAGTCAGCCAAGAGATGCCTCAGAAGAAAGAAGACCACCAAAACCTTGACCTCAAATATCCAGCCTGTAGAAATGTGAAGCAGTCACTTTCTCTTGTTCAAGACACCACCTGTGGGACTTTGCATGGCAGCCCTAACAAATCAATGCAGGCATGTATGTCCACTCAGTTTTGGAAGCTATTTCCTAAGAGACATCATTAAAAGTTCCAGTCACACACCAGTTGATCTCAGCCTGTAGCGTTCTACATGTTTCTCTCTATTTTTGGTAACACAGTATTGAAAGTAACTCTCAATGCATTCCTTGGATTTGTCTTTTTGTCTCTCTTTGCCTCTGCTGTTGCTTCTCCTTAGAATACCTGTGCCCCAGATGTTCCAATGACTCCTGTGCTCAGTTCCTTCAGTCTACTCAACTATGATCCCCTGAAAAGTGTTCACCAGTAACCTAAATGGGAAATAACTTCATTGAAAATTACACTCCTAATCACTCTTCCCACAACTCACCATTGTCAGGCATTATATTATCATTTTATTAATTGTGTGTTGGATGAGAAGTTAGTACAGCACAGGTACTTTGCATTTCTTAGCATTTTCTTCCCAGCAGGTCACTTTGAGGGCTAAAACCATTATATAATTAGTTCCCAACTAATCTACCAAGTAGTATGCTTGACCAAATCCAATCAGTCCTTAGATACTCTCAGTGTATGCTGCAGCCAGTATATTTGAAAATAGGAATTTTATCAACATTGCTCACAACTGCAAAATTCTTGAGTTGTTCCCATTCTATCTACAGTGAAATTAAACATCCATAAACTGGCCTTCCATAACTTGGTACCACTGTCAAACTCTACCTTAATTTATATTCTACTACTCTAGGCTCATCTAGCATACTTTTCTTATTTTTACCTAATGCATTTTCCCTCCATATGAAAAATTTTGCTCATAATTCCTTGCTTGACAACTCCATTCTCTTCCATTTTATATAGACCTATTTCAACATGATTCTACCACAAATCATCAACTCTAGCCTGCTTACCATAAGAATTCACTTTAAAATTGAATCTTGTAAGAGTGGACCTTCTGGTAAGTGAGTTAGGCTACCACTTGTGATGCCCACATGTAGTATCAGACAGTACCAGTTCAACTACTAGACACTCTGCTTCCAGCTAATAAGCCTAGGAAGGCAGCAGACGATGGCCCCAAGTGTTTGAGACCCTGCCACCCACACAGAAGAACTGAAAGGATTCCTGGCATTGGCCTGGCCCAGCCTTAGCTGTCAAAACATTTGGGAAGTAAAGTAGGAATGGAAGATCTCTGTCGTTTTCCCCTCTTGGTGTGTCTCTCTCCCTTTCAAATAAATAAATAAAATAAGTCTTCAAAAAATGAAACCTTATAGAAGCAGTGCCTTAATTCAATGACTTATTACTGTATGATTTTAGTAAATATAAAAAAGGTATGATTGCCTCACTGGAAAAATGTACTGTTGATGGTGAGTAAAATTTATTACCTTGGTTTATAAAGTTAATCTTATAAAATATGATCTCTGCTAAAGTCTTCAGGGCCGTCATTATTGATTCTCAAATCTAGGGCATATAGGAAATGCGGCCATGCTGGTGTTTTTCAGTGATTCGTTGAACAAACAAAAATGTGAATATATGAATTTGTATTTATTTTTTAACCATTTATTTATTTATTTATTTGAGAGGCAAAGATGCAGACAGAGAGAGGAAGAGACAGAGAGAAAGGTCTTTCATCGGCTGGTTCACTCCCCAAATGGATACAATGGCCAGAGCTGAGCAGATCCAAAGCCAGGAGCCAGGACCTTTCTCCAGGTCTCCCACATGTGCTCAGGAAACCAAACACTTGGGTCATCTTCCACATGCTTCCCCGCCACTAGCAGGGAGCTGGATTGGAAATGGAACATCTAGGGCATGAACAGGAGCCCATACGTGATGCCAGTGCCATACGTAGAGGCTTAGCTTACTACACCACAGCACTGGCTCCTATATGAAATGTTTAACAAAACAAATTGAAATGTAAATAAAACCTCCATGTACCATCTGACATGGAGTATAAAAAGTATAAATTATTTTTAAGCAGAAAAGAAGTATTTAATGCAATGTGATCAAGTACTAAGTTACTAGGAAAGTTTGAATGCATTATAATAAAATAGTATCTACTAAATACCCAGACCAGGCTATAATAAAAGCACATATTGTTTTAAAAAAAAAGAAGATTTATTTATTTATTTGTTTTAAAGGCAGAATTACACAGAGAGAAAGGGAGAAGCAGAGAGAGGTCTTCCATCCGCTGGTTCACTTCCCAGTTGGCCACAACTGCCGGAGCTGAGATGATCCGAAGCCAGGAACCAGGAGCTTCTAGCAGGTCTTCCACTCAGATGCAGGGGTCCAAGGACTTGAGCCATCTTCTACTGCTGTCCCAGGCTACAGCAGAGAGCTGGATCAGAAGTGGGGCGACTGGGACTTGAACCAGTGCCCAAATGGGATGCCGGCAATGCAGGTGGCAGTTTTACCCACTACCCCACAGCACCGGCCCCAAAGCACATATTAATAGAAAAGAAATAATACCAAACCATCATATGTTTGAGGATTTTAAAAGAAGAAGACAAAAATAAATACTTTTCATCCGGTTCAAATAAATAACCTTTGAGGGCAAATGAAAGAAAACAGCAACAACTTAAAAAGTTGAAATAAAAGCATATGGTTTAGAGAAAATGACACTACATAGAGAAGATAATTTATAACCTTCCATAAGTATATACAAATAAAGAGAAGGTGAAATTAATGAGTTAAACATTAAACAAATGAAAATGAAAGATATAATAACCCCACTGCCAAAGGAATAGAAGTCAATAATAAAGATAAAAATAGAAATTAATGAAGTACAATATACATTATATACAACAAAAATAAACTGAACAAAATTTTGCTTGTTTTTTAAAGACTGCCAAAATAAGTATATATTTACCACAATTTTTCAGGCAAAATTTATTACTAAGAATTTAACAGAATGGAACCAGTGCTGTGGCATAGCGGGTAGAGTTGCTGCTGCAGTGCCAGCATTCCATATGGACCCGTCTGCTCCACTTCTGATCCAACTCTCTGCTATGGCCTGAGAAAGCAATGGAAGATGGCCCATGTCCTCGGCCCTTGCACCCACGTGGGAGACCTGGAAGAAGCTCCTGGCTTCTGCTTTCAGGTCAGCCCAGCTCCAGCTGTTGCTGTCATTTGGGGAATGAACCAGTGGATGGAAGACCTCTCTCTGTATGTCTCTCTCTCTCTCTGATTCTCTGTAACTATGCTTTTCAAATTAATTAATAAATCTTTAAATAAAAAATATTTTAACAGAAAAGGAAAACAACTGAAGATAATATTGACATTAAGAAGGTGAGAGAATATTATGAACACTTACATATCAGTAAAATTAAAAATTTAGCTATACTGGAAAATTTCCAAAAATAATGAAAATATACTAAAACTCACTAAAGAAGAAGTAAAATATGATTTATAATTACCCACCCTTGGTGAGCACTTAACCAGCAGTTCAGATGCCTGCATCTCACATCTGCATATCTGGGCTTGATTCCCAGCTCAGGCTCTTGACTTCAGGTTCCTGTTATGCTCACCTTCTATCCCACTTTCAGCAAAGTTCCTTAATTCCAGACATCATAAAATGTTCCAGATTCATCTCATATTCTCTCTGAAGCCACCTTTGGCCTCAGAATATTTATTATTTTCACAAAATTGATCTTTGCTTTTATAGCCTCTTAAAGTCAGGAAGACATACACCATTCCTGTTTATCCACACCAAGGCTACAAGTGTGTCTGTATTTACAGCCTATATTTAATATTGTCTAGGATCCACCCACATATTTTCCACACATCTATAGTTCACCACTTTGGTATTATACTGAAACATGTGACATTTACATATATATATACATTATATATAATATTATATATTTATAATACACTATGTCTGTATGTGTATTTATAGTCTCCACGATAACCTAGGAACAAACAGCTCTGCACTAGGGCAGGGATGAGCTGAACCCAAGCCAAGCCTGAAGACATTTTAGATTCATGGCATGGGCTCAAATAACACTGGCCATTCAAATTTCCTACAGATACAGGCAACTTTAACTGCTGGGAAATAGGGATGACACTTTGGCATCTGTAACAGATGGGATAAGGGATCATAAGGCAGTTGAAAATCACTTCAGAAACAATTTGTGGACAGGAAAAAAACCCACTGAATTTATGCTACCTGAGAGAACTTTTCTTGGCTACTTTTCGTTCTATCTTTTTCCCTCGGGTGCCTTTTAAAAAAGTGAGGGAAATTAATAACTCTGCAAAAGTACATTATAGCCCAATGGGAACACTATTGTTAATATTTGGCTCATAACATCAGAAAGGAAGAAACAATGATGGAGTTGATTGCGCTGAGATATACAGTAACTTGTCAAATGTCTTGAAAAGGATATGTGTGCGTATGTATGTTGGCATACATACAAATATGTATATACATGAATACACATTTACATATATACACAGGTGCAAATATACACATACATAAATACATATTTTGACGTATATGTATGAGTATATAGAAAGATAAATTGGTCATTTTAACAATTAATTGATGTTTAATATTGATTGGAATATCTTATTCATAAATAAGCCTGTGAAATTACACAGTGATTCAGGTCTCCCAAGTGAGTAGCAAGATTCCAATTACTGGATCCATCACACTCCCTCTAAGGACTCTATTGGCAGGCTAGAGTCAGGAACCAGAATGGAGATTCAAATCTAGGTAGTCTAATATAGAATGTGGACATCTTAGCTGCTAGGCTAATGCCCACTCCCCATGTTAATATTTAGTACCTATTGAGACTGAAGCAGGAGAAGTATCATGTTTCATTGATTTACATTATAATGGTCCTAATAGCTTCATTGTTATAATTAAAATGATGCTCCATTTTTTATCTATAGTTACTTGTTACAAAATAGAAAATATTAGCAGGATACATATAATATACCTATTTATTTTGCCCAAAACATTAATAAAATGTTTCAAGTATGTTCCAAATTCCTGAAAAACCATCATTAGTATTGACTCCATTCAATAAAATAGCACAGATTACTTCTGTCAAATAATCCAAGTGGCTCTAAAATAAAGTTACATGAATATATACCATAAATACACACATTCATACTTCACTTGATTATGTGGCAACTTTAAGGTTAATTTTCTCAACAAATTTTTACTCCCTGTCCTACATATACTTGTAAAATTTGACAGTGCTTTCACTGCAATTACATTTATATTCAGAAATGATTTTTAAGATAAGATTTATTGGATGTATTTCAAAATTTAAAAGTTCAAATCTATATTTTAAATGTATGGAAGAGTAATTCACTCAGAATTCATTATTTATTTCCCAATCGTCTTATATAGAATGCAAGCATGCTAGTTTTGTCAAAACGAAATTACTTTAATTGAGAGCCAGCACGTCTCTGCTTCAGGCATGTTTATCACGTAGGGCAAGCAACAGAGTGGAACTAGACAGAAGGCATAGATTGCTGAGCATACAATGACAAAGGCAATAGAGTGCCTGTCACCCTTCTTAAGTCTCATTTCTCCTTAAAGACATCTATTTGCATGCTCCTTATTTTTTAGCCTACAGTTGATGGAGCTTTAATTATGTGATACGCTTTCCTATCAATTCCAATTTATGATTGTTTGAAATTCATTCCTAGTTGTCAGATTGAATCATTTGCTTCTCTTTCAATATTTAGGGTGGGTAACTATTTCGTACTGGTGAGTATGTTCTTAGTTTGACTATCCACATAAGCACAAAGCCAAAATGTGTACAGGAAAGATGGAATTGCCATTTCTGTATTGTAGTATTGTTCAAGTAAAAAGTAGTATTGTACAAGTAAAAATCCTGAAACATAATATTGCAAAGAAGCCTTTCTATGAACTGACTGAAATGCACGGTGACTTAAATGACCATATTTTCAGGCTGTCATCAATAATGTCACATAACATCTGAACTGTCATTCTTAAAGATTTTTAAATTTTTTTATGTATTTCTGGCTATCTGATATTGAGACTGATATTCCATAGCACTGGTTCTATCAAACTTTAATCAATAGGGCTTTTGTTACAGAATATTAAAAGCATTGCTGGTTCAGGGGCATATAATCTAGTAGCTGACACCACGTCCCACAGTGAATACTTGAGAATTCTATCCCCAGTTATAGCCACTGGCTCCAGCTTCCTGTCATTGCAGACCCTCGGAGGCAGTAGTAATGGCTTAAGTAATTGGTTTCTGCTACCATGAGTTCCCAGCTCCTGCTCCATAACTGGCTCAGTCCCATTTGTTATGGGTTTTTCCGAAGTGTACCACTGGATGGGAGCTATCTGTCTCTCTGCTTCTATAGAGCTTTGTACTAAGAGTAGGAGTAATAGATGGTTTAATATGAGTAACAGGCTTCCAGTGAAGACATGAGGCAGGCAAATAGAAATGTGATTGGGAAGACCAGGTGTCTTCCCTAAGAATGAAAAAAGAGATACCAGAAATCAACCAGGAGAACTCCAAGGACAAACTGCTGATCGGCAGGTATTGAGCTTGGCAACAAATAGCTGCTATTTGGTTTTGTTGGGCATGGGGAAGACTTTCAAAGAACTATAATTTCTGTATCCTTTGTTCCCTGCCTTTTTTTCTAGTTTCATTTATTCAAGAACTTTCTGCTCTTCCAAAGTTGGGGTTAAAAAAGCATCACATATATGAATCAACCAAATAATTTAACATTAGTTTAATTTTTTATTTGCTTTGTGTGTAATCTTATTGTAACATCTCTATGCTGCACATTAATCTCAGACAATACTTGCTTTAAGAAAAATGACACAATTATGCATGTTTATAAACCATTCCATTGTATAATGTTTAAAAGATGCTTTTTAATGAGCTTAACAGGAAGAAATTAAAAACAAGATAAAGCTCCTTGGAGGCAACTGTAGGGTAGTTAAGGAAATTATGCAATGCTAAATGAGCATTTAGGAGAAAGCAGAGGAGACTTGAAAGTCACACTAGAGACTGACAAACTATCAAGGCTTTGGAATTGAAGACTCTCACCAGAGGAAACACAGAAGCCTAAATTTTAAAGCAGTAGAGACAAGATCACTAACTTAGCTTTGAGCATTTAAGTTAAATTAGAGCAAAACAAGATGCTGCACTGCTCTGCATGCAACATGTTTTAGTTTCCTGTTTATGCCATTGAGGAAGGCAACACAACAGAGCCTTCAGAGAAGTCATCACTGTTTTGTAGAATCTAGGGAATCCTTTTTGATACACTTCTTTGAAATTGTCTCCAACTTAATTGGCATATATATACACACACATAATTGCAATGTGTAGAAACATGAAAAGTGCAGAATTGGGTGAAGTTAAGATAAATGTTAGTCATTCATAAATTTTTACACTGTAAATTTTAAATTAGACATTCATAATTGTTACTTTGTACCAGAAACTCAGTCTTTTTACAACGTGCTTCTCCTGCAGGTGAACAAAAACTCTGTAAAAACAGCCTGCTCCTGTCTATACACATTTGCATAATTGCATTTCTTTATTTCTGTATGTACATCTAATCAGGGGTAATGTTCAAGAGTGTTCCAGAGGATACCACAATACAGAGGGACTTAGAGCCCCATTAGCAAAATGTAAATACATTAGTTAAGCATAGGCAACTCTACACTAGAATAACTAGAGGATTCTAAGTGCTTTTGTGTTTATTTTTGTGTTTTTGTGTTATTTATTTTAAAGGCAGGGATACAGAGATAGAGGGAGAGGCAGAGAGATACCTTCCATCTGCTGGTTCACTCCCCAAATGGCCATACCAGCCAGGTAGGTCAGGCAGAAGCCAGTAGCCAGGATCTGTATCTGGGGCTCCTACATGGGTTCAAGGGCCCAAGGACTTGGGCCATCTTCTGCTGCCCTCCTAGATGCATTATCAGAGAGCTGGATCTGAAGGAGAGTAGCCGGGACCAACAATTTTATCTGCTACATCACAGATCCAGCCCCCAAAGTGGGTTTTTATACGACTTTCATGTACATTTCTCATAGAAAACTACAATTTATCATATGTGGGAAATTGTACATTTCTCCAGGTTCTGTCATTCAATATCTATCTAAGCTGAGATCTTGCTTGTCTATATTCACATCAAAACTATTTGGGTCTTCAAGAAGTTCATGGAAAATGTGATAATTAAATAGCTATGATGGAAGTAGAATATTTTACACCAAAGTAAGCATATTTTGAAAAAGTATAAGAGAGGGCTGGCGCCGTGGCTCAACAAGCTAATCCTCCACCTTGCAGCGCCAGCACACCGGGTTCTGATCCCGGTTGGGGCACTGGATTCTGTCCCGGTTGCCTCATTTCCAGGCCAGCTCTCTGCTATGGCCAGGGAGTGCAGTGCAGGATGGCCCAAGTGCTTGGGTCCTGCACCCCATGGGAGACCAGGAGAAGCACCTGGCTCCTGCCTTTGGATCAGAGCGGTGTGCCTGCCGCAGAGGGTGAACCAACGGCAAAAGGAAGACATTTCTTTCTGTCTCTCTCTCTTTCACTGTCCACTCTGCCTGTCAAAAAAAAAAAAAAAAGTATAAGCGAGAGAAAGAGGGGAGGAGAGAGAGAGAAAAAAAATCTTCCATGTACTGGTTCACTAATAGCTGAGGGTGGGCCAGGCTGGAACTGGGAGCCAAAAATTCAGTGTGGGTCTCCCAAATGAGTGTCAAGGACCCAACTATTGAAGCCACCATCTGCTGCCTCCCAGGGGGTACACTGGCAGGAGTTGCAATTAGGAACAGAAGTGAGACTCAAATTGAGACTCTCTGATATGAGATGTAGGTGCCCTAAAGTATGACTGCAACATTGGGCCAAACACCTATCTCCATACTTATCTTTTGATCCTATTTTCCCACAAACATTTTGTAGTATTCCCAAATGGTACATAAACCTTTCTGATCTCTCTCTAGCCACAGATATTTACATCTTCCTGCAGGTGCTACAATTCAGAGTGTATAAATTGATTTGAATTCTGTCTCAAATAAACTTTTAGGTAGAAGTTCAAAGGCATCTTTTAATCTATATTTTTATTTTCATCCCTCAACTCTTTCATCATTCTAGTTATAAGACATTCGGATCATTCTCTTCAATATACTGCACTCTCAAGTCTCTCATCTCCTTAGTATTGCTTCATACTGGTCAACAGTCTCCTGTGCAAGCAGTGTGCTTCATTGCTACCAGGATAATTACATATAATGAAGCACTAAACCTAATGCTCTAAGAAAAAAAAATATCTTAGATAATATATGTAACACTGTATCTTTTGAGCCAACCCTCTTCGTGAGGCTAATACTGCTCATATGTCAATTCTCATCTCTCAAAATTTCTGCTTTAAACCCTGGGGTCCAACCAAGCCAAATTACACACATTTCACTTAGTGCCATGTTTCTCCTTTTGTTCTCGCTGACTGAAATGTTCTTCTACAAGAACTCTTTACTGTTCTACCAGGAAAACTCCTGTTTACTTTAGATGTAGCTTTAAATAATCTTGCTTTTCGTGTTTGTGTCCCTCATTGTCTGTGTGTTTATTTTTCCCTGGACAATTCTGTCAGCCGTTCAATCCACCAGTGCCTCAACAGACAGTAACTGTTGATTTCCTCTCTCTTTCCTTTTTATTTTAAGATTTTTATACTACATTTGTTTAAAATCCTATGAATATATGTGCTATTAAACTGCTTTAGTTTGAAAAAAATCTTGCTTTTCTGATCCCTTTAAATTAGAGAGTATCATTTTATGAATTGGATACCTATTTGATAAATAGACCACAAATATTGTTCTATTACTTGTCAATTACATCTGCATATACTTTATGAACATAACACATGCATGCATATATACATACACACACATATACGTATACAAAGAGTAAGAAAAGAGTGCGAGAGACATGAGCACAAAAGAAACTACACAGTTACAAAATTTTTGTGTATGCCTATGGGAGACACTGTATACATGATCAAAATGCAAACTGCTAGTGAGCTTATCCTGTATCGTGTGTCATGTTTCTCAAAATCATTACAATTATTGTTTCATAGCATACTTTACGCACAGCAGGACTTCAGTCGAGGTTAAACAAATCAACAAACGTTTTACTAACATCATTTCTTTGTATTTTCCACAATTGTAGACATTGTTACAATGAGGAAAAATTCTGAAAATACTTGAGAGTACTTTGGTGATCACAATAAAAATCATACTGTATTAACCAAATTGGTTAAAGGTGCCTCTTAATATATTTTAATTTTTTTCTAGACAATAACAATGGGAAAAAGAGATGTTTTAAATTTCATTTGCTCCTTTCTCATGCTGAACCATCTTCCTTAGGACATACCTGACAGTTGTTTTAGTAGAGAAGTGCTTGATAATTTTAAAATATGCAGATCAGCCTGGGGCATACATTACCTTGGATCCCCTGTAGACAAGAGGTTGACTCTATATACAAAGTAAAAATCAGCACTTATTAAATCAAATCTCTTGTACCAGGCATGGATTGTGGTAGTCTCCCAGCTCACACAATGAACGTATCTTAACTCCCCTCCCCACATATATACATATACATATATATATATATATATATGTATAAATATATAAAATATATCACCTATTTCCTTGAAAGTTTTTGTCTCATACAAATTCAATTCAAGCATTAATGCCCAAGTAGCATGGAATCTGGATGTATTGGATCCTTAAGTAAACCAATAAAGAACAATAAAGTTGTAGCTTTCCTGTCTATATGTAATGTAGAAATATTGAAAGAATTGGTGTGCCTTGCCTGAAATTGGCCCCTATAATCTGCGTGTAGGAAATTATGGAGTTAAGTGAAGATGAGATATAGCAAGGAAGGTAGGGTTTTTGATGCAGCGTTTTTTTCTTGGTGCAGTGCCTTTTAGTAGCATGTACTTGAAAGCCAAGTAACTAGGTCCTCAACCTGCCTCTTATTTATTTACAGCTGTACTTCCATGATCAAGTGACTTAAGTTGACAGGTTTCAGGGTTTTCTTATCTAATAAAGATATCTACCTCATAGAGATATTGTGAAGATTAAATTAACATCTGTGTTATATTTTACAATGTTTGGCACATGATACAACAGACTATAACTGTTATTTTCAAACTGTTGCTCTATTTATTTTGGGCCACTAGGTAATTCATGTCAGCAATTAATTAAGGACAGTCAGATAAAACAAACAAGCTTGGAGAGGTATGAAAACCCTATTTGGAGCTGTGATTTCAGAGTTGTTTACTGTTGCTTCTAAAATGACTGTAGTTGTGCATAATCTTTAGAAGAAATTCATGGAAAATATAAAGATGTAGCTTTGAAATACTCAAGAAATAAAAGCCTTATTTTGTCTGTCTTATTATGTTTATGTTGTCTGATTATGTTTAACACTCAAATGCCTTCTTTTACCAATAATGTATCTTAATAAAAATGTTGTTTATAAACAAGAAATTTTGTGTTAATTTTCAGAACTATTGAACAGATTATTGAAGAACTGATTTTTGTTACTTTTCTCACTAATTCTTGGAGAAAATATAGCAGAAAGAAAATAATTCATGATTTCGAATGACTTGGGATACATCCAGATGCTTCTAAGAAATACTACATCAAGGGGGCCAGCGCTGTGGCGTACTTGGTTAATCCTCCACCTGCTGTGCCGGCATCCCATATGGCCGCCGGGTTCTAGTCCCCGTTGCTCCTCTTCCAGTCCAGCTCTCTGCTGTAGCCCCGGGAGGGCAGTGGAGGATGGCCCAAGTGCTTGGGCCCCTGCACCCACATAGGAGACCAGGAGGAAGCACCTGGCTCCTGGCTTCAGATCGGTGTAACTCTGACCATTGTGGCCATTTGGGGGATGAACCAATGGTGAGAAGACCTTTCTCTCTGTCTCTCTCTCACTGTCCGTAACTCTACCTGTCAAATAAATAAATAAAACTATTTTAAAAAATACTATTATCAAATTTTCATTACTTGATATTATCTCTCTATATGATAGCTGACATACAAATGAGAAAGCCACCCCATCAGACAATGATCTTGTGCTGGCAGCTCATTTTTTTCCTTTATTTTCTGCTAAGCTGACATTTCATAAATGTATATCTGTTTGGCCTCTGAATTTCACTTGTCAACCTAAACTTGTGTGCAAAACCATCTAGGAGTCAGGGCTAAGTATACTAGAGTACACTTCTGTGAAAGCTCTGTTTCCTGGGTGCCCATACCCATGGCTAAGTAGAATGTTTGTCTCTGTGATAGGATGTTAGGGGAATCACCTGCTTGCATGTAAAGGGCACCCTTAGACAAATATATTTCAACAAATGAATATATGATTCCACTCAAGCTATTATTCACATAATATATCTAATAAATAAAGGGAAGCCCATCTATGGATTAGAATATTTGGCCTAAACTTCTAAGATGCTAGGTTCCTTTTTTTATCCTGAGGCCTAGGATTGTCCTACCCCATGGATCTCTTTCAAGAATTATAGGCAAGTCCTAGGCTCCAACTAGTTGTGTAGGAACGTGACTACCTGCTTAACTGATTTTGCAAACATCTTATCCAGATCTGTACACTCTTTCTGTATCTTTTTATCCTGCCTCTCCCTTGAATAGATTTGAGTGTCTTATCACATATTCATCCTCTGTAGCAGTAAGGCAAGGATGCGGGAACTGGCCTGGCCTCTGTAGATTAGACATCCTTAAATCATTGTCTTGGAACAAGGTGAGAATCAATATGGTAGCACATCCTTAGGAATGCTTTTCATGAAAAAGGTCATTGGGAAAAGAATCCTGTTGTTTCTCTTTGTTTTGCAAAGACCTCAATGATCAGCTGACAGTCATTTAATCTTTTACTAGACCTTTTCTATAAATTCTGTTTTATTTTTAAGGTTTTAGGGAAAAGAAAGAAGGAAATGAGGTGAATGAGACTAAAATATTCAATGAGGAAGGTCAAGCAGATAAACGGAATTGTGAAAGTATTATGTGTCTCTAACATCAGCTTGGTGAAATGTAATTGTTCAAGGACCATTGAATGCTTGACTTGCAAAAACAGGACAATTTGCTCTAGATTCTTCATTCTTAGCTTTTTATCTTTCAAATCTCATTCTTAGAGAAATATGTTTTTTGAAATGAATTTATAATTTCATTCAAATTATTCTTCTCATAACATATGTAAGTTTTTTAAACCTAGACACTATTAACATATTGGCCCATATAATTCTTTGTCATTTCAGTCATGAGGAAGCTTAGCAGTATCCCTAGCTTCCATCTACTAGCCGCCAGTAATACTCACCAGTTAAGGTGACTGAAAATGTTATAAGACATTGCTAAATACTGACTAAGAGGGAAGTAAACTGCCAGAGAATAATTTTCCCAATAAATAAATAATTATTTATAATAATTATTAAAATAATATGGTCAACACATAAATTTTATATAAATAATTATTAAAATAATTTGAATAAATGACTACAGAACAGTCAGAACAACTGAGTTTGCACGTGCTCCTGTCCTCTCCAAATGAAGGTTTTGATGAAGCATATTAAAAATATTGAATATGGGTTAGTCACCATTAAAAAAGATTAAATTCTAACCCTATTTTGTAATATTTTTTAATTATAGAGCATCACCAGCACAAATCAATATTAATGATACATAAATGCACTAAGTGCCAAGCATTGGGTCAATGCTTCACAGACCTTCACTAATTTTCTGTTTCCATCACTCCATAAGGTAGACATTGTTCCATCCAGCATTCACTGTTGACATTGATGAATAAGAATGCAGTTTAATTAACTAACGCCAGAAAGTCGCTAAGCGAATAAGATTGACACAGTTGTCCAATATGGCAGCCGTTAGCCAAGCCACTAACCTCATATAAGTAAGGATGGGAAAGGTAGTATGAATTGAGATTTGATATAACTCAAAAATACTTAATGTGAATATAATAAAGACGGAACAAAGAACATTGTATGCTGATGATGTATATAAAAGGTAGTATTATGATAAAGAAAAATATATAATAAAATAAATGTCTCCTGCATCTATAACTTTTTGAATACAGCTAAGAGAAAATTTTAAATTACATATGTGACATACATTCCTGGGTTTTGTGATATATTTAGATTGGGTAGCATTGGTTTGTTTTCCATGTCCACAGTGACCCTCTTTTCTTACTCTTTATATTGGTTATAAAAATAAGGAGGAGGAGAAGGAGGAGGAGGAAGAGGAGAAAGAGAAAGAAGAGAAGGAGAAGAAGAGATCTATATAGACTAGTAGTGAGGTTTCAATTATTTGTCCCATGTGAAAAGCTTCATAAACTGCAGAACTCTCTCTAAACCTTGGTTATGTAATTAAATGATATTAGAAATTAAAAACTAGTTCCCTGGATATTAAATGACTCATGCTATAAAATAATATTCTAATTTCCCTGACTTTGTTTCCATTAGTCAGATATGGTTGCAAATATTCACAACAGGAGATATAATTTAGAAATATCTATGTTTTCATCCCTAATTTAAAACATAGTGAGACAAGAAGCCCTAAAGTTCTTCTACATATATTATTCTGTACATCTGGAGTTGGAGACAGGTGACCTCCCACCTCTACTATGGTAAGATTATTCTTAACATCTTTAACTTTTGCTTTCCCATTTGAAGAGTGTAGATCATAATGCTGACATAAATGAGTAGTTATGGTGAAATAAGATTAACAATGGAAGTGTTTCCTCCTCTTTTTTGTCAGTACCATTGTTATTACTACAACTCTATCATGCCAGAGTTCGTGAATATGCCCAAGAGTTGTCAGTCACAAATTCCAAATTAATAAAAGGAAAGAAGATGTTTATTGAATGAATGAATAAGAGTCACAGTAAATGAAAAAATAATAAAAGGAATTTTAACTGGCATAATTGTCTTTAAAATGTCCAATTCCCCATTGTATTTGAATACATTCACTTGCTTATGGAACGTTCATTTGTAAATGTACTACATTTTAGACACACATGTATATTCCTGAAAATTAAAAATATAATCACAAAACTACTGTCTTTTCATTTTAATACTTTATCAGGAAGACATTAAGTCTATAAACAAAAAAGTATAATTGAGGAATCTAAACTTTAATATTTATCAAATTCTGAAAACTAAGGACATAGCAGTATTTATTTTTTAGGCAACATTCCTAATGACATGAAATTCTATCCCATAGGACCTTTTAGAATAGAATGAAATTTAATGAGTCTTGATGTATCTGCTCAGGGGCTATACCACCCGCTCCAACAGGCAACTAGACACGTAGTCTATCAAATGTGTCAAAGAAAGGAAAATACATGTATTCTTTCCATGGTCAGAAGATAATGATGCTTAACATATTTTAAACCTATTTCAAGAATGAAAGGCTAGATCAAGAATATAAATATTTTCTTGTGGCTGGCATTCCACACAGAATGGTAATAATCTGATTAGTTTGAAAGCTTCGTTTGTATTTTCTTCTCTGGCAGAGTCCTTAATGTTTGTCAAATTTTACTTTTAATTGAAAAATTTTACCCTCAGTTTAGGCCTCCTTTTTATTAAATTCTCAGTATAGACAAACAAATTTATTGTAAATTTTGAATCGTGTTTTCCAATAAAAGAATATTTTCTTTTGCTCACTAAAGAAATAGTTTTTATATTATAGATATAGGAAAGGGTTTGGGAATAGCAGACCTTTCTATGTTTTCATGAGACCTGGCTGAAATATTTAATTTTATCTTTTAATAACTGTATATACATGCTCATTCATTTGCATAAGACATTTTTATATGTTCTAAATAAAATGATTAATCACTGACTTCTCTTTACATTTATTTTTTATTCTAAATCTGTAGACTTGCCCAGAGACCATTAAAGGGATCTTACTCTGCGGGAAGCGAGGAGGGTTGTCATTGACATCAGTCAGAGTGATGTTCACTGTGGTGGTCCCCGATAAGCCTCCCATCTGGCCGCCCATGTCCTTGGCCTGGATGACCACTTGGTATTGCTCCCTGTTTTCTCTGTTCATGTTTGGTAAAGCAGTCCTGATGATACCTTTGAAAAAATACAAGCACATTTGTTATGTTCATTTAATTCTCAATTTCTTGATCAAGAAGCTTACAAATAGTTTTCTTAAACTAGTAATATTTACAATTAATTTTCGTCTAAAATTGTAAAGTGATTACATGATTACACGTGATAATTTATATATTATTTTTGTATCTTCAAATAACCCCATATATCCAGTAGGGTGACCTAAATCCATACATAAAAACACCAAAGCAGTTATATTAGCTCATTCCATTTAATGTTGAGTTCTAACATCTTTAAGCGTGGCATCATCTTTCTTCATGAGTGCTAATGTTAAGGTTTTGTTCTCCTTCTCCCATCTATCCAATTCTAAAGGTCATAACGATGATTAAATTAACAAACACTGATGCATTATTCCTGACCTGTTTCAGGCTCCACAGAGAAATAAGGCTGCCCTTGAAGTATGCTGTAAATGACTCTGGCGCTGTTCCCATATGAAGGGTCATCGGCATCTGTAGCTGTGACTTGCACCACAGAAGTACCTGAAGTATCCAAATTCAGCTTAGTTCTGCACAGTACCAGAAGGAGGAGCAAAAGCACTGGTTTTCATTGAAGACTACAATGATTTTTGGCTTTAATAATGACCTCTTAAAGAAACTTCTGTGTATTATTCTGATGTAAATCATACATATAAATGATTATTTTTATAATATTATTATAAGTAAATTTTTGAATGCAAATAATTGGCCAACAGTGTATTTATGCATGCAATAGGTAATACTATCATAACATACTATCAGAATACAATAAATGCAGTAAGCTTGTTAATGCTCATCTTTGATGTTTAAATTCATTTTCACAAAGTAGATTTGTTTAACGAAAAGGACATATCTAGGAGTAAGTATATTCTTCTCTTCCCCTCACTAAATAACTCTAAAATAATTAACATCTGTTCTAAAATATAATTTTATAAATAGATAGATTCTAAACTTAGAAATAATCCAAGATGATCCCAAGCTCCAGGTACTATGAAAATCTTTTTAATAAATTCATTATATTTAAAAGGGCTTTATATGTAAGGTGACTGCCAAAAGTCCTTGGGATTTACTGAAGTAAATATTAAATAACAATTTCAGAAAAATGCTTAAGAAACATAGTTTGAGAAGTTGCTATTACATAACTCTAGAGTCACTTCATCAGTTTAAACAATTACACACAAATCTGAGAAGTGTTAATTCTACCTCATGCAAATATGCATGTCAAATAATGCTCATCTTTTTCCTATGCTCATAATTCCCTGCCATTCTCTCTTTAATAGTAAGAAAAATTTAAAGTAGTTTTAACTTTCTTTGTCTGTAAATACACCTTTATTTACAATGAACAAGAAACTCCATTTTATTAAGTGTATGAGGATACTTTAAAGTTTGTGGAAAAATTGAACTATAAGATAAGTTCATTTTATGCAAAAGAATTCTGAAATCCATGCATGTTTTTTTCCTAATACACATTTCCCATGAATTTTCAGAAGACCCCTTGCATAGTTCTCCTTTTTCATTCCACCTGTTCCACAGCTTCTGAAACTAACTTTACTTCTATACAGCTAATGATTAACTGCGGGTTTTAAGCTGGTTTATTTTAATAGGAGATTTAAATTTGTAGATTTTTGTATATAAAGATGTACTAATGAATGTTTCTTAACTTTGAATAAAAATTCAGTAATGTGATTAATTCTGTTATTTGAATTACATAGATAATCCCAACAAACACTTTAGGTAAATTATGACTAGGAGATATATATATATATATATATATCTATTATATCTATGATGTTCTAAATGTAGTTATCATGTATTTGGTATCACAATTTTACTCTTATCCAAATCCATGTAACAAAATTTTTATGTTCATACGTTTTCTACTGAAGTTCTATGATATTTTCTTAATTTTTGAAGAAAGTATCTATCTATCTATCTATATATGTATCATAAGACTTTATAAATCCATAAGAATTGCAAAATGTAATCATCTTTTTTTCTAACTCATTTTTTCCTAAATGGAAAAAAAATTACACTTAGAAGGGAATCAGTGTTAATTTCAATTAGCTGATCCTAATATTGAACGATTTCTTGATAATTACTCTTCATGCTTTGAAACCATCATAAAAGATGTCAATGAACTTACCAACAACGGACATTTCAGGAACACTAGCTGTATAAATTTCTTCTGGAAACGTTGGCTCGTTGTCATTGATATCATGGATTTTGATCACAAACTCAGATTCCGGTTCTACTGGTCTCAACGTTCTTCTGTTAATAGCTTGTGCACGTAGAGTATAGAAGGCCTTTTCCTCCCTATCAATTCTTCGTGTGGCATGAATATCACCTGTTTTTTCATCAATAATAAAAAGAGTACCAGCTCCATCTCCAGATAAAATATATTTGAGTGATCCATCTCCTTTATCCTGGTCTGAATGGAGCTGGGGAAATAAAAGAATATATATCTGTGATATTGCCTAAAGACACACAATGCCAAAGGAATTAAAAAAAAAAGATCTGTCAAATCCCATCACTGACTGATTAATGGAGTCAGTTATCTTGGTTCTTGAAATGTGAGTGGAATAAATTTGAGCACACTAATTTTAAACACTTTAAACACTAGGAACAGCCTTTTGCATATTAGTGTGATTTTTATTTTAAATAGACAAAGTATTGAAAATAAACTAATCTCTCTGGTTTGCTTGTAAATAACCATTGTTGAGGGCAAATATCCTCATAAAGACATTTCTTATGCTGGTGTAAATACTGATGGCTCATATCTTTCTGGGAATAGAAAATTATTTTACTCTTGGGAAAGTTATATCCTATAAGCCTAGTTTTAGCTCTTGTGTTTCGCGGAATAATTAGTGGTATCTTAAGCAAAGCTTTGTGTGACATACTTCCTACTTTAAGAACGCCATACCCCATTTTTTGTTTCTTAAAAATTATCAAAACAAGTATTTTATCGAGGAACTCAGCAGGGGTATAGATAGATGTCTATAAAACACATGCCTACATGTTTTAAAGTTGCAAATAAAATTAGTGAACTATAAAATATGTTATAGCCATCAAAGAAGGAGGTACCTTTCTCTGAAGGGAGGAGAGAACCTCCACTTTGACTATGACCCTGTCAGAATAAGATTGAAGTCAGTGAACCCTAAAGGCTTCCATAGTCTTGGCAACTCATGACTAGAGCCTAGGGAGATTACTGATGCCATAAACAAGAGTGTCAAATTGTTAAATCAACTTCAGGAGTCACTGTGTACTTACGTCTCATGTGGGATCTGTCCTTAATGTGTTGTCCAATGTGAAGTAATGCTATAACTAGCACTTAAACAGTATTTTACACTTTGTGTTTCTATGTGGGTGCAAACTGATGAAATCTTTACTTAATATATAGTAAACTGATCTTCTGTATATAAAGAGAATTGAAAATGAATCTTGATGTGAAGCAAGGGGAGAGGGAGTGGGAAAGGGGAGGGTTGCGGGTGGGGGGGAAGTTATGGGGGGGGAAGCCATTGTAATCTATAAGCTGCATTTTGGAAATTTATATTCTTTAAATAAAAGCGTTATAAAAAAATATGTTATAGCCACCAATCTTGTCAAATACATCATAAAAACTTCAAAAGACAAGCTCTGTGTAGGAGCAACGCAGCACAGGACAAGCCAACTTCTTGGTCTCTTGAATATACCTTTAACACAACCACACTAAATCTTTCAAAATGTACATTCCATCTCAGTGCAAATGACAGCCAAGTGCTGTAAGTGAATCCTATGTATATTATTTTTCAACAGGTGCCCAAGAGTCTAGACTGCTGGCTTATGGGTGCATATAGGAGTGATTTTGATCTCTATGTGACTGAACTGGAGAAGAGACTCTCCTAAGACCTAGAAAGAATCTCAAGGATCTCTGAACAGAGAATAATGAATAGATTCCAAGTACAATGAGGATATTCTGGAAATAAATAAGTGGTACTAGATAGACATATCCACAATCTCCCATGAGTTTCTTATCCTGAAGGGAGGGGTTGACCATGTAGGAACAGAGCTTGGCTTTGAAAAACCCTCAAGATTATAAATTCTTTTTTGGTTAATCCACCTAATCAACATGCATTTTTATATGCTAGGATCACAGTTTTATTATTTGCAAAAGAAAAATATACTTTGGGGGCTGGTATTGGAGAGCAGAAGTTAAACCTCCATTTGTAATTAAGTTCCAGCTGCTTCACTTCTAATACAGCTCTCTCAGAGAGCACTTTGGAAAACAGCAGAAGATGGCCTACGTGCTTGGGCCCCTGCACCCGCGTAGGAGATTCTGATGGAGTCACAGACTCCTGGCTTCTGTATGGCCCAGCCCCTGCTTTTGCAGCCATGTTGGGAGTAAACCAGTTGGAAGATCTCTCTCTCTCTCTATCTCCATCTCTGCAACTCTGCCTTTCAAATAAATTAAACATATTTAAAATAATACAATTTTTAGATTTCATTATTTATTGAATGAGAAATATTTAGTATCCTGTAGATTTTAAACTTCTATGAAGCATTTCTTATACAGTCATGTATTATTTATTTAATTTAATTTGATTTTGCAATTCTTTGCTTAAATTTTTATTTAGGTAGCTTATTTGAAAGGCAGAGAAACAGAGCAATAGAGATAGACCAGAGATCTTCCATTAGGACCTAGCTCTAGCCAGAACACAGTCCAGGGGATGCTAGGAATTCGACCACCTGCTGCCCTCCAGGTAGCACCTTAGCAAGCAACTGGAATGTGAAGTGAAACCAAAACTCAGACCCATGTACTTCAAGCATTATCTTAAATACTATAACAAATACTCATCCCTATATTTAAATATTCATGTAAAATATATATCCAAATCAGATTAGACACATTGAAATGTAGCCTAGAGAATTAAAAATAGGAGACAATATACTCCAGTTATGTGAAACATCACATCTAAATAGCTTTTGTTTGTGTTCTTTAGATTACCTACATCAACACATGTTCATCTAATTAAGTGTAAGAATATCAAGCTAATTACTTCCTATTAAAGGAGAATTTTATTTCTTTAATTGAAAGATTCTTTTTTATGGGAACATATGTCAATGAAGTTAACTGAAAATATTTTATATAGATATTAAAATATTTCAAATAAATATAGGTTTATAATATGTTGTGTTACAAATTATTGGTTCCAAAAAGCAGCCTGCTTTTGGATTAGTGGTTTGTAATAAACATTTAGCCATCAACTCTAGATAAAACGGTTTTCTGGATAAATAACTCATTATTGGAGATATAAGTGATAAAGAAAATCCCAAATGGAAATGTAGATTGAGAAAAAGATAAAGAATTCAAATAAGAAACAATTTTACTGTATTTTTAGCTATTCATAAACAGTAAAGTAAGGGTAAGAAACTCAGGAAGTATCTGCCTTCAAGTAAAAAGCCCTCAGAAGTAACATGACTGTGTTGTCCAGGGAACCATTCTCAAAAGATCACAAGATTGATGCTTTGCAGTAATTGAAAATGCTACAGTTGCCTGGAAACTTTCCAATTATATGCAAGTACAACACACTGGCAATTTTCTAAGTAGCAGATCTAAGTATTATATATTTCTTATTCTTTCAGGGAATCAAAATAATTCAAGAAAACATTATTGATTTTATCAATCATTTGTTTAGATAATTTTGTCGTTTGTAGAAGACAGTTATAATGTTTATTGTCTACTCGCTCAATAGATTTAATTGAGAAATATTTGTTTACTCTCACAAGAGCCAGGTACTTCTAATAGTAAATCAACAATTTCATTCTAATTATGTTGAACAGAAACAGTATGCAAGAAAGTCATAAGACAACCCCTGTACTAACCCAGAGCCATGACTGAGGGTTTCTAAAGTATCACTATCCAACCTGGCAGATTAAGAATGCATAAAGTCTTGAACCCAGATAATTTTGATATTTTATGAATTTCACATCTTAGAAAAAACACATAAAATAGATTCGGAGTAGAGAATGATCTAAGGCAAGATCATTAAAACCAGCTACCGATTCTAATCAGTTAGAAAGTTTAAAAAAAAAAGTTGCTTGGATGGTGAGATTTTAATTTTTATAAAGCTCAGATTTTAGAATATAAATCACAGCAGGATTTTACCTTCACTTATACTGCAGAGAGTGAAAATGAAGTTTTGTAATTGGACCACATACTGTGGGAATTTCTGTTGGCTCAGAAAATTGAACATGGTCATATGGAATCAGAAACAAGGGTAGCAAGTTAGATAGACTGTGGTTTTGAGAACCAGAAAATGAAAGGATTTCTACTTTTCCTAATAGGCATATAATTAAAAGAAGAAAATTGCACGTATGAATTTGTAAGTTTTGCCCTTAAGAAGCCAGATTTATTAGATATCTTTCTTGAACTACAGCTTACATTAATGGCCTTTGAAATTGCTTTTTTCTTACTGAGGGAAAGAACTGAACCGCAACATTAGAAAAAAGAGCAAAAATTTCCATACTGGGGACATGACATTAGCCTGCATTTAATGGAAGATTATCTTAAAAAACATATTTGAAAAAAAATTGAAAATTAAGGAAGTACATGAAGTATTCATTATATTGGGTGTGGCAGAAATACCAATTTTCTAGATCTCCTGCGATGGAGACTTGTTTCATTCAGTAGATGAAACTGGTGGGTTATGAGAGCTGAATAATAACATACAAATTGATGCTGATGATTTCCTAACCGTTTTAGAAAGAGACTAACGGACAACATTCTTTAAATATCCTCTACTGCCTAGGTTACCCTGCTTCTTTTAAAGCTTCTTTTATTTTATTTGAAAGGCAGAAAAACAGGGATTGTAAGAGAGAGAGAGAGAGAGAGAGAGAGAGAGAGAGAGAGAGAGAGAGAGAGAGAGAGGAGGCACTGAAAGCTCTCCTATCTTCAGGCTCACTCCCCAAATGTCCAGCACAGCCACCACCACTGGGCTAGGCAGAAGCTCAGAGCCATCAGCTCAATCCAGGTCTCTACACTGCTGGAAGGGACCTCACTACTTGAGCTATCTATCACCAATGTGTGCATTAGCAGAAAGCTGGATTGGAATCAGTTGTGGGAGGAGATTGTGGGGGTTGAGATGGGACTCAAACCCAGGTACTCTAAGATGTAGAATCGCAGTGTCTTTTTCTTGGTTTTTCTGTTCCTATTTATTTACTTATTTATTTTTATAACTTTCATTTATGCAAAGTGAACAAATTTCATGTATTTCATATATATAGATTTCGAAGCATAGTGATAGTGCCCACTGCATTCTCCTTCCTGCCCACTCTCGCACCTTCACTCCAACTTCCTTATTCATTGTTTTAATTTTTACAATGATATACTGTAGGTTTATTTTGTAATCATAAGGCCAGTGTCTTAAGAGGTGGAAAAACTTACCTCTAATGTTTTTGTTTATTATTTTAATCATCTCTTTTTTGTTGTATACTTTCTCCTTTTAGCTTGGTATTATCTCCTTTCCTAATTCTTTGTGTGATACAATTCTATTTTCCATTCCTACTCATTACTAGGTAATGATCAGAGGAATCACCTTTTTTAAGATTTATTTATTTATTTACAGAGTTACAGTGAGAGGGAGAGACAAAGACAAAGGTCTTCCATCCACTGGTTCACTCTCCAGATGGCTACAAGGCCAGAGCTGCACTAATGCGAAGCCAGAAGCTTCTTCTGGGTCTCCGATATGGGGACAGAGGGCCACGCACTTGGGCCATCTTCTACGGTTTTCCCTGGCCATAGCAGAGAGCTGGATTGGAAGTGGAGCAGCTGGGATTCAAACCGGTGCTCTTATGTGATGTGGGCACTGTAGGCGCCAGATTTACCCATTACACCACAGCGCTGGCCCTAGGAGTCCATTCTTATAACTGTAGCCTCTTATTAAGCCTTCTTTTTAAAAATTTGCATATAAGATATCAGTATTTGGATTTAGTAAACATTTAATTGAACAAAATCAGCAATTTGTATTGCAGGTCATGTACCAAAAATCTTAAAACATTGACTTTGAAAAAAATACTTTTATATTGATTTGTCTTGTGCTATTTTGCTATGTGAGGCATTAGGTTTCCTTTAAACATAGGAAAAATATTAAATTTTTGTGGCTTTAGTTCCTCAGTAACACCTGTTCTCCGGTGTGAAACATTTGTGCCACAAATCTTTAAGAAGAATTTTATGTTAATATTGACCTTTTCCTTCCTTGAGAAAAACCTATTAAAAATTCACAAGCTTCTGTGTTCCTTGTAAATTCACAAGCAGATAAAGGACATGGCAAGATACATGACAACTAATGAAAATTGAACAACTGGTACTGCACATTTAAAAGTCATTTTCCTATTATCTAACTTTTTATTCAAATGTGTTTAATTATAAGTCATTAGTATATTTTGTTATATTGGATAGCTTTAATATTCAATACTAAACAATCCATTGAATTTAAAGCAATACTTTATCCATGAATCATTTAATGAGTGCCTGGGAATTTCAAGTATGCCTAGTTTCCAATAATTTTATAACTTTTTTTTTTTTGCCAAACAGTCATCTTCATATGTTTGTATAAAATGAAGTTTATAAGATAACAGGAATCTTGTGACTGTCTAGTTTAAGACCATCTTCTTTTTAATGGGAAGAAACTTAGATCCATATATCATCCATCTAATGAAAGTTGAATAAGGGTTACGCTTCAGTATTGCTACTGAGTTGGTGGAAGTTTGTTTTTGTGGGTGGGGGCTGCTATTGAACGACACTGCAGATGGGAGCCTTGCAATCAGCATGTGATTATTTCTCTGGTTCTGGGAGCTGGGAAAGCCTGAGACCAAGGTGTCCACAGATCTGGTGTCTGGTGAGGACCAGCTTTCTGATTCATAGAGGCTTCCTTCGCAAGCACTCTCCCGTGGGCTTCTCCGACAAGAGCACAGTTCCCATCTGTGGTTGCTCCACATTCAAATTTGTACCACCTAAAACCGTTACCATGGGGATTAGGAGTTCATTGTATGAATTTCATACAGAGAACATCACACTGCAGCAAATTCTTATTTCACACGATCAGTTCATTTTTCTTTTCTAATTACTCATATTAAATGAGTAAATATTAAAAAAAGCAATCAAAGTTCGTCCCTTCAAAGTGCAGAGAGTTTAAGTAATATAAAGGTTTTTTTATATTTTTAGCTCTCGCTAGAAGAAAATATGAAGAACAATTTAAAAGGTGTAAAATTATATCCATCCATATTGCCAGTACAAAATTAAGATTCAGAACTAATATTGCTTATATTTTTAGATAATTTTCCTCATTAACAATCTTGATACCATTTGATATTAATAATTATTGATATCTGGCTGCATTCCAAAATTGGGAAAACATAGTGGAGAAAATCTGAACTACATTTCAAAAATTATATTCAAGTTTGTATTGATAGAAAAATTTCATGAACGATAAATTGTGAGGAATGAATCACAAAAACCAAAGCGTACACTGAGTTTTAACAATTTCTTTTATTTTTTCATGTGCATTAATCTAAAATTATCAGAAATTGAACAGGTTTTCTAATGTACCATGATAATTTTATGCCTGATTTTCTTTCAAACAGCCAACATATTTTATAATTATTTAGAAAAATCCAGAATGTGGCAAATATGCTCTTCTCTTCTGTTGGCATCAACATTAGCATGCTGCTCTAATTGCTCCAGTGAGTAATATGATATCAATTGAAAAATAAATCACTAAATCAAATAACTAAATTTGCATCCAATAAAAATGCTGGAGAAGACTGTCCATCAACAGAAAGCAGCTGAAAGCTTGTTAACACCAGCAAAAACAATCTGGTCAGAAATAAATAAGTGGTTACTCATTTGGTGGGAACTGGAAAGCAAAAAAAGCAAGAAGGCTGGGAAAATGAATCGGAGCAAGGGAAGTGTGCAGGGTAAGAGTAGGAAGAATTCTCCAAGTATAGTTTTCTTCCACCAGGACATAAAACACATTGCAATGCATCTACCAATTTTTTATAAATCCCAGTGGGAAATTTCTTTCAAAAATAGAAATGAAGAGAACTAAAATTCCAATATAATGGATTGTATAAACAATTATAATTAGCTTAAAATATACAATGCATATGATTAAGATGAATATGCACTTTTTGAAGTATTCCTTTCTGGGACCAGACACAAGAACAGTTGATTTAAATGATGAATGGGGGGCTGGTGCTGTAGCGCAGCTGGTTAAAGCCCTGGCCTGAAGCCCAGGCATCCCATATAGGCACCAGTTCAGGTCCCTGCTGCTCCTCTTCCGATCCAGCTCTCTGCTATGGCCTGGGAAATCAGTAGAAGATGGTTCAAGTCCGTCGGCCCCTGCATCCATGTGGGAGACCTAGAAGACACGCCTAGCTCCTGGCTTCAGATGGGCGCAGCTCTGGCCATTGTGGCCATCTGGGGAGTGAACCAGTGGATGGAAAACCTCTCTCTCTGTCTCTACCTCTCTCTGTAGCTCTTTCAAATAAATAAAATAAATTTTCAAATAAATAAATTAGTGATGAATGGGGAGTCATGTCTGCACAATTAAGTGCTTAGATAGATAGAAGGTGGTTTGTTTTCCACATTTGTCAGGGTTCTTTCCTAGAGAGCTCTTCCAAGAGAAAATATTTTATTGGGTCTAGACTGAATATCTAGTGATTCCTCTTCCCATCTGATCTAAGAGCATGGGCACTGGAAGCTGGCCTTGAGTAACTGGAGTACCCTACCTAGTAAGTCCAGTTCGGGATGATACTGCAGCTTTAGAAGCTCCCTTAGAAATCACTAAGAGTTACTGGAACTGGCATGTGACACAAGGTAAAGTAACCACTTCGGGGGTCCACATCCCATATGGGAGTGTCTCCCTCCTCCAAGTTCTGGTTATTCCACTTCGCACCCAGCTCCCTGCTAACTGGCACCTTTAGAGATGGCAGATAATGGCTCAAGCACTCGGGTCCTTGCCACCCATGTGGGAGACCCAGATTGAGTTCTGAGTTCCTGGTTTTGGCTAGTTCTGGGCTCTTGGCCCAACCCTAACTATTGTGGGCATTTGGGAAGGGAATCAATCGATAAAGGATCTCTCTGCGTATCTCTTTCTCTCTTTCTCTATGCCATTCCAATACAATGAAAAATAGAAAATTAAAAAAAAAATTATTCAGCACCCTACTAAAGCTCAAACTTCTTAGCAAAAAGTACTATAAAATTCTAGAAAGTACCTCCTATAAAACAGTAGTAACCCATATTTTGAAATATCTCAAATCGGGATATATTTCTTTGCTGATACTACAAGTATACCAAGATTACATTGAATGGGTATACTTAATTTATTCAAAGACATACTTTTACAGACTTATCTGCTTCAAAGTCCAACAATTTCAAAACTATTCTAGGGGAAACTGCACGATCTTTAATGGTATGTAAAATATGCAACAGGCATTTTTTTTCTAATGTGTTACATTATTCATTTTAAAGAAAGTTATTTGGGACAAGAGAAGGAAAGTCAACAGTCTTTAGAAGCTGGTATCTTCCTTCCTATAATCCTGGAAATCTTGGAGTTATGCAAAATATTCTTGGTGACCTGAAAACCACAATGAATATTTTGATAACTTTTTTTTCCCTGCAATTAAAGATGTCTTCCAGAGCATCTTGGACTCACAGTATAAGTGAAGAGGAGATGGATAAGAAAAAGAGAAAGGGAGAGGGAGAAGGAGAGGGAGAGGGAGAGGGAGGGAGCTAGAAGGAGGAGGAAGGAGAGAAACAGACATATCAAGGAAGTGGCTCCTGTTAATGGGACTGGCACCATTAAATCTATTGGGAAAGTCTTAAAATTGGGATAAGTGTTGACACTGCAATCTTGAGTCAGAAATTCACAGGACAGGGCAGCATGTTGAAAATTCAGTTAAGATTTCTATATGGAGATGCTGAGGTAGAGCATTTTTTCTTCTTTGGCAAGTCTCAATCCTTAATCCCAAGGCTTTCACTGCTTGGAAGAAGCCCACCCTGATCATGGAGGATAACTTCTTTGTCATGTTTACTCTTTATAAATGTCAATCTCATCTAATAAATAGCTTTATAACTACATTGAGCATCATATTTTAACAAGATTATCATATTAAATTAATGATCACAGGTGATAAGCAGTGATCTAACAAACAAAAAGAATAATGAAAAACACCCCATTTTAGAGGATTTATGTTCTAATACATGGTGTTTGCTAAAGAACAAAAATTATACATTCAAAAAGGCATGATCACATGACAAATGCATACATGGTACAGCAGAAAATGGAAATATAGGTAATTAACATAGATCTAGAAGACAAATATAATATATTTGAGAGTGTGAAAGAAAGATTGAAAAATATGAAAAGTAAAAAAGAATCAAAAGATCTTTCAAAACTGAAATTCTATGTCTGGAATTCATAATTCAAAATAGTTTTGCAGCAGATTGAATAAAGATCCAAAATTAATCTTTTGAAAAGTAAAAAAGAAATCCCCAGATGCAATTGGATGTATAGAATATATACAAAATAAAACACAAGTAGGAAAAATAATAAATAAATACTATCATTGGATGGTATAAAGCAGAATAACCAGTTGCAACACACATGAAATTGGATTCCCAGAAGGAAGAAATTGAGAACTTTATTTGAAAGGAAAAATGGCTTAATATTTTTTAAAACTGGCAAAAGCTATCAACCCATAAAAATAAAGTTTGAAAATTTCCCCAAAAATATAGTAAAAGCAAACCCACAACTAATTATGTTACAGTCCACATTTTAAAGTCAAAGATGTAGGGATATTTTTGAGCATCCTGAAAAGAAAAAACACTAACATCAAGTTTAATATTGTGAGTTGTTTCTCAACAGAAATAATGAAAACCAAACATAACTGAAAAACAGTGATAGACAATGACTGTGTAAAAATGGATTTTGAAAGGAAGGAAATTTTAATATGATCTTAGACAAAAACTAAGGGAATCTACTCCAGAAGGCTTTCAGTAAGAGCAACACCTAAGTTCCTAGGCATAGTAAACATGAAAATGCTGAACACCATAATTCTAAATGATAAGTATAAATCATTACCAAATACCAAAAAAATTAAGAGTAATGTCTTTGCTGTAGTACAGGGCAAATATAACATAGAAATTATTCTAAATTTTCAACAAGTTTGTGAAAATGCATAGAATCCTACTTTTTAAAATATCTCTAGTATGATGCCCAATAGAAAAATTAAATTTTACTTTTAATTGATAAATAATAATCATATCTATTTAAAAAGTTTCATATCTGGTGGGTCAGAGTGGAAAGACTGTGCAAAGATAAACTATTAAATTGGAACTGTACATTTTGTTATATACCGTTTAAGTACAATTTTATTGTTCAATACAAATTTAGCACAGTTTAGCTCAGTTTATCTGTGGTATCTTTCCAGTTCCTATCTGACTCTACCACCCACATCCTTCATCAATCCAGACTTGCAAGTATCCCTATAATTCAAAGAAAAAAGACAACTGTGATGAAATATAAAAAATAAACAAAACAAATGGCAGAATCCAATAAATGTAAGTACTTTATTAAACTTATACCCAATTTTTTAAGAAATAAAATGCAACTGAAGTGAACTGTAGTTCAGGTGAATAAATCTTTGTTTTTCCTTTCACCCCTTTCCATACTTCCTTATGCATGCCACTGTCGTGAGGTCAGTGTGTTTCTTTTTCTTCCATATTTTGTATTTTCACAATTTGAAGAACAGCAGTTCTCCTAAACAGAACACAGCATTTGAATTACCTGTCCCACCATGAAGTCTTTGCTTTTTGGAAACTGCATGGTTATCAAGCCAGGTATTCAAACTAATAACCTAGAAGTTATTCATTCTTTCCCCTAGTCTACCCCTTTATTACATAAGCAAATCCTTATGATTTCAACATATATCTCTAATCAGTTCTCACAGTGCTCACCACTACCATTAAGGCACCAATCAATGAAAGCTGCTGCCACCTACATCCCCATCTAGTCTCTCTGCTTCTGTTCCCATTCGTCTATGGTCATTTCCTACCTACCTGCCAGTACAATCATTTTAAATAAAAAGTGGTGCATATACCTACTCCACACAAAACTCACCAAGGTTTACCCATCATATTTAAACAAAGTAACCTAATTGACAACATTTATAATGATGTAGTCCCTGCCTATCCCTCTTTTTATAAAAAAAAATTTATATACAAGGGACAAATTTCATATATTTAATATATATACAGTTTTAAGAGTATAACGATACTTCCCATAATGATACCCCCTCTCTCCCTCCTTCCCTCCTCCTTCTTTTGTTATTTTTGTTCTAATTTTTACAATGACATACATTAGATTTACTTTATAATCATAAGCTTACCCCTCCACTGAATAAATAATTTAACTAGTAGTAAGTGGAAAAACACTGTTCTTCAGGAGTATGGACAAGGGCTGTAAACAACAATCAAATATCAAAATGCCAAGTTTTATCATATATATTACTTTTTCTGTACTCTGTATATTAGTTACCACAAATCAGGGAAAACATGTGAGAATTGTCTTTTGGGAATTGGCTAATTTCACTAAAGCATAATGCCTTCCACCTTGATTTCATGTCTTTCCATTTTTCCTTTAACCACTAAAACCCATCCTGGGTGTCTTAGTCTTGTTTGTGTTGCTATAAAAATATCTGAGGCTCAGAATTTTATTTTAAAAAGAGGTTTATTTAACTCAAAGTTTTGGAAACTGAAAATCCAAGAGGCAGTGCCATCTGTTCAGTCTCTAATGAAGGCCTTCATCTTCTGTCTACATCATAACATGGCAAATAGAATCACATGGCAGGAGCACCATGGTACATGTGGAAGAGAGAAGAAGAAGGGAGGAGCCAGGCTCACTCTCTTATCTGGACTGGCTCTTGTGACAATTAATCCACTCCTAACCTGAAACAAAACAATGTACAAGAACAAAAACCATGCTAAAAATTTGATTTGGATTGCAATGAGCTTACAGATTTTAATTGTGGAGAATGTTATTTGATTACGTTTCCAATGATCTTCATTTAGTAGGACATCTCAGTGTCCATCAATACTTTTACATTTTTATTTTCAATACTTGTGTCACTTCTACCATTTGAACTTATGAGGCTCATGTTTAGGTTTCTAGGTGTTACTGTTAGTGATATTTTTCTAATGCACTGTTTTCAATGGTTATATCATGTCTAGTGTCTAAAACTGCTATTCATTCTAATACTCGAAGAAAATCCACTATATAGGAGTACACCAACCTTATCAGTTGTAATAAATATAATCAATAAAACTTCCATTAGATACCATTTTACAATTTTTTTCTGTTTTTAAATATCACAGAAATACAATATATCTTCAGTAATTATTTTGCATTTTATCATAGTGTTAATTATTTTTCATAACTATTTGAGTAGTGTACCATTTTCCATGCACTAATATCAGTGTTACTGTGTTTATGTAATGAAGTTTAACAACTTAAATATGGAGCTAATTTTTGTTTCTGTTCTTCTATCCCCATAATGATGAATTTTCTTTCTCCATACACAATTTTGTTTCCACTATTACTTTTTAATTTCCTCACACCTGTAGTTTCTTGTGTTCTTTTTTGTACTGATCTAACCACACACTCCTCAATAACTGCTTACATTTCTCCTCCAGCTGCAGAGGATAAGCAGAATTCATCTTTCTGAAGACAAATCTCTGAGAGCCCTCTGATACAGTTCAAAAGGTACTGCGCAGGAGTCAAACTGCACATAGCTGTCATCCTGTGATATCTCCTCATCAGCACCCTTGGCCTTTCCAATCTCCAGTATGTTTTCTTCATCTTTTTTGTTGTTTACTCTTTGATTGTGATGTGACATAAAAATACTGGATATCACATGTACTCTCTCATTGAGCAAAATAAGTCAAGGCTAGATATTATTTATTTTGAGAATATTGAATGTACCACTTCATTATCATCTTCTGCTTAGTATTTATATTAAGGAATATGTAGTCATTCTGATCTATTATCTTTGTATAAGACTCAGGGATTTATTTATCTGTAGATGCTTATAGAATATTTTGTTCAAACTTCTGAAAATTTGTGGTATTGTTCCTGGGTACATCTATATTTCTATCAAAACTGCTGGCATTGTGGTATAGTGACAGTTTATGTTCCAACTACTCTGATCCAGCTACTTTTGACCCAGCTCCCTGAAAATGGCCTGGAAAGGCAGCGGAAAATGGCCAAATACTTGGGACCCTGTCACCCAACTGGGGAACTTGGATGAAGCTCCTGGCTCCTGGCTCCTGGCTCCTGGCTCCAAGCTTCAGCTTGGCTCAGCCCTGGCCTTTGTAGTCACCTGGCTCACTCCCAAAGTGGCTGCAACAGCCAGGGCTGGGCCCAGCTGAAGCCAAGACCCTGGAGACTTTTCTGGATCTCCCACATGGGTGCAGGGGCCCAAGGACTTGAGCCATCTTCCACTCTTCTCACAGGTGCATTAGCAGAGAGATGGATTGGAAGTGGAGAAGCCAGGTCTCGAATCAGCACCCATATGTGATTCCAGCATTGCAGGTGGTGGTTTCATCCGTTATGCCACAATGCCAGCCCCTACATGATTTCTTTGTATACCTGTGGAAAATTCTGTTTTGGGTTTTTCTTTATTCTCAGTGCTTTCTAACCTCTTCAATAGCTTCATTTTATTCCAATTTTTTTTTGTTCTCTGATTTTAATAAGGGCTTTCCTCACATGACTTTGTGAATAATTTAGACATAAAACTTCATGTTCCAAATTATTTTTTCAGAAATCTTAGAAATTGAACTATTTTCTTCTAAAACCTGATTTTACTGTTGAAAACTCCAATAAATATCTGATTTTCATTTAGCTATATTGAGAGAGATCATTGTAAGAATATTTAAGAGTGAGATCATCGTAGCTTTAAAAATCTCACAATAACATTACTAGAAATTCAGCTCATTTATTTTACATGGTAATATTTCTGGTATTTCAGTCTAAAAATTTATGTCTTTGGAAATATATTACAGTCATTACTATTTGATCATCTTCATTTTCTGACCATTATTCTCCTCTCTCTGATTTCACTTAGAAATTTATTACATACCAATTTATGCCTGTTTTTTCCAGACCAACTCACATTAAGAAGGACTTTTGTATTTGTCATGTGAAAAAAAAAAGTTTGCTTCAAATGATCTTTTTTATAAACATGTATTACATTTTCCCTACCTTCTAAGAGAATATAATTATTCTGAAGTTTTTAAAATTCTTCTCTGATTTACTTCACAATCCCTCATAGAGTGATGTGCTATTTATTAGGAGAGAGAGAGAGAGAGAGAGAGAGAGAGAGAGAGAGAGAAAAGGATTGCATTCCCTAAAGTAGCAGCGGCATTCTGTTATTCTTTTAGTTTTACAAAAGATCCATTACAGAATTATATGACATTTCTCTTTCCTTACATGCCTGACCCTTAAATGAACATAAGGATTTCAAGCTGTCTAAATAGGACTGCCAGCAGCCAGGCAGTCCCTAAGCAGTAGCATGGTAGCAGCTGTGCAGTGGGTTTGCCACACACTCTGTACGACTGATGACTAAACATACATTGAGGCCAAACAAATTTAGACAGTCTACAGCTTTACCAGCCAAGTTTGCTCCACAAAGTTCCTCTTTTCCCTCAAGTCATAAAGGCAGGATGCAGCACTAGAGATCCAGTGGATCTACCATGGGCCTGTATCACAGCTGTGTCACGCTCAGAAAACCCACGAGCGAATTTCTGGCACTACCTGAATCCCCCTGGCATGGAAGAAAGTTTTCATTGGGAATGAAAGGAGCAGGATTTTTCTTTTATCCTGAATTAAAACTGTGGAGCAATCTATTTTATATTTGTATTCTTCCAGAATGTGCATTAATTTAAATGAATTGTCTGTTGATACCAGGAGGGAAGAAATGGGAGATGTTTATGAGAATTTATTTTCCAGCAAGGTTAGGAAATGTCTATCGGGACTGGAGAACTTCAAGACAAATGGTGCAAGTGGGAAAGATGAAGATACACTTCCACCCCCACTTTCCTGCACAAGACCAAGCCTGACTCTGGCTAGTCATTCTCAGTCTGGGAAGAGATCTTATTGGATGTTTTGCTTATGCAACCAGAATAGGTGGAAGCTGGGGAGGCAGCAACAGGGCGGTCATTACTGAGAATGAAGTAGAATAAGTAAAGATGAGTTCCACTGAAACAATAGTCCCTTCCACATTAACTTTCTTCTTCACTACTTGTATCAGTGTGTGCATCTATCTATTCTGGGGATGGCTGGGGATGGCTAGGAGCGACCAATCCAATTTTAAACTCTGAAAATTCTTCATGATTTTGGTTCATTTGACATTATTAGCAGTTTGTTCCTTGTGCTTCTAACTTATACTTATTATGTCATTTTCTTTTCTTCTTTTTTTTTAGGTGCAAAGGAAATAATCCTGATTAAGGAAATAGTAGGAAGAGTAATGGGGCCATGACAGTGGCATAGAGGGCTAAGCCCCTACCCGCAGTGCCAGCATCCCACATGGTTGCCAATTCCAGTGCTGCCTGCTCCATTTTCGATCCAGCTCTCTGCTAATGGCCTGAAAGAAGCAGTGGAATATGGCCAAGTGTTTGCACCCATGTAGGAGACCCAGATGAAGCTCCTGGCTCCTCGCTTTCTACTAGCCCAGCCCTGGGTGTTGTGGCCCTTTGGAGAGTGAACCAGTGGATGAAAGACCTCTGCTCTCTCTGTATTTCTGCCTTTCAAATAAATGCTTAAATCTTAAGAAAAAAAAAATTGTGCAATTGCACTAAGTTGAATTGAATTTGGTCTCTGGTTTCTCTAAAAATAATTGTAAATTGATTTAAATTATTAAAAGAAATAAAGCTGTGAAGATTATATTAATTTTGTTTGGTGATAGAATATTTAAAATTCAAGAATATTTAAAATCTCTAAAATACAGTCATTTTATATGATCAGCTCAACCAAGTCTTCCTTATAAGATGTAATTAAAATCAAACTTATAGTTATAGCTCCATTCTTAGTGAAAAAATATCTTAAAGGTCTTTCCATTAATAATCATTAAACAAAATTTTTGTTGGAACTAACCATTAAATAGTAATGCTCTGGATTATTTTCAAAAATTTAATGACTAAAAATTATAAGTAATGGAATTACACTCTAATAAAGTTTGATAAACTATTCAATATATTTTATTAAGAACAATCCTATTTATTTCTTATGATTTTCATTCTAAGAAGAAATTAATTGGGAATAATTTTCATAATATTGTAATAATCATGTATTCACTTGATTTCTAGAGTGAATTTCACAACTTTTTTTTTATTTGTACTAGCACTTAATTAAAATGATTTTAAACCTAGAGGACAATTTTAGATTTAAAATTTATCTTTAATTTTTTTTTCTTTAAGCAGAATAACAAGAAAATACATTTGAAGTTATTCTTGCATACATGCTTGCCTAGAACAGTTATTTCATATACCTCCTCCTTTGACAAGTATTGGGATGCATGTTTGGTGGTGAATGGGGGAAGGGGAGAAGAGTGATGATGTTAGATGGCTTTCTATTGTTAAGGTTGTATTCTGCAACTTTGAACAAAGATAAAAATGGGACTAGCAAAACCCATACATTTTTAATTTTGTGTTATTTCCTATGGTTTAATTTAGATGCTTTTCATTTACCACTAATCTTGTAGGAAAAAAATATAAGATGAAATGTGCTGCTCTTTATTCTTTTGTGTTTCTTGTAACCTGCTTTGACAAATAAGCAACGTATGATATGCTTCTTCTATTTTAACATCTTCAGTTTAAAGAGTCATTCTGATTTCTCATTATTTCACATTCTGTGCATACTCATTTTTAGTAAAACAGGACCAATTTGTGGCTTAAAAAAGGCTCAATATATTTCCATACACTTCCAAGCTTAATTTCATTTATGATTCCCAGACTCCTTTACTTAAAAGTAGAAAACACACCATTAAAATTCCATAGCTTAGTTTCACTTTTTAGCTAATTTACCTGCTTCCATCCTCTAGTCACAAGGATGAATTCACAGATGAATTCCAATCAGTTAAGGAAAAAAATAAAATAAAAGCCCGAGGTCACCAACAAGGATCTGGGTCTAATAAAGAACACAGAACTATTTCATATTCTGCAGAACCTTCCCCTTCCCGCTGCATTCCAAGATTAGTTAAGTTTTGCTGTAGTCACAAAGCAAAATAAGATGATGCAATGGATTGAAAATGCAACTAATGATGCATATCAGTTCCCTCAAGCAAGAAGGGAATTTAATTGTTTAACCCTTTTGAGAAATCATGACAGCATTATTATGTTTTGTTAAAACATTTTCGCCACCTCCAGTATTCATGTATTTTAAAGATTTATTTATTTATTTCAAAGTCAGAGCTAGAGAGAGAGAGAGAGAGAGAGAGAGAGAATCTTCTATCCGCATGTTCACTCCCCAAATTGCTGCTACAACTAGAACTGGGCCAAGCTGAAGGTAGGAGCCAGGAACTTCTGGGTTTCCCACATAGGTGCATGGGCCCAAACACTTGGGCTATTCTCTGCTGCTTTCCCAGTCGCACTCACAGGAAACTGGATCAGAAGTGGAGCAGAGGAGACTGAACCAGCACCCACATGGGATGCCAGTGCCACTAATGGTTTAACCTACTATTCCACAGCGCTGACAGCTTCATGTATTTTAAAATAAGAGGCCAAGTATAAAATAAGTCATTTCTGTGTCTCTTACAACTTTATGTTAAATTAATAACAAAACAGAAAAAAGAAACAAGTCATATATTTTAACTGAAAATTCAAATAAGCACAATGTAAACCAAAAATCATTTATGTGTTGAAAATCAGTAGGACTTTCACTAATGTAGTGCTAACAATTATGTATATTTAGACAAGATGTCTGTAGATGAGGCTATTTAATGTAGTGTTTGTATATCTATAATTTCAGAATCTTTGGTTATACTGAAATTGCATTTTTGTTAATCATTCATTATCATAAAGTATGACTAAGATTCTGGGTATTCAAAATTTCACATATTCTCCCAAAATAAAATTTGAGTTTAGCAAGTAATGACACTTTGGCAAAGCAATTACAAAAAAATTAAGTAAAGTAATGCTAATTGGGATGAAAAATTGAAAAACCATGATTAGCCTAGTGGATTACTATAAGATAGATAACTACAATTTATTTACATGATCATACTTCATGTAGAATGCTCTATTCAGTTGCCAAAGAGAGTAAGCATATAAGCATTCTTGATGACTTCATAAAATTCATGATACATCTAATGGAAACAAAGTTGAACAAGGAAAAAACTCAGAGCCAAGAAATTCAGATATCAGCATTATAATTAGAGGTTAAAAATAATATGCCAAAAAAATCAAAAACATATTGTAAGAAGAAATATGTCCAGATTATTACAATTTATATGTTCGTTCAACCAGGACTCATAAGCATGTACATATGTTAGAATCAGGATGTCCAATAATGAAGTCTCAATTTTTACTTTTTTGTGTCCTGCCAATATGAATTTTAATGGATGTTAGTCAATACAGGATTTTAATGTTTCAAGATGCAGATTATTTTCTCATGAGGTTACTCTGATATCATTCATCATGTTCCTTTATTCTTAAATTATTTTGGTGATTTTTAATATTTTTCCCTTAGAGGCAAGCATTTATTTGGGGTAATGTGATAGATATTATAGATATTATATGTCTATTTTTAATTATTTTTAGGTGTTTGTTTATTTTGAGGTGTTGTTTTACTTATAAAACTATGCATCTGATATCCCATTTGTATTACTGGTAAAAACAGATAAATATCCTGCTAGGAAATAGGTATCGGAGGAATTATTTTTCCTTAGCTTAGAAAAATAAACAGGTAAAGAAAAGTAGGCTGTTAAATTTCACTCTGAACAAACCATCCCACAAACCTATTTTAGTCAAGTTGTATCACACAGCCAATGTTAGAAATAAATTGGTATCTGTTAAAATTAGGTACTTGGTTCTGCATTAGTTGGCTATAAGTCTGAATATATACCTGACCACATTAGAGAAACAGTCTTAATGAATATCCACCCTTATCAACTGAGTGTTTAGCTAGGACACACATTAACTGACGTTAGGTCAATATCCAGTGAACAACACTTACATCAGATTTTTCAATATTTGGCTGTTTCACACTGTATTCTCTTTATACTGAGATATATGTTTATTGAGAAAGAAAACTCAAGTAATTTTTGCTCTACTAAAAATATACTGTAGGCAAGAAAAAGAAAAACAGTCTTTTCTAATACAATGACGTTCTGCTTAAAATATTACTAAAACTAGATGCTATTTTGCATGACAATGAAACAGGTGACAATAATAATTGATGAGTTTGAAAGAAAAAGACTGGTTGCAAAATAGATAGCTTGATATCAAAGTCCAAATTCATAAGAACAAAATGTTGCTATCTAGCAAAATTACTACCCCAAAATAGGATATGAATTATTTCATTTGAAAGAGTTTAAATGTTTAAAATGCAAAAAAAAAGCAGTTTCTTATTTTATAAGCCAGTTTTCAGTTGCTATATTGCTACTGGCCAGAAAACCAATTAAACGTATGGTCATACTTTTTATATTTTAAAGTGTGATTTTCAGATTTTTTGCTTTTACATCACTACTCTTAATTGATTATCAGTTTTCATCAATTTAAAATCTGTGAACATCTGATTATTTGTGTCTTGCCTTTAAACTAACATTTTGGATAGTTTTACTTTAGTAATCCATGATCCCAACTCCTCCACCTGGAGCAAGATTTTTCTTCACTTTCTTCTGATTAAATTAAAATATGGTACAGAGATGTGTTTGCACTTGGAACTACTTCCAGTTGTGTGTCTGTGAGTGTGTGCAGGCTTTGGTATTCTCACATTCCCTTTGGCTTGCATGCTTCCAGCATATTTAACAAGCCAGCAGGAAAATATGCTGGGAAATAGGCCCATCTACCAACACAAAACATGGCCAATATGCAATTAATACTTCTGCTGCCACTTCCATTTATGACTATTTCCTTCAGAATCCTCTTTCCATTTCTGCAAATACAAGAGCACTGAATTAAATATGCTCTTTGATGGAAACTATTGTGCTATTTCATTGATGTGTGCCCTAAGTTTTAATGATGCTGGGCATTTTAGTGCGGCTTGATAGATTTTTAAAGAGTTTGCATATTCATCATCTAATTTTGATTTCTAAAATTACAACTTACAAAGCTACATGCTATTATTTCATTTAAGAATATAAAAACTGAGACTCTGGGAGATTTGGTCATTTTTTCAAGAAATTTTGGATGCTTATCCATGCTGGAGTTGAAACTTCATTATTTTCTCTACAAATGGTTGTGTATTTTTAGAGTAAAGCAATTTGTGCCTGATGATTTATGGCTAATAGATTTATGCATTCAATCAGAATCCTGTCCATAAAAATAAAAAATATTGTAATTACTCAGATATAGATATAGATATTTCCTAGTACATATCGTGGAATAATCAACTTTCTTGGTTACCCGAATCCTAACTTTTTAATATATTACCTAAATAGCTAGATTTGATCATCAATGTCGTTAGGTTTCAGTTTCCTTTTGGTGAACTGAGGATGACCATAGTCACCAGCAGTAAGGGGACTCACATTTAACCTAATGATTAGGATGTCTCTTGGGATGTCCACCCTCCCCATGGGAGTGCCTGAATTTGAGTACAGGCTCTGTCCCTGATTCCACCTTCCTGCTAATGTGCACCCTCAGAGACAGTGAGGAGACAGAGACGATAGCCCAGGCAATTGGATACCCACCAGTGTATGGGAGTCCAAGATTGTTTTCCTTGCTCCTGGTCTCAGACTGGCCATGTCTTAGCTGCACTTGCGGAATGAACCACCAGGTGGAAATTGTCTCTAACTCTCTGTGTCTCTCTGTCTGACTGTAGAATCAATAAAAATAAATACCTCTCAAATAAATAAAAATAAATACAACTTTTAAAAATAAATATGGTATCAAGACTGTAAGTAATAACATTAGAACCACGCCCTCAAGAAGTGATAACTAGCATTATTTTAAATTACTTTACATTTTAAATTATTACATATATTTCATTTTAGGAAACACTGCTAATATTATGTCAGTATATGTTACATGTAGGAAAATATGACTAGAAAAGAATATTAAAGGGTTTAAAAGCAGTGATCTCTGGAGGATTAACATAAATTTTAGACTCTATTTTAGTCATTTCAGAAATACATGTTGGTATAAATTTGAATGCATTTCATAATCAAAAAAGAATGATAAAAATAATTTTATGAAGAAATTATGAGGACAACTTTAGTAAGAGAAGACAAAAGAATACTTATACACATTTCTAGCCACCCTACAGTTAATTTACTCTGCACTTAATTTCAGTGTAATTTTCCTGGTGATTAGCTCCAATGGAGCCATAATTAGTGAACCTATTGAATTCTTCAATTCCCTTATCCCTCCCGGTAGTAATTCCATAATGCTTCTCCCACTTTGGAGTCATCCCCTTTCTCTCCCATAATTATATGAAAATGAAAGTACACACCTGTTTTTAAAGAACAAAGTCACTGTGGTATATTAGAACAGAAACTATAAAATGTCCTAAAAACTCCCATATTAAATGCAAATTATTTGCAATGTTGGTAAATGAAGGCAAAGTAAAATCTCAGCATAAAATAGCTGAGTGATCCGTTAATCTCTAGGATACCCTGAAATTCAAGCTTAGAGCAACAAATCATAATTACATAATGAATTCATGGGACAATGACCAAAGTAATACCTTAAAGACAGAAATTCAAAACATGAGGGGATCAGGCTCATGTCCTCATTACCTCTGTGGACCATGCACAGGAATTAAAACAAAAACAAAACTAAGGTAAAACAAAGAGGCTATCTGATGCTAACTTGAGTCCAATTCCGTCATAATCTGCTGGGTTTGGCTAATTAATAATTTATTTTGTTTTCTAATTTGAAAGATATATATAATGATATACTGCACAGCAATTAGAAGTAATAATCTACAGAGAGAAATCATACTATACCATTAAGTATATTCACCATTGAAAATAGTGAGTAAAATTCAGAACAATGAAAACTGAGAAAAAGTAACAAAATACCATTCACATAATTTTTTAAAAATATGCTTATATAACTATACTTACTATTTTATATGACCATGTTGTATGCAATTCTTCCCTCACCTTACTAATTTTGAAATATTTCTCTTTAGATTTCTGTTAAAAGTTCAAGTAAGTCAGGAGATATTATCTCCCTTTCCTGTATTCATGAATATATTTTCCTTCTTTTATTTTATCAGTTGTGTGATATGGAATTACATAATCTGACTACGTATAAAATTTCAACTCATCCAACTGGTCCATTTTCACTTTTAATAAAACCAGAAACCAAAGGAATTCAATGATGTGACCCTAATCATACTGATAATTTGTAGCAGGGTATGGAGTTCACCATATCTTACTACTCCCTACAGGAAGTAAAATCTACAAGACTACTCACATTAATTTTGTTTTTCTATTTTGTATTTTACAGTAAGCCATTCTAATGTCCAATTTTCTATTTATTCTACAAAATTTATTGTAGCTAACATCCTATATGATATAGAAAGCCAAAATGATTTGTCCCTAAAATGAAACATGACAAGAAAGTCCATTCTCAACATTTCCATTTAATATAATACTGGAGAGTCTAGGCAAAGCATTCAATCATTATGTAGACATACGCATGCAATCATAGGAGTATTAACTAAAAAAAACAAAAGAGAAAAAATGTTTTCAAAAGGTATTTGAAATACAGATGTCTGAAATGCTGAGAACTAAAATACAACATTTATTTTTGTTTCAGCATTTGGCAGTATCAGTGAGACCAGAACACTTTGTTGGACATCTCTTAAGTTGAAGATCTAGATAACTAACAATTGCAGATGAGTTGTGTTGCATATCTGCCTCCATTAAGCATCTGTGGTTTGCTCATGTTTAGATTTAGGTTGGGCATTTTTGATACATTTATCATGGAGGTGGTGCCCCTTTCTTTTTACATCTTGCCAACAAGTACAAAGTTTTAACAAATCTTTACCAATGATACTTATTTAATCAATTAAGTTTTCTCCTCTGGCAAACTTTACATTTCCCTTGTCCACTTCTGACCCAGCTCGCCACTAATGCACCTGGGAAAGCAGAGGAAGATGGTCCAAGTACCTGGGCTGCTGCCACTCATGTGGGAGACCAGGATGGAGTTCCTGGCTCCTAGCTTCTGTCTGGCCCAGCCATGCTCACTGTGGCCATTTGGGGAATGAACCAGCAGATGGAAGATATCACTCTCTAGTGTCTCCCTCTCTCTATAACTCTGCCTTTCAAATAAAATAAACAATAATAAAAACCTCTGAGGGAGAGAGAGAGAGAGGGAGAGAGAGAGAGAGAACACTGAATTGGAAGTGGGGCAGTTGAGAATGAATCCAGCACCCATATGGGATGTTGGCATTGTAGGTGGTGGCTTAACCTGCTATTCCATAGCACCAGCCCCTCTCCTTCCCTTTATAACTCTTTCAAATAAATAAGACAGAAGTCTCATGATCTCTCCAGAAAAATACCTTCAATATTTCTTACCTTAACCACTTTCTTTTTAATTGTAGTTTGTATTAAAGCACTTAATGTAAGTCTTAAGGTAGATTTGTGATTAAATTATAAAAACACACAATAGAGAACAGAGGGAAGAAGTTAATATATAATCTATCTTATGTCCATTAAAAATGAGCATAGAGAATATAACTTTAACACACATAAAATAATTCAAATGAAATAATTTATATAAACATCTCAATTAAAATGAGTTCATTATTTGGATAGATATTTCTCCAAAGTAGACATGCAAAGGGCTAATAAACACACGAAAGTCTGCTCAACAGCAATGGTCCCTAGAACGCTAACCAAACTACAGCGAGACATTACTTCACATGCAGTAGGAAGGTAATTATCCACAAAGCAGGAAAAATAAAGCAAGGATGATGAAAATGAGGAGAAATTGGAACCCTTGAACAATGCTGGTAGAATTCTGCAACCAATGGGAAAACCACTATCATAGTTTCAAAAAATTAAATGTAGAATTACAGGGCCTGCCTTGTGACATAACGAGTTAAGCACCATCTGAGACATTGACATCCTTTATGGGCATCATTTCAAATACCAGTTGCTCCACTTCTGATGAAACTTCTTGATTATAGTCTAGGAAAAACAACTGAAGATGACCCAAATGTTTGAGCCCCTGATATCCGTATGGGAGATCTGGATGAAGCTCCTGCCTACTGGCTTTGGCCTGACTCAGAACTGGTTGTTCTGGCCATTTGGTGAGTGAACCAGTGGATGAAAGATTTTTCTCTCTTTGTTTCTCCCTCTCTGTCTGCAACTCTGACTTTCAAATAAATAAATAAATCTCCTTAAAAATCAATACAGAATTACAGTGTGATTCAATAGTTCCATTTCTGTGTATATGCACAAGAAAACTGAAAGCAAGGACTTGAGAAAATATTTGAGTAGCATATTTGTTATTTGCCTGGATTAACAGCACACTATTCAGAAGAGTTAAAGGGTTGGAATAATCTCAGTGTTGACAGATGAAAGGATAAACAAAGATTGTTTTTATATACACAAAAATATTACTCAGCCTTAAAATAGAATGGATTTCTGAAGACATGCTACCACATGAAAAGCCTTGGAAACACGCTAAGTGAAATTGGAGTTCGTACTGTGGCACAGCGGGTAAAACCTCCACCTGCACTGCCGGCATCCATATGGACGCCGGTACAAATCCCGGAAGCTGCACTTCTGATCCAGTTCTCTGCTATAGCCTGGGAAAGCAGAAGAAGAAGGTCCTAGTCCTTGGGCCCCTGCACCCATGTGGGAGACCTGTAAGAAACTCCTGGCTCCTGACTTCAGATCTGCACAGCTCTGGCCATTGCAGCCATCTGGAGAGTGAACCAGCAGATGGAAGACCTCTCTCTCGCTCTCTCTGCCTTGGCCTCTCTGTAACTCTGCATTTCAAATAAATGAATTTTTTCTTTAAAAAGGACAGCTGTTATACAATTTTTCTGATCTAAGATACCTACAATAGGTAAGTTCACAGTCAGAGAGCAACGTAGTGCTCATTAGGGTCTCTGGAGAGAGAGTAAAGTGGAGATATTGTTTAAGAGGTACAGATTTTGCCTCAGATGATGAAAATATCCTGGAAATAAATGTGCTGATGGTTTCATAATGCTATGAATGTAGTTAACGTCACTGAATTACACACTTCAAATGGTGGTAGTTTACTAGTGTCTGCTAATACTAACTGATAGAATGAAAAAGGGAGAGAATGATCCAACATGGGAAGCAGGATACACAGCAGACTCATAGAATGGCAGATGTCCTAAATAGCACTCTGGCCTCAGAATCAGCCCTTAAGGCATTCGGATCTGGCTCAAGAGCCCATGAGAATATTTTAGGCATGGAAAGCTAAGACACTCTGGAAAAAACAGAAGACCTAAATGAAAGATCTCTGCGAGTGAGATCCCAGTGGAAAGAACGGGGCCATCAAAGAAGGAGGTACCTTTCTCTGAAGGGAGGAGAGAACTTCCACTTTGACTATGGCCCTGTGGGAATAAGATCGAAGTCGGCTAACCCTAAAGGCTTCCATAGCCTCGGCAACTCATGACTAGAGCCTAGGGAGATTACTGACGCCATAAACAAGAGTGTCAAATTGTTAAATCAACATCAGGAGTCACTGTGTACTCACGTCTCATGAGGGATCTGTCCTTAATGTGTTATCCAATGTGAAGTGATGCTATTACTAGTACTGAAACAGTATTTTTACACTTTGTGTTTCTGAGTGGGTGCAAACTGATGAAATCCTTACATAGTATATATTGAATCGATCTTCTTTATATAAAGATAATTGCAAATGATTAAAAAATCTTGGTGTTAAACTGGAAATTGCATAGACAATTAATCAATTTTTTAAAAAAAAAATCATGTAGGATCTCTGTCCTTAATGTGCTGTACATTGTGAATTAATACTATAACTAGTACTCCAACAGTATTATCATTTTGTGTCTCTATGCGAGGGCAAACCGTTGAAATCTTTACGTAATATGTACTAAATTGATCTTCTGTGTATAAAGAGAATTGAAAATGAATCTTGATGTGAACAGAAGGGGAGAGGGAGCGGGAAAGGGGAGGGTGGGGGGAGGGAGGGAAGTTGTGGAGGGGGGAGCCATTGTGGTCCATGAGCTGTTCTTTGGAAATTTATATTCTTTAAATAAAAGCTTTATATAAAAAAAAATAAAAAAATAAATAAATAAATTAAAAAAAAAAAAGCTTACATTCAACACATCTATAAGTTGGCTATCAACTTGTAAAACTGCCTCTCCTGTAAAGACGAGCTGGACTGAACAACCTACATAACCTTGGTAATTAAAGTAACTTGAATAGAAAAAAAAAAATGGTGGTAGTTTACGTATATTTTGTCACAATTATAAAAGAAAGAATTTTAAGAATTTTGTTGTTACACAAATTTTAGTAAACTTGATGTGTGCTTGCTTTTATACAGATGCTGAAAGTAAAGCTATATATGTGTGTGTCTATATTCTTAGAACTTTACCTAGAAACTATGTTGAATCTGTTCTTTTTGTATCAATATCATATTAACATGAGAATTGTGTTGTACTAACTATGCATTTGCTAATATATTAATAAATTCCTTAAAAAAGAAAAATAATTCACTGAGATGTTTTGAAAATAATTTAGTCAAAAATGTAGGTTTTCCTCAAACCTTTAGTGCCATTTCTAAAATAATTTGTACAAAATTACAAAATTATATTATTTAAAATTACTCTTTAGATTTCCTTCACTCAAATAACATTTTTGTTACAAAATTCAGGAGACTTAGTCAATTTACTTCATATTATGTATTTTTTTTCAAATGTTGTTTCTATTGAGAGGATTCATTGCCACTTATGTGCACGTTTCTGTGAGCAAGTGTGTGCCTTTTGGGAGGTTAATTTTGCCTGAAATTGTTCCCATTTCTTGTTGTGTTGGGGTTTTATTATTCTCTTATAAATTAATGTTTAGGTACTTCTGCATGACTTTAACACTGATAATGTTTTCTACTTAACTTTGCATACTGAAAACAATAAGGCAAACATACCTGTCTGTGGGTTGTGCATAGCTGGCAGCTGCAGTTCTGCCTTGAAGGTAGAATGCTACTTCAGCTGCAAGAAGCCCCATTCAGGGCCACTTCAGCTTCCGGGGGCTGCCTAGCTGCGGGTCAGCAATTCTGGGGAACCACATCCGGGGTCTGATGGGTGTAGGGTGTAAAGGACTGGCACTTCCATTTGGTGAAGGAAGAATCTGAAAGGCTGTTTAAGGTTTAGAGACCCCGATGGGTGGGCAGAAGCTGTAGGGACTACAATACTGCCCAGCAGCTAGCTGTCCAGTCCTGACAGATATGTCTCCCTTCCACGGATGTTTCCAGCAAGAGCTCTCCCTATTACACATTCTGAAAGTTGCCTCATGGGACACACAAAGCATGCACTGTTTGCTTGTTATCTATCGTAAATAATTTGTATTCGCAAAACAGTCTCTGCATTTCTATCTAATCAGATCTCAAGATTGAAAAGCTGTCTCTGTAGAATATATAGAAGATGCCTGCTTATCTTAGTTTCCTGATTCACATTTTCAATATAATTTGCTTCGGCACCATTTAAAACTTACTCTTCAGAACTAATCTCTTTGTGAATGATACAGAATCATTTGTTGTTGCTGCTGCTGCTGCTTCCAAAGGCATTTATGACCTGGGAAGACTCACTGTCCTGTGTAAAGTGAACTACAGCCTCTGGCTTTGAAGCCCTGCTGACCTATTACCTATTTTATTAAGAACTAGTATCTAAAGGCCTGTTTTTAAATTTTGATCTGAATAAAAAAGACAGACAGTCTCTGTTAACTTAAGAAGGTGCACGCAATTCAAAATGGAATTCTGTATCAGTGAAAATCTGATTTTTTTTTTTTGACAGGCAGAGTGGACAGTGAGAGAGAGAGAGAGAAAGGTCTCCCTTTGCCGTTGGTTCACCCTCCAAAGGCTGCCACAGAAGGCGCGCTGCGGCCGGCGTACCGCGCTGATCCGATGGCAGGAGCCAGGAGCCAGGTGCTTTTTCCTGGTCTCCCATGGGGTGCAGGGCCCAAGCACTTGGGCCATCCTCCACTGCACTCCGGGCCACAGCAGAGGGCTGGCCTGGAAGAGGGGCAACCGGGACAGAATCCAGCGCCCCGACCGGGACTAGAACCCGGTGTGCCGGCGCCGCAAGGTGGAGGATTAGCCTGTTGAGCCATGGCGCCGACCGAAGATCTGATTTAAGTATTGCAGGGAGATCCAGTCCTCTTCTACTATGGAACCCATCACGATCAGCATCTGGGTAGTCAGCGGACTGTATACAGAGCAAATACATCAATAATTGATTTGCTTCAGTATATTTTAATAGTTTGTTTCATGATGAGCCCTGAGGAATTGTAAGAAAAAAAGAAAAGTTTTTTTTTTTTTAAGATGCTAGAAAAACATCGAAACACACACATACACACACACACAGGATGTAGAAAATAATAAGAATAGCTTCAATTAAGCTAAGAAGAAATTGATTAATGCTAAAAGCCACAGGGGTCAGAAGTAAAAAAAATGCCTCACGGAAAGGAATAATTGAGGAGTTATGTGACAGGAAAATAAATTTAGAAGGCAGGAAAGCATTATTATCCAGTTTTGAGTCAAGGTCAATATAAGAACAATGAAGCAATTCAAAAGAAATCCTGTTTTGGTTGTGAGAACAAGTTAAGACAGGGCTAGAATGGAACCCTAGGGGCTAGCATGGAGGCACAGTGGGTTAAGCTGCTGCTCACAGCACCAGCACCCACTAACTGAGCCCTGGTTGACGGCCCAGTTGTTCCACTTCTGTTCCAGCTCCTTATAATATGCCTGGGAAAGCAGCGGATGACGGCCCTAGTACTTGGGTCCCAATCACCCATGTGGGAGACTCCTTGGATCTCCAGTTTCCTAGCTTGTTGCAGCCATTTGTGGAGTGAAACAGTGGATGGAAGGTCTCGTTCTCTCTTTCTGTCACTCTGCCTTTCAAAGAGATAAAATTAATCTTTCAGAAAAGGAGAACAGAACAACAGGAAGGCAAGAAAAAGGAGGGCATTTATAGTATGCCAGAAAACATACTTCATGTAGTCCATGAATGATTATCTGCAATCCCAGTAACAATTCTGTGGAATGAATGTTGTAATTCAGCTGGCAAATTTTTAACAATTAGCTAACTGGAGGACTGATTTGTAGTTTTCACCCATGTCTGTGGAATAAATACCTTAACATATGTGTTTAACCCCATCTTGTGCCTACCATGGAATCAATTGGCATGTAAAAGTCCTGAAAAATTAACAATAGCATCCTGCACGTAGGTATGAGCTGACAAATGTGTATATTTACAAAATTTACAATTTAAATATGAAATGTATATTTAGAAATCAAAATATTATTTTAAATCATATGTCCACAGAAGGGTAGACTCAAATTTTTTATGTAAAATGTTTCTGACCCAGAAATCCATTATTTTATCATATTAGTACTCAAGAAACATAAAAAATGACAACAAAACCAAAAACTTGTTAAAGTGGACATTTGATCTAGTGTTGCAGACAGGGCTAGGGACACCCACAGAGTGTCAGGGTTCAAGTCTTGGTTCCATTCCCAATTCCAGCTTCTGTTAATGCACACCCTGAAAGGCAGCTGATGTGGGAGACCCAGATGGAGTTGCAGGTTTCTGTCTTTGGCCTGGCTCTGCACTGGCTGATGTAGGCATTTGAAGAGTAAACTAGCAGATGAGAGAGCTCTCTCTCCCCCTTTCTCTCCCTCTCTGTCACTCTGCTTTTAAAATAAATAAACAGCTGTATCTTTTAAAATTGTACATACTGATGAATCAGATGACCTAATAAAGAAAATTTGTTAGATATACGCAATGGAATAATATTCAACTACTAAAAGAAAAGAAATCTTGTCATTTGCAGCAAAATGTATGGAACTTGAGGACATGATGTTTAGTGAAATAGTTCAGACATAGAAATATGAATACCACATGTTCTCATTCATATGTGATTTAAAAAAATCATCAATCCAATCCCAAAATCATTATTACCAGAGGCCAGAAGGAGTGGGAGGATAGAGATGCTTTGGATAATGAATTCCAAATCATAATTAGATTAAGGGAATAAATTCCTAGTATACAGCATAGTGGGAGACTGGCATTCATAATAACCTAGTATATGTTGTATTAACTAATAGAAGAAACTCTAAGCCTACAGTCATAAAGTAAGAACGTTTCAGAAAGCTCATTACCCTGTTTTGATCAGCATGCATTTATACATGTGTTGAAATAGCACACCGTAGCCCATAAACATGTACAGTTATTGTAATAAAATTATTTTAGATGAAAATACAATTATTTTATACTGGGATACTGGGCTAACATGCTGTCTTATTTATTTATTTATTTATTTATTTATTTGACAGATAGAGTTAGACAGTGAGGGAGAGAGAAAGAGAGAAAGGTCTTCCTTCTGTTGGTTCACCCCCCCAAATGGTCGCTACAGCCAGAGCTATGCCAATCCTAAGGCAGGAGCCAAGTGCTTCTTCCTGATCTCCCATGCGGGTGCAGGGCCCAAGCACTTGGGCCATCTTCCACTGCCTTCCCGGGCCACAGCAGAGAGCTGGACTGGAAGAGGAGCAACCGGGACTAGAACCCAATTCCCATATGGGATGCCAGTGCCGCTGGGGAAGGATTAACCAATTAGCTTGCCGTCTTTTAAATCTACCCCACTACTAAAGTTTATCAACTCCTGCATTGAGGTAACAAAGAGTTAAACCAATATGCAGGAATATAAGGCAATAATATGAAACTACAAAAATTTCAACTGGTTCAAAAGATGGTACATGAAACAGGAAAGGGGTATTAAAAGCAGATTAAACAAAAATAAATCAGATAGGAAGATGATAGATTTTAAGCATAACAATAATTAAACAAATACCACAATATGTAATTTAGAAGTGAAATTAATAATTACTACAAAACAGGGGCTGGCGCTATGGCTCACTTGGTTAATCCTCTGCCTGCAGCACTGGCATCCCATATGGGCACCAGGTTCTAGTCCTGGTTGCCCCTCTTCCAGTCCAGCTCTCTGCTGTGATCCAGGAGTGCAGTGGAGGACGGCCCAAGTGCTTGGGCCCCTGCACCCACATGGGAGACCAGGAAGAAGCACATAGCTCCTGGCTTCCAATTAGTGCAGTGCCAGCTGTGGCGGCCACTTGGGGATTGAACCAATGGAAGGAAGACCTTTCTCTCTCTCTCTCTCACTGTCTATAACTCTACCTGTCCAAAAAAATAATAATTACCACAAAACAATATTTTCAGATAAATTTTTCATATTCATTCAAGTTGATCAAAGGCAAAGAGGTTAACTTTTCCTTCAAAATGTCTCCTGCTTCCTGACTGAAATTTAAATTTTTCATGAAAGATTTTACCTAAAAGTGAGCATAATGAACATTTGAATTTGTTTATATTTTTTGAAATTGGGCCTTTATCAAAATATAATTTTTAAGGGCACCATTACATCTAGATTATCATACTGCTATTTGTTGCTTTATTTGTTTAAACTAATATTTAATAAGTGTCAATAATTCAGATTACTAAGGCAGAGAGGAAAAACAACTTGATTTCTCTCTAGCCATTAAAGAAAACGAGACAACAGGTAAAACTTTTCTACAATAAAATTGTAATACCATCAGGCATCCTTAGTGAATTCTGTCCAACTTACATCAAAACTATACTTGGGGATTGAGGATTTATTAAGAGAATAAAACATGTCTACTTCATTTTGTGTGGTTAGTAAAAGTTTGATACTAAGTCCAGTAAAAATAGTTAAAGAAAAATCATTTCATATGGTGATAATTGTATAAAACTTAGTGATTTTTATAAAATCAGATATATAAAGCCAAAATATGAGGAAAAGAAGGCATAATATATAGACATTATATTACCACTGTGTTTCCAGTTCTCCCAAGTTTAGTTCAAACATCAAGAGTTATTTAAGGTAGTCTTTCAGATTAATTTAATAGAAGGCAAATAACAGCTCAATAGATATATAAATGTATCTGACAATATTTGACTTTTCTTTATGAGCAAGCACAGAGCATTAGGATTAAAGGTTGGTTTCTTATTTTGCTAAAATTATCTTCAAAGATAGTCTTAAGGAACTTCATAATCAATGATAAAAACCAAGGCAAAGCTAGGTGTCACTTATTAATTGTGACAAGGATACTAATAAGAGATGTTAATGGGGAAATGTGATATGAAATGTATGGGAACTCTGTGTTACTACGTCACATATTTTGTTTTGTAAATTTAAAACTATTCTGAGATAAAAATATTTTAAAAAGAAAGAAATGAGAATCCTTATTTTCTATTAAATACTGTAAAGAGGTCCTTATCATTGATGAAAGATAATTTTTTCTCTTATTCTTCCTAACACTGCTTCCTGCCAGAAACATTGCTATTGCATGTAGGAGTATTCACTTCCTTTTAACAAAACTGCAAGTGTGCATGCATATGCTTTCTCCAGTTTCCCTCTTTGCATTCTAAGAATTCTGGATCTACCATATCATTGAATTTTTAATGGTAAAATTGCCTATAATCTCTATGAAACTAAAGTTAGCAGTCAATTCAAAACTCCCATCACATTTGATTTAGTAGCAGGTTTAGTAAGTTGACACAGTTCTCCATACACTTATGTAATCTGTCTTCTAGCACATTCCAGGTTCTTAGTTTTCCTTGAAACATATTGAATATTTACTCCATTTTGGATGCTGGATTTTCTTCTTTGTCTACTCCCTGCTCTATCACAAACATCTCTTAATGTAAGCTTGGCCATGAAGGCAGACCTAGTTCCCTTTTTCTCTTCACACTCACCAGATGGATACCATGTGGCTCTGTGCTGTGGGATTAACAGGGGGTTTTATCAACAACCTGTCCCTTGCTCCTTTTGCTATTCAGCCACACTCACCTCCTTGCTCTCTCTGAATACTTACAAGGATCCTCCAGATTCTTGTTGCAGGAACTATTTGTCTTCATGCTGAATATGCCCCTCACCATGTCTTGTTTATCTCCTTCTGTTCCTTCAAGTAATTTGCTCAAGCATCACTTACTAACTGAGGCGTGTTTGACCACCACCACCTGCTCTATTCCACCCTCCAATAGCTCCTATCTTGCTTTATTCTTCCTTATAATATCACTTTCTAACATACCATAAGAATAATATATTACCAATATATTTAATGTACTTTATATCCCTCAAAAAATAGGAGTACAAGAGGACTGAATGTGTTGTCAACTACTGAGTGATATGACACAATGACATGGAGAATGCTTAGAAAATCATCATACCCCACATCTATTACAGATTTGAGAATGAAACAATTCAGCAGAAAAGAACAGATAATCTGAAAGAACAATCAGTAAACACCTGGAAAACTCCTGGGCAAATATACAAGGACATTGTTATCAAGGAACGTCAAATGTCAGCCATAAAAAAGAATGAACTCTTATCTTTAGCAACAAAGTGGATGCAGCAGGAAACCATTATGCTTAGTGAAATAAGCTAGTCTCAAAAAGAAAAAAAAAATTATGTTTTCTCTGATATGTGGCAGCTAGTAAAGAATGCAAAAAATGTATAGGAATGAAATGGGCATTTTGGAGTATTATTGTCATTTTTAGCCCTTGTTTATACTACTGTGGAACTGCAGTCTTCCTACATTGTACTTGTTAAATATTACGATTAGTGGTGAATTAAGCCTATGAACATAGAGTGGATTAAAATTACATCTGGAAAAACTGCTGAAGGGACAAAGGTTGAGGGGGATGGAGAGTGAGGGAAGTGTGATTGTCTTCTTGGAACTGTACCTATGGAATGCATGATATCTGTTCTCTTTATATTAATATTTTTTAAAAGATTTATTTTGTTTATTTGAAAGACAAAGTTACAGAGAAAGGTAGAGACAGAGACAGAGGTTTTCCGTCCACTGATTCACTCCCCAATTGGCCGCAGTGGCCGGAGCTGTGCCGATCCAAAGCCAGAATTTAGGAGCTTCTTCCAAGTCTCCCACATGGGTGCAGGAGCCCAAGGACTTGGGCCATCTTCTACTGCTAACCCAGGCCATAGCAGAGAGCTGGATTGGAAGAACAGCAGCTGGGACTAGAACTGGCACCCATATGGGATGCCTGAGCTTCAGGCCAGGGCTTTAACCTGCTGCACCACAGCGCTGGTCCCAAATTAATACATTTTAAAAAACTCCACAGGGTTGAAAACATTTATAAAAGTAAAACATGGGTGTTGATGTAGAATAACAGGAACTCATACACTGCTGGTAGGAGTACAGCAGTCTCTTGAAAATACAGAACCAGATATACACTATAGACCAGCATTTTTATTCCAAACTACATACTTGCATCCCAATGTTATTCAACATATGTAAGCATCAGGATACACTTACAAAGATCTTCATAATAATAGAAAAAGCTAAAGGGAGGGCAACTTCACCTATACATTATTGAAAGGTTGTATAAATAAATTCTAACATTTATATAAAGAGATATTATACATAACAATATTTGGAAAAGAAAAAAGACAAAAAATATTCAAAGAATACTTACACCCACAAATTTCAAAGACAGGCAAAACTCTAGTGTTTTATTTTTGAATAGATACACAGATATTCAATTTATAGAGAGACATAAATGCTATTATCACAAAATGAAGTTATTCTCATCTCTAGGTGGAGAAATTGTGTTTTTATTTTTATACATAGAAAGGGATTCTCAAGTCCACCAAATATCTACTTCATTAATGGGTGGTAATCACCCCATCTGACTTATAGCTATGCAGTAAAAAGTGTATATGAGGGTACTTTTAAAAATTCATAGAAATGATATTAAACACAAGTTTATTTAGCTGCAAACCGTTTTGAACTCCATGCATATTATCATAATATACATTTCCCATGAAGTTTTTGAAGGCCTCTTGTATGCATAAAGTTTGACAGTGTTTGTACCAAACATTTTTAGAAGGTGTATTTTCTTTTATTTGAAATGCAAAGTGACAGAAAGAGGAAAAGAGAGCAAGAGAGATCTCCTACCTACTGGTTCACTCTTTGACTACAGTCTACAACTGGGGCTGGAGTCAGAGAAACTGATCAAGGTCTCCCATGTTTGTGACAGGGACTCAAGTACTTGAATCATTATCTAATGCCTTCTAGGTGCATTAAAAGGAAGCAGAATCAGAATAGGAGTAGCTGGGACTAAAACCTCACAATTTCATTTGAGGAGTGTCCCAAGTAGCAGTTTAACCCATTGTGCCATCATTTTGCCTAAACTTATCTTTCATTTCCATTTTCCATGAACTTTTGACATCTCTTCATATATTTTATGCAAATGTTAGTATATTTATATATATATATTTAAGAATAATAAATAATTGTTTCTTAAAGGACAATTGCAAATCAAGAGAAAAAATATACTATGTCAATAGAAAAACTAACAAAGGACATAGACACATTTTTTTTTCAGGCAGAGTGGACAGTGAAAGAGAGAGAGACAGAGAGAAAGGTCTTCCTTTTGCTGTTGGTTCACCCTCCAATGGCCACTGTGGCCGGCGCGCTGCGGCAGATGCACCGTGCTGATCCGAAGGCAGGAGCCAGGTGCTTCTCCTGGTCTCCCATGGGGTGCAGGGCCCAAGAACTTGGGCCATCCTTCACTGCATTCCTGGGCCACAGCAGAGAGCTGGACTGGAAGAGGAATCCGGTGCCCTGATAGGGACTAGAACCTGGTGTGCCAGCGCCGCAAGGCGGAGGATTAGCCTGTTGAGCCACGGCGCCGGCCCACATTTTTAAAATACAAAACGGGATCAACCTTGTGGCACAGCAGTTTAAGCTATAGCTTGAGATGCCAGAATTCCATATTGGAGTTCTTCGTTGGGTATCTGATACTCTGCTTCCTATAAGGCTCCCAGCAAATCTTTCTGGGAGGACAGTAGAAGATAGTGTAGTCCAAGTCTTTGGGCCACTGCCACCCATGTTGAAGACCAGGATGGAGTTCCTGACTCCTGGCTTTAGCCTGGTCCCAACCATTTGGAAAGTGAACCAGTGATAGAAGATCTCTCTCTCTCTCTCTCTCTCTCTCTCTCTCTCTCTCTCTCTCTCTCCCTCTCTCTCCGACTTCCCAATCAATAAAATTAAAATTAAAATGCAACCAAGTCCTTGGGCCCCTGCACCTGCATGGGAGACCTGGCTTCAGATCAACGAAGTTCTGGCTGTTGCGACCAACTGGGGAGTGAACCATCAGATGGAAGACCTCTCTCTCTCTCTCTCTCTCTCTCTCTCTCTCTCTCTGACTCTCCTCTCTCTGTGTAACTCTGACTTTCAAGTAAAGTAAATAAATATTTAAAAAATAAAATGTAAATGTACTTTGTACATGTAAATGGGTGCATGTTTTTGGGAAAATATAACTGTCCCAATTATATATATATATATGTATATATATATACACACATATATATATATACACACATATATATATATATACATATATATATATATATTTAAATCCACGCTCTGTGTTATTTTTCAGTGATTTACTTATTTATTTGAAGTTCAGAGTTACAGAGTTATAGAGGGAGAGAGAGTGAGGGAAAGGAGATGAGAGAGAGAAAGAGAGGAGGAGGACAGCAGGGCATGGGGGAGGAGAGAGAAAAAGGGCAGAGGAGAGGAACAGAGAAAGAGAAAGGTAGAGAGATATCTCTCATCCAATAATTCACTCCCCAAATGACTGCAATGGCCAAACCTGGGCCAAGCTGAAATCAAAACCAAGAATTCCATTCAGGTCTCCCATATGGTGCAGGTGCCTCTGCACCTGCTTTCCTAGGCCCATTAGCAAGGAGCAGGATGGCAAGTGGAGCAGTTGGGACTCAAGCAGGTGTCTGCATACCAGGCGGCAGCTTAAATTGATGTGCCACAATGCCAGCCCCTTAAATTATATTTTCTAAGTAAAAAAGATGGAAATTAAATAATTATGCAAAAAGGATAATGTATATTGTAAAACCAAGATCATATACATATTTACATAGTTATGGGATATATCTTGAATCATATTCAAAAATAATATATGCATACGACTTTTAGCTAGAGAACTATGGTTTCCCATGGAATGCAGTTGGAATTTTAGTCTTAACTGTGTATCTTATTTGCCTTTAAAAGTTTCTAAACAGTGCATTCATTCTTTTTCAAAATACAAATTAAGCAATAAAAATATAAAAACTAAGAATTAATTGGAATTTTCTATGAAGTAGGAAAAATGTGCCTATTATCTATACAAAGTCCTAGTTATTGCACTAATATCATTCAGAAAAAAAAATGTAGGTAATTTACTCATCATTGCAATGTATAAATAAGCACATAATTGTTGGGGCCGGCGCCATGGCGAAGTAGGTTAATTCTCTGCCTGCAGCGCCAGCATTCCATATAGGTGCCAGTTCTAGTCCTGTCTGCCCCTCTTCCAATCCAGCTCTTTGCTATGGCCTGGGAAAGCAGTAGAAGCTGGACAAATGCTCGGGCCCCTGCACCCACATGGGAGACTGGGAAGAATCACCTGGCTCATGGCTTCGGATCTGCACAGCTCTGGCTGTTGTGGACATCTGAAGAGTGAACCAATGGAAGGAGACCTTTCTCTCTGTCTCTCCCTCTCACTGTCTGTAACTCTACTTCTCAAATTAATAAATAAAATCTTTTTTAAAAAAAGAACATAAGTGCTTTAAGAGGTAATGTCCATATAATATTAATAGCAATAAGAATATTATTATTAATAATGGTGCAAAATGAGGTATAATATTGAATTAGTCCACTGTGTGGAGTCATACCTTCTGAGTTAGACTCTCAACAACTTATTAGAATTCTTCTATTAAAAAACTTACCTAGCACATGAGAACATCCATATTTTTTACTTGCTAATAAAATACAATAGTAAAAATACTTTATGGGGTTTTTGGATTATGAAGTAAAATCACAAGTAAACTAAACTTTAAATATAGCATTATTGGGGCCCTGGCACTGTGGCGTAGTGGGTTAAGATGTCTCCTGAAATGCCAGCACCCCATATGGGCCCCGGTTCGAGGCCTGGCTGCTCCACTTCCAATCCAGCTCTCTGCTGTGGCTTGGGAAAGCAGTGGAGGATAGCCCAAGTCCTTGGGCCCCTGAACCCATATGGGAGACCCAGAAGAAGCTCCTGGCTCCTGGCTTCAGATTGGCTCAGCTCTGGCTGTTGCAGCCAACTGTGGAGTGATTCAGTGGATGGAAGACCTCTCTCTCTCTCTGCCTCTCCTTCTCTCTCTCTCTCTGCCTCTCCTTCTCTCTCTGTGTAACTTTGACTTTCAAATAGATAAATAAATATTTTTTTAAAAAAGGATAGCATTATCAGGATGCATTCATAATTTTGGAAATTATAAATCGCATTTAATTCTCATGAAATTATGTGTGATAGTGTTTACACTAGGACTTTGCTTCCAGAATAGTATTACATGTTAGTGATGGGAAGTCTTTTTTCCCTCATTGCTTTAATTTGTTGGTGATTGAAATGAGAACACATTTTGTATCCTGATTCTGCAAGCTAAATATAGACACTTCCAACTCCACATGAATTAAATCAAGCTCACCTGATGTTCACAGCCACCTCCTCTTTCTGTCCACATTATATCATACCTATAGCTCATCATTTCAAAATATCACTTTCTCCTCATTAAATTTATCTTCCTAATAATATGCCTAATAATATGTGGCCGAATGGTCATGATGTCACTTGCGGTACCCACATTCCATATCAGAGTGCCTGGATTTAAATGCCAGTTCCACTTCTGAGTCCAGCTTTGTAACAATGGGTACCCTGTGAAACATCAAGTGATGGCTTGAATCTCTGAGTTCCTGCCAGCCACGTGGGAGACCCAGATTGAATTCTGAGATCCTGCGTTAGTCTTGACACAGATCTATCTGTTGTGGGCATTTGCAGTGTGAACCAGCTGATATCTTTATCTATGTCTCTGTGTCTCTCAAATGAATATATGCCTCAGAAAGTGTTTAGTGGAGATAGCTGGGACTTCAACTGGTGCTCATGTGGGATACTGGCCATACTGATGAGTTTTAGCATCCAAAACAATAGTAATCAGTTGTTTTGAGATTTTTTTCTCCTTTGGTCTCTAGAAATGTCTTAGATTACTATCCCCATATCCCCCAAAACATCTCTTCCTTTGATATTCTCTACCACTAGGACTAAACTTAGACATATCCTTGATTTCTACTTTGTAGATCTTGTGTATTCCTTTAGAAGCTCAACTATCTTAAGCTTAGAAACTCAGCCCATTCATGATTTATAACTGCATTCTGTTTGGTTGCTTTTAAATAGTGACAGAGAAGTGTCAAGAGGGGCTAATGTGGTGCAGCCAGTTAAACTGCTGCTTGTGACCCCAGCGTCCCATATGGGAGTGCCAGTTCAAGTTCCGGCTACTCTACTCCTGATCCAACTTCCTGCTAATGTGCATGGGAAGACAGTGGATGATGGACCATGATGCACTTGCGCTCATACCACCCATGAGGGAGACCAGGATGGAGTTCCTGGCTCCTGGTTTAACCTGACACAGACATGGCTGCTGCAGCTACTGCACAGTAGACCAGTAGATGAAAGATTTTTTTTCTCTCTCTCTGTCTCTCTCTCTCCTTCTCCCTCTTTCTGTCATCTTGCCGTCAAAGAAATAAATGAAAAACTTTTGCTTAGCTGTCAAAAATCTGGAGCTTTAATATTATTTTTAAGATTTATTTATTTATTTGAAAGGCAGAATTACAGAGAGGCACAGGCAGAGAGAGAGAGAGAGAGAGAGAGAGAGAGGGAGGGAGAGATGTTTTCCATCCACTGGTTCACTCCCCAAATGGCCACAACGTCCAGAGCCGAGCCTATCCAAAGCAAGGAGCCAGGAGCTTCTTCTGGGTCTCTGACATGGGTGCAGGGGCCTAAGCACTTGGGCCATCTTCTACTGCTTTCCCAGGCCATAGCAGAAAGCTGTATCAGAAGTGGAGCAGCCAGTACTTGAACTGGCACCCATATGGGATGCTAGCACTGCAGGTGGTGGCTTTACCTGCTATGCCACAGTGCTGGGCCCAATTTGGAGCTTTGTTGTGGTATTTGAAATACCATTTTGACAAATTCAGTGATAAAATTTAAACTAAACATCATCCCAAATTAAAAAAAAGAAATTGCTACAGAAAATCTGATGTGAGAGGACATTTTTTAATAGTTCAAATTCCTATCTGATAATATAATTCTACTTTGAGATTGGGACCCAATATTTGAACTTAAAGATCTAAATAAAATTGTATATAATCTACAAATGTATAAAATTTACTTTATAAAGTATAGTACTAAAAATGGATCTGAAATTTTCATAAAATACCCTCTGTGAGTTGTGGATTAGGATTCTTTTTTAATGTTTATTTTTAATTTATTTTCATCTGTTTGTAAAGCTAAGTGACAGAAAAAGAAAGAGGGAGAAAGAGAGAGAGAAAGAGAGAGAGAGAAAGAAAGAGAGTCTTCCATCTACTGATCTACTCCCCAAATGGCTGCAGAAGCCAGGTCTGGGTCAGGTTAAGCCAGGAGCCAGGAACTCAGTCTAAGTCTCCAAAAAATCAGAGACCCAAGTGTTTGATTCATTATCAGCTACCTTCCAAGATGCTTTAGGGAAAAGCTAGACCATAAGCAGAGTATTTGGGAATGCAAATGTCACTTCAATATGAGATAAGGATGTTGCAAAGAACAGCTTATCCCACATGAAAATTGCATGGTTTAACTTGCAGTTAAAATTATCAAGAGACATGGAACATCATGGATTATCATTATTATCATCATCATCACCATAATCAAACAATAAAACATTAAGATTGAATAATATTGTTTAATATAAATGATATAGAAAATTAACTGTTAAGTGAGTGCTTCAATTTTTAAATGCTCCCTCCTGTTTATGTTTTCATATCATGTAACTGAGAATTTAAATACATAAATAAATATCAAGTTTGAGAGTTATGAGCAGGTACAATAATTTTAATCCCCTTTTTATTTGTTGAGAAGAACAATGGGGACAAAATAATTGGGTATATAATTATATATATTGTTTCCCAGGAAATCAATGTGCACTTTGGTAGACATTCATAACAATAATAAATCCCCATGCTTCATGGCCATTACACATGCACCTGCTATTAAGATACTTTCTTCAGAGCAAATTTATGAGATTTAACACATTTTTCATTTACAGAGTTTTCTCCTGAGTTTTAGCTGAAAGCCATTGATTTAATTTTCATATAATGTTCATTATTAGATGACTAGAGTTTTACAAAGTTTAGTGAGTTTAGTGTTTAAACATTATTGGAGGGGGCCGGCACTGTGACGAGGTGGGCTAAAGCCCTGATCTGCAGTACCAGCATCCCTTAAGGATGCTAGTTCGAGTCCATGTTGCTCCAGTTCAGATCCAGCTGGGAAAGCAGTAGAGGATGGCCCAACTGTTGGGCGCCTGCATCCGTGTGGGAGACCTGAAAGAAGCTCCTGGCTCCTGGCTTCGGATTGGCTCAGCTCTGGCCGTTTCAGCCATCTGAGGAATGAACCAGCAGATGGAAGATCTCTCTCTTTCTCTATCTCTCTGTAACTCTGTCTTTCAAATAAATAGACAAATCTTTAAAAAAAAAAAACTGGATAAACTGTAAATCTAAATGCATTGTTTAATTTGAAAATCTTCAAATAATAGGCAAGATAATCCAAACTCTATATTGGCAAAGAAAATTTTTGAGTCTTTTTTTTCTTTTCTTTTTTTTTTAAGAATTAAAACACAATGTAACTTTATTTATTTATTTGAAAGTCACAGTTACACAGAGAGAGAAGGAGAAGCAGAGAGAGAGAGAGAGAGAGAGAGAGAGAGAGATTCCATCAGCTGGTTCACTCCCCAATTGGCCACAACGGCTGGAGCTTCACCTATCGGAAGCCAGGAGCCAGGAGCTTCTTCCACGTCTCTCACACGGGTGCAGGGGCCCACGCACTTGGGCCATCTTCCACTGCTTTCCTAGGCCATAGCAGAGAGCTGTATTAGAACTGGAGCAGCTGGGAGTTAAACCAGAGCCCATATGGGATGCGGACACGGTGGGCGGCAGCTTTACCAGCTATGCCACAGCGCCGGCCCTGTCTTTTTCATTATTATCAAAGTCTTTCTCCATCTACTTCCAAGTGTCACCAGATCTTCTGAAATCATTGGCCTAACTAGTTCTAAAGAATATGTTTAGAAAGCAAATTCATACTTAGCTCTCATCTAAAACATGGCCTGATGTAAATAAATTAAAGGGAGAAGTGTATTTTAAAAGATACTAAACAAGTAACTGAAGAACAGGAAAAAAAAATGCTTTGTGGAAGAGTCAGGAAAGCAGTGAACACAGAAGATGAATATGAAGAAAATCAGTCTTTGGTGGTGAAGAAAAAGTGAGAAAACTCAACATCTCTAGGTTAACTCAAGGGGAGAAAAGAAGAGTGGAGAAAGACAGACTTCCCAGGAATTCCTAGAGTAGGCAATGGGAGGCGGAGTGGAGTGAATATTGCGGTTTCCTGTTGTTGCTGTCTGAAGGTCCTAAAGTCAACTTACAACACACATGCTTGAATTACCGCAATGTTAGATGACATATTGTGTGACTAATTTTGGAGAAGAGTATAGGAAGCATATGTAGTAACTATCACCAGAAAGAACAAAATGAGGGGCCAATGCTGTGGTGTAGTGATCAAGCTGCCACCTGCAGTGCCAGCATCCCATGTGGGCGCCGGTTCAAGTCCCGACTAGGAGACCTAGAAGAAGTTCCTGGATCCTGGCTTAGGATCACCTCAGTTCAGGCTATTGCGGCCATTGAGGGGGTAAATCAGAAGGTGGAAGACCTCTCTCTCTGTCTCTCCTTCTCTCTCTGTGTAACTCTTTCAAAAAATAAAAAACAATAAATCTTAAAAAAAAGTATAACATGAGACATTAATAAGAGGAAAAGTGAGGTGAGTGGTTAATGGGAACTGTTTGTATTATTCCTTCAAATTTTTTGTTTGGTAAATTTAGAACTCTTCATAACTAATATGTTTTTAAAAAAATATTTCACAGGGATCACTTTTCAGTTAAATTTAAACACCTAAGAATAATTGTGTGTTAATTAAAGAGTTCAACCAATGGTATTAAGTAGAACAAAAAAAATACTAAAAGGAATAAAGTAGTAACTTGTTCCTGGACAGTCAGGACAAGGGCTGATCAAGTCATTGTTTCTCATGGTGTCCATTTCACTTCACCAGGTTTCTCAAAGAGTACTTTATACTTTGTGTCTCTGTGTGAGTGAAAACTGTTGAAATCTTTACTTAGTATATACTAAATTGATCTTCTGTATATAAAGAGAATTGAAAATGAATCTTGATGTGAATGTGATGGGAGAGGAGCAGGAGATGGGAGGGTTGCGGGTGGGAGGGAGGTTATGGGGGGGGCGAAGCCGCTGTAATCCAAAAGTTGTACTTTGGAAATTTATATTTATTAAATAAAAGTTAAAAAAAGAAAATTAAAGAAGAGGATGATTGTGGTCATTATTTATACACAGATATCTCATACTGAATGTCATTTATCTTGGCTTTTTAAATTTTTATTTTATTTTTTAAAGATTTTATATTTGTTTATTTGAAAGACAGAATGACAGAGAGAGGGAGAGAGACTTAGAGATCTTGCATCTGTTGGTTTATTCCCAAACGTCTCCAACAGCTAGGGCTGGACCAGGCTGAAGCCAGGAGCCAGAAACTCCATCCAGGTCACTCACCTGGAAGGCAGGGACTTAAGCACCTGAGCCCTCATTTGCTGTTTCCCCGTTGCATTTTTAGAGAATTGTTTTGAAAGTAAAATAGTACTCTGAAATGGGATGCTGGTATCACAAATGGTGGCTTAACCCATTGTTTCACAACATCCAACCCAAAATTTTATTTTTAGTTGACAAATAATAATTGCATATATTTATTTGGTATGATGTAATATTTTGATACAGGTTTACATCAGCTCAAAAACTTATCTTTTCTATTTTTTAAAGATTTGTTTTTATTTTATTTGAAAGAGTAACAGAGAGAGATAGGGAGAGACAAAAAGTGAGAGAGAGATTTTTTTTTTTTTTACAGGCAGAGTGGGCAGTGAGAGAGAGAGACAGAGAGAAAGGTCTTCCTTTTTCCGTTGGTTCACCTCCCAACTGTGGCAGGCATGCTACTGCGGGTGTACCACGCTGATCCGAAGCCAGGAGCCAAGTGTTTCTCCTGGTCTCCCATGGGGTGCAGGGCCCAAGCACTTGGGCCATCCTCCACTGCACTCCTGGGCCACAGCAGAGAGCTGGACTGGAAGAGGAGCAACTGGGACAGAATCTGGTGCCCTGACTGGGACTAGAACCTGGGGTGCTGGCACTGCAGGCGGAGCATTAGCCTATTGGGCCACGGCACTGGCTGAGAAAGACTTCCATTCACTGGTTCACTCCTTAAATAGCTGCAACTGCCAGAGCTGCACCAGACTGAAGCCAGAAACCAGCAGCTTCCTCTAGAAAGCAAGTAGAAACCACTAGGTTTTCCATATGGATTCAGGTGTGCAAGCACTTGGGCCATTCTCTGCCTTTCCATGTGCACTAGCAGGGAGCTAGATGAGAAGTGGAGGACCTGGGACTTGAACCAGCCCTGACATGGGATGCCAGCACTGGCACTACAGGTTGCAGTTTCACCTACCACACCAAAGTGCCAACCCCACAAATTACACTTCTTTGTAATAAAGCAATTAAGATTATTTTAGTCATTTAAAAATACATAATGGATTATTAATTATTGTATTTACCATTCAGTGTAATAGATCACAAAAGTTTATTCTTCCAGTCCAAATAAACCTTTGTATTCTTTGATAAATATCACCCATTTCTTTTTTAATTAATTAATTTATTTCTGTGAAAGTCAGAGTTAACTGAGAGAGAAAGAGAGGCAGAGAGAGAGAGAAAGAGAGAGAGAGAGAGAGAGAAAATCTTCCATCCGCTGGTCCACTCCCCAGATGGCTGCAACGGCTGGAGCTGTGATGAAGCCCAGAGCCAGGAACTTCCTCCAGGTCTCCCATGCCGGTGCAGGGGCACAAGGACTTGGGCCACCTTCTACTTCTTTCCCAAGCCACAGCAGAGAGCTGGATCAGAAGTGGGGCAGCAGCCGGTGCAGTGTCTAAATAGGCTAATCCTCTGCCTTGAGGCACCGGCACACCGGGTTCTAGTCCTGGTTGGGGCGCCGGTTCCGTCCCGGTTGCCCCTCTTCCAGGCCAGCTCTCTGCTATGGCCAGGGAGTGCAGTGGAGGATGGCCCAAGTACTTGGGCCCTGCACCCCATGGGAGACCAGGAGGAAACACCTGGCTCCTGCCTTCGGATCAGTGCGGCGCGCCGGCTGCAGCACGCTTGCCGCCAAGGCCATTGGAGGGTGAACCAACAGCAAAGGAAGACCTTTCTCCTCTCTCTCTCTCTCTCACTATCCACTCTGCCTGTCAAAAAAAAAAAAAAAAAAAGAAGTGGGGCAGCTGGGACTCAAACTGGCGCCCATATGGGATGCCAGCACAGCAGGCGGTGGTCTTACTCACTATGCCACAGCGCTGGCCCCAAATATCACCCATTTCTCCATTTGGTCTTTTCCTCCACCCTCTAGTAACCAGCATTCTACTCTATATCTATGAGTTCAACTTTTTAAGGATTTATAGGTAAGTAAAATTATGTGGTAGCTGTGTTTGTGTGTCTGCCTTATTTTTACTAACATAACATCTTCTAGGTTCATCAAGATTGTTGTAAGTTACAAGATTTCCTTCCCTTACAAACCTGAATAGTATTCCATTGTGTATATATGTCATATTTTCTTTATCCACTCATCTGATGTTGAAGATTTAGCTTGATCCTGTATCATAGCAATTAGATATGGAAGTGAAGATGCCAGTATATAGCATGTATATTTCAATTTATTTCAGTATACATACACAGAAATGAGGTGAGTGTGTTACAAGGTAATTTTATTTTTGGTTTTCTAGGCACTTCCACATAACTGCTGTGTTGATGTGGATCCCCATCAGTAGTGTACCAGGGTTTTGTTTTATCCACATGCTCACCAACACTTATTATCTCCTAGCATTGAGGCAAGAATCAGTTTTGTAAATTTAAGAGTCTTGTTATGGCTACGTAAAATGAAGGGATGGTGTAAGTGCTATAATTTAAGTGTGATTCTATTTCTGCAAGGGATACATACATATAACTCCAGTTTTATGTCAAGCACATTTACACACTAACATTAATATATATGTTAAATATACTCAGCTCACAATGTTGAAGGTCATCTTTTATAAGGGCTATACACTAGCATATTAAATGGTCAGAGGGGCCAGCATTGTGGCCTAGCTGGTAAAGCCACTGCTTGCAGTGCTGGCATCCCATATGGGCACTGGTTTGAGCCCCAGCTGCTCCACTTCCAATCCAGATAAATCACAATTGACTATGGTGAAAGAAAGAAAGAAAAAGAAAGAGAGAAAGAGAGAGAGAGAGAGAGGGAGAGAGGAGAGAGGGAGGGAAAGAGGAAGGAAGGAAGGAAAGAAACTAGTAGTTGACCTCAGCTTGCTAGTGTTGAGTATTGCTGCATCTATATTCATCAGAGATACTGGACTAAGATTTTATTTTCTTGTGGTATCTTGTTTTATATCAGAGTAATGCTAATCTGATAAAATGAGTTCAGAAATATGTGGTTCCACCTCAATTTTCTGGAAGAATTTGGGAAGGATTTATATTAGTTCTTGAAATGCTTGTTAGAATTTAATTGTAAAGCCATCTGGTCTTAGGATTTTTCTCCTGTGGGAGACTTTTTTAAAATTTTTGATTGAGATGCCTTAATCAGTAGTCTGCTCAGACTTCCTTTCTTATTGATTCAGCTTTGGTAGTCTTTATATTTCTAGGAATTCATTCATTACTTCAAGGTTTTTCAATTTGTTGGTGCATAATTCTTCATATTTTATAATCATTTGTGTTTCTGTGGTATCAGTTGTTGTATCTTCTCTTTCATTTATGATTTTATTTATTGGAGTCTTCTCTCAGTCTGGAATTTTCTTTATCGTTTCAAAGAACCTGCTTTAGGTTTCAATGATCTTTTATGTTTACATCCTCTATTTATTTATTTCTTTTCTGATCATTATTTCCTTCCTTTTACTGATATTGTGTTTAAAAAGTGTGTGTTTTGCTGCTGTTGGATGGAATGATCTTTACCTACATATGTAGTAATACACTGATATAGATATATGGATATAGATTAGGTCCTTTGGTCTAAAGGCATCTTCAAATTCACAATGTGCTAATTTTATTTCAGGATAGGTTTTATCTTTTTTACATTCAACATTTGACAATTTTCTTGGAAACACTAACAGGCAGTCTGCTCCCTATTATTTTAAATGGAAAAAAATATAATCTTATACGTCAAATTGAAACTCCAAACCAACTTGATAAAGCATAACTTAAACACAGTTAAACTTCTGCAGTAGTAACATGCTATAATGACAGTATGTAAAATAGTTAGGTTACTGTTACTGGACCACTAAAAGGTTAGTATAAATTAGCATGTCACCTCTAAGTGCTTACTGAATCTTAGATGACTATTCCTTTTATTTATTTATTTATTGGACAGATAGAATTAGACAGTGAGAGAGCGAAGCAGAGAGAAAGGTCTTCCTTCCTTTGCTTCACCCCCCAAATGGCCGCCACGGCCGGAATTGTGCTGATCTGAAGCCAGGAGCCAGGTGCTTGCTCCTGGTCTCCTATGTGGGTGCAGGGGCCCAAGCACCTGGGCATCCTCTACTGCTATATCAGAGCACAGCAGAGAGCTGGATTGTAAGAGGAGCAACTGGGACTAGAACCTGGCATCCCACCACAGGTGGAGGATTAACCAAGTGAGCCACAGTGCCGGCCCCAGATGAATAGTCTTTTTAAATCTTTTAAATCTTCATAACAACTGTGGGAGTTTATACAATCTACCACCGGGGATACCTGGAATTGAGATTTTCTTGATACTACTTTGATAAAAATGATTCAGTGGTATTTGAAAGTGTGAGCATATAAAAATATACTATATATATATGAAGCTATTAATTTAAAAATATCTTTATATAGAATGGATATAATGCTTGTAATAATATATGTTATTATATATTAATTATAATATCTATGCATTTTTAATTAGAAATCAAGAGTTAGTCTTCTTGGGAATAGGAGTAGCCAGTGCTTGCCTGTATTTTTTTAAAAAATGTGTATTTATTTATTTGAAAGGCAGAGCTACAGAATGACAGAGGCAGAGGGAGAAAGAGAGAGAGAGAGAGAGAGGTCTTCCATCTGCTGGCTCACTCCCAGATAACCACAATGGCATGGAGCTGGGCTGATCTCCCATGTGGGTGCAGGGCCCAAGGACTTGGGCCATCTTCTACTGCTGTGAACATTAAAGTAGGTCTTAAAAGCACAAGTAAGGGGCCAACGCCGTGGCTTACTTGGTTAATCCTCTGCCTGTGGCACTGGCATCCCATGTGGGCGACAAGTTCTGGTCCCGGTTACTCTTTTTCTAGTCCAGCTCTCTGCTGTGGCCCGGGAGGGGAGTGGAGGATGGCCCAAGTGCTTGGGCTCCTGCACCTGCATGGGAGACCAGGAAGAAGCACCTGGTTCCTGGCTTCAGTTCGGCCAGCACCAGCCTTAGCAGCCATCTGGGGAATGAACCATTGGAAGGAAGACTTTTCTCGCTGTCTCTCTCTCTCTCTCACTTTCTATAACTACCTGTCAAATAAAAAAAATTAAAAAAAAATTAAAAAGCACAAGTAGGAAGCCAAACACCAAATATTAACTGAACCTCTGAAGGAAAGGACATGATCATAACTGAGAGGAGATTCAGAAGTAAGAATCTATAAAGAGGCCGGTGCCGCATCTCAATAGGCTAATCCTCTGCCTTGCGGCACCGGCACACGGGTTCTAGTCCCAGTCGGGGCGCCGGATTCTGTCCCGGTTGCCCCTCTTCCAGGCCAGCTCTCTGCTGTGGCCAGGGAGTGCAGTGGAGGATGGCCCAGGTGCTTGGGCCCTGCACCCCATGGGAGACCAGGAGAAGCACCTGGCTCCTGCCTTCGGATCAGCGCAGTGCGCCAGCCACAGCGCGCCAGCTGTGGCGGCCATTAGAGGGTGAACTAAGGGCAAAGGAAGACCTTTTTCTCTGTCTCTCTCACTTTCCACTCTGCCTGTCAAAAAAAAAAAAATAATAATCATCTAATGAAGAAGTAAAATTAAGATTGAGCTATTGGGGCCAGCGCTTTGGCGCAGTAGGTTAAAGCCCTGTCCTGAAGTGCCAGCATCCCATATAGACATGGGTTCTAGTCCCAAATGTTCCTCTTCTGGTCCAGCTCTCTGCTATAGCCTGGGGAAGCAGTAGAAAATGACCCAAGTCCTTGGGCCCCTGCACCCATGTGGGAGACCTGGAAGAAGCTCCTGGCTCCTGGCTTCAGATAGGAGAAGTTCCAGCCATTGTGGCCAATTGAGGAGTGAACCAGCAGATGTAAGACCTCTCTCTCTCTCTCTGGCTCCACCTCTCTCTGCAACTCTGTCTTTCAAATAAATAAAATAAAACTTTTTTTTAAAAAAAAATCCATTGCTTTAAAATTTTTTTCCATAAAAGATTGAGCTATTTAAAAAAGGGAAAAAAAATTTGGAAAATTCAGAAGATCTAGGAGAAAATTTCTCAACCTCATCAATATTGACATTGACAATTGAAAAACTGTGTTCTGTCTTATGAATTGTAGGGTTTTTTATACATTTACTTGAAAGTCAGAGTTGCATTAAGACAGGGAGAGACAGAAATTTTCCACCCCCTAGATCCCCTCAGGTAGCCAAATGGCTGGAGATGAGTCAGGGCAAAGCCTGGAGTCAGGAGCTTCCTATGGGTCCCACACAAGGGTGGTAGCAGCCCAAGCGATTGGGTCATCTTCTGCTACTTTTCTCAAGCCATTATCATGGAGCTCAACAGGAAGCAGGGCAGCTGGGACTTGAACTAGTGCCCATAGGGGATACTGGTGTGATTCCACAATGCCACCACAAATTGTAGGAATCCTAGGAACATTCCTGATGAGTACCCACTAGATATCAATAGCAAGTCCGCCATAATCACCAAGTTTCAAAAGCCAAATAAACAAATATTGCCTGGGTAGCAAAACTACCATTAGATAGACCCATCCATAAAGGATGCTTAGAACTCATCACATTCATTCAAGGAACACAGACAAATACAAAAGCACTACAGATGTAGAGTTAAATAGTCTGCAAAATATAGGACTCATTCCATCATCTTTCATCATGAAAGAATAGAGTCAGAAATTATCAACTGAAATATTCAAAAGCCAAGTGACCAGATAATGCTTATACAAACAGAAGTAGCTCCTTCTGAACTGAAAACAAACAAAACTTATTGGGGCAGGGAGAATGTTTCCACTAACTACTCAAGATGAGGTGAGTGTTTGTCCTGTCTTGTACATTATAGAAAAGCAAAATCACGGTGAACTGTGAGGAATAAAGTGACTAGTGGTGAGAAAGGAATCCTAGGTAAAAGAAGATGGAATGCCATCACTATTGCTTTAGCCCTCTGAGGGATCAAATTATTAGGGAAAGGGGATATGAAATTAAGACATAATTGAATATGCATTTCAATTTTTCAGGAATGCTAAGCAATTGAGAACTCAACAAGAATCACAAAAAATAATTTGACAATTTTTGTATCAAATGTGTTCAGCATTTAGGGAAGGAGATCAATGAAATACTACTAATTTAGAATGGTTTAAAGGCCAAGCTCTTACTACATATTTGAGATGTTTATGTTTTTATTATCAAGAAGTTCTACACAGTTGTCGTATTACATACTTATATGTAATATTTTATTTCTTGCAGTGAACTGTTTTTCCTATACTGACCCAGAACTGGATTTGTGGTTGTTGCTTATATTATTAAATTTTGGGGTGTTTTGAGATGTTTCTCAATTTCTGATTTTGAATAAAATCTATTTTTTGCATGTCTTTCACCATGTTGAGACTACTTATTAGACAGAACTAACCAAGTTAGTGCAATAAATAAAGTTATTAACTTGGTTAGACTGAGTAATTGTTATCGTTAAAAGCAAATTCAAGTAGTATATTCTTTAAGGTCAATATTTATTTTAGACTTGAAGACATAGAGGACAAGAAATTGAAATGATCTGTTCAGGACTACTGGACCAGGCAAAAGAAGATTGTGATTGGAAATCACATGTAAAAAGACACTAAACTGCTGGTGCCGCGGCTCACTAGGCTAATCCTCCACCTGCGGCGCTGGCACACCAGGTTCTAGTCCCGGTCGGGGTGCCAGATTCTGTCCCGGTTGCCCCTCTTCCAGGCCAGCTCTCTGCTATAGCCCAGGAGTGCAGTGGAGGATGGCCGAAGTCTTTGGGCCCTGCACCCACATGGGAGACCAGGAGAAGCACCTGGCTCCTGGCTTCAGATCAGCGCAGTGCGCCGGCCGCAGTGCGCCAGCCGTGGCGGCCATTGGAGGGTGAACCATTGGCAAAAGGAAGACTTTTGTCTCTGTCTCTCTCTCTCTCTCTCTCTCACTACCCACTCTGCCTGTCAAAAACAAACAAACAAAAGACACTAAACTAATCAAAACCAGGAGTTTATAACCACACTGTGTTTCAATTATTAAACTGGGAAAAATTTTAAATGTTTATAAAAAAATTGCAATATGAAGATAACAGTTCAAAAGCACATTTCTTGAAGTTTAATTTCTGAAACTTTCTTTAGAAGATGAACAAAGAGGAACATGTTAAATAGGAAAGTCCTATACATTTGTTATTCAATACACTTCTAAAATTCTTGTATATAGCACATTTCTTAAAGGTCAGTGTTATGATTAGCTCACTGAAAAGGAAAAAAAAAACTATATATAAACTACCTTCTTTTAGAATCTCTGTGCTTGGGTGGTTTAGAGAAATATGCTTCTTAGTCATTGAGAATTGAAGAAACACTTTGGGTTCATTATGTTTGACTTTGTTTTGTAATGACATAAAGGCATCTTGGCAATGAAACTTCACTACTGGGCCTAGGACCTAAATAATTCATTGATATTCTCTCTCTCTCATTCCATCTCTCTCTCTCTTTCTCTCTCTCTCTCTCACACACACATACACGAACACATAAACACCCATTTAGTCTTCTATTTTTCCACATGACATTCAAAATACAATCAATTTTGCACTCATAATATAATAATATTTTAAATACACAGACAGATAAGAATATTTTGAAAAGTTCATAAAAAATGGACTTAAAAGATGAATTGATTTTGGTGCAAAAATCTTTTGAAATCCAAGCATAGTTTTTTCATAACACATATTTCCATGGCCTCTTTTTGAAGACTATCATGCTGTTTGATTTCATAGATTAAAAAGGAAAACCATAATAAGTTTGCTAACTTGAAAGAGAAATAGTGGCAGACACTGTTTTGCATTCTAGGTCTTCAGATCTTCAGATATTTGCTTTACCTTAGATTTTCTCTGCTCTGACCACATGAGCAGCAGTGGGTTTTCTCTCAGAAACTCTACACAGCTATTCTTTATATGATCTAGTTGGCGCTGGGTATTTTTAAAATCTTTCTTCCTTGGCCGGCGCCGTGGCTCAACAGGCTAATCCTCCGCCTTGCGGCGCCGGCACACCGGGTTCTAGTCCCGGTCGGGGCGCCGGATTCTGTCCCGGTTGCCCCTCTTCCAGGCCAGCCCTCTGCTGTGGCCCGGGAGTGCAGTGGAGGATGGCCCAGGTGCTTGGGCCCTGCACCCCATGGGGAGACCAGGAAAAGCACCTGGCTCCTGGCTCCTGCCATCGGAGGAGCGCGGTGCGCCGCCGTCCGCGGTGGCCATTGGAGGGTGAACCAACGGCAAAAGGAAGACCTTTCTGTCTGTCTCTCTCTCTCTCTCTGTCCACTCTGCCTGTCAAAAATAAAAAAAAAAAGAAATTAAAAAAAAAATCTTTCTTCCTTTCTATAGACGTTCTTTCTTGTGTTGCGAACATCCCATCAGTGTGATTCATTCATTTGCTTTTCAGAGCTCCCAAAATATTACCCACCACCATGAGATGTTGGTCTCTATGTTCCCATCTGGCTATTTTAAAATGCAAATTCCTCCTATGTATAAACCAACCTGGAGACCTTAAAACAAGTAGCATCAATATCATTGCCTTTTTAAAAGAAACTAAAAAGTGAGAGACATTTCTGAAAGTAAGATGACTATGTAATAAATATAAATAATTTTGGAGGGAATATGTGGGGGATTTTAAGTTTTTATATTTCATGAGGAAAATATAACTTAACCACAACTTAGGTTAGATACGATGAATGCTTATTAAAATATTATACTAGGATACCTCAAAGAGTTAATGATTATGGAATTAAAAAACAAGGTTTTTTTTTACATAAAAAATAAATTCACTACACAAATGATCCTCAAAATATTCAGAAGAGGGGCTGGCATTGTGGAGTAATGGGGTAAGCCATTGTCTGCAATACTAGCATGCCATATGGCTGCTGATTCCAGTCCTGGTTGCTCCACTTCTGATTCAATCCCCTGCTAGCACCACATCAGGGGACAGGATGAAGTTCCTGGCTCCTGGCTTAGGCATGGTCCAGCCCTGGCCTTTAAGGCCATTTGGGAAGTGAATATGCACATGAAAGCATTCTCTCACTCTCTCCCCTCTCTCTCTCTTTCTAACTCTGCCTTTCAAATAAATGACAATACATCTTTTAAAAATCTCTCAGGGGAATGTATATAATGAAAGGCTATGCAAGGATTCCCAACTTGGCACTAAATAAACTTTATTTTTTAATTCCATTTTTCTATGAACTTTTGAATTCCCCACATGTGTTGAGCTTGCCTTTTGTCATATATAAACATGAACATTTATATATAAAATAATGCTTTAATGGTGTAAGTAATCAATGCAATATAAATATAAATGAGAAATTAGTAGAATGCAATGCTACAGGCAAAAATTTCTTTAAATATCTATTTTACATATTATGGCATAAAAAATACAGAAACTACAAAACGGACTTGAAAAAATCGACACACTGGCCATTCAAATTAGATTATATTAACTGTTTAGCCAAATAGTTAATGCTCCTACATTGTACAACAGAGTTCCTGAGTCTGATACTCAGCTCTGCTTCTTGACTCCAGCTTCTTGTCAATGCAGATACTAAAAGTCAGCGGTGATGGCTCAAGTAATTGGGTTCCTGCCACCTATGTGGAAGAGCAGATTGAGTACTGTCTCCTAGCCATTGTAGGCCTTTGAAGAATGAGTCAGTGGATGGGAGTTCACATTCTCTCCCCTTCCCCCTCTCCCTCTCCCTCTCACTACCTCTCAAGTTCCCTCCTTCCATCTCTCTCTCTCTCTCTCAATGAATAAATAATTTTTAAAAGTAGATTCAGGGAGGTGTGAATGCTATAAGTATCTAGTAAAATTCTGTTTTTCTTGTTAGATTTGCACATATTTCATGGAAAGCAACTGGTGAATACATTCCAAAAGTCCTTAACCTATCTTAAAGATTTCCTGATTAGCTTTTACAGCACACAATGGCAAAAATAAAATTTGAGTTATAAATCAAGATGTATGCAAAAGCGCTTCAAAAAGTTTTGGGAAATGGAATCATAAGTTTGTTTGGTGCAAAAAATATTTTTATGCTTATTTTTCATAATGGACTGTTTCCATGAAATTTTAAGGATTTTCATGTATCTTAACTACAAGCTTTAATTGTTCACACTGATTTAAAATTTTAGATTACTTTTCTCTAAGAGCTGTGTGGCACCAAGTGACTGAGGGATTCAATTGAATAAGACTCATGTTAATACAATCAGCTAAAGTGTTTAAGCTCTAACAGTTATAGACAAGGAGAGATAAGAAGTACAAATTTGATTTCAGGGTATTGATATTCTAAGGGAAAAGAAAACAGGAAAAGCAAGTAAAAAGTAGCTTGACTATCACAATAGAGTATATGATGGTATCAAAGCTCAATTTACCAACACTTATTAAATACTCATGGAGGACTAGGTGAAAGAAAATAGATGCGAATCCATCTACCAATTGTTTTGTCCTGGAAGAATAAAAGAAAACTCTTTTCATTTTTATGGCCTAGATTTCTACTATATTTTTATATGGTTGGTTTCATAAACCAAACATTTCCTTTAGCAGCATCCGCACCATCTACCTGTTCCCTGTGTTCTTAAGAATTCAATTAGAGATACTTGTGCTGCGTCTGCTGCTTTGTGTTTCCTGGTGAGATTGCTTTGGTTGCCCCTACCCAGTATGATTTTTAACCTTTGATATCATCTTTTCCTTCTTGCAATGATGGGAGTACTGAAATAGTCAGAATATGACTAAAGATAACAAAGTGTTTTAAATTAAATGAAACCTCAAAAGGTTTTCATAAAATAAAAGCTCATAAAATAAAAGCTCATCTTCTGTCATATCACCATAAGTAAGGTATTTTTAACCTCTTAATCTTATTTGTTTTTCTTTCACATAAACTCATCCATACTATGACTAAAGAAAAATAAAGTACTTGGCATTACTGTTAGTATAAGTAAGAACTATTTTTTACCCTTGGTTCTTATTTTAATTACTTCATTTCTCATTCTCTGTATGGAATACGAATCTTTTTAAAGACTTATTTATCCATTTGAAAGGCAGCTTGATGAGAGAGGAAAAAAATCAGAGATATCTTCCATTCACTAATTCCCTTCTCAAATGACCACAACAGCTAGGGCTGGCCCAGGCCAAAGCCAGCAGCCTGACATTCCACCTGAGTCTCCTTCTGGGTGGCAGGAACTCAAGCACTTGAGCATCATCTGCTGCTTTCCAGACACATTAGCACGGAGCTGAATTAGAAGCAGAGCAGCTGAGACTTGAACCAACACTCTAATATGGGATGTGGGTGTTGCAAGCAGTGGCTTACCATACTGCGCCACAATGCCCTGCCCATACTATCCCTTTAAATAAGTATTTTTCCATTATTATACAGTACCAGTGTTTGTGTATGTGTGTGTGCATTTCATGACAGTATCAACATATGTATATATGTAATTCAAATATTATCATTAAAATAGCAGTATTGATAAATAATTGTCTACCATTTTCAATATAAATTATCAAATTACAACATTTAGCATCTCTTTATGAGTTTTTGACAGAATTAATTCTAGCCAATGCATTCTTGGATTTATTATTTATATTCATTCCATAGTTTATCAGAGTAGAATCTGTGTTGCATAAATAATAGTGTGTCACTGATAATTCAAAAACAGAATCAATACGATCATCATGATGATGGACTTCAACCTTCTTCAGTAGGACATACAAAGAATTTAAACACTTCCCATTTCAGTAATACTTACCTTGCCTACATATTGATAATCAGATCCCGTATATTCCTCCAATAAGAAAAACTGATTCCACATCCAACCACGTTTTTGACGATGCAGGATTTTGCCATCACTCCTTGGTACCCGTGTACCTAAAATTCTTTGCTGCGGCACAGGAGTCCTTCTAAACGTTATCTCCGGAGAACATAAATGTGGCAGGCATTCCCAGAGTAGAAACAGTAGCAAAAATTGATGTATTGTCATAGTTCACTTCTTGATAAGTCCCAAGTGGATGAAGAGAAAGCAGTCTTAATTTACTGGATTGAATTTCACTGTGTTTCAACTGGTTTCCAACATTTCATTGATGATTTGTTCATGTTTCCAAAAGCTTCAAACAAACAAATAAAAATAAAGAAGTCAGTTGATAATACTGTGAATGCTACTTGTTACTCTAAGTGGAAAGTGATTTAATATCAGCAACCAAAATGTTTATTTTTCTTTACTTCTTATAAAATAATGATGTTGCAGAAACACGAGCTGTCTACCAAGATGTTTATAATTTAAGAGAGTAGAATTGTAGACACTCTATTTCAAATATTTTTTCAAGGGACACTGTTATCATTTTTACCTTTCAGTTACTGTAATTCCATATATCATGGAAATGTAGTCCATTTAAATTAACTATATAAATCATGTATTTTGTTCCACAATGCAATGATTTTTAAATTAAAAAAAAATCACTGGGGGGGACCGGCGCCATGGCTCACTTGGCTAATCCTCTGCCTGTGGCGCCAGCATCCCCTGTGGGCTCCAGGTTCTAGTTCTGGTTGCTCCTCTTCCAGTCCAGCTCTCTGTTGTGGCCTGGGAAGGCAGTGGAGAATGGTCCAAGTTCTTGGGCCCTGCACCAGCATGGGAGACCAGGAGGAAGCTCCTGGCTCCTGGCTTTGGATCGGCGCAGCACGCTGGCCATAGCAACCATTTGCGGGGTGAACCAACGGAAGGAAGACCTTTCTCTCTCTCTCTCTCTCACTGTCTAACTCTGCCTGTCTAATTAAAAAAAATCACTGAGATAAATTCTCCTTCTTAATCCTACTCAGTGTTTCAAGTAAAGGCAAGAATAAAATAAGAGAAATAAAAACAGGAGCAATTCAATTGAAGACCTGTTAGTTTGGTCTGTGGAATTCCATATCCCAGAGTAGAAAACACCACTACAAGAGTGAGTCTATTTGTAATATGATTAATACTACAGAGTAGGAAGATGTGTGGTGGTGTCAGCTACACCTGTGATACCTTTGCACAGTCTATGCTCTTGGAAACATCGCTACCGCCATTGACTGGTATAGAATGCCATAATGCCTCACTCTGTACAACTGCTCTCCATTCTTCTCTGTACCACTGTTTTCTCAACACAATTTCTAAGTAATCCAATTGAAATGCAAGTCAGTTCATGCCACTCAGCTCAGTACTAATGCGCCAGGGAAGGCAGTGAAAGATGACCCAATTACAGGAGTCCTGGAACCTCATGTGGGAGACCCGGGTGGAGTTCCTGATTCCTGACTTCAGCCTGGTTCAGTCCTGGTTGTTGAGGCTAAATGAGGAGTGAACTAGTAGATGGACTATTTCTCTCTCTCAAATCAATCAATTAATCAATAAATAAATCTTAAAAAAAAAACCAAACAAATAGTGCCTGTTTGTTTGCATGTATTAGGGCATTCTCCAGGATCTTACTGTTCTCAGGGGCGGGGAAGAGTTCAGCCATTGGTTTATTCTCTCTTCCACAAAAGCTTCAAAATTTACTAAGACCACACTCATCTTCATTTCATCATCTGTTTTTTTCTTCATTAAAAAAATGCCAGCAACTATATTCTATATTGATTATCATTGTCAATATAATTTTAACTTTATCAGTAATGTTAAAAAGACAAGTCACTAATATTTTGAGAAAGAGTAGTTGAAGACTATCTGCAAAAGTTTTAGTAAATAATTGGAATTCCACCTAAAGAATCAGACCTTTTTTCATTATTCTATTTTTCAGTTACTAGGGAAAAAAAACCTGAAAGACTCATTATTATCATGTATTACTTAAATCTTATTTAATACAATAAAGATATATTTTACCTAAAAAGTATTTGACAAAACTACTTCAACTAGTGACAAGAGTAAACAAAAATAAGAAATTAAAAGAAGCATCAAAATTCAATTTTCTTGAACTTAATTCTCCCTTAAGCATGTTCTCTGTGCCTTATATGTTAGATATTTCACAGCACTGTAATAAATACCATAGATAATTATTCTCCAGGTAACCTGATTCAAACTAGAAAGTATCTTGGATATTTTTCCTTTAACCAATTATACATCTTATTTGGTCACTAAATACAATACATTTTTTCTTTATAATGCTCAGCTCTTTTTATTCTCACATTCAATATACTACTCCACTACATTAAATGATCATCATTCCATGCAAAATAGCTTGCAATATCTCCTAACATGTTTTCATAACCTCAATCTTTCTTATTTAAAATATATCCTACAGGGTGTTAGTTAAATTAATTTTCCAAAACCCACTTCACCAAGGCTGAAATCAATTAAATTCTGAACATGACTTCTACTGGGAAGATAACATCTGAACTTCATATTTCATTCCAATATCTGGAACCATATAATTGTTTTAAATTGGTTTCACATATTTTCCATTTTTATTCAACTTTGATGTGCACCTTTCTATGTGTATAAACTACTTCCTTAATAATGTATAATTTGGAATAAGGCCCAGAGGACTTCACCTTATTAAACTGCCCTCACTAGAGAATAGCATGTTGTTAGGTATATGCAGATCTATCAGTAACTGTTTCTTGAATTATGTAGCTGATATGCTTATTAAAGAGCCTTTCTGAATAGGTAGGACTATTTATGATAAAAATAAAGCTAAATTTTATAATATAAGATACATAAGGCAATTCTATGTGTTTGAGATTATAAACAAATACAATTAAAAGGATTTAAGCAAATTGAGACCAAAGCTAGCTATCACTTGGAATGAAAATACTAAAAATCAACAAAAATTCCATAATGTAGTTTTCAGTTGATAAGTTTAATTTTTGAGAATTGTTTTTAAAATCACATTTCTTTATTCCAATCTCAAATATAATTTACTTCAAATATCATATCACAATTAAAGAATTATTAAATCATCCATTAACTCTCCGAATCCCCAGGTTTCCTTTAGATCAATGTTTCTCAGTTTTATTGTACATTCAGAACTCTAAATATCTTGTGATCATTCAGCAGGTCTGGGGAGAAGAGACAGATTCTGTCCTTGTGAAAAGCAGTGAGCAACAAACTCGTAGGCCTCCCTCAAATCTACTCTCATCCTCAGAATGTGTTTACAACTGTGTCTTGTTTCATGCGTCAGAGCCTGGAGAGGTCACCTAAGGACCAGGATGGGTAAACGGAATACAAGGGGACTGCAATGGAAAGATCAGAACGTGCCTTCTAATTATTCTCACTCTTTCTCAAGATTTTTTTTTTTTACCAGAGAAGATATTTTCGATATTTTATTCAAAGTGACACACACTAGAACGATTTTTCTTCTGATCATGGTATCACTTTTGTTTTTCCTTACACACAGATTTTGAAGCACTTTTCTTTATTGAATCTTATTTCATTTTTATCATTGTAGGTTTTTCATTATTCCGAAATCCTTTTAATAAACACCATTTCCTCAATAACCTGCTAACTTTATTATACAGGCAGCCAAGAACAGCAGATCACAGAATACAATATAATAGGCATCTTGGCACATCTCAGTTACTAATTAAGTCTCCACACATCACAGCTGATCAATTAAGCTACAATCCATTTTAGGCTAATAAAAAGAATTAGTCATTCTTCAGTCAATTGATTATGTTGATTAGGATCTTAATGCACCAGTAATTTTTAAAACAAGAAATTTTACCATTTATAATGGTCATAGAAAATGCAAAAGATTTTTGAGACCAAAACTAAGCCCTGAATGGTGAGCAGTTTTCATCCTTTTAGTTTTGTATAACCAGTAGAGTCTAATGAAATTTCAACATGGAGAAATAAAGGGACACTTTTCAGGTGTGTTTGGTGATTAAAATGAGTCAATGCATACTAAATAGTTCCTTTACATTCAGCTGCTATCATTTTACCCATCTAATATAAAGTACGATGTGAGATAATTGAATCAAAACATTACACTAAAGACTCAAATAATGAGTCCATATGTTTCATCTTATTTTTCCAAGAGTTCATTATACATTATCCACTGTGCTCTAATGTTTTAGAAAATATATAATTCTATGTTGAATATTTATAACTATATTTAAGTATTTACATGCATTTTTCTATTTAGGCAATAAGTTTAAAACAGGGTCTTCACACCATGCGTGTGAAGTTAGCAATATAGTGATGCACACAGTGCATAATCAATATTTTTGAATTTGATAGACTATTATTCTTTCCAAAATTTTTCAATATGAAGGAAATGTGTTCTTTTTCCTTAAAATAAACAGACATGTCAAAGACCATTTAAAACATGTTTTACTTATATCCTACTTGTATTTAACATGACAAAACTCACAGTAAGACATTAACCAAAGAAGTAATCAATTTATCATTGTTGAAAGAGATATTCAGCACAAAGATTTGCTAGTCCCAGGTAAGCTATCATACATTCCTAGGATTGTCACTAATGCTGAAAGAATTTGAAGAAGCTCTGGTCTTTTTTATTCTTCTCAGATTAAAATTCCCCTTCAAGCAAAACTGCTTGAAATTAGTTTTAGTCTCTAGGAATGTGACCTGCACACAAACTGGTAATGCACTTTTACAGTTGCACCAGACATTAACGTTCTCACATGAGAATTTGCATAAACAGACATAACCCATATAAATTTACAGCAGTGAGTGGGTGAAGCATATGGCAGGGGTAAAGAGACACATTGGTTAATGAGGCACAAACTTGGTGTGGCCATTATCTCTAAGATTCCTGCTAATAGGCTGAAGAGCAGCATCCAAGAGTTCTTGCTGCTCTCTCAATAACCTTTTTAACTCAATAGCAAATGTGACAGTCCCAGATGTAACCTGATCCATAACCAAGTTAGCAATGCCAGTGCAGCTGTGACATTACACCTGCTGATTCCTGGAAGTCTCATTCCACTGTAGCGAGGATTTATTTCATTATTTGGAAATTGGTAGCAAGAATGCTCTCAGGGTAACATAAAGATGTTCAGATAAAAACCATCTGGTACCCAATTTTCTTTGATCCAGGACTTGAACTGTTTCTGTAACACAATGAGTGAAGAGATGAGAGGGAGAGTTTGGGAATTTGTTTGGAATTGTCACTCAAGACAGTTTGTCATTTTTCTCTAAATTCATTATTAGAACATCAGAGGAAAAAAGCTGAAAGAATCCATTAAAGATAATTTGTCCTCTAAGTTATTCCTATGAAGGCCTTCTGTGCAGTTACTAATAAATAGTGTGTAGTGTGTAGAATAAATCAAGACAGTTTAGTATGTTCTAGTATATTTATGTGTATACTATGCACTAAACTGAGACTAATTGTATTATGAAGTAATTATGCTGTTACACCTGAAAATGCAAAAATGTGACATTATGTTTGCAAACATAAGAAGATGTAAAACTGGCCATTAAAAATCTCTGTAAAGGGCAGGAATTTGGTCCAGTGGTTAAACCACCAGTTGAGATGTCTGTATGCTATATCAGTGCCTGAGTTTGAGTACTGGCTTTGCTCTCATTTTGAACTTTCTGCTAATGCATACTGTGGGAGGCAGCAGGTGGCTCAAGTGGATAGGTTCCTGGTACCCATGAAAGAGACCTGGACTGAGTTCCTGAAACCCAAATTTACCCTGCTTCAGGCCTGGTTATCTGGAGAATTTAAGGAGTGATCCAGTGGATGACAGCTCTTTCTGTCTGCCTCTCTATGTCTCTCTCTCTCTCTCTCTCTCTCTCCCTCCCTGCCCTCAAAAATATTCTAAGATCAAAGTATACATATAGTTATTTACATGAAGACAAGCACAGTAATTATAAGACATATCTTTGTGGCATCTATTTGTGAGATAATCAGGCATGAGTAAAAGAAGCAGAAAGAACACCAGCATTAATTTTTAATTCTAATTATGCTTCAATATTTGCACAATACGAACAATCTCACTAATGAATAGCCTATCATATCTCTATATGGAGGCCCATCCAAAGAATATGATTTTCTTTTTCTTTTTTTTTTTTTTTGACAGGCATTTAGACAGTGAGAGAGAGAGACAGAGAGAATGGTCTTCCTTCTGTTGGTTCAACCCCCCCCCCCAAAAAATGGTTGCTAGAGCTGGTGCGCTGTGCCGATCCAAAGCCAGGAGCCAGGTGCTTCTCCTGGTCACCCATGCCGGTGCAGGAGCCCAAGCACCTGGGCCATCCTCCACTGCCCTCCCGTGCCACAGCAGAGAGCTGGCCTGGAAGAGGAGCAACCAGGACAGAACCGGCGCCCCAACCAGGACTAGAACCTGGGATGGCGGCACTGCAGGCGGAGGATTCGCCTAGTGAGCCGCAGCGCCTGCCTAGAATATGATTTTCTATTAAATTTTGTATCACAGTTGAAATATAAAATTGGAGTAATATTACATTTGTTGCAATTTCATTTCCTTGAAAGGGACTAGATAGCAATTTATTTTCTATTTATTATAATGCTTGGCTGAATACTAAATTGTACTCTCATTCTAGTTTTTACCTGAATAAAAAGACAATATGAATTTTATTTCATCATTTTCAATACTTATTTTAATTTTAAAGGTATAAATGTCAATGTATAGACTTTATACTCCAAAAACTCCTATTAGTTATGTTAATACTTGAAGTATTAGGCTATAAAACAGTGAGTACTTCAATGATCCAGTTGCAGAGCAAACCTCTGTTTTGTTTTTGCTTATTAAAGGAGTATGCTTAGACTTTTCATTCCGTAAAGGAAGTCACTGAGGCTCAGAATTACTCTTTCAACAATGTCTATGAGGCACTACCTCTGTGCAATAAATTCTGCTGTATGAAAACTGTCAAACTGGTCAAAACCAAAATGGATCTCACCATCTAAGCACTGACGATGGGAATACACGAAAAGAGTCCCTAATCCAAACACGCGTGTTCTGAGCCACCTCAAGGAGAAAGTCATGATCGAATGGAAGAGTAGAATATACATACGGTGGCCTGGCACTATTGCTCACTTGCTAATCTGCCTGTGGCGCCAGCATCCCATATGGGCACCGGGTTCTAGTCCCAGTTGCTCCTCTTCCAGTCCTGCTCTCTGCTGTGGCCCGGGAGGGCAGTGAAAGATGTCCCAAGTGCTTGGGCCCTGCACCCACATGGGAGACTAGGAGAAAGCACCTGGCTCTTGGCTTCTGATTGGCTTAGCTCTGGCTGTGAACAGCCATTTGGGGGGTGAACCAACGGAAGGAACACCTTTCTGTCTCTCTCACTCTCTCACTGTCTAACTCTATTTGTCAAACAAATAAATAAAAAGAACATCCATATGAGTGAGTACTGTATGTGCAAACACACACACGTTTACCAGAAAATGCAGGGGTTGTGACAACACAACAAAGTAGAATTATGTTCCATAAATTGCGACAAATAAGTCATGAATGTGTAATTAGAAAAGAATGTGTCAAATTCCGGAGCAGGGGGAGGAGTATAAAAACTAAAGAAATTAATTTCACTTTGTATGACAACCTTAAGATGAGTAAACTCAAACCTAAATTTAGGTACAGGCCTGTTTGAAATATCAGATAATGTTGCAGTCACAACTTTGTCTATCTTAGCCAGGTTGAGTTGTGACATTTCTGGGGCTTAACAGTTTGCCTTAATGAGCCTTTTCCTCAATAGATAGGAAGGAACGAAGGAAGGAAGGGAGGAAGGGAGGAAGGGAGGAAGGAAGAAAAAATATTTTACAACTGCATTCATATAAAAACACATATAGCAAAAATATATATTAAAGTCATCGCCTTAAAAAAAGTCCATTGTTTTCTCTGATCCTAAAAGAGATTAAAACATTTTAATTGGTCCCTAAAAGCAGGAAGGGCCCTCAGCTCTGTGCCTACTGTAATGGATAAAGATGTTACTCGGTCCACCTTAGCAGCAAACATGATCATGGACTTTTGAACCCACTTCAGAAATAGATTTTCTTCTCCTACGAGTTAATCTGACAGGTATGGAAATCATTTCAAGAGTAATGTTATGTGAGTTGTTCAGTCTCAAACACTTAGTGTCACAGGCAGCAATAACTTGGGTGACCAGATTCCCTTTGAACTGTTCTGAAATCTGCATAATTTAGTAATGAATAGATGTTATTATGATTAAAATTTACACTTCAATGTTCTTATCCAGGAGACATCCCTGTTAGCTTACAGTTTGCTGAGTACAAAGAAAGACTCACAAGGAGCCGGAGAGTTCTGATGTCATGGGAAGTGTTACAAACTGCAGACCAAAGAAATATTTGACTAAATACACTACACTAAAATTCTATGTAAAGAACGTTAGCTCAAAATGCTTTTGAAATTTCCTTTGGACATCTACATTCGACAGATTAGATTTGGTCTGAAACACAGTATAAATTTGCTATTCAAATCACCTCGAGGACAAAGATTTAATAGTTTTTTTCCTTTTAAAATAATTTATCAGTAGAAAAAAGTTTGAATCAGTAAATTATTTTTTAGTTTCCTTTAAAAGAATGGAGACAGCACTTTCTTCCACCCAACATCTTTTATTTCAAACCATGATCCTGAGTTGACTAGTCATCCTCTTGCTATCCACCTTGTAACTCCTCCTGTGCTTCACTTAATGGTCACTCACTTTAACAAACTCTAGTATCTGAACATGTGTGTCCAGAAATTTTCATTATGCAAACACCAACAGGGAAACCATTCCTTTTAATTATTTTAACCATTAGCATTTACAAATAAAGTGAAATATTTGGCGCCTGAATGCGATGTAACAGTAAACAAATCACCACAACAAAAATCTACACTTACTGAAGGCAATGAAATTTATGAGCTTTCAGACATTAGCAGAGATCATGCACTGGCCCAGCAATAATTAGATACTTGACCTATACTGTGTCACAATTACTGTGGAAACCAGAGCGTCATCATTTCAGTAAGAATTGAGTAGGCTGCAGTTGGTGCCAGGAACAAAGCAGCACATCTAAATTCTGGACTATCAAACCACAGTTCATTCAGTTAATTACAAAACACTGTTTCAAGCAGAGTGCTCCTCAGCATGTCCCAGCTCCTTTGGATAGCTGGTATGCTTTTAATTATCCTTTACCTCTGTCTATGTTTAAGTGACACCTTCTGAATTTTCTAATTACAGGGGATCTCAGGTTTTATCTGTCCCTCAGAACAGACACTGTACACCTTGGGGAAAGGTATCATTTATCGCTGTTGTTGCTATTGTGTGTGTGTGTGTGTGTGTGTGTATGCTGACCTTTACTGGACTGAGTTAATCAAAGGAAATACTCCCTTGTGAGCTCATTTTAACCTGCTCTCCTGACTCCTACCACAATCTAGGGATATATTTATACATATAGTAGCACATTATGGGAGATGGCGAGGTGGGAGAGAGAAACAGAAAATACGCTGTAACTTTCCTTCGACTGAATTTTCTATTTCATGCTCCCACAAATCAGGTGTGGAATGAGAATGAGACATCAAAGGGAAGAAAATGCCACAAGGCCTAATTTTATATAATGAAGGCCTCCTGTATTCAATCAATATTGCTCCCAGTGTCTTCTGTAAACACATACAGTCACTTTCTAAAAGTATATGCTGTTGATCAAGACCCCACTACATCTTGCATTATAGTTGTTTCACCTGATAATGAAACTCTAAAATCTATAAGGTCTTAATTTTTATAGAGGAGCGAGATAGGACAACTATCAGAGGTAAAAGTGAACACCTACAGAACGAAAACCAGAAAAAATGTGTGATGAGAACGCACAAGGCTCTGCATTCTTTAGCTTTCGTTATAAAGAGCATTCTTCAATCCACCCCCTTTTATGTTTGGATCCTAACACAAACCAAGCAGAGTCCCTTCCATCCATTTCTCTATATCATAAACACTTCCCAGCCTGTTTTATAAAGGCACATAACCTTGACATCAGTTCAACAAAATGTAATTATAAGAAGGATGAGGCTAGTGTTGTGGCATAGAGGGTCAAGCTGCTGCTTACAACTCCGGCATCCCGTATGAGCACCAGTTCAAGTCCAAGATGCTCCACTTAGTACGATCCAGCTTCCAGGTAAAGCGCCTGGGAAAGCGGTGAAGACGACCCAAGTGCTCAGATTCCTGCCACCCACAAGAGAGAGCTGGAGCCAGGATTTGAACCTCGGTACTCCAGTATGGGAGGTAAGCATCTTAACCAGTAGGCTAAAAGTCTGCTGCAATGTTTCTCAATATATATTTTGTGAGAAGATTTTAGTGTCTTTAATTAAAGCACCATATATGCTAAAAAATATCATAGGAGACAATTTTTCAGTTGGCAAATATTTCTAATAGATCATAATAAAATCAGAATTCATAGATTTGATAATAGCAAAAGCTCTTCAAAAGGTAACATTAATAAAATAGTCAGTCGGGGCCGGCGCCGTGGCACACTAGGTCAATCCTCTGCCTGTGGCATCGGCATCCCTTATGGGTGCCGGTTGTAGTCCTGGTTGCTCCTCTTCCAGCCAAGCTCTCTGCTGTGGCCTGAGATAGCAGCGGAGGATGGCCCAAGTGCTTCGGCCCCTGCACCCACATGGGAGACTAGGAAGAAACTCCTGACTCCTGGCTTCGGATTGGCACAGTTCTGGCTGTTATAGCCATTTGAGGAGTGAACCAACAGAAGGAAGACCTTTCTCTCTGTCTCTCTCTCTCACTGTCTGTAACTCTACCTGTCAAATAAATAAATAAAAAATAACAAGTCATAAAATTAGAGAAGTAATTGTAAAATACTTATGTGATAAAACATTTATCTATACTACAGCTAGAAATGTTAAGTGGGCCTTCAGCCTACTGGTTAAGATGCCCATATTCCACATTAGAGTCCTTGGGTTTGATTCTTAGCTCCAGCAACTGACTGCAGCTTCTTGCTATTGCAGAATCTTGGAGGCAGTGGTGATGGCTAAAGTAAATGGATCTCTGCCACCCGGTGGGAGAACTAAACGGAGTTCCAAGCTCCTCATTTCATCCTTGGCTCAACCCTAACCTTTGTAGACATTTGGGAGTTTCTATCTCTTCTCTCTCTCTCTCTCTCTCTCTCTCTCTCTCTCTCTCTCCCTCTCAAATATTTTTAATTAAAAACGTAAAACAGTAATTGAAAACCAACAGTTCAATTAAAAATAGCCAAAGATTTGGACAGACATTTCAAAAGGGAAAACACACTGAGGACAATCACATAACAAGATTCTCAGCATCATTCTTCTTTGCGTAATGAAAATTTGATAATTAAAACCAAAATGGCCATTTTCCATTTAATTATTATACACAACTATTGCCTATATTCCCATTTTACTAAAATCTTTTTGCTTTTCCTTTGTTAAACTTCTTATTTGGTGGAATAATATGCCTTTTTACTGTAATGTAAATTTAAAATATGCTATCTCAAAAACTAGAAAAAATAAATAAATAAGGAAGAAGAGTAGAAGAGAGAGGGGGTAGAGAGGGAGGCAGGGAGGAAGTTAATATCATTAAATTCTTTGAATTGTATCTATGAACTATATTGTATCTGTTAAAAGTTAATTTAAAATTTATAAAAGCACAATGCGTATCACTACAGTAAATGAAAATAGCTAGAATACTATTTCTAGAAGACATTATTAAGCATTCCAAGGATGTAGAGCCATTGGAATTACTATACCTTACTGATTAGAATACAAAATGTCATAGCATCTTTAGAAAATACGCTTATGCTTTCTTATATTGATACACGTACACTCATCATTTCATACATCCTTAATATCCTATGTATATGCGTAGGAAAACTAAAAGCATTCATTCACATAAAACTTTGTCTAAATGGGTATAAATGATTTATTCATAATCATCAAAAACCAAAAGCAACCAAAATTTTGAATGGGTAAGTCCATATAATGACAGAGTATATTGTCAGTAAAATGGAATGAACTATTGATATATGCAAAAACATGAATAAATATCAAATGCTAAGGGGAAGAAACTAGACTCAGAATCATGTATAGCATGTTATGAAATTTCTATGATATGCTTGAGAAAATGAAGGTGTAAAGTTAGAAGACAGATCAGTGACTACTGAGATCTACTCACTACAAAGTGACATAAAAAATGGAGACAAAAATGTTCTCTGTAGGCATTTGTCAAATTACCTAGAATTTTACCCTAGAGAGGATACATGTTACTAAATGAAAAGTTTCTCCATAAAAAAGGCGAATGGGCACATGCAGAGATGTTCAACATCACTGACCATCAAGGAAATGTAAACCAAACCCACAATGAGGTATCCTCTCACACATTTTAGGATGACTTGTCTATGAAAGAATAAATGAAATTCTTAAAAAGGATGCTTAGCTTCCTTAATTGCATTTTATTTATCAAATAAAAATATTTTTATAATAAAAACTTTCAAGAGTGTATGATTTTATAAATTATACAGGAAATAAAAATCCACTACATTCTAATTATAGACCTAAATATGCAATATACAGGACAATCAGCATTTGAAAATTTTGTTTAGACCAGTGATTCTTTCATTCTATTGTAAGATGTCGGTGTTCCAAACAAAAAAGATACTCTAAATTGTACATCCTGTCTTGTTTCCTGTGATTTATTCTTTGATTCTAGCTAGTTATCAGTTGTCAAAACAACAGACTAACCCTCACAACCTAACAGCATGCCAAATATCTTCTAAAAAATGTATCTCCATAACCTCATTAGGACTTTGTGTCTTCAGCTTTTCCTGGACAACCTCAGCTTCAGTAAACAGGGAGTCAATGCAATAGTGCATAAAATATGAGGGCTCTGAAAGCCTGTGCCTGCTTAGGGGAGTGTGTAATTTAATAAAGTGTTCATTGATGTCAGCACGCTGGCTCATCAGACTTGTGTTGATGTCGACGCCTGCAGCACAGAGACTCCAGCCTCTAATTAGATGACTGAACTAAGATTACATTTTCCCTTGGAGACAGACATGGGTGGGAGTTATTCCCACCGGGATTTAGATTTACAAGTATCTGAAGAAACAGAACAAAAGCAGGGAAATGCATACTTTAAGGAAAGCCAACTAGGGAAACGAACTTGACAGAGTTGTATTATTTATGAGAAAGAAAGCAGGAAAGACACCACTAGGCTTCCATTGTTTCTATTTTATCCACTCACCAATTTCTAACATACATTATAAATAACCAAAATCTTTTATACCTTATCTACTAAGCTTTCTTACAGTATCTTGAAATTCCAGAGAAAGTTAAGTTATAAGAGTTAGAATTCCATGTATTGTCTTATACATTTTATTGTCTAGGGATGCCCATTAATTGTATTTCTTAAAATTATATATGAAAAGGTCAAATTAATGATTTCTTAAAAGACGTTCAACTTGAATTATATATCATTTACAGAGCTAGGCAAGACTTTTCATCTGAGAACATACTAATAAAATTTTGTTCATATAAAAAATATTCTATGGTTTATGGGAAAGTGTTTTATTAATACCTTAAATATTTTATATTCCTGCCTGACCTAAATCTGGCCATAAAAATGTATCACCTCAGTATTGTTATAAAGATAATTTTATATTTTAATCAGGATCTCTGTTTTTTGTTTATCTGACAGCATCAGTCTGGATATTTTAAGTTGCCTGTCATATTTGAACCCTTACACACTGCCACTGATATACTTTAGACAAGAAAAGTCAGCATCAGTAAAAGGTCCACTACATAGTATATGTGAGGCTATATTTTAGATTATTTAATAGTATAGCCATACTCTTATGAAATACAACAGATTGCTTATTACAAACAGAATCATCCAGTTTTAAACCAGCAGTAATGAGTAAGATCACGGAACAGTAATGAGTTCTATTGGCAAACTGAGCCACGGTCCTTGAGTTTTCATACTTTGTCTGTCAATACAATATGTGTCGTTCCTTATGGTTTACTGTACTTCTATTCAGGCTTGGAAAGCCAAGACACTGTGACAAAAAATGATCTACATGGAAGATCTCTCTGAGTGAGATACTGGTAGAAAGAAGGGGCCAACAAAGTAGGGACCTTTCTCTGAAGGGAAGAGAGAACTTCCACTTTGATTATGGCCTTGTCTAAAAGGTCGGAGTTTGTGCACTCAAGAGGCTTCCATAGCCTTGGCAGCTCATGACAAGAGCCTCGAGTGATCATTGACATCATAAATAAGAGTGTCAATTGTTCAATCAACAACAGGAGTCACTCTGCACTTGCTCCCCATGTAGGACCTCTGCCCTTAATGTGCTGTACTATGAGAATTAATGGTAAAACTAGTCTTCAAACAGTACTTTATACTTTGTGTGTCTTTGTGGGTGCGATCTGTTGAAATCTTTACTTAGTATAGAGTTGATCTTCTGTATATAAAGATAATTAAAAATGAATCTTCATGAAAAATGGAATGGGAGAGGGAGTAGGAGGTGGGATGGTTTGGGAATGGGAAGAAAGGTATTGAAGGGAAAAACCTCTATAATCTAAAAGTTGTACTTAAGAATTTTTTATTTATTAAATAAAAGCTTTCTATAAAATACAATGAAGTAGCAAAATTACTTTGTTTTGAAATTTCAGTGAAAACAAATTTTAAAATGTTTACCATCCAATTATTTAATTATTTCAATGAGCAATTATTTAATATTTTGTAGGAACCAGATACTGATTCAGCAGAGTGAAACAGACATATAAAAAATACCAAAAGAATGAGCAGCATTTTAAAACATTAAAATTTGTATTTTTAAATATTTCCAATAATACATATTGCATATGGCTATAGTTCCATTGGCCTGACATTTTTATGAGCTGTTAGCTTTTGGTGATAGGCTTCCAGGATGTGGGCAAAATGAAGATATGACAAAGTCCTGAGTTTCAAGTTGTGTTTTCTTCAGTACATTTATGGAATACATTCCCTCAAAGTGGTTACAGTTTCATTTGTAACCTGTATTAAAAACTCATTATGGAGAAAACAGGATACAATGGTTCGCTCCCCATTGGGTCAGGGGAGACCATTATGAATTCTGAAGAATAGCTCTCAGGAAAAGAAATGGAATCCAGATGTTCAAGAAGCTAGTGGACTGGGTTCTGACTCCCTCTTCTTCTATGCCTCTAGTCATCATTCCTGAAGGATGGCTGAAGCATGGGGGGGGGGGGCTAGAAGCCCAGACAAGGTGGTACTTAAGACATGGTTGATGAAAGTGTATTGGTAGCTAAGTTGGAAGGCAACCCCATGGAGCCACAGACAATTCTGCACGTGTTCAGGAAGTAACTCATGAACAGGAACAAAAACTGTGAGAGACAAAATGACAACAAAGCTGGGAGCAGAGACAGCAGCAGCAGATCAGGACAGGACACTACTAGAAAGCATTAAGACAACCACATTATTCCAGAGGCCCACACAACCCCAGGGATATCTTACAACATGAAGCATCAAGAGACCAACAGGAATCCAAGAGACCATGTGCCATCATGGCCAAGCTGTATAAGTTCCCTGTAATATTCCCATGTTTTCTCATCTACTTTAGACCCCTCCCGGCATATAAAGGTCCGAGTCCAGGAGCTGGCTGTGTGGCCTACAGGGTAAAGCTGCTGTATGCAATATCAACATCCCATGTAGCTGCTGGTTTGAGACCTGGCTGCTCCACTTCTGATCCAGCTCCCTGTTACTGTGCCTGGGAAAGCAGTGGAAGATAGACCAAGGGCTTGGTCTATTCACATGAGATATCCACAGGAAGCTTCTGACTCCTGGCTTTGGCCTGGCCCAAACCTAGCTATTGCAGTCATTTGGGGAATGAATCAGTAGATGGAAGATTTTTTTTTCTCTCTGTCTCTTTCTTTCTCTGTATGGCTCTTACTTTCTTTCTTTCTTTCTTTCTTTTTTTTTTTTTTTTTTTTGGACAGGCAGAGTTAGAGAGAAAGGTCTTCCTTTTCCGTTGGTTCACCCCCCAATGGCCACTGCAGCCAGCGTGCTGCCGCTGGTGCACTGTGCTGATCCAAAGCCAGGAGCCAGGTACTTCTCCTGGTCTCCCATGCAGGTGCAGGGCCCAAGCACTTGGGCCATCTTCCACTGCACTCCTGGGCCACAGCAGAGAGTTGGACTGGAAGCGGAGCAACTGGGACAGAATCCAGTGCCCCGACCAGGGCTAGAACCTGGGGTGCCTGCGCCGCAGGTGGAGGATTAGCCTATTGAGCAGCAGCGCAGGCCTGGATCTTACTTTCAAATAAATAAATAAACGTTTAAAAAAAATGTCCATTGTGATTTGGGTTATCTTCACCACCTCTGACAGTCTCCTAAACTTCTGTCTCTGACTTTTCCTCAATGGTTAGGAGTCCATTAGAATAATTGTTCATGCTGTTCCCTACCTTTCAGATGTCCATCCACTCCTTACCTCACCATTTCCAGGATCCAGGTTACAACAGCTGGTAGCCCTGATAATGCAAATCAGGCTACAGAGCAGACAAACAGGGAGAAGACTCCACTGAAAATCAGTCAGCAACACATTCTATGTATTTTTTTTTTAATTTGACAGATAGAATTACAGACAGTGAGAGAGAGAGAGACAGAGAGAAAGGTGTTCCATCCACTGGTTCACTCCCCAAATGGCCGCGATGGACGGAGCTGTGCCGATCTGAAGCTAGGATCCAGGTGCTTTTTCCTGGTCTCCGACTTGGGTGCAGGGGCCCAAAGACTTGGGCCAGCTTCCACTGCTGTCCCAGGCCACAGCAGAGAGCTAGACAGGAAGAGGAGCAACCAGGAATAGAACCGGCACCCACATGGGATGCCTGCGCTGCAGGCGGAGGATTAACCTAGTGAGCCACAGTGCTGGCCCCATGAGCAGCACATTCTATGGAGACCTCAGACACAGAACTATGCGCCATAAATTGGGAGATTTCTAGCTACCCAGCTGATCTTTTTGTGGATGATGTAATTTTATCTTTGACACTTCTGGAAAATAATCTTTCATATATGACCAATTATGCCAACCACTGAGTAAGGTACTTTCACAAATATTGTGAAGTAGATGCCTAAATATATAAAGGCAGACAGTAAGTCAAAGAATCCCAAAGACACACATGCTTGTCTATAGAAAGAACATTACATCAAATAGCTTCTTAAATATGAAGTTTTTTCATCTTAATTCCAATAAACAATAGTTTCAGAGTCTGCTTAAAAATGGTATTGCTAAAATTATCTGTATTTTTGCTTTCATTTTCCTAATTGTATTTGATTAAATCTAGAGGTAGATAGTTGATGTGGGTGTTTTTAATATTATAAATTTGAATATTTAGCCTCTATTTCTAAAAACATGAATAAAATATTAGGGTTCCTTGGAATGGCAATGTTAAACAGCTCAAGTAAATGGAATTATGGTCCCTAAATATAGAGATTAATATAATGATTTGTTGTGTTTACAGAAAAAAATCTTCTTGCTAACGTCAATAAATATTTTCCGGCAATATTCTCAATCCTCAGAACTGTATTCTTTGAATTCAAACTTTTAAGAAAACTTTAAATTCTCTTGGGTGATAAGAAACAAGGTTCATAAATGGGAGGAGGTGGAGAAGTGTTAACCAGTGAGTTAGAGTTCTTTAAATCACCAATTCCTAAGACTGTAACAATCATCCCTTGGCAATTCACTGGTGAGTACAGGGTATGATGTATTGTAAGGCTCGGTGATCAGAGAAAAGAACAGAAGTCCTCTTCAGAGTCATTATTTTTGGAATGTCTTTTTAGGCCAGATATATTTCTGTAGACTTTTAAACACTGTAAGTAACACTGCATGCTTAAAATTGAATATACAAAATACATGGAATGTGTTCTATTTATTTAAGTAAAAAAAAAAAAAACCAAAAACTCCAAAACACCACATTAGCTCTCATTTTAGATAATTCACTCTTCTGGGAAAGAATTGGATCTAGCATATTTCTAGATATGTCCTCAATAAACTCCTGGAAAGAATCATACTATTGTTTTTCACTTACAAGATGCCCACAGCCAAGTTATATTAAATATGAATCATATTTCAATGATAAATCAAACAAGGCTGACAGATTAAGGAACATGGTTTATGTCACACAGCTAGTAAATGGCCAACCTGGGATTTCATTAGTGTTTCTCTTACCTCTTTATTATGATCTCTTTAAACAAGACTCTCATAACTTGCAAAACACCAAAACCAAGTATCTTTAGGGTGGGTGGTAAAACAGGATCACTGTAAGGGTTGTTAAAGAATTCCTGTCTCCTACTTTTCAGAACAAATTTTACTAATAGTCGACTTCTAACAGGGAAACAATGATTTCCTTCTCCTGGTTTGTACTATCTGTAGAATACTGTCCTGTTGAGCATGCACTAGTCTTATTACTCACTTCTAACCAAGAAAACATAGTAAAATTGAAGCATTGTTACTCTCATGGTCCTATTACAAACTATGGCAACCCACATGCTGACAGCAGTCTTTACAATCCTCATGGCTCTCATGCTTACATGAATAAACAGCCATGACAAGGAACTGATTGTGACCAAAGCCAACAACCATAAAGGAATTGAGAACCTAGGTCCAACAATCTGAAAAAAAAGGCATTAAAAAATTCTTGGGATCAGACATCTATTCTAGTGGTTAAGATGCCTGCATCCCAAAATGGAGTACTTGGGCTCAGTTCTCCGCACTGTCTCCTGATTTCAGTTTCCTGCTAATCTGCAAATGGGAGGCAGAAGTTGATAGTTCCAGTAATTTGGTCACTGCCATCTATAATGGGAGATGTAGATTGGGACACCAGCTCCTGGCTCAGTCCCAATCAAGCCTCAGATGTTGAGGGCATTTGAGCAGCCATCCCTCTCTGTCCACAGCTGTCTGCTCAATCCACTTTAAGAATTATATCTTGATTGCAATCCATGTGAGAAACCAAAGCAGGGATTATGGTACAAAAATTGATAATTAATTCTGTGATGTTGCACATTATTATATGCCGAATATAATAGCAAGCAAAGTATCTGTTAAGACTTATGTGGCGGGGGAGCCATGCTGAGGTACAGTGGGTAAAGCCGCAACCTGCTGTGCTGACATTCCACATGGGTGCCTGTTCAAGTCTTGGCTGCTCTACTTATGATCTAGCTCTCTGCTTGGCTTGGGCAAGCAGTAGAAGATGGCCCAAGTCCTTGGGCCCTTGCACCCATGTGAGAGACCCAGAAGAAGCTCCTGGGTCCTGGCTTTGGATTGGCACAGCTCCAGCCATTGTGGCCATCTGGGAGTGAACCAACATGAATGGAGGACCTCTCTGTCTCTCTCTTTCCCTCTATCTGCCTTTGCCTTTCAAATAAATAAATAAATCGTAAAAAAAGAATTATAGGGGTGGATGTCATAGCTCAAGTTAAGGTACTCTTGGGATGCCCACATCCCCTATTGGAATGTGGGATCAAGACCAGACTCCACTTCCAGATTATTCCAGTTTCCTACAAGAGTATCCTCAAGAGGCAAAAGTGATGACCCAGTTACTTGGGTCGCTGCCACCTGGAGGGAGACCTGGATTGATTTCTATATTGTTGATTTCAGTCTGATCCAGTCTCAGGTGTTGCTGGCATTTGGGGAGTGAACCAGCACATAGAAGATCTCCCTTTGTGTCTCCTTGGGTCTCTTCCGTTTAATATTCTTTCTCTCCTAGGACCAATCTCTGTTCCTTTCATATAAAATGAAGAGAAATAAATTCAAAAAATTAGAAATAATATTGTAGTGGAAATGACATATCTTATGATTATCTCAACAAGACACACTTTTTTAGATTTTATCATCTGTGAGTAGAGAAAATATCATTCAATTAATGACACAGTTCAACTGAAAATAATTTACTCTCTAAGTGTCACAAAATAATGGTGCTTGTATAGTTGATAAATAACTGATAAATGTTTTAATAGAATAAATAATGTTCTTTTTGGGTCTTCATTATTGAAAAAATCAAGCTACATAAAAACACTGGTGTTTAGAAAATTGGAACTCAACAGAAATTATACAGTACTTAGCTTAATAAACATATTTCTTATAGCAATTTTAGTTTTATTCATTAATTCAAATTAACTGATGTGCCCCTATTAATCAATATACTGAAACTGATATGACGTAATTGAACTCTGAGAGCACAAGGTAGTTTTTAAGCCATTTTAAAACACATGTGGTAATCACTGCTTTTGATGGAGTTAGTACTATTATATCCTTGAATCATTTTATAAGGATGAATTGACTTCTTCACCAAGATTGAGCAGTACCATATTTGCAAAACATAAAAACAGTGTCCTCTGAGAGGTGTATCCACATCTACTGCTTTGGACATAAACTGCTAGTAACAGACTTTGGGGTATTATTGTCATAATTTAGCAAAGTCCTGGAGCACTTCCATACTGAAATGTTAAAGTATACAATGTTATCATTTTCATTATACCCTGATTGTATGTATCTTTTCCTAAGAGTTAAAAGGAATAACACAACTGCAAATGGGCAATGGAAAGTGTCCTAGGTATGAACAAGGAACACTGAACTCCTAATATTCCATGCTTTGTTTGACTTTAGCTGTAGGAAGTAAAAATATCTTGAAAACAAACAAGAAAAATAATGCATTTGTAATCTGTGTTAACATACCTGTGAGCAAGTACAAATGAGTGGTTAGATAATTCATTTTCACTACAGTACAATTCACTTTCATAGTCGTCTTATGAAAAGAGAGATTAAATCATCTTTATTTTTGATATGTTCTCTTTCTTTCTTGCATAGTAGTTTCAAAATTTTGCTCATTGTATTCTTTGCTCTATTGTTTGACTTGCAAGCATCCTCTTTGCTGGGGGAAAAAACAGAGGAAATGACAACTTTCATTTCCCATAAAAGTGAAAGAATATTTGGGACAGCTGCTGAAGATGTGCTTAGTAAGTACTAGTGTGGACAGTGTTTACATAGGTCCTTCTGGCAACTGTTTGAAATCTTATTATTTATTTTATTATTGTTAAGATTTATTACTTTATTTGAGAGGCAGAGTTAGAGGGAGAGAAAGAGGCAGAGACAGAGACAGCTTCCATCAATTGGTTTATTTCCCAAATGGCCACAATGGCTGGAGCTATGCCAGTTGAAGCCAGGAGCCAGAAGCTTCTTCTAGGTCTCCCACATGGGTACAGAGGTCCAAGGACTTGGGCCATCCTCTGCTGCTTTCCCAGGAGCATTAGCAGGGAGCTGGATATGAAGTGGAGCAGCTGGGATTTGAACCACTACTCATACCCACTACCCCCACAACGCTGGCTTCTCAAATTTTAAATAAACATATTTGGGGCACATGAATAATTGGTCATTAAAGAATCAGTCTCTGAGGTGAAAATTTACCTGAGACAGATGAAATAGTCTCACTAATTTTTGAACAGAAATATTTATGACAGAAAGGCTTTTTTTGAACAAGGGAGGTGTTTATTGTTGGCAGCAACCCCCCCCCCAATCTACACATGCTGAAACACCTTGAATAAATTAAAATGAGAAATTCATCTCTGAATCAGAGTGATTCAGATACCCAAACACCAAAGTGATTTTGTGTGTAAAAATATGCATTACAGACCAGTGGTCTAAAGTCAGAGCAAACATCTATGAAACATAGTCTGATAAGAATTTTGATAAGCATGTTTTCTGGTTATACTGTATGATCAGTGCTGTAACACATTTATAATACAACCATTGTGGATCTGAAAGTGTCAAAAATAATAATTGCTTGCCAATGTTTAGACAAATTCTGAGAGCTCAGTGAGCTCTAGTGGATGGCTATATCTTTGCTGTGGACATTCATGTAGTAGGAAAATGTAAACAAGTAAGGAAAAAAGGTATATTTGAATAATGGGATCTAGCTTTAACATAGAATGTCATGTATTACCTGTATTTCCAATAAAACTATAGATAAATAGAAAATATCTCTTTTATTTTATTTTTTTAAAGATTCATTTATTTATTTGAAAGGCAGAATTACAGAGAAGCAGAGGCAGAGACAGAGAGAGAGAGGTGTTCCATCTGCTGGTTCACTCCCCAGATGGCCGAAATGGCCAGAGCTAGGATGATCTGAAGCCAGGACCCAGAAGCTTCTTTTAGGTGTCCCACAGAGGTACAGGTGCCCAAGGACTTGGGCCATCTTCTACTGCCTCTGCTCTGCCTCTCTGTAATTCTGCCTTTCAAATAAATAAATAAATCTTCCTTTAAAAAAAAAGAACATATTATAGATTTGTTCACTATACTATTTTCTATACCCCCATTCCAGGGGTTTTAACCATTGGTGCAAGGATACACTAGGTTCCTAGAAAGAATGAGGGAGGGAGTGCAATGAGTGGAGGGCAGCCAGCATCTGCCTCCACACCAAGTCAGTCATGGTCCAATGCTGGAGGCAAGCAAGAAGGCATACATCCCTGCTACCTTCAGCATCATGCAACCAACATAATATGCAGGATAAGTTATCTGATATGAAGCCATAGGAGATAAGTCTGCCTTAGATGAACAACATTGGCTTACTTTTATCTAACCCAACAATGTATTTCACGCAATCTAAATTCATTCAAACGGCTATTAGCTTTCCACATGGAGAGCCTCATCATTTGAGATCTCTAGGGATCCAAGATGGTTACTAGGCAGAGCTTCCATCCTATCCTGTTGGATGATGTGACCAGCCTTTTGGACCAAAGAAGACAATCTTTTTCCGAGACCACCTTCAAATACATAGGGCAACCGCTGGCGCCATGGCTCAACAGGCTAATCCTCCGCCTTGCGGCGCCGGCACACCAGGTTCTAGTCCCGGTTGGGGCGCCGGATTCTGTCTCGGTTGCCCCTCTTCCAGGCCAGCCCTCTGCTGTGGCCTGGGAGTGCAGTGGAGGATGGCCCAGGTGCTTGGGCTCTGCACCCCATGGGAGACCAGGAAAAGCACCTGGCACCTGGCTCCTGCCATCGGATGAGCGCGGTGCGCCGGCCGCAGCACGCCGGCCGCGGCGGCCATTGGAGGGTGAACCAACGGCAAAGGAAGACCTTTCTCTCTGTCTCTCTCTCTCACTGTCCACTCTGCCTGTCAAAAAAAAAAAGTACATAGGGCAGAAAGCAAGAGAAAATACTTGTAATCAACTCAATGACCATATAGCAGCTTGAAGAAAATACAGAATATGGACCTTTACCCAAGATACATCCATAAGATTATGGGTTACTTATCTTGAGAGGGAAATGTTAAAGTACCTAGGTAGACATTAGTCTATGTCTAAACGAGGGATGAAAGAAAATGGGAATCTTTGAAGAAAATATGGATTTTTGTGTGGCTGAATTAGGGAAGTAATTTAGAAGCAAGCCTGGGGAGCAGAGAAACATTTACACAAGAAAAGTATTGCCCTTGTCTGGTAGCCTTGTTTTGTGAGTTTTTGTGTTGAATGAGAGAAAAAATGTGGAAGCAAGCCTGACCAGCAATTACACATCTAAAGTGTTGCTTTTGTTACATAACCTTGTTAGGTAGGTCCCAGCCTAATAACCAAGGGGTTATTAGGCAATTATGAGATAATTGGAGGAATTTCAGCAATGCCACTTGCAGGAAAACCTCCACCCAACAATATCCCATAAAAGGGAGACACAGAAGAAACAGAAAATCTACCTGTATCCTTAAAAATTCCAATCTGAATACAGACTAGGCTCTCTTCTATCTTGAGATGCCTACTTGGTCTGTCAGCTGTACTGTCTTCATTGCAGTCGCCTGGTATGCTTACCATATATGAATAAATCAGTAAGTAAATAGTTATTTAAATAAATCTGCATCACTTTTTACTGAAAAGGACAGGTAAATCCAGCCCTTTCACAAGTATATCACAAGTATATTGTATTCAGGGTGAGCTTACATCAGAGCTTTTCAATCCTGACACATTGATATTTTAGAGAAAATAATTCTTTGTTGTTGATAATGGAGGAGGAGGCAGCCTTTATTTTGGAGGATATCTGGCAGCATCCCTTGTCTCTGTCTACCAAATGCCAGTCGCAATGCCCCTACTAGTTAGTGACAAATACAAATTTCCAGATATTACCAAGGATTATCTTATTTGATCTGAGAGAAAAGCAAACCTGCCCTAATCGAGAGTCACAAAATCGTAACATAACCTAAAATATTAATATTTAGACAAATAGCCCAATGAAGCCCCGAAAGCAAGCCCTAAATAAAATATGCAAGTGTAAAGAAAAAAATTAAAACTGATATTGGAACTTGTCTGAATTCCTGAAAAGCAGTTTTATATATTAAATATATGTTTGCTAATTAATTTATCTGCAAACTTACAATGTAAACCACTTTTTGTAGGACACTGATCTTTTTTCCAGGCTATTCTTATAAGCGTCCAAGTTCAAAAATGAACTCTGAGTTAATCTAATTGCAATCAGTAACTGTATAGATGCAACAAGAGATTCTTCCTAAGGGTTAATTATTCCCCCTCCAAGGTTCTGACCAGCGTAGACAATCTGAGAAACCAACACTCAAACCCCAGCCTTACACCAAATTCCATAAAACATTCTGTATACTCTCAAGCATACAATCAACTCTCCCCCACAATATTGTGAACTAAAACTCAGAAAAGATCACAAAGGCCATTTACATTAAAGTGTGAACTTGGCAAAGCTCAGTGAGTTTTATTATGTAATAACTGGTAGAGAGTAACCTGAAAAATCAGCACCTAGGGTGTATGGGAGAAGGTAGAGGCAAGAATGTTAGGTTAAAAGGAGCTCAGTCACTCTAAGCTTTTGTAACTCTAAGCTTTTGTGATTATATATGCAACATATATTAATTTCACATCAGTGGGAAAAATATAATATCGGGAGTTCTGTTAGGATTTGGGGAAAAAACAACAAACAAGCCAAACACACCAAAATTTAGGATCCTACCAGAATCTAAATCAAAATGAGCCAAATAGTAGTTTTTGAATACAATACCAAAAATTAGGTATGAGAATACTACACATCTTTACTGATTTAATACACTTACTCAAGAATACAAACCATGTAAAAGTGGTAACAATAACAAACCCACATATTTTAGGAACAGTATGAATGTCTGGGAAAAAAATACATGCAAACTACTTGACAAAAATTCTGATGCTTCTAAAGGATAAAGTACTTTTACAGTTTAATAAGAAAAGAAGAGAACCAAAATGAAAACAATGAGTAGAGAAATGAAAAAGGTGAAATGCAAAGAAAATTAAGAAATGTTGTGTAGATGTTTATCATTATTTTGCTGTCAAATCTGATCTAACTTGAGTGTATGGCCGGCCTTGTAATTTCCAACTCCCTAGGAAGAATTCAAAAGAATATCTTTCTTTGAGTTTTTGAGCCTCCTTTATAATTAGGAAATCCATATGTGAATCTGGCCCCACAAATTTGATCCATCAAAATTCCAAGTAATACATAACTCAGTAGGGAATGTGGTTGCAGGCAACAGAACCTCAGGGAAATAGGAGACACCTTGACTTCATTACGCCTGGTAGAACTATGTCTCTCCTCCAAAAAACATCCAGATGAAACTAAAAATGAAATCTCAGCCCTTGATACACAGTAAGAAAACAGCTAATTAACTTGTGGCCCATGGTAACACAGGGTACAAGGCCCACTGAGCACAAGGCTTCAAGGGATCAGGCACCTTTCCCAAAAGAATAAACGAAGGGTTGGGGGAAGCATATACTGTTAAGATGAGCTGATGGATCAAGATGCTTGAAGAAAAATGGCAACTAGCACAAATGCCTAAAATCTTGGCTCAAGACCCAGAGAAAGTCCATGAGAATTTTATAACTGGTGAAAACAATTATCATTTGCAATTTTAGTCTTACAGCAGAAATATAAACTCAAAAGGTTGATCCTACCAATTATGAAACTCCAGTGTTGTGTGCCTACACAGTCTCACCATGACAGCAGCATGAAAGCTAGTGCATTCATTGAGAAAGACATTTCAAAAATTGGAGCAGGTTAATATAATAGAATTCAGGAAGCTCAATGCAGCAGAAGCAGCCCTTCCTCCTACATCCAGTGAGGCCCTTTTGTCTTGCTTAGGGATAATGCAAAGCTTATTTAATATGTACTGCTTAAGAAACTCTGGTGTTCTATTACAAAGTATGGTGATTATAGATAATGATAAGATACTGTACTTGTCCTAAGAAAAGAAAAACAAAAAAAAAAGAAGAAATTTGAATATCTTCTCCACAATGAAATAATAAAATGGTTGAGGCGGAGACAGACAGGTATACACTGATTGGATGTTATGCAATGTATCCAAAGAACAAAACACCAAATGGTAGCCCATAAGTATGCATAAATCTTAGCTTTCAGATCAAATTTTAAAATTAAAAAAATTAAATTAAATTTGAAAATTTAATAGTTATATCCTGAGAAAGACTTATCTTACAAAGGAAACCAAGCACTACCATTTTTAATTATCTGCAGGTCTAAATTAGAATGAAAATTTAATGCACTCTATGGATACATTCACAAACTTAAACTACAGCAGAAATTAAACAACTACACATTGCAGGAATTTTCATATTTATATCAGTAAATATTTAGAAAAACATGTAGAGAAATAAATTCTGAATTTGCTAAACCAAAAGTTGCAAAATATAATTTTATGAGTGAACATTTAAAATTATTAAAGCTGTCTTTCCGAAGATGGAGGAATAGTGAGGGCGAGCACTGATAGTCCGGGAAAAGATAGTTTAATAAAAGTGGAGTTACTGTAATCTCAGGAAAAGGCTCGGGAAAAAATTGCAGAGGAAACTCTTCTGGATCTAGTGGATGTGACACAGAGGACCTACGGGGAGAGCAAGGATGCCCACGGTGCAGAAGCCAAGGCACGGAAGCCAAGCTGCGGAGTCTGCATGCCAGCACTGGAAGGGGAGTTGAGACAAAAACCTGGTAACCAGAGTCATTGGTGGGGAAAGGCAGAAAGAGCATAGAGGGAATGAGGCTTGAAGCCCCGCTGGGGAAAGTTCACCAGGCTAACTGGAGGAGAGAAAAAAAACGAATAAATAAAGGGAACCGGCACGGATACTAGCCTCTCACTACACTCACCTTACAAAGCAGAGCAAGACAAAGAGCAGGCGCCATTTTGGACATACATAAAGCGGCGCCCTCCGTCAGTCAAGCAGAAAAACCTGACTCTGGTGGGGAGAAATAACTGGAGGTTAGGACCTAGTGAAAGTGTGGAGCTAACGAACTGAGACTGTGAAAATCTAAGGGTGGGCGGTGGCCGAGAGAACTCACTGAGTACACAAACTCGGTAACCTTGGCAACCCGGTGAGAGACTGTGGAGAAATTTGAGAACACACTGAGGGCTGCATAGACCCTTTGTGTGGTCCTCGGGGTAGAGCAGACTAATATCCACAGGGGCCAGATTTCATACATCAACCACCTTCATTTCCACTCAGCTGTGCAGAATTACTTCCCTTCGGAGTCAAAAAAAAAATAAAATAAAAATAAAGAGAGAGAGAGAGCGAGAGAGAGAGAGAACAACCTGGGTAAGTCACCTTTGGCACACCCTTAACCCTGAAGAACCAGAGCTCTGTGGCCACACCCATCACAGACTCAAAGGATCCATCAAAAGCAGACAGTCCACTTAATCTAGAGTCATAGTATAATGAGAAAAAACACCACAGCGAAGAAACCAAAGAATATCTCCACAATGCCAAACAACAAACACAGGAACTCAGGTAACAAGAACAAGGAAGACACTATGATGCCCCCAATTGAAAAAACACCCCAGCATCCTATTGAATGGGGAAAATTTGGAAGCATTTCCACTGAGATCTGGTACCAGACAGGGATGCCCACTCTCACCACTGCTATTCAACATAGTTCTGGAAGTTTTAGCCAGAGCCATCAGGCAACAAAAAGAATTTAAAGGGATACAAATTGGGAATGAAGAAGTCAAACTATCCCTCTTTGCAGATGATATGATTCTTTATTTAGGGGACCCAAAGAACTCTACTAAGAGACTATTGGATCTCATAGAAGAGTTTGGAAAAGTAGCAGGATATAAAATCAATGCACAAAAATCAACAGTCTTTGTAGACACAGGCAATGCCATGGCTGAGAAAGAACTTCTAAGATCTATCCCATTCACAATAGCTACAAAAACAATCAAATACCTTGGAATAAACTTAACCAAGGACGTTAAAGATCTCTACAATGAAAATTACAAAACACTAGAGAAAGAAATAGAAGAGGATACCAAAAAATGGAAAAATCTTCCATGCTCATGGATTGGAAGAATCAATATCATCAAAATGTCTATTCTCACAAAAGCAATTTATACATTCAATGCAATACCAATCAAGATACCAAAGACATTCTTCTCAGATCTGGAAAAAATTATGCTGAAATTCATATGGAGACACAGGAGAGCTCAAATAGCTAAAGCAATTTTGTACAACAAAAACAAAGCAGGAGGCATCACAATACCAGATTACAGGACATACTACAGGGCAGTTGTAATCAAAACAGCATGGTACTGGTACAGAAACAGATGGATAGACCAATGGAACAGAATAGAAACACCAGAAATCAACCCAAACATCTACAGCCAACTAATATTTGATCAAGGAACTAAAACCAATTCCTGGAGCAAGGACAGTCTATTCAATAAATGGTGCTGGGAAAACCGGATTTCCACGTGCAGAAGCATGACGCAAGACCCCTACCTTCCACCTTACACAAAGATCCACTCAAAATGGATTAAAGACCTAAATCTACAACCCGACAGCATCAAATTATTTGAGAACATTGGAGAAAACCTGCAAGATATAGGTACTGGCTTAGACTTCCTGGAAAAGACCCTAGAGGCGCAGGCAGTCAAAGCCAAAATTAACTATTGGGATTGCATCAAATTGAGAAGTTTCTGTACTTCAAAAGAAACAGGAAACTGAAGAGGCAACCGACAGAATGGGAAAAAATATTCACAAACTATGCTACAGATAAAGGGTTAATAACCAGAACCTACAAAGAAATCAAGAAACTCCACAACATCAAAACAAACAACCCACTTAAGAGATGGGCCAAGGACCTCAATAGACATTTTTCCAAAGAGGAAATCCAAATGACCAACAGACACATGAAAAAATGTTCAAGATCACTAGCAATCAGGGAAATGCAAGTCAAAAACACAATGAGGTTTTATCTCAACCAGTGAGAATGTCTCACATTCAGAAATCTACCAACAACAGATGCTGGCGAGGATGTGGGGAAAAAGGGACACTAACCCACTGTTGGTGGGAATGCAAACTGGTGAAGCCACTATGGAAGTCAGTCTGGAGATTCCTCAGAAACCTGAATATAACCTTACCATTCAACCCAGCCATCCCACTCCTTGGAATTTACCCAAAGGAAATTAAATTGGCAAACAAAAAAATTGCACCTTAATGTTTATTGCAGCTCAGTTCACAAACGGACAAATATCATATGATCTCCCTGATCAGTGACAACTAACCGAGCACCAAAAAGGAAACCTGTTGAAGTGAAATGGACACTATGAGAAATGGTGACTTGATCAGCCCTTGCCCTGACTGTTGATGAACAACTTAATACTTTATCCCTCCTAGTATTTTTTTTGTTTGTTCTACTTAATACTATTAGTTGAATTCTGTAATTAATACACAGTTATTCCTAAGTGCTGAAACTTAACTGAAAAGTGATCCCTGTTAAATATAAGAGTGGGAATAAGAGAGGAAAGAGATGTACAATTTGGGACATGCTCAATCGGAACGGCCCCAAATGGTAGAGTTAGAAACATACCAGGGGATTCCAATTCAATCCCATCAAGGTGGCATGTACCAATGCCATCTCACTAGTCCAATTGATCAATTTCAGTTCACAATTGATCATAATGATAGGACTAAGAGTCAAAGGGATCACATAAATAAGACTAGTGTCTGAAAATACTAACTGATGGAATAAAAAAGGGAGAGAATGATCCAACATGGGAAGCGAGATACACAGCAGACTCATAGAATGGCAGATGTCCTAAACAGCACTCTGGACTCAAAATCAACCCTTAAGGCACACGGATCTGGCTGAAAAGCCCATGAGAGTATTTCAGGCATGGAAACCCAAGACACTCTGGCAAAAAAAAAAAAAAAAATGACCTAAATGAAAGATCTCTGCAAGTGAGATCCCAGTGGAAAGAACAGGTCATCAAAGAAGGAGGTACCTTTCTCTGAAAGGAGGAGAGAACTTCCACTTTGACTATGACCTTGTCTGAATATGATCAGAGTCGGTGAACTCAAAAGGCTTCCATTGACTTGGCAACTCATAACAAGAGCCTAGGGTGATTAGTGATGCCATAAACAAGAGTGTCAATTTGTTAAGTCAACAGGAGTCACTGTGCACTTACTCATCATGTAGGATCTCTGTCCTTAATGTGCTGTACGTTGTGATTTCATGCTATATCTAGTACTGAAACAGTATTTTTCACTTTGTGTTTCTATGTGGGTGCAAACTGTTGAAATCTTTACTTAATATTTACTAAACTGATCTTCCATATATAAAGAGAATTGAAAATGAATCTTGATGTGAATGGAATTTGAGAGGGAGTGGGAGAGTGGAGGGTTGCCGGTGGGAGGGAAGTTATGGGGGGGGGGCATTGTAATCCATAAGCTGTACTTTGGAAATTTATATTCATTAAATAAAAGTTTAAAAAAAACCTGTCTTTCCAAAAGCTTGGATTTACTGTTCTAAAATGAGCACATGAGAATTTGATTTGCTCTTCTGCTTGGTTATAAAACTGAAATATGGACTTAATGGAGACTCCAGGATGATTAAAGCTTTTGATATACAATAATCAATAAAATGTTTCCATTAGTCTAAGGTATTAGAATGGTTGAATTATTCTGTTATCTTTGATTCACTCAACCTATTCCATATATCTCTTGAGAGAGTATGGATAAAATATATTTTCTAATCTAAATATTCAGAAATACAAGGATGGTGGAGCATAAGCATCCTTGAGAAAGTACTGTACAGGCAATCATTCATTAGCCAGGATGGGTGATAGGAAATGCTACAATTGTAATAGGCTCCTTTACTCTACGGGTATGATGACATCCCCAGGAGCTAAGAAAAAGTATTATCAATGAGCCATTAGATGCAAGACATGATTTCCATAATTAATTATGATTCTACAAGGGAGTGATTTTCCAGCTGCTGATTGATCATTATGTCCCTAAGACTGAAATAGAAACACAGAATCTAAAATCTCCAAGAATTGCATAGTTGGAGGACCTCGTTGTTGATGTGACAAAAAACTGACTTGTTCCACTGCAAATGTGATGTACGGTTCTTCAGCAAAGTTCCAGTTCAGAGTCACTTCCAGGACTTAAAGGTTATTGAATGGGAAAATATTTTGGAACACTTGAGGGGTGATGCACAGATATATTTCCCTACATTCTCTACAAAAAACTAGGCATTTCCTAGGCTAACTGAATTGAAGGTAGAGCAATTCCTCTCCAAATACTGAATAATTGGCTCCAAATATAGAAGAATGGATTGTCCTCTTTTTTATTTTATACTATATAAAGAAGTATCCAGAGGCATTATATAATGGCAGTAATAAATCTTGTGTCTCATGAATCATCATGAACATATATTTGATAAAACAATTACTTGATTATTGAATTTGAATTAGTTACAAACTCTAAAGGATACTGTGTCAAAAGTTTAATACTTATAATTGCTATTTTTTAAAGATTTATTTATTTATTTGAAAGGCAGAGTTACACAGAGAAAGGAGAGGTTGAGAGAGAGAGGTCTTCCATTCTATGGTTCACTTCCTAATTGACCGCAATGGCTGGAACTGTGCAGATCCAAAGCCAGGAGCCAGGAGCTTCTTCTGGGTCTCCCACATGAATGCAGGGGCCCAAGCACTTGGACCATCTTCTACTGCTTTCCCAGGCCATAGCAGAGAGCTGGATCAGAAGAGGAGCAGCCGGGACTAGAACCAGCACCCATATGAGATGCCGGTGCTTCAGGCCAGAGTGTTAACCTGCTGAGCCACAGCACCGGCCCCATAATTTCTATTTTTTAATTGTGTGTGTTCTGTAGGGTTATTGAACAATATACTAAAATAGGTCAAGTTAAAATAGTTGAAAACAGAGGCTGGCATTGTGACAAGGCAGGTAAAGCCACCAGCTGCAATGCCAGCATCCCATCTGGATGCTGGTTCATGTCCTAACTGCTCCACTTCCAATCCAGTCCTGTTAAAGGCCTGGGAAAAGTAGTAGAAGATGGACCAAGTGATTGTGTGAGAACAGGATGAAACTCCTGGCTCCTGGCTTCAGCCTGAACCAATGCTGGCCTATGTGGCCACCTAGCGAGTGACTGAGTAAAAGGAAGATTCTCTCTATATAACTCTTTCAAAATAAATATTTTTTTTTTAACTATCTGAAAACTTAAGCTTCTTCATGAATTGAGAAAAGTATACAAAAAAAATGGGATAAAAATTTCCTGATCTTTCATTATTCACACAGAGGTTCAGCATGACCCTAGACCAACAGAACTATCCAGGCTGAGGGAGCCACAAGTGAGTAGCCCAGGCATGGAGCCACCCAGAAGTGAGGTCACTGCAGACACCTGCCCCCAGAAAGCTTCCCAAAGCCATAAGGGGTGGGGGGCACCACTCCTGTGTGTCCAGAGGTTGGGAACTCCACGCCAGTGGACCAGGAGAGCAAAGCATTGAAACAGAGGTAATTTTTAAACCCTGGGCATTCGGGGCTTGCTTGGGACCTGAGACTCCTGTACTTTTTATTAGTTATCCCTTTGGGAATAGGAATGTCTGTCCTATGGCTCTTTTATGAGTGCAGGTTGGAATCTCATAATATATTTGATTTCACAGTATTATAACCACATAGTTTACTAAGAATGAACCAAACCTTGTATCTTACCTACATTTTGATGTCATAGCCTGAATGTTTATGTTGCTACAGAATACGAATGTTGGACATATAGCTCCCATAAGGTTGATATTGGGGGAGGGGCTTTGAGAAGTGACTAGGTCATTACTGGGAAAATTATGCTATTAAAAACAACCCAAGCCGGCACCTCGGCTCAATAGGCTAATCCTCCACCTGTGGCGCCGGCACCCCGGGTTCTAGTCCTGGTCAGGGCACCAGATTCTGTCCTGGTTTCTCCTCTTCCAGTCCAGCTCTCTGCTGTGGCCCGGGAGTGCAGTGGAAGATGGCCCAAGTGCTTGGGCCCTGCACCTGCATGGGAGAGGAGGAGAAGTGCCTGGTGCTTGGGGCAGTGCTGTGGCGGCCATTTGGGGGGTGAACAAACGGAAAAAGGAAGACCTTTCTCTTTGTCTCTCTATCTCATAGTATTCATGGAAGTTGTTCCTGTAACAGCAAAACTTACATTATTCCCTACTCTCTTTTTTCAGACAGCTTAAATTGCAGTACTTATCTGCATATATTTTATATTTTAAGAAAATCATGTGTGTTAAAAGAAGAGCATAAAATGTAGAAAAATGAAAGATAATGAAAATCTAGATAATCTTCCTCAATAATTAGGTTCCCAGATGGACTGAGAAACAATATTATTAAAAAGCAAAGTTCTTCAAAATTTGATCCTAAAAACTTGAAACATTTTCTCTAAAAGGAACCAATCTTAATTTTTAGTAAATTAAGATAAGAAAAGATTTCATATAAGATAATTAAATGTGACCGCTTTTTTTCTTCTAAAAATATGACATTTGAATACAGAAATATCTAAAAATGAAAATGCACATTAACACTGAATTTATTTAAAAATCACATAAATCCAACTATTTTTCCAGTCATATAGTACATGTAGTAATAACAAGACATGTATGAATCAGTGCTGTACTTTTCTGACTTGTATACATAATTTAGAATTATTCTTAACAATCATTAACTCTGAATATGCCAGTTATTTATCACCACAGTCAAGGGACACACCAGATTTTTTTCATCTTTTTCTCATTGACACAGTTTAGAAAATGGGATCCATACCAATAAGAATTCATAGCAGGCATAAACAATATTGACAGAAAAGGCACACAAAAATATATATATAAATCCCACAAAGTGGTCAACAGTTTTGCTAGTTGACCAGCTCTGGACAGTTTCAACTTTTGGGGGTTTATGGAAACTTTTAATTTCATCTTCTCATCAAGGTTTAATGCCACACAAACTACAGGACACATGGACCTAACAGCATTTGACTTGATATTTTGAGATTGCAACAGGAATGCATCTACCAATACACAGAAAAAATTGGTAGTGCTGATGCAGCTTAATTCAGAATGGAACTTCCTTCAGCTGTCACCACAAGGATAATGGGAACTACCAGATCCTAAGAGCCCCTGGAGCATGTCTAAGCGTCCTTGCTGTTGCTCCTTGCCCACAATAGTGATTGGCATCAGACTAGCAGCAGGAAAATGGAGAATCAAAGGAGGTATTCAATTTCCTTGATACCTCTGGGATTGATCTCTATGTAGAAACCAAAGGGAACTCCCATATTCATTCATTTATCCATGCACGTAAGCAAAAGAATATCTATTGAAAAAAAAAATGTAGCTAGGGGCGGAGCCAAGATGGCGGAATAGTGAGGACGTGCACTAGCAGTCCGCAAAAAGATAGTTTAATAAAAACAGAGTTACTGTAGCCTCAGGAAAAATCTCAGGGAAAAAAATGCAGTGGAAATTCTTCCGGACCCAGTGAATGAGACGCAGAGGACCTAGGGGAAAGTAAGTTTGCGAACAGCAAATCGTGCCATAGTGGCACGGGAGCTGCCGGGAGGGACGGGAACCGGACGGAACACAGTCGCCATTGGAATTGAGCGCTTAAACGGGAGCCGATACAGGGATCCCGAGACACTGGCGGGGGGAAGCAGACCCCACAGGGGAAACAGCACAATTGAGGCGAGCCCACACGGACACTAGCCTCTTTCGTCGCCCACCCTGCTAACTCGAGCTAGACTGAACACAGTGGGACGGCGTGCGCCCGCCGGCTGTAACAGAAGCCGGGCGGAACACAATCGCCGCAGGATCTGCGCGCGTGAACGGGAGCCGATACAGGGATCCCGAGACACTGGCGGGGGGAAGCAGACCCCCACGGGGGAAACAGCACAGTTGAGGCGAGCCCGCATGGACACTAGCCTCTCTCATCGCCCAATCTACGAAATTGAGCTAGATCAAACGCAGTGGCACGGTGCGCGCCCGCAGGCTGCGACAGGAGCCAGGCGGAACACAATCACTGCAGGATCTGCGCGCTTGAACGGGAGCCGATACAGGGATCCCGAGACACTGGTGGGGGGAAGCAGACCCCCACGGGGGAAACAGCACAGTTGAGGCGAGCCCGCACGGACACTAGCCCCTCTCGCTGCCCACCTTGCGAAGTCGAATTTGATTAAACGCAGTGGGACAACGTGCGCCCGCCCGCCCGCCCGCCCGCCCGCCCGTCACTGAGGCAGACGGAACCAAAAACCCGAGGCTGTAGAAACCTGAAGGGGATCCAAAAAGTGGGAACACACCACGCACACAAACTCCATTACCTTGACAACCCAGAGAAAGAGTGTGGGGAAAAAAAAAATGCCAATCAAAAACAGATTCCGAGGGAGCAAGATCAAGGAAGACGCTATGATGACCCCAAACAGAAAAGACACCCCAAGTCAGGATTATGAAAATAATGAGATAGAAGAAATGCAAGAAGCAGATCTCAAAGAATTGATAAGAACATTAAGAAGTTCTCAAAAACAAATTCTTGAACTACAGAAATCTTTAATGGATAAGATAGAAAATCTCTCTCGCGAGAATGAAGTACTACGGAGAAATCAAAACGAAATGAAACAACTAGTAGAACAAGAAGCTACGATAGTGACAAAAAATCTTAATGAATTGAAGAATTCAATAGATCAAGTAACAACAATCTTGAGGGCCTTAAAACCAGAATGGGTGAAGCAGAAGAGAGAATATCGGACCTAGAAGACAGAGAACAGGAGAGGAAACAGTCAAACCAAAGACAAGAAGAGGAAATTAGAAAACTAAAAGATATAGTCGGGAATTTACAGGATACTATTAAAAAAACCGACATTCGGGTTCTAGGTGTTCCTGAAGGTATAGAGCGGGAGAAAGGATTAGAAGGCCTTTTTAGGGAGATACTAGCAGAAAATTTTCCAGGCTTGGAGAAAGACAGAGAAATCCTAATCCAGGAAGCTCATAGAACCCCTAATAAACATGACCAAAAGAGATCCTCTGCATGACATATTGTAATTAAACTCACCACAGTGAAGCAAAAAGAAAAGATCCTAAAATGTGCAAGAGAGAAACGTCAGATTACTCTCAGAGGATCTCCAATTAGACTCACAGCTGACTTCTCAACAGAAACCCTACAAGCTAGAAGGGAATGGCGAGACATAGCCCAGGTACTTAGAGAGAAAAACTGCCAGCCCAGAATATTATACCCTGCAAAGCTCTCATTTGTGAATGAAGGCGAAATAAAGACCTTTCATAACAAACAAAAATTGAAAGAATTTGTTGCCACTCGTCCAGCCCTGCAAAAGATACTTAAAGACGTGTTACACACAGAAACACAGAAACACGACCATCAACATGAAAGAAGGTAAACGAAGGGAACCTCACGGCAAAAGATCACAGGGAATTCAAAGCATACATTAGAAAATATCTGGCAAATGGCAGGGCAAACTTACCACTTATCAATAGTCACATTGAACGTTAAAGGTCTAAACTTTCCTGTTAAAAGACAGAGATTGGCTGATTGGGTTAAGGAACAAAAACCATCTATTTGCTGCCTACAAGAAACACATCTTTCCAACGAAGATCCATACAGACTGAAAATAAAAGGATGGAACAAGATATACCATGCCAACAGAAATGAAAAAAGAGCGGGTGTAACCATCTTAATATCGGACTACATAAACTTTAACACAAAAACTGTTAAGAGAGACAAAGAGGGGCACTATATAATGATTAAGGGATCAATACTACAGGAAGATATAACAATTCTCAATGTATATGCACCTAATTACAGGCCACAGGTTTATTTAAAAAATTTGTTAAGAAACTTAAAGGGAGACTTAGACCCCAACACAATAGTACTGGGGGACTTCAATACTCCACTCACAGATATTGACAGATCGACAGGACAGAAGATCAACAAGGAGACAGTAGATTTAAACAACACTATAGCCCAAATGGATCTAACAGATATCTACAGAACTTTTCATCCTACACGTAAAGCATTCACATTCTTCTCAGCAGTACATGGAACCTACTCTAGGATTGATCACATATTAGGCCATAAAGCAAGTCTCAGCAAATTCAAAAGAATTAGAATCATACGATGCAGCTTCTCAGACCATAAGGGATTGAAGTTGGAAATTAGCAACTCAGGAATCCCTAGAGCATATGCAAACACATGGAGATTGAACAACATGCTCCTGAATGAACAATGGGTCACTGAAGAAATCAAAAGAGAAATCAAAAATTTTCTGGAAGTAAATGAGGATAACAGCACAACATACCAAAACTTATGGGATACAGCAAAAGCAGTGTTAAGAGGAAAGTTTATATCAATAGGTGCCTACATCAAGAAACTGGAAAGGCACCAAATAGATGAGCTTTCAATGCATCTCAAGGATCTAGAAAATTTGCAGCAAACTAGACCCAAATCTAGTAGAAAAAGAGAAATAATCAAAATCAGAGAAGAAATCAACAGGATTGAATCCAAAAAAACATTACAAAAAATCAGCCAAACGAGGAGCTGGTTTTTTGAAAAAATAAACAAGATTGACACCCCATTGGCCCAACTAACTAAAAAAAGAAGAGAAAAGACCCAAATCAGTAAAATCAGAGATGAAAAAAGAAATATAACAACAGACACCACAGAAATCAAAAGAATCATCAGAAATTACTACAAGGACTTGTATGCCAGCAAACAGGGAAACCTATCAGAAATGGATAGATTCCTGGACACATGCAACCTACCTAAATTGAACCAGGAAGACATAGAAAACCTAAACAGACCCATAAGTGAGTCAGAAATTGAATCAGTAATAAAGGCCCTCCCAACAAAGAAAAGCCCAGGACCAGATGGATTCACTGCTGAATTCTACCAGACATTTAAAGAAGAACTAACCCCAATTCTTCTCAAACTTTTCAGAACAATCGAAAAAGAGGGAATTCTCCCAAATTCTTTCTATGAAGCCAGCATCACCTTAATTCCTAAGCCAGAAAAAGATGCAGCATTGAAAGAGAATTACAGACCAATATCCCTCATGAACATAGATGCAAAAATCCTCAACAAAATTCTGGCCAATAGACTGCAACAACACATCAGAAAGATCATCCACCCAGACCAAGTGGGATTCATCCCTGGTATGCAGGGATGGTTCAATATTCACAAAACAATCAACGTGATACACCACATTAACAGACTGCAGAAGAAAAACCATATGATTATCTCACTAGACGCAGAGAAAGCATTCGATAAAATTCAACACCCTTTCATGATGAAAACCCTAAGCAAACTGGGTATAGAAGGCACATTCCTCAATACAATCAAAGCAATTTATGAAAAACCCACGGCCAATATCCTATTGAATGGGGAAAAGTTGGAAGCATTTCCACTGAGATCTGGTACCAGACAGGGATGCCCACTCTCACCACTGCTATTCAATATAGTGCTGGAAGTCTTAGCCAGAGCTATTAGGCAAGAAAAAGAAATTAAAGGGATACAAGTTGGGAAGGAAGAACTCAAACTATACCTCTTTGCAGACGACATGATTCTTTATTTAGGGGACCCAAAGAACTCTACTAAGAGACTATTGGATCTCATAGAAGAGTTTGGCAAAGTAGCAGGATATAAAATCAATGCACAAAAATCAACAGCCTTTGTATACACAGACAATGCCACGGCTGAGGAAGAACTGCTAAGATCAACCCCATTCACAATAGCTACAAAAACAATCAAATACCTTGGAATAAATTTAACTAAGGACATTAAAGATCTCTACAATGAAAATTACAAAACCTTAAAGAAAGAAATAGAAGAGGATACCAAAAAATGGAGAAATCTCCCATGCTCATGGATTGGAAGAATCAATATCATCAAAATGTCCATTCTCCCAAAAGCAATTTACAGATTCAACGCAATACCAATCAAGATACCGAGGACATTCTTCTCAGATCTGGAAAAAATGATGCTGAAATTCATATGGAGACACAGGAGAGCTCAAATAGCTAAAGTAATCTTGTACAACAAAAACAAAGCTGGAGGCATCACAATACCAGATTTCAGGACATACTACAGGGCAGTTGTTATCAAAACAGCATGGTACTGGTACAGAAACAGATGGATAGACCAATGGAACAGAATAGAAACACCAGAAATCAATCCAAACACCTACAGCCAACTTATATTTGATCAACGATCCAAAACCAGTCCCTGGAGTAAGGTCAGTCTGTTTAATAAATGGTGCTGGGAAAACTGGATTTCCACGTGCAGAAGCATGAAGCAAGACCCCTACCTTTCACCTTACACAAAAATTCATTCAACATGGATTAAAAATTTAAACCTATGACCCGACACCATCAAATTACTAGAGAGCATAGGAGAAACCCTCCAAGACATAGGTACTGGCAAAGACTTCTTGGAAAAGACCCCAGAAGCACAGGCACTGAAAACAAAATTAACTACTGGGATTGCATCAAATTGAAAAGTTTCTGTACTGCAAAAGAAACAGTCAGGAAAGTGAATAGGAAACCGACAGAATGGGAAAATATATTTGCAAACTATGCAACAGATAAAGGGTTGATAACCAGAATCTACAAAGAAATTAAGAAACTCCACAACATCAAAACAAACAACCCACTTAAGAGATGGGCCAAGGACCTCAATAGACATTTTTCAAAAGAGGAAATCCAAATGGCCAACAGACACATGAAAAAATGTTCAAGATCACTAGCAATCAGGGAAATGCAAATCAAAACCACAATGAGGTTTCACCTCACCCCGGTGAGAATGGCTCACATTCAGAAATCTACCAACAACAGATGCTGGCGAGGATGTGGGGAAAAAGGGACACTAATCCACTGTTGGTGGGAATGCAAACTGGTGAAGCCACTATGGAAGTCAGTCTGGAGATTCCTCAGAATCCTGAATATAACCTTACCATTCAACCCAGCCATCCCACTCCTTGGAATTTACCCAAAGGAAATTAAATGGGCAAACAAAAAAGCCGTCTGCACAGTAATGTTTATTGCGGCTCAATTCACAATAGCTAAGACTTGGAACCAATCCAAATGCCCATCAACAGTAGACTGGATTAGGAAATTATGGGACATGTACTCTACAGAATACTATACAGCAGTCAAAAACAATGAAATCCGGTCACTTGCAACAAAATGGAGGAATCTAGAAAACATCATGCTGAGTGAATTAAGTCAGTCCCAAAGAGACAAATATCATTTGTTTCCCTTGATTGGCGATGACTAACTGAGCACCAAAGGGGAAACCTGTAGAAGTGAAATGGACACTATGAGAAACAGTGACTCGATCAGCTCTTGTGCTGACTGTTGTTGTACAATGTAATACTTTATCCATGGTAGTATTTTTTTTTTTATCCTAGTACTAGTGGTTGAACTCTGTAATTAACACACAATTATTCTTAGGTGTTTAAATTTTAACTGAAAAGTGATCTCTTTGAAATATAAGAGTGGGAATAAGAGAGGGAGGAGATGTAAAATTTGGGACATGCTCAATCGGAACGGCCCCAAATGATGGAGTTAGAATTGTGCCAGGGGATTCCAATACAATCCCATCAAGGTGGCATGTACCAAGGCCATCTCATTAGTCCAAGTGATCAATTTCAGCTCACAATTGATCACACTGATAGGTCTAAGAGTCAAAGGGATGACACAAACAAGACTAGTGTCTGCTAATACTAACTGATAGAATGAAAAAGGGAGAGAATGATCCAACATGGGAAGCAGGGTACACAGCAGACTCATAGAATGGCAGATGTCCTAAATAGCACTCTGGCCTCAGAATCAGCCCTTAAGGCATTCGGATCTGGCTGAAGAGCCCATGAGAATAGTTTAGGCATGGAAAGCTAAGATACTCTGAAAAACAAACAAAAAAAAAAAACAAAAAAAAAGAAGACCTAAATGAAAGATCTCTGCGAGTGAGATCCCAGTGGAAAGAACGGGGCCATCAAAGAAGGAGGTACCTTTCTCTGAAGGGAAGAGAGAACTTCCACTTTGACTATGACCCTGTCGGAATAAGATCGAAGTCCACGAACCCTAAAGGCTTCCATAGCCTCGGCAACTCATGACCAGAGCCTAGGGATATTACTGAGGCCATAAACAAGAGTGTCAAATTGTTAAATCAACATCAGGAGTCACTGTGTACTTATGTCTCATGAGGGATCTGTCCTTAATGTGTTATCCAATGTGAAATAACGCTATTACTAGTACTGAAACAGTATTTTTACACTTTGTGTTTCTGAGTGGGTGCAAACTGATGAAATCTTTACATAGTATATACTGAATCGATCTTCTGTGTATAAAGATAATTGCAAATGATTAAAAAATCTTGGTGTTAAACTGGAAATTGCATAGACAATTAATCAATTTTTTTTTTTTAAAAAAATCATGTAGGATCTCTGTCCTTAATGTGCTGTACATTGTGAATTAATACTATAACTAGTACTCCAACAGTATTATCATTTTGTGTCTCTATGCCAGGGCAAACCGTTGAAATCTTTACTTAATATGTACTAAATTGATCTTCTGTGTATAAAGAGAATTGAAAATGAGTCTTGATGTGAACAGAAGGGGAGAGGGAGCGGGAAAGGGGAGCGTAGGGGGAGGGAAAGAAGTTGTGGGGGGAGGGAGCCATTGTAATCCATAAGCTGTTCTTTGGAAATTTATATTCTTTAAATAAAAGCTTTATATAAATAAATAAATAAATAAATAAATAAATAGATGTAAGGCATGGATACAAAAATAAATGTAGCTAAATAATCTGCTTTCTTAGCTAGAACTGGATTTACATTGGGTAGAGACAAACAGTAAGCACAATAAATAAGTAACCCAGCAGAAACAAAACAAGTAAATTCACAGTCAGCAGGAAGTTTGTTTTGGAAGAACATCAACAAAAGTCAAATGGAATAAGTAAAATATATAATCTGTTGCATGTGATAAGTGTCTACAAATCACTGTAACTGGACAATGGAATAAGGATTGCTGAGCATATCATAAATAGGAAAATCAAGGGGATACCATAGTGAATGGGTCATTTTGTTTCAAGGTCTTGAGGAAAGGAGGGTCCCTGGTGAATACCTGTATAATCATATCCATTCATAGGTTTATATATCTCAATATAAATATATATACATATCCATAAAATGCATGCACATTTGTGTGTACATCTATATAAATGTATATGTATAAAAATTTCATGTCAAAAAGAAAGCAAGATGCAAAAGACCCACTCAAGCCAAGGGCATGGGAAATGTTACATAATTAGCTAAAAATCACCTGGAGCAGCTGGAGGGCTCTGGTCCCTGAGAAAATAGAGGAGATAAAGACAGACAGGCAATGGCCATGGCCATATTGGTGCTTTGTTAGCTCTTGCAATGGCTTTGGCTTTTACACCAAGTCAGATGTTTGCATAAGAGTAATACAGTTTACTTGGCTTGAAGTAGACTGATGTCAGGCAGAGACATCAAGAGGTACTCAATTTAGTTAGATTAAGATTCCAGGGGCCCATGCTGTGGTGTATCAGGTAAAGCTGCAGCCTGCAGTGACAGCATCCCAGCTGCTCCACTTCCTATCCAGCTCTCTGCTATGGCCTGAGAAAGCAACAGAAGACGACCCAAATCCTTGGGCCCCTGCACCCATGTCAAAGACCTGGAAGAACCTCCTGGCTCCTGGCCAGGGATGAGTGCAGCTACAGCCATTGCAGCTAACTAAGGAGTGAACCAGTGGAAGGAAGAACTTTCTCTGCCTCTCCTCTCTCTGTGTAACTCTGCCTTTCAAATAAATAAATAAATCTTAAAAAAAAAAGATTCCAGAAAATCACAGCACAAACTCAAATTCACTATCAGAACAGCTGATTTTTGACAAAATATATTAATTTTATACAGTGAATGACTGTTGACCACATTTTTTCAGCTTCAAAATGTCGTGTAAAAGAGAATACATGATGGATCAAGCAAATAGGTTTTACATAAATAAAAATAAAGATAGCTGGAAAGGGGGACAAACCATGATATCACATTTATATTTTACCCAGATATTTTTGTTATTTATTTATTAGTTTAATTTTCATTTTATTTGAGAGACAGCGATTTTCCATCTGCTAATTCATTTTCCCAGATGCCTGCAACAGGAGTGGTAGGCTTCACTGAAGCCAGGAACCAGGAACTCTGCAGATGTCTCCATGAGGGTGACTGCAACCCAAATACCTGAGCCATCATCTGGTTCCTCCACAGGTGAGCACTGGCAGGAAGCTGGATTAGAAGCAGAGGCGGGACTCAAGCCCAATCACTCTGATATGGAATGTAGGCATCCCAAGCAGCTACTTAACATCTAAGTCAAAGGCCTGCCTCTACCCATAGTTTTGAAATAAATCTTTTTTTGAAATTTTCATTTTTTAAAACTCAGGAAAATAAATGTTAGATAACATTTAAGCCAAACCTTTCATTTCCAAAGGGGGATTCTGGGATCAAATAAAACCATATAGCTTGCATGTCTGACCTCAGTTATGGCACTTTCTAGGACATATAAAAATGTGAGGTAGCTTCAAAGAGTGTTATGCTTATAATGCCAAGCGTATGATGTGGGGGCAAATGGTATGCTTCTGGCATAAATGAGTAGTATTTCACTTTTCCTTTGTGTCACACAGGAATGAGAGGGAGGTTTAGGAAACAGAGAAAGTGGATCAGGGCAGCCTCACAGCATTGGTTCTGCAGTCAGTTCTAAACCAGCAGCCCAGCAGATGCCGCAACGCTAGTCAGCCACACGGCTGGTGGGGATACTAGCTTTATTTAACAGTCTTGAACAGCTGGAGAGCACCCAGCTAACGACCACTTGAGCATGAAAGTGTCTGATGATTGCAAATAAAGTCTGACACGCGATGAGACAAAAAGGTAATAACAATATACAATAGAACAAATGTGCAGTGACAGGCCAAAACATGTAAATTGCATAACAAATTTTAAAAGAGAGCTGTCACTGTAATGTGCATTCCTATAGTGGATTATTTCTTTCAATCTAGAAATAATTTAAACAATCAGGGAAATTCCCTAGTTCCAATCACCTCAACTATACATGAATGGGAAATGATACAAACTTAGATTTAGAGAAATTAGAAAATCCCAAATAGAGAAATTTTCAGTTCTGACAGGGCTTTTTCAATAGCATCTAAGCATGATCTGAAAAAAAAAAAATGCGAATTGAAGTAACCCTCTAGTCAGAATATCTCTTACCTTGCAGAACAGGAAAACTATCAGAAAGAAAGCAAGTAGGTGGCAATGCTGAATTCCAAATGCAATTGTACGGTGAGCTGTGCTTGTAAATAACTGCGTATGTGTTTCTAGGGATTTGTCTCACAGCACACTTTTTTTTTCACATAACTGTCAACTATATCAGTGATGAAAATGAAAAATACATCACTCAAAACAATTTTTGCATTTTTGAACTATACCTTATCTACTGAGAAATGAAAGTTCTCTATTCACTTTTTTCCTTAAGAATTATCATTCTATAACAGTTCTACACTATCAAAGTATAACAGCAGGTTGAAGGAAAAAACAGGACACAGCCCATTTTTTGAGAGCTTGCTAAGTGTTCTGAGGTATCACAGGAAAAAAAAAAAAAAAGACCCTAGTATCAACAGCAGTGTCCTATTGTGAGGAAGGAAAAATTTATAAACTAACAATACTGCCCTTCTCCACTCTGTTTTCTCCAGAGAAAGAAGTGTGCTCGCCCATATCAAGTATTTTATTTAAAATTTTTTGTGTGATCCCAATATTTAAACTCCAGGAGGTCACAAATTTTATTTATATAAGGATTTCCTGGCTGGTGCTGCAGCTCAACAGGCTAATCCTCTGCCTGCGGCGCCGGCACCCCGGGTTCTAGTCCAGGTCTGGCGCCGGATTCTGTCCCGGTTGCTCCTCTTCCAGTCCATCTCTCTGCTGTGGCTCAGGAAGGCAGTGGAGAATGGCCCAAGTGCTTGGGCCCTGCACCAGCATGGGAGACCAGGAGGAAGCACCTGGCTCCTGGCTTTGGATCAGCGTAGCTCCGACCGTGGTGGCCATTTTGGGGGTGAACCAATGGAAAAGGAAGACCTTTCTCTCTGTCTCTCTCTCTCTCACTGTCTAACTCTTCATGTCAATAAATAAATAAATAAATAAATAAAAATAAGTACAATAGTGGTACTTAATAGTTCCTTGTTTAGTGATTTAATTTTTTGTATTCAAAGTAAAATTTCCAAATGGCCATTATGAAAATGTGATCAGCTCTCTCGCTCTCACTCTGTCTCTCTCTCTCCTCTGTCTCTCTGTCTCTCTGTCTCTCTCTCTCTCTCTCTCTCTCTCAGTGCATTCTCCTCAAAGAGGTGAATTAACCCTTTGCATTTATTTATAGGATATGTCTGTCTGGGATATCTTCAATGAATATTTAAATGGATACAAAATAATTATCAAATATTGCAAATTCCCAAATTATGCTCAGCAACACACATAAAGGGGGAAGAAAACATGATTTTCTCTGTGACATTGAAAGAAAGCTATGATGAGGTGACACAGACTAAGTATGACTCTCACTGAGATACAGAAGGATTTATAGGCCAATGCATGGGACCACATGAATATGTCCATATTAATCATAAAAAGAGATGAGAGTCAACTCCTTTTTTTTTTTTTTTGACAGGCAGAGTGGACAGTGAGAGAGAGAGACAGAGAGAAAGGTCTTCCGTTGCCATTGGTTCACCCTCCAATGACTGCCCCGGTCGGCGCGCTGCGGCCGGCACACCGCGCTCATCCGATGGCAGGAGCCAGGTGCTAGGTGCTTTTTCCTGGTCTCCCATGGGGTGCAGGGCCCAAGCACTTGGGCCATCCTCCACTGCACTCCTGGGCCACAGCAGAGGGCTGGCCTGGAAGAGGGGCAACCGGGACATAATCCGGTGCCCCGACCGGGACTAGAACCCGGTGTGCCGGCGCCGCAAGGTGGAGGATTAGCCTGTTGAGCCACGGCGCTGGCCAAGAGTCAACTCTTTTTATTTTATTCCTTACCTCATCTGTCACTTCTAAAGTATGTGTTCTTTTAAAAGTAGTAATTTTCTAATTGCATTTCTGAGACTCAAGAATTAGAATGGAAGTTAGGAGCAAATTCATTCAAATGTCCAATTTGTGGTGAAAGGAAATTAAATCCAGAAGTATGAAGGCAAATATTAAAGATCTACTGAAAAAAGAAGGATTGGAACCTGTACTCTGAAATACTCTCTCATTCTGTGATTAACTCCTAGGAACCATGTGCTGGAATGTTCTCACACAAGCTGACTGCATACCTAAAAGAAATATAAAAGTGGTAGAAAATGCTCACAAAAAGACAAACTATCATTACAGAAGTGGAATGGCTTTATATAGGAAGACCTTAAAGATTAGAATCTTCAATCTGGAAACTCTGACATCTATTAAATCATGAAGAAGGCGGTGAGTGTGAAAGCCACGATACCCACACACTTCAATTATACAAGGTCTAAGGGCACCCTTTGAAGTTTAAAAGAGATAAATTTAGGACAAACAATGGGAAGTACCGTACTACTTTATTTATTAGGTAGAGTGCTCATGGAAGTAGCACGGGTTGAAAACATAATAGGTTCATAAAAGGTTTAGATACAAAACATGCAATAAATCAATTCTACACTATTAAAGGGAATTGGTCCAGTGTAGCAATGTACTATTAATACTGCTTTTATCTTTGTCAAAGTACAGAGCTCTCTTTCCTCTTCAGTTACATTCTAAGTGATCAAGCTTGGGCATTTTTGTATTGATTAAAAGAAGACAAACTGGTATCTTAGCAATAGGGACTGAATAGTAAGAGTTGATGTGGTACAATAGTGGTACTTAATAGTTCCTTGTTTAATGAGTTATCTTTTTGTATTCAAAGTAAAATTTCCAAATGGCCATTATGAAAATGTGATTAGCTCTCTCGCTCTTGCTCTCTGTCTTTCTCTCTCTCCTCTGTATCTCTCTCTCTCTCTCTCTCTCTCTCTCTCTCTCTCAGTGCATTCTCCTCAAAGAGGTGAATTAACCCTTTGCATTTATTTATAGGATATGTCTGTCTGGGATATATCCACAAATGTAGATAAATTCATGAAGGCACTTTAGCTTTTGGCACATGGAGAGCATTATTTTGAATCATCTTGGTATTTTGGTTTGGGAATCTATACTTTAATGCAATGTTCATCGCATTTTCAAATGTTACGTTGCTACAGAACAAAATACTTTCATAATATATTACTCTCACTCAGTAGTCATGACTTTCAAAACTCTACTAAACATGGAGAGAGAATTTCAGATTTAAATTGGGCTAGTATGTTGAATCGTGTTCTCAGGATTTTTTAATTCTTTTCATTTACATAAGAGGAACAAATTTCATGTATTTCATTATACAGTTTTAAGAGCATAATGATACTTATGTTCTCAGGATTATACTTGCTGCTACATTGATATGAAATATGTGTAGATTAGCATTACTGGAACATGTAAAAATGAAGCATAAAAGTTCACATACTTTTTTTTAGAAAAAATGTGAATATTTAAGCTTATAAGACTTATAAAATCAATATATAAAAACCAAAAAATCAATATCTATTAATATTACTTTCATTGACCAGATTTTTTATTCTCGAAATCAAAGTGGCTAATGACTATTTCACAAAAACCCTTAAAATAGATACATATAGGGGGAAAATTAAGCCTAATAGTTAAAGAATAAGTTAGGATCACAAAAACTAAGATTTATTTATTTATTTGAAAGGTGGAATTAGAGAGAGAGAGAGAGAGACAGTAAGAGAGAGAGAGAGAGAGAGAGAGGGAATCTTCCATCCACTGGTTCCCTCCCCAAATGCCGCAATAGCCAGGTCTGGGCCAGGTGGAAGCGAAGTCTCCCATCCTAGTCTCCCACTGTCCTCTGCTTGTTTTCTTAGGTTCATAATCAGAGAGCTAGATTGGAAGCAGAGGAGCCAGGACTCAGTGGGATGCTGGCATTGCAGGCAGTGGTTTAACTCAATGCACAATAATGTCAGCTTTCATAACGATAATTTCTAAAAGAATTTTTTAAGTATATATAATGAAGATGGTCCCCTAACTGCAGACACATGAGTCACTTACACTTCTATTCAGAAGTGAGCAAAGTGAATATTTTCTCTTTCCTTTTTTAAAGTTCAGATAATTAATAGATTTGACAGTTTTTGAAGAGAATATTGTCTTTAAAAGAAGATATTTTTAGCCATTATGTTGGTACACTTTTCCTTTCTGGGGATTTAGTTTCTGGGTTTTTAAAAAATTTTTATTAATATAAACAAAATAGATTTCATGTATTTAATATGCAACATTCTAAGAAAATACCCATGCTTACCTCCCTCTCTCTCATCCTCTCTACCTCTCTCTCTTCCTCAAAACTCCTCCTTCCTTCTTTTCTTTAATTTAGGCAAAAACAGAATTTCAACCCACTCTATAATCACAGGCTTATTGCACCATTAATCCTAAGATTCAAAATGTAAAAAGTAGAAAGACCATAGTTCCATGGGAGTATGAAGAGGTGCAAAAATATTAAATCACAAGATGTCTATTTAATTTCTGTATATTTTTTAGTATTCTCTATTAATTACCACATATCAAGGATAACATGATATTTGTCTTTTTGGGACTGGATTATTTCACTAAGCATAATTGTTTACATTTGGATACACTATGTTGCAAAAGACAGGATTTCATTCTTTTTTTTTTTTTTATGGCTGACTAGTATACACACAGATACACACACACCACAATATCTTTATCCAGTCTTCAGCTGATTTGACATCTGCGTTGATTCCAAATCTTAGCTATTGTGAATTGAACTGCAATAAGTATGGGGGCACAGATAAATCTTTCATATGTTGATTTCATTTCCTTTGGGTAAATTCCCAGGACTGTCTGGGTCATAAGAGAGATCTATTTTCAGATTTCTGAGGAATCTCCATACTTTTTTCTACAATTGCTGTACTAGTTTGTATTACAACCAACATTGTATTAGGGTACTTTTTCACTACATCCTCACCTACATTTAATATTTTTTGATTTTTGCATGATAACCATTCTAACTTGAGTGAAGTGAAATCTCATTATGGTTTTTTGCATTTCTCTTGATGGCTAGTGATCCTGAACACTTTTTCATGTCTCTGTTGACCATTTGTATTTCATCCTTTGAAAAAATATCTGTTCATGTCTGTTGCCCACTCCTTAACTGGATTCTTTGTTTTGCTGCTGTTGAGTTTCTTTAGCTCTTGATAGGTTGTAGATATTAATCCTTTATCAGTTGCATAGTTTGCAAATATTTTCCCCCATTCTGTTGGCTGCTTCTTCACTTTGTTGAGTGTTTCCTTTGCAGCACATTGCAAATGTTTTCATGTATATACCTTAAAAGTATTCTATGTATGTTAAAATATATATCACTATATGATTTATTTGTCTAACAGGAAACTTTTTTAAAAAATATATTATCCAATGCTAAGAGAAGGACATGAATTTCACTGAGAAATTTGTGGCTGCTTTTTAAGCTAGTTATTTCAGTAACACTATTTCTATCTGTAGTGTAATTTCTACACTCTATATTTATTTTATTTTTAATTAATTTTTTAACACATTCAATGTGCTTTGTAAATACAATTCTATGAACATGATGATATTGCCCTACTCCATCCTTGCCTCCATTCCTCTGTCTTCTTCTCACCCTTCCTTCTCTCTTTTTTCAGTTTTTGAGATAACATATTTTAAATGTATATTACTATAAAAAGGCATAACACTTCACCAAATAAGAAATTTAACAAGGCTCTAGTTTAGTGAGGATATAGACAATGGCTATAAATAATAATTGAATGGAAAAATAATCACAACCCATATACAATAAATTTTAAAGTAATCACAGATCATTAAAACTACAGTAGCAAAACATTCTTAACTATTGGTTTCTCAAAGATATAAAGCAAAGTTTTACAAAACTATATTTGCAGAAATACCAATTCACACTAACATTTATTTCTTTTTTGTTTGTTTTTTGAATTATAGCTCCTACAAGTAAGGTAGAGCACGCAGTATTTGTCTTTCTGGGTCTGGCTTATTTCATTCAACGTGATATCTTCCAGTTAAGCCATTTTGCTGCAAAAGGTAGAATTTCATTCTTTTTTATGGCTGATTAATACTCCATTGTGTAAATATATCACATTTTCTTTATCCATTCATCTGATGATGGACATCCTGGTTCATTCCAAATTTTTGTCTATTGTGAACAATGTTGCTTTGAACATGATGATGCAGTTATATCTTTGACACATTGTGTTCAAGTCTTTGAGGTATATATCCAGTAGTGGGATTGTTGGATCACATGGCAAGTCTATTTCCAGCTTTTTTTAGAAATTTCCACATAGTTTTCCACAGTGGCTGCACTAATTTACATTCCCACCCACGGTGTATAAGTGTTCCCCTTTGTCCGCATCCTCGCCAGCACTTGCTACTCTCTGGGGTTTGGATCTCAGCCATTCTGACAGGGGTGAGATGATATCTCATTGTGGTTTTGATTTGCATTTCCCTGAGGGCCAGTGACGTTGAGCAGTTTTTCATGTATATGTTAGTCACTGGTATTTCTTTTTATGAGAAATATCTATTAAAATCCTTTCACATTTCTCAACTAGATTGGTTGTTCTTTTGTTGCTGAGTTTTTTAAGTGGCCGATATATTTGGCATATTAATCCTCTGTCAGATAGGTGGTTTGAAAATATTTTTCACATTCTGTTTGATGTCTTCTCACGCTATTGATCATTTCCTGTGCTGTGCAAAAGCTCCTGAGCTTGATACAGTATCATTTATTTAGTTGTGGTTTTGTTGCTGGTGCTTTGGGGGTCTCATCCAAGAAGCAGGGAGAGGGGAGCAGCTGGGGAGGAGACTGCTGGTTCACTCCACAAATGATTATAACAGCTAGGGCTGGAGCATGCCAATGCTAGGAGTGTGTCACCCGTGTGGGTGACAGAGGCTCAAAAACTGGGTCATCCTCCGCTGCTTCCCCAGGTGTTTTCTTTTTTTTTTTTTTTAGAGAGAGATAGAGATATAGACAGCGTGTGTGTGTGTGTGTGTGTGTGTGAGAGAGAGAAAGGTCTTCCATCCATTGGTTCACCCCCCAAATGGCCGCCAAGGTCGGAGCAATGCTGATCCGAAGCCAGGAGCCAGGTGCTTCCCTTTGGTCTCCCATGCAGGTGCAGGGCCCAAGCACTTAGCCATCCTCCACTGCCTTCCCGGGCCACAGCAGAGAGCTGGACAGGAAGAAGAGCAACCGGGACTAGAACCCGGCACCCATATGGGATGCCGGCGCCGCAAGGTGGAGGATTAACCAAGTGTGCCATGGCACCAGCCTTTCCCAGGTGTTTTAGCATGGAGCTGGCCTAGAGTGGAGCAGCTGGGACTCTAACAGGCACCCAAAAGGGATGTCAGCATCACAGGCAGCAGCTTAACCCTCTGTGACATAATGCCAGTGCTGGTGTCCTTTTAAATGCTTAAAGTTCTGGTTACTTATAAGTCAATTTTCTCTCATGGAAGAATAAGTAATAAAAATCAGTCCCTAACAGAACTTTATAAAAAGGAAAATAACAGTGAAAAATTATATAAAATCATATAATCACGTTTTCACCTTGGGAATATAAATATGAGTGTTTTAATATGGGGAACGGGGGTGGGAGCTGTGGCAAAGTAGGTTAAGCCACCACTTATGAGGCCCATGTCACAATTCATTGCTGGTTTGAATCCTGGCTACTCCACTTTAAATCTATCTCCCTGCTACTGCACCTGTGAATCAGTAGATGGATGCTCAAGTAGTTGAGCGTCTGCCAACCACGCTGGAAACCCAGGTGGAGTTCCTGGCTCCTGGCCTTGGGAGCAAACAAGCAGATGGCAGACCTCTCTCTCTCTCTCTCGCTCTCTCTCCCTTTCTCTCTCCATCTCTCTCTCCCTCTCTTTCCCTTTCTCTCCATAAACCTCCATAAACCCAGCTAGGTTCCTTAGGAAAAAAACACAATTCCATGTTTCTTCCTTGCCTTGGCTCATAGGGTACAAATTCTGGAATATTTGTTCTTCATATACATTCTATATATTCTCCTATCCAAGGTCAAGTAAAACTTCCTTCTCCTCCAAGACTTCAGTTTCCTGACTTGTACCCATAATTCCTAGTATTTACTGGTCTGTTATGGTCATTTGGTGCTTAGATACATATCACTGAGTATTTCCATGCACTATTTTATTTCACAAAGAGATAAAATGTTTTTTTGTGTAATTACATTCATCTAAGTGCATAACACAAAGCTCTGTATAAAATATGTGCTTGAAACAATGAACGGCCATAAAATAAGATTAAATTTAACAAAATCAAGTAACTTGTTTCAAAATAATTAAAATCCCTTTCAGTGATACTACTTTAAAGAGTAAGTGGTTGTCATTTTCAGTGTATTTTGAAACCTTCCCTTTAAAAACTTATTTTATAATCAGCTTGTGGGTCAGACATGGAAACATGTCAGTATTTTCCAGTTATTATTAGTCTGAAGTTCACACTCAACTCATCAAGGGAGATTTTTAAAATATATGTGGTCATAGCAAAACTCCAAAAATTATGATTCAGAGCCTATAGTGAGACCAAGTGTGCATATTAAATGAATAAGATAATAAAAGAATAAATAAGTCATCAGGAAGACATTAAAATAACTGCTTTCATGTTTCTCATTCACACACACAAGAAAACTGATTTAGGTTAAAAAAGAGATAGGGAGCATTGTCCAGTTGAAAAAAAGCATCCTTTGTGTCTTTCATGAGTCACTTAATCTTTCAATTACTTAATGAGAGTCTCTTTACCCAAAAAATTCAAACCATAAATTTCACTTATATAATACATGAATTCCCTTAAACATTTTGCTTCCATACGGGAGATACTAAGTGTTGGGGGTATAGATAAACAATTAGAGTGATCCTGGTCTTAAGAAAATAATAATATACAAAAATAGCAAAGCATGTACAAAGAATAACTCAAGGCAAATAATGACTCATTGTAAAAGAAAACAAGCACAAACAAAGAAGTATGGATTTTCCAAAGCTAGAGACTTTTTTGCTGGAGAATTCAAAACCTATGTGAAATCTACTTGAATTAGATGGGAGTTTTAGCAGGCAGAGTCTTCAGGCAGAGGGATTAGTGTAATAACAACAAAACAACAAACAAAGGAGAGACAACTCTCTCCTACAGCTAAAAGCTGATCAATTTGTCTATATTATGAAGTTAATTACAATACAGGCACAGATGCAACAACGATCTAACAGAGAAGGGATAGTTAATTCAGAATAGGTTAAGGATTTTAATTTTACCTAGTAATAATATTAATTTGCCCAGTAACTGTAATAATGCTGGTAATATTTACTAGGCATTTATATTGAGAAAAATAAACTCTAGTTAATATTTTACAATATAACATCATCTTTCAGATACGGAAACCAAGGCTCAATTGAATCGAATACCTTAGCCTAGATTCAAAAGTCCTTTGTGGCAGAGTTAAAAGTCAAGTGGAGATCTGCCCAACTCTGGAATGAGAGCAATGTGTCACCACGCGGGAGCATCTCTCTAATTGGGATTGTGTAAGAGAAGTGTTGAGCTAGTAACTGACAGGACGCATCACAGCCTTAAAGGTTTAGCTTCATCTCAGCCCTCAGTGTTGCCCTTCTGAGATCCCAAGATTGGCATATATCCTAGCATTTAATTCTAATAGTACCTTGTTCTTCAATTGTTCTGTGCAATTGTTAGACTATACTGTAACTTATGTTTTGATTTCCTCCTGGAAAATACCAGAAGTCATCTAAGGTCAGAAAGGTGGATTCCTTCCATCTCATACCTCAACATGTTTCTTTCTCCACAAGTAAAAATCAGTACAGTATTCCTCCCTTATTTATGGTGGATATGCTCTGAAAATCCCAGTAAATGCCTGAAACAACAGATAGTAGAGAAACCTATACATATTGCTTGCCATAAACATGCACTCCTGTGACAAAGTTTAATTTATATATTGTACACAATAAGAGATCAACAATAATTTGCCATATATCTTCATAATCTCATATTTTTTTCTTTCCTTATTAAGAAACACTTTACAAATTCTCTGTGGCATATCTGAATGGCTAGCATCACTGCTCTTAGTATATTACTGGGTAAAATAAAAGTTATTCATTGTACAAGCACAGTGCTATTCCAATAATCCACCTGAAAACTGAAATGGCTACAAGGTGGCTAACAGTTGGGTAACATATACAACGTGGAAACACTAGGCAAAAATGTGATGTCTATCCTGAGCAAGGCAGAGGGATAAGGCATGATATTTCATTATGATGCTCAGAGCAGGTGTGCGATTTAAAACTGAAGGATTTTTTCCAGAATTGTCCATGTAATGTTATCAGATCACAGTTGACCACCAGTAGTGAAACAACAGAAAAGAAAACCACAGATAATAAGGGAAAACTGTATATATTATCAAATAAAAATCAAAGGAAAATGTATTCAAAATACTTTTTAGGAAGGATTAGATGGGACGAGATAACAGCACGAAGATCAGGTAGGAGAACTTTGTACGTGCAGTCATGTCCCTTGTTTCACTTTTTAATCCCAATGAAATATTATTTACCTTCAAGACCCTTTAGCTCACCTGTACACCCCTACGTTCCTTCCACCACATTGGCCTACAATTTCACTCACACCACAAGCAAAGCACTAAATAATTTACAATGCATTCACCTTAAAATGTTAATCACCTTCACTCTCCATTTTAATCTCATGTAAGGGACCATGTATTATCTACACCCATTTTCCAAGTTCCCAGCAAACCCATACCAAGACTTTCATAATGGAGGACTGGCAGAGTGTTGCAGCAGGTGAAGCTGCCTCATTCAATGCTACAACCCATACTGCAGTGCTAGCTCAAGCCTTGGCTGACTGCTTCAGATCCAGTTTCCTGTTAATGAGTCTGTGAATACAGCAAATGATGGCCCACATGCTGGATCCCCTGTCTCCCATGTTGGAGATCCAGATGAAGTTCCTGGCTCCTACTTCCTATTTTCTGCCTGGCCTAGCCCTTTGCAGTGTGAACTGGTGAATTGAAGCTATCTCTCTCTCTCCCTATCTCTCTCTTATAAAAAAAATTCCATGATTAGACTGAATTGTAAGGGAAGACTGAATTGTAAGGGAAAACTTCATGTGAACTTCTTCCATAGAACTTCTTCCATCTCTCATCATTTACAGCAAAATATTCTCAGATACAAATATTTCAGACAAAATTGAGAGGTAGAAATTTTCAGCTAAAGTATTCTTGTTTTGTTTTTCACTTAGGGAAGTATTTTAGTATTTTTTCTTTTACATATATGATTATCAATTGACTATTCAGTCTGAAAAACACTTGTGCTAGGCGATAGCACTAAATATGAATGACATCACCCAAAGGTCGCATCTAAATTTTTAACATCTTGAAGCTCCTAAATATACCATTTAAATGTTTGTCTTGTGTTTAGAATTGAAATAAATACTTAAATATTCATTAGCTGGTATATGACGTTGCATAGCAGAAAATTCTAGCAGTCTTTAGAAAATAAAAGCAAATCAGTAGTAATATCTCTTAGAACAGAAGCACTTTTGTTGATAGAGGGAGCATGGTTTAATGGGAAGCAAAGTAATTTTTGTTTTCAGTCAGACTGTTGGGGGTTGCATGAGAAATGACATGCTCTGACCACTTGCTTTATGTTGGAAGAATATCTGGATGTTCAGAATAGAGAAAAAATAACTTGCCTCCTAGAAATGGATAGTTTGTGACAAACACACAACACAGAGGTGATCTTCATAAGTTTTTCTTGTAACCTGTAAGTTTGTCTGCAATTCCCTTTGAACTGTATTACATTCGTTAAAACAAACAATCTAATTTGCCCAAAGAAAGGCAATAAAGAACCTCTTTTCACTGTAACCTGTCATTGTGACCAGGTTATCTGATGTTTAAGATGGGAGTTGAAGTTACACCTAGGTTTGGATGATCACGATGATGGTGATGATGAAAATAACACTGAAAGATGTAAAACAGTGTGTCTGGACGGTAGATTTAACTTCAATATAGATGTAAGTAGTGATAGTACAGACGTAAAACAGGATAAAAAGGTATGACTATTTGTTACTATGGGTTATACACAAAGAAAACTCATTTGGGTCAAATTTCATCACATAATAAAAATAAAAAATGAGGAATAAGACCATATGAGGAAAGATAGATTGTTCCGTATTGGAACATAGGCATGTTTTTTAGTTTCTATATTATTTTTCTTTTAAGTGTACTATTTCATTGTAAAATCGTAAGAGAAGCAGTAACTGTATTCTGTTCCCATGTAAGTATGTCACTAGGTTATGAAAGACTTAGAAATGAGGTTTGCTCTTGGGGAAATACACATACTGCATTAAATAAATACAAATTATTTTAGTATTAATTGCAAAATGAAACAAACATTTGTATCTCAGCATGTCCAGCTGCATACAGGAAACATATTCCATGACCTGTGTGTTAATTCTTTGCTTTTCATGAAATCAGCTCATATACACTTGAATTTTGCAAAATGTAAAAATAACCATAACGCACTCACTGGCTTCCTCGTGCTGAACACCAGACTATACAGAAAGGAATTCACCTTGAGATTGTTAAATGTTGAAATCATTGGAATTTACTTATAGTTACAAAGAAAATATATTTAACTTAAAAATTGTGTCTTGACTCCAAAGTTTTTACAATATTTTGAATTTTTGTAAAAAATATTTTATAACTCAAACATGCTAAAATTACATGTAATTCATCTAAACATCCATTTCTACTGCCTTTTTGTAACCCTTAATGTAAATTCACATCTGTTTCAAAACTTCAAGTGCAATGTTCAATTGGAAAACAATCTGAAGCCAGAGTACATTCTGCAATACACTGTTACATGACCACAAGGTGGCTCCAAACACCAAAACATGTTATTTCCCCATGGACAAGTGAATACACTTTAACAAGAAATATTAGCAGCAATTCACTCTATAAATGGTCAGTACTTCAAAAACATAAATTCATCTCAACCTTCTGATAAAATTTCTAAGTCCAATTTATGTTGCTTTAAGCTTCAGGCACTCAAAATGACACACCAAATGGCTGAAACATCTTCAAAGAATTTGAAAGATCATGAAAGGAAAGAATTGTTTCTCTCATCTGTATAAGTAATTAGTCAACAATATTTCTTTCCCAAGGTTTTAAAAATTTTTCCTCTAATTTTCCACAATTTATTTTCATCTTATTTTCAACTAAATGAAATAAAAACATGTGCAAGTTAATGAACTTTGTAGTGTAATTAAATAATTTTTAAAATAAAGAGAAATTATATTTCATTGGTTAGCACTAAACAGACCTAATTGTAAAAATGTATATTTTAGATATCAAATATACTAAATTTAAATGTCTTTAATAATAATAGAGTACTTTAGCCATCCAGATCAATCAGTGATAAAGTTAAATCGATTACACAAATAGTACAGTGAAGTAAGGGGAAAAATGTTATTAAATGATGAAAATATTTAATAAAGATAACAATAGAAATACCGTAGTTTTGATTAAACATATGTTATATGACTAAATACAAAATTAATATAAGTATATAGTTAATGTAAAAATGAGAATTGTATCTATCATGTTCATTAATTTATGTGTGTGAACTAGTTTTAGTAGTCTCTTATTGTTCACCTCATTTTGAGAAGTTGGTGCATAATCTTAAGTGTTAAGCATGTCCTTTAAATTAATTTCTAAAATAAATATATTACTTATTTCTGAGTTACAAACAAAAAACAAAAATTGTGATGTAATCCTGGATTTTTAAAATGGCATTTCTCAAAGAAAGGTATTTGTGGGACGCACATGAATGTATAGTTCATGGCTTCAATGTCTTGGACTGTTCATGTAATAGAAATCATTCCAGATCCCTTTGAAATTATCATCTAAAGAGAGCCACTAACAGGAATGAAAAATCAGAAACAGAGATTTTAAATTTATCTTCATATCTCCTTGGATATATGAAGTGAAAAGAATGAATTTTCTAAACCAAATCTGTTAAATTTTTCACACTTTGCAGTAGGCTCTCTATCTTCATCAGATAGCTTCAGGGACCTAGCCTGAAGATCAGTTGCCCACTGACCTTTTATCTTGAATAGAGATTGTAGAAGTATTCTTGAGATTTATAGGTATCACAACTTTAATGGGATTATTTCTGTAATGCACTGCCTCTGTTCATCATTCTTTTCCTAATTCTCATTACTCTGACCTCAAGAAGGAGAATCTATGAAAGGAATCATTACTGCAGTGTATTCAGAAATGGCTCATGTTTCAGCTGAGTGAGTTTATGTGGCTTATGGCACTCACAACTGTTAGTCTCCATCTTTCTAATGCTCTCTCCCTCCTTTGTCCTCGTCTTAGGTCCTTCACATCATTTTCAGAATTCATATCCCTTAATTCCCTAGTCCATTCAATGATTATATGAGAACGCAATTTAAGTTTTCAGGTTACTTTCCACTCTAAGTAAGTGACATTTTCACATTCATTAGGGAACAAGGATATTTATAACTATTATATATTGAGCCCTTTCCAGTTACAATAATAGATGGTATGAGCACTTTCCAATTATAATAATAGGTAAATTAACTATGTCCTTGGAAATTTTACTGTTCAAACTCTCATTCCCCCCACCCCAAAATGAAATGATAAATTTATAATGTTCTTATATAACTAGAGAAATAATCAGATTTAAGACCTCAAGAACTCTCTTTAATTCAAGGACAAAATTATTATAACATTGCACAAGTTAACTTATTTAAAAATTGAACATATGTAGCCCAAATCATGCCATATGCTATGTTTAAAATAAAACACACAAAGTGAAAAAACAGGTCATATGAATTTATATATAATGAAAAATAACAATAGTAGGTAACTTCAGAACACCTATTGTGTGTCAGGTATTGTTACTTGACTTCCCACTTACTGCTTTTTTAGTCTCCACACCTGCCCTATTATGTAAGCACAATTATAAATCTTCTTTTACTGATAAAACTATCACTGATACTAAGTATAAAATAATGGTAAGTAACACAGGCAGGGATTAAACCCAGACAGTCTGGTACCCGCAGTCCATTTTTTATTCATCAGAAGTCCTTGTGAAAGCATTTACACTAGGGTCATAAGATTCATCTCACTGCTTCTGGAGTGAAGCCTTATCACTCCATAGTCTCCTTATTAAAATTGCTTTAGAATATTATATAGAAGAGACTTAGAGTAAGAAAATGAGAATCTCAGAGGCTTCTATGGGGTACACATTATCATTACTTGGGGAGTATGGAAACTGCTTTTCATGAAAAATTTTAGCAACAGAATTTCAAAGTACAGTTGACCATCAATTCATACATTTTTTTATATACTCGATGTCTGGGATGGGTATATTAATCTTAACTTTAAACCCTTGTTTTAATCCATATAGTTTCCCATTTGCATATAAAAAGATAGTTAGCTATGGCAAATTTTAAGTAAGCACCAATCACCAACCAAGGAGCTGCTTTTGGTTGAAGTATCAATCCAGAACCTGCCCTCAGGGCTCCATGGAATACATCAAGCTACAAAAAAATATATCTTGATCCACACTGCTAACCCAGTCTGTTATTTTCTTTAAAAGATATAATATGGCTTTGTATTCATTAATACATTTTTTAAAAAGTACAGGTGAAGTTAGATCTCATATTATTTACTTTAAAAGTACCTAGTGATTCTTCTTATATTAATCAAAACTGGAATGTAATAAGAAGTCCTATAATTATCTATTCAATTCTTTGCTATGACAGAGGTCTCTCTCTCTCTCTCTCTCTCTCTCTCTCTCTTTCCTCACCTCTCACTCCATGCTATTATCTCTGGCTCCTTGAATGGCATCTTCATTATGGCAGGCACTTAAAGCCAATTTGGAAAATGAATTAATGTAATAATGAATGAGTGAAAGAAGAGATTGGGAAGTTTCTCCAATGGTACATAAGACTTAGGGATTACCCAATGATGTTCTACTATCTACTTTTACCACAATTCCATGAAGATTGAAATTTGGAATATAACTACTGATATTTGTTATACTTTATATTATATTTAATTATTAATATCTCACATTAGAATTTGCCTCCCCTCAAGGATAAAATTTACATTGAATTCATCATCACATCTTGGGATGTGACAAAAAAGGAATGGCTCATAGTAACTTCTAAAAGGAATGAAATTACTTAGAAGAGACAGAAAATCGAGTAAGTTACTGATAAATGCTAAGAAACCATTTAAATTTATAATAGAAAATGCAAATGGAGGGCAACATGGTGGTTTAGCAGATTAAGCCATCACTTGCTACCCTGGTATCCCATACCAGCACCAGACGAGTCCCAGTTGCTCCACTTCCAATCCAGCTCCCTGCTAATGGGCCTGGGGAAAACAGAAGATGATCCAGGACCATGGGCCACCGCCACTTATGTGGAAGACGCAGAAGAGTCTCCTGGATCCTGGCTTCAGATGTGCACAGCTCTGGCTGTTCCAGCCATCTGGAAAGTCAAAAAGTGGATGGAAGATTTCTCTCTCTCTCTCTATGTATGTGTGTATGTATGTGTGTGTGTGTGTGTGTGTGTATCTAAAACTCTGACTTTCAAATAAATAAATAAATCTTTAAACAATTTTTAAAGTAAATAAATAAAAATAAAAATAGAAAATGTGAATGCAACCGTATAATACATGCAAAATCCAGTAATATATCATAGCCTAATTTCAAATAATTACTTATGACTGTGGATTTTGCATTATGGTAGCCAGCAAGTACTAACGAAAATTGAAAATTTCCAAAAGATTTGTTGAGAATACCAGTTTATATGCAAAGTGTCAGTTTACTTTAGTGAAGTAGAAGCATCTTCTCATTCAAACATTTTTCCCTCTTAAGAAACTGACTTGTTCTAGCTTCTCCCTATAAAGTAAATTAGTGTCCTTGCCCTCAATTCAAGATTATATGTGTCATTTCTTTTACTTGCTAGGTCCACCAAGTTAGATATCAGATTTCATGATCTATGATGGTGGAAACTTCAATTCCAAGGGTAAAACACATTAGTAAAGAAAATATTTTTCTTGCCTTAATTTCAGGGATGTTTCATTATGTACTTCAAAACGTTCATTAGAGTCCATATTATCAAAAATCTATGCATGGTTTGCAAATTTGTTTCTGCAAAATAATTTCATCTTGTAATCTCATTTTCCATAAAGTTCTTGATGTACCTTGTATATATTTAGCATTGGTAACAAATACTTTCATCTATTCCCAATTCAATGAAGTTTTGCAAATTAATAAAGTCTATATGGAACTACCTAGGTATTAACTCTTAGAAATCAAGAAATATGCTTCAAAACGTACACTAGTTAACAGAGTAGAATTTCTTGGAAAAAAGTAGAAGTCTCTTTTTTATGGCATCCATCCAATAAGTTCTATGTCAGTAGGTGGGAATATCATTTATTTTTTGTAGAAATTCTATAGCTAACATCCACCTCTCAACCAGCGGGGGGGTGGGGGGGGGTGGGAGCAGAAAAGTAAAAAATAAGAAAGAAAACTTGTAATAAAAGAAGGAAAAGTGCCTCTAAGCAGATGCTGCTTAGCATTTTTTTTTTTAATTTTCATTTTATTTGGAGGAAGGGTCGGGGGAGAGAACTTCTATCCTTTGGTTTACTCCTCAAGGTTGCAATATACAGGGCTGGGTTAGGCTTAAGCCAAGAGCCCAGAACTCCATCTGTGTTTCCCAAATGAGTGGCAGGAACCCAAATACTGAGCCATTATCTGCAGTCTCCTATGTTGTGCATTAGCAGGAAGCTGGATTGGATGCATCAGTAGCCAGGATTCTCACCAAACACTCCCACTGAGATGTGGTCATCTCAAGCAGTGACTTAACTGCTGACCACAGTTCACTGCTAGCATTCAATTTGTAACTAGTCTCCAGAAGAATAACTGAAACCTTGGTTGAGGGGGCAGATAAAAAATACTTTCCATAATTTCCTGTTGATGGGTAAAATCTTTTTTCAAATATAGTTCAAGCCTACAGAGGAGAAGTAGTTTCCAGCTTATCAAGATTTAGAAAGAAATGTTTTTTAAAGTGAAAATATTACACTTGACTAGTTAATGGTTAATCATTGTATACTTGGTATCTTTATTTGATAAAATAAGTTGTCACAACTTTATTTTACTTCAGTAATTTATTTTCTTTATATCATCACTAAAGAAAATAAATATCAGACTTCTGATTTAGAAAGAACATAATTCATATGCTTTATTTAAATCTATTAAGATCTTAAAGGTTTACTTAATTTAAAGCAAATAGTTTAAATAAAAATAAATGATTAACATACTTTAGAGGTTGATGATTTACATGGTAAATACAAAAACCTTAAAAATCCTCAGAGACTTCAAATATTTTTAAATCCACCTAAGTATAAGACTATTAATTTAAAGTTTATCATTAGAAGTCATATTATATTGAAACAGTAGGGAGCCTGATTTAAATTAGAACCTCAGTTCAAGAATTAAGGAAACAGCCATTGTTTCTAAAAATCCCAGAAGTTACAATGGCTTCAAAGAACTTCTTTAACTTGATTTTGATAGAGACAAAACTACATGAAAAAAAGAATCATTTGCATTTTAAAAGCTCATGTTCGATTATGCACAATATTTAGGATTATGTTCTCAATATTTTCCAGTTACCTACACAAATATGTTGTTTCTCATTTACTCAGATAACTGTACCAGTGTTCAATTTCAATACTTACACCACCTGCAATGCCAGCATCCCATATAGCCGCAGGTTCAAGAACTGGCTGTTCCACTTCCAATTAAGCTTCCTGCTAATGTACATGAAAAACCTGAGGAAGATGGTCCAAGTACGTGGGCCCCTGCACCCACATAGGAGATCTGGAGGAAGCTCCTGCCTCCTGGCTAAATCAGTTGGGGCAATTTGGAGAATGAACCAGCAGATGGAAGATCCATTCTGTCTGTCTGTCTGTCTCTCTCTCTCTCTCTCTCTCTCTGTAACTTCCAAATAAATAAATAAATCTTTAAAAAAAATACACTTGTACATACTATACTAACTGTAGAAAATTACCATGATTCCTCAAATAAAACATCTACTATATTTAGTAGATTACTATATTCAGTAGTTTATTTTAATTTTTCACACACTCCACTTAACTTGATTATTGCAGTTTGTTTCCCACATTTTCAATTGGAAACAAAAAGAAGCAGTGGTAATTTTTTAATCCACAATAACTAGAATAGACATTTGCTCACTATATATCAGTTATCACTTTTAGATTACAAGCTGGGAATATTTGCTGCTTGCCAAGGAGAAGAATCAACATGTATAATGAAACACTTCTTTCTGGAAGCATGTAATTTATGTTCAATTTATTTTCAAAATAAGGGCTGTCAAACTATTTCAATTTCCTTTCGTACAGTAAATCAACACAGATTCCCAATCAATAACTGATGTGCTGAGGATAATAACTTATGTCTGTGCATCCAACATTCTGATAATTTGCAGAATTCATTTCATTAAAAAAGTGCTGAATTTCCATACTTTGCTTGCTGGTGCAGTAAACTGTAATGATGTCACTTTCAATACTTTTTGAAACCTCAGTATTATAGTATCTGTATGAATTACTTTCATTTTAAGGGCAAGTTCCAACCAAGTGACTGCTCATATACTTTATCCTAAATGCAAAGGATAATTTAATAAACTCAATGTATGATGTGGCAGTTGATAGAACACAGGCCACAAAACCCACAAGATTTATAGAACAATAATTTCATATATGACAATATTTTAAAAACACATGGAAAATTTATTCAGGGGTGTTTGTCATCAATGAAAGAGGAGTGAAAAGAAGGAGGAAAAGGAGGGAGAGGCAGGAGAGAGAGAGAGAGAGAGAGAGAGAGAAAGAGAGAGAGAAGTTCCACTAAAATTAGGAGGACCAGCAGAGCTCTGAAGAGTTTAGACATATCATCTAATGCTGAATTTCCTGTTTGAAACAATGTTGTATGATATATCTAATGGCCTATTGCTTGCTCTTGTCCTGAAGCTTGAAATGCCATTTAACTTTAATTTATATCACTGCAGCATGTAGAATATGTAGAATCAAGATTTCTTTCTTTAAAAAAATGAAAATTGAGATCACATGATTTATTAATGTGCTTTATAATGTTACTTACAAACTCTTTAAGGATCCCTTCGCTGTAAGGGATTGCTACATAAAGGCATTTCCACCCCTCACAGGCAGGCATTTTCAAGGAATGCTACATATTGTCAAATGTAATCTTATTTTACACAATCTTATTTAATTTGCAGCTTTCCCTTTCTTTAACTCCACTTCCAATATGGCTAACGTTAACTAATGTCTCTTAGTCATATCACCTAGACTGCAAAAAAGAAATATGTGACAATAAAAAGACTTGGTGAAAATATAGCACATTCACTCTTAGAAAAATCGAGCTCCTCTTTTTCTGAGATATTGCACAGATAATACAAATGAAGAAAAAAGTTGTAATGAAAAACCTGCCATATTCTTCACCTGTTCAATGTTAATTTTTAATTACAGATAACGCATTCCTTTAACTGTGTGTCTCTTGAGTTTAGTTGGATAGAGTGATGACAAATAAGGTATACCAAAAGCAAAGACACCTAATATGCTATAGGTCCTGTTCTAGTTAGGGAAGACAAGAAAACTGGATTGTAAAAGAACTCAAGGGCTCACACTAAAATGTCAAGTGAGATAAGACACACAGCAAGAGGACAGAGGTGACCCTGATCTGAAATTGTTATCTGAGAAAACAGGCATTGCTTGCTGATTGTGTGAAATTTTCTCTTAATCATATGAAGAAAAACTCTAACATTGAACTTGCTAAATTTATTGGATTAGAAACAAGAAATGCAATATTAATCTGTTAATATGATCCAAAAGCTTTAACTAGAAAAAAATGGCAGATTTATTATTATTGTTTTAATTTAGAACTTTTTTCTATCTTTATATTTTAGATTACTGCAATGATGACAACATAAAATGTTCTTAATAAACTCATTCGTTTCAATAAATGTTGAGAAAAGGAACACAGATTCTTTTATGTCAACTTGCATTTCTCAAAGACGCATTCATAATATCATTCCTTGGTCTCTGCTTTCTTCCCCCAAAACTATCCATGGTAGATATCATGTACTGTACTTGGGACAACAATGGATTTTTCTCATTGCTCAGTAAATGGCTAACAAGAATAAAGAGATATTTTGCTGCTTGAAGTTTTTAAGTTCAGTTTAATTCAGACATGACTATTAAATATTCTGAAATTAGTAAATTGACTTTATTGAAGCTCCATTCCAGATAATATTTTTGGTTAATAACATATAGATCTAAAATTTGAAAGTGAATATCTGCATAAAATTACCTATGATTGGCATAAATAATTTTATGTGTCTCTATATTTTGTATTAGTATTTTATAAAGCATGTCTAAGGTGACAATGATATTAGAATTTAATCTGCATAGTAAAAATTATAATACTTTATAGCTTATGCTTTGGAAGTCCATGGGCTAGACTGGAGGTAGTTGGGTTTGCATCCCTGATTTGTATTAAACAATTAATATGCAACACTACTACTGATACTAACACCTGACGAAAATATGGCTCACTTTGCTGCTGAATCAGCATCATCAAAGCCAGTGTGCTCCCATGCTGCAGCCTAGTGGAATGATTTGGTATAAAAATGACACGTTCTAGGAGGACATGGTGCTGTCACTTGCTGCAAAGTAGGTTAACAAACATTAGAAATAAGCCATAGGCTCAGAAATTCCCCGGACAACACACACTTCACTTCAGTTATTTATTTACACAAAAAATTAAGCGAAGATCCATCAATTTATCCTATATTTTGAACAGGATTGAAATGTTTTGGAATTAATCTTTGTGGTTTTAAATATTCTGTTCTATAACAAGAAAAAAAATCCTACCTCTTTCAGATTCCACTGACTTCCTTAGTAATGTGCCAGAAATGTATGTCTCTTGACACATGAAATCAATTTTTTATTTATTTTTATTTTTTAAAGAAAATTCCAGTATAAGTAAAAATCTAACAGTGAAATATTAAATTGAATAACTGTATAGTTCTGCTTTTAATCAATAAACAACTGATTTTTATAAACATCAAGGAACATCACCTGGAGCATTAACCAGGCACCAAGCAATTGAAGCATTTCCTTCATACATAAGCATAGGTACATGGGTGCTCATCCAGTTACACTCTCTTCCCATCTCCATGGATTTATCTTCCCCCAAACAGCTAAGTGTATGGAATTCTGCTCTTTGATTGGAGTCAAGGAAGGCATATGCATTCACCAGGGAAGTCAATTTGTTACCAGCAACTATTTGAAACCAAAGAAGTACCTGATTTAATGCAAGCCGACATTGACTCATACTTTAAAAGCACAGTGGTAAAATAAAAAAGAAGGTGAAAGCAAATGAAAGAAGCATGTCTTTATATTTTTATCAACAGAATGGGTTTAGATTTGATGTGCCGCTAAGCCAAACTCAGGCTGTTTATACTTGTGCACTACACATCCCTTTCACCACCCCCTCCCTAAGTAGACTATGATTTCCTTATGCAACGCACATTTAAAGCACATGTGCCTCATTTAATACATACCATGTATGCAACTTATTCACCTATTCCCTGGGACACAACCTCTTCCTTTTTTCTGTCTCACTTTAACTAAAAACGAACATACAGCTCTGTCAATGACATAATATTTTCATGAAAGTTCTACTAATTAAAAATCTTCACCATACCAGACCTAAAAAATGAGCACACTGTTGCCAAGTGTTATTCCCACAGAGAAGCTCTTTTAGCTACATTTTAAAGAAAGACAGAGAGGGGGATGCTGTGCAGGTAGAAAGTCTACTAACATATGCATGGAAGTACAACAGTCCTCAGCATCACAGGGTCTGATTCCTTTTTAATATACATTTTCCAAGAAAAAGCCATGCCACTCCAAAGAACTGGAAGTAATGGATGTGCAGTTTTGGATAATAAAAGCTTTTACTGGAAAGAAGAACCACTATTAAAGGAAATAGATTTATTTTTGAAAGCAAAAGATGATAGATCAGTTTTAAAACGATGTTTGTTTTTGATTGTACCTGTAGACTCCCCTTTTTAATAAGAAGATAATTGATTTTTTACCATAGGGAATAAAACATTTTGAGAGTCCTGCTTTTACCCATACTTACAGTGCTATCAATAGTTACTTGTTGGGGACATGCATTTAGACTTCCAATATGCTGCATTAATTTAACACCACATAAAATATGGATTTTATTGCAGCAGAGACAATAAATGCAGCAACTGCTGACTGCATGCATTTAATCTCTCCCTCTTTATCCCCCCCCCAGACTTCTGACTCAGATATAAAATGTGAATATAGGAATTATGCCTATTCTATTTCTGATGAGTGTCAATCTGTTGTATTTATGTACATGCTTAGTGACCATTGACAGTTTCAAGGAATCTGTCTTCTGTCTGTCATTTCTCTTTATACCGAGTGTACAATGAACTATGACTATGAAGATGTGCAGAGTGAATCCATTCATATGGAATGCAAAGTAGTGTTCGATGATGTTAGAGTTCACAGCAACAATGCTATCTCCTAAACTGATTGTTAAATCAGGATGAAAAGTATGAACATGACAAAGTACATTCCATAAAATTCTTAGCATTTGTTCACAGTGAATTAATTCACAAACTCTAATGCCACACTGTTGAGAAATATACATACGATTTATCCAGCTTCACGATACATATATATATATGATATTCAAAGCAGTTGTCGTTAAAAATCTAACATACAGATTTCTGTGCTTATTTATGTATTAAAGATAATTATTTAAAAATAATCGCTGAATACTACTTAAAAGCAAATATTCTCCGACCAGGACAAGAAAACCAAAGACCTTAAAGGAGTTAAAAGAAAGGAGGTGAAGTCTTCCTACCTTTTTTTTTTTTTTATCAGCTTCTGGATAACGGAAGTTGGTTCCAGCCAAAATAACCCCGGAGAAATGGTCACTATGTCCCCTTCTTGTTTGTTTTCGGCTGTTATTTTCTGTCTCCGATTCGACTTCAATCTAACTCAAGCTTTCTCGCAGCATCACTTTTAACTCTGGACGCCAGGGAACCGAAGAAAACGGGGGCGAGCTCTCTCTCTGATTGGCTTTCATTCAGTGCTTCTGATTAAGGGAGGAAAAAAAAAAAAAAAGCGAAAGGGGGAAAAAGCCCTTCCTCACCCGGAGAGAAAGGTTCTGCTGATAGAGCCGCGGCGCTCGCCATGGGAAGGTTAGAGACTGGGGAGCGCTGGCGTCTGCAGCTCACAGCGATTTGCAAGTGAATGCGAGGGGCGGGCGCTCCGCGAGCAGAGCTGTGCATGAAAGGAGTCCCCTCCCCCGCAGCGCAGAAAGGCGCTCTGTTTCCAGGGAAGGTGATCAGCCCCGCGCGTTCGCCCGCGTCCGGAACCCAGGCTCGGGGACGGCGCCGCGCCGCGCACTTCGTGGGCAGAGATGCTCCGGGCGGGCGTGAGCCTGCACCGTCCTTAGCCCCGACGAGCAGCCTGCGAGCCTGCGGATGCCCTGCCCGGCTGACTTCTGCTGCGGCTGGACGTGTGTGTGTGTGTTTGCTTTTCAGGGAACTTTGTTTTCTCGATTCTCCAAACGCCTTTTTGTTCGTTTGTTTGTCTTTTGGGTGTCATGGGAGAACCTGCCTCGCTCCTCCTTTTACAATGTTCCTGAGCCAACCTTGACGCGGTCTCACTGGCTTCGCATGTTCATATTTTGTGGGTAACATGGGACATGAACGATTGAAGTATGTAACTAATGCTGCTCAGATACTTAGGCTTTGGACTTGACGCAATCTCATTTGTTTTCTTTTTAACTTTTTTTTTTTTAATCCAAGAAATAGCAGTTTCGTGCCCAAATAATTGTGTGACCAGATGTAAATACCTCTGGATGGTTCTAAGTCTCAGCCATCTGACAGTCCATCTCCAATCTAGCTCCACATTGAGTTGTATTCATCCAAAACCTTACCAAAGGATGTCAGTATAGCTCCACAAAATAATTACAAGAGTTACATTTTTCTGGCTATGTGTTGATTCCCTTTCCAAGTGCCATCCATAAATAAATAATATACATATGAATTACAGAAATAATTCTAAAGCTGGAGCAAAAATTAAAATGATGGTCTTCTCCAACTGTGACTTTTTTTTTCCTCTTCTTTCCATAGTAGATAATCAAGTTCAAAATGTTAAATGGCTTGTTTGACAGCTAACTAGTGACAAGGTTAATACTACAATATCAGATTCCTACTTCCAGGTTAGTGCTTTCTAGATGCCACAGTGCCTCGTGGAGACTTATTTGGTCATTGTATCATTAGGCCCATTACACAATCAACACACAGAAAAGGAAGCAAACTCAATCTTAAGAAGCCAGAGTAGTGTAGACTATGATGAGGCAAGGAGATAAAGTTAGATCTCAAACAACTTTTAGTTAACCAAAAGGTTATTTTATAATCCATGTTAATAACTAGCCCTTTATTTGAATATACAAATAGTTCCACTTAGCTACATGGTATTTAAAATAGAGTTAATTTTACAGATGAGGACAAGATTTAGAAAATTATAATGAGACTGTTAAAGTTTTGTGTTTCTAGAGCTAAAATTCCAACAGTTATCTCTGGATCACTTGCCTATGTTTTCAAAGAGTGCCTAAATTTCAGAGTTAGAGCAAAATATGAATTCCACATTTTTCTGTAATGTAAGTATTGCTGGTAATATGTTGCATGTGTGTACTCAATATGGCACTGCCATTGATGTATTAAAGTAGACTGCCAAGAGAAATTTCTGAATCTCATACTCTAAAATTATGTAGCTGCTAAGTAGATGCAGTGGGTTGGGTATGCACACACATATGCACAGGTTGTTCTCATGGTATAAATATTTGTGTGTTTGTGTTTGATGGTAATTTCAGAATAAATGATTATGTAATATGAAGAATTTTTTAACCATAGTCAAAGGGACAAGGTTGAGAAAATAACCAAACATTGATATCTGCTTTATTAATTAGAATACATGTCACAATGATGTATCCTAGATAAAATAGATTTTTATGCTTCTCTTGCATGAATTTCTGAGTTGAAATGATGGCTCTACTCCTGGAGTCATCAGAAACTCAGGCTTCTTTAGTGCTGACTCTCTTTGTTTTTAAGAAGTTGAGAACTCATTTATGGGATCCAATGTAGATCACCCCTCAATCCAATTTTTCAAAGAGGAAAAAAAACAAAGAAGAGAAAGACGTGACCCAGCAGTATGCATCACTTCCATGATCTCTTTGCCTGGATATAAGACACTTTCCCATATGCTGTTTCTAGAAAGGCTTGGATATGTAGTATTTACTCTCCACAATTATTTGTCCAGCTTAAGTCTTTGGTGCTATTGGAGAATGAGGTGCCAGAATCAGACACAAAGAACAGCAGTGCCTGTTATATCTGTGTATTTCATTGTAGCATATTTTATAAAATATTGTTTAAGAGAAAAATTTATTCTTGTTTAAAAGTAAAATTTGGTTGTAATGTCAGTGAATGGCATCTTTGAAAAAAATCTAATATTTTAGTTCTTAGAAGTTTGAAACAATTGTCTTACAGTTATTGCATTATCCGTTTTATGCTAAGGTGGTATATTTTGTAGCTGATAAGCAAAACATCTAAGCATTTCGAGAATATAGATACTTATATGATAGGTACATATATAAGCAATATATATATTACAACTCATCACATTTTTCCTTAACGCTCTCCTTAGAAAAGTTTTTCGAACTCTGGATCTGAGATTTCATGCCATTTTATTGATTCTGAGTGTTAGTAACATAAATTAAATTACAAATAGAACACTTACTGTAAATTAAAACCTCTGACAATGGATTTTGTTTCATTAAACAGCATCATTTTAAATTTCGACCTTTATTTCATTCTATTTGGGGGTTAACTTGGGATTCTGCAAGATTTTTCTGAGTTTTCCTTGCAAATCTTATGTAACGTAGTCCTTCAAGTTAGATAAAGCTTTCTGTAGTCATCAATATTAGGAAGTGGTATCACATGGGAAGTGAAATGATTGAAAATGTAGAAGGATAGCTAAGCTCTGGTTAAGTGGAATGAAAGGGTCAGCCCCTAACTACAGTGTCTCTCAGTGTAAAAAGAGATTGCTTGTCCATTCTAGGAAAATATCTTATTCTTAAAGTTTTAGTATAAAATTTTTCACACATCTTCTAAAACTAAGCATAAAATAATACAGAAAATTCCTTAGTGTAATTACAAAACACTAAGGGAGGTGAATATCATTCTGTCATTGTTATAGTAAGAGGCCTTATGAGGGCCTATTGCTGCAGATGATAAAAACCCAGGTTGTTTAAAATCAACTAAATAAAACAAACATCCGTTGTAGATTATGTAATTTTATGTCTGAAAGCTGTCATGCTGTTGATAAACAATAAGCATACATCCTTTAGCTGTCACTTGCTGCACACATATTCTTTAATATGGTAGATTCCCAACCACCCTCCCCTGGAGTCATTTGAGTGTTATGAGAGATAACATCAATTTCCATTTTCTCTTAGGAAGCCTATGGGATCTAGGTCTTTCTCTATGACGATTAGGTGAGAATAGAGAATTCCACATTACTTTACTCTGCATAGATGATGTTGACAGAAAAATTATTTGTCATAGTTTATCTAAAAACATTTTTTTCCAATCTCTTTCTATTCCGTGTTACTGGATTGTAGAGGGAGGCCTGGAATTTTTTTTTTTTTTTTAATTACATTTCCCTTGCAGGTAGTTGTAGGATGTGAGTTCAGGGGTGATTAGCTTTTAGTTATTCAGATGTCCTCATCCTACTTAGAAGCCAAGTTCAGTAAGGACAAAGGCTAAACCAAAGCAGTAATTCCACTACCTTGAGAAGTAGCTGTGGAATGATGGTTTTGCAGGCCTCACCATTACTTTAAGGTAATGTTGGGCAGCTTTCTGGACCACAGCAATGGTTGTGAGATTCTAGAGAGAGTCTTCTCAAAATTCACCTGTACCTTCAGTTTTTATTCATGGAGTAAACAACCTATCATTCAAAAAATGAATTAAGAGTAGGCTAAAATAGCTGGAGGGACTTTTTTTTTTTTTAATCTGCAGCTTTACTTACTTCTACTCTGTACCTATATCTCAACATTCCTTAAGTCCTGAAACTTGGGAGTGGGAAAATTGTGGACAGAACTAAAGAGAAAAATAAAGTGTCAAATAGTTATGGGTGTTCCTTTCTGCAAGCCACCATTCTCCTGAATGTTAGGGACAAATGTCACTGCTTGGTCATTTTTTTTAACCTTCTTAGGTCAAGTGAGTCAAATTGCTTGACTCTTTTGTGTTATTTTTAATATCAAAATTCTGGTGACTTATGAAATGATTATGAGTAAATTGAGTTCTGTCTTCTGAGAAAAGCAAAAAATAAAATAAAATAAAAATAGATCGAATAATTCTTATGTTGAGTGAAAACTAAATTCTTTTTTTTAAGATTTATTTTATTTATTTGAGAGGCAGAGTTACAGACAGATAGAGTGTGAGACAGAGAGAGCTCTTCCATGTGTTGCTTCACTCCCCAAATGACTGAACCGCCAGAGCTGAGCAGATCTAAAACCAGGAGCCAAAAACTTCCTCTAGGTCTCCAACTTGGGTGCAAGGGCCCAAGCCACTGCTTTTCCAGGTCATAAGCAAAGAGCTGAATTGGAAGAAGAGCAGCCAGGACGTGAATGTGAACTCAGTGAGATGAGGGCAGCAGGTGGAGACTTAGCCTAGGGCGCCACAACAGCCCCAAAGCCATTTAATTTAGCATATTTTCTACTTTCTCCCATTTTGTCACAAAGGACAGAATTTCCTTCTTTTTAAAGTTGTATGATGTTTCAATTGTTTATTTTTACTACATTTTCTCTATCCATTCTTCTATTGATAGCCTGCTTCCCCATCTTGTCAATGGTAAATAATGCTGAAAAATATATGAATGTAGGTTTTTTTTGGGGGACTGATTTCAATTCCTTTGGATATAAAACCATAAATGGGATTGCTGGATACGATGCTTTGGATGTCGTTTGTCTGCCAAGGATTCAAGTGCTGGGAGACCTGGTTCTCAGTGTGGTGGTATCATGAGGTGATCAGACTTCTAAGATGCAGGGCATGAGTGTAAGATGGTTGCATTTTCAAGGACATCACTCAGAAGGTGTTAAGCATGATCTCATGGAATTCATTCTCTGGAGAGTGAGTTGTTATGAAGGAACCAGCCTAGTCTTTGAATCTCTCTCTGGGTTCCTGTTTTAACATGTGATCTCTCCCTCTTTCACATGCTCCTACCATTGTGCCATCTGCCTTGGGAGGTAGCCAGCGCCTCTTACTCGGGACAGGGATTGGAGTTGCCATGCTCTTGGACCTCCTTGGAGAGTGAAATAAACCTCTTTTAAAAAATAAAATAAAATGACGGATACAGCCGCAGGTATTTTAGTTGAACTACACAAAATATACTAATGCATTGAATCATATGCTAATTCTATTTTTAGTTTTTTTTTTTTCATGGAAGCTTTATATTACTTTCCAAAACAGCTAGACTCATAATGTATGATCTCACTTATAGGCATAATATATAAAAGTCAATCTCAGAAACAGAAAATAGAAATGTGATTACCAGAGACTGAGGGTGTGGGAGGTGGATCATAGGGAAAGGGAAGATTTTGGTGATCCAAGGGGACACAGTTTCAGTCATGTTAACCACAATTAATTGTAATGTATTGCACATTTCAAAATGAGTGAAAGTTTAGATTTTAAGATTTGCAACTTTTTTCACCACATACATGCACACACACACAATGGTGGACATGTTCATTAGTTTGAATAAACCTTTCTACAATGTATATGTAAATTAAGAAATTCAAATTGTTCCCCAAACAATATATGTGAGTATTTGTTAATTATAGCAAATAGCTACTCCTTCTCTTTAGGCACCATAACCACATGCATCATGTAGCAATGTGTGGTTAGAGAGACTATGGGTTCCAAATGAGTAATGAGAGGCTGAAGGTGAGAGTATTAGATAAGGAACTTGATGTTCTTACTTCTGTGGTAATGGACTAAGAAGTATACTTAATAAAACCAATTTAATATAATCATTCTCATGATTTTTAATCCAAAATTCATTTTAAATCAACAGAAAGATATCAAATATCTTTTCATAATTTTGCATCCACACATTGACCATTACAAATATTAAATAATTTATGTCCCTTAGGCAGTTATTTTGGTCTTCATTTTTTGTCTTCCTCTCTTACTATTCAGATGGTGAGGAAGATTCAGTAGGGATTTTTGTTTTCAAATATCTATTCTTTAATGTGCTTGTACCTTTAACATTTCTTCTCTTTTAGCCTTTCTTCTAAATGCCTGGAAATGTTCTTTACTCCTACCTAGAGCCCAGGCAGAAATATCCCTCTAAGCTTATGCAAACTGGGAGGAATGAGGCCAGTTTTCCAACTTTCTCCTTCATGCTGAGTTTTATTCTTGCCTCAGGATGCACACAACACGTGGTCACCCCAATTCTTAGGAAAATTCTGAAAAGTGGCTGGGAATTCTATCTCTAGAACTAATTTCATGAACTGGAACAATGAATCTCAAAAAATCCAGTAACCAGTAGTACTAGATTCACATGGGAACTTGTTTGAAATGAAAATTCTTAGTTGTCATCTCAGACCTAACGAACCAGATACTATGGGAGTGGCCGACAGTCCATGTATTCAAAAGTATCAAGATGATTCTGATAGTTAAAATTTGAGAACCTGCAATAATGACAGTAAATCAGTCTAGAAAAGAAAGAAACCCCGGATTAAAACTCATGGAATGCAAATGAGAGATGTGTTTATTCCATCTCTTGTTTATTTTAACACATATAATATAATGCAGAATCACTTCAAAAGATAAGGCTGTTTATGAGATTGTGGGTGAGAACTATAATCGTGATCCTAGCTAAATAAGGGTTTAACCGTCTAATGAGAGAGACAGATATGAAAACAAGTGATATACAAAAGTTAGTGATGGGGGAGAAAGAAATGAATGTTGCCAAGTATGTGATGAATGTAGACATACTTACTCATGAGGTTTCAAAACAGAGCACCACAACTGTGATGAATGTCAGCTTTGGTTTTCATTTCAGCAATCAGCACGCTAAGAGAAGGGTGGCAGTGAAAACCACAAGGCTGTGACGCTCTGTGCTAGCGCAGCAGGTTGACAATACAAAGTCCCACCAGGGCTGGCAAGAGAACAGACCAAAAGGAGGAGGGGCTCCAAACTGTTTTCTTATAATCTCCATTGATGATGGTAAATTGCTTTTCGTGCAAATGTCTGTTCTTTTTCCAGTCCCTCTTGTAATACTGCTTTCCCTGTGAATCCTTAGCATGAAACATTATGGAATAGAGAGAATGAGATCATCAGAGGAAAGAGGAGGGGAAATGCTATAAAAAATTCTAAAACTAAAAGAAACCAAAATTTCTGGCATCATTTTTGTCATGGCTGGCTTCATGGGTGTGCACCCCAAATAACTGCATAGAGTCCCTACTCTTGGTTTAATGTGTTATTGTTGCATTCTTGAATTTCTTAACATTTTTTGAACAAGCAGCTCTACTTCTTCAGGTTCTGTGGTGACACAAAATTTTGCAACCAATCTACTATTGACTGGATGGCACCGCTGATGCAGTATGACAGTTCCCATGGGCCACAAAGGTCCCATCACAGGTATGTGTTTGAACAGTAATCAATGTTGACATTCAATAGACAAACACATTGATAAATCTGTTAGTCATTAGTAAACAAAGACTACCAAGTGTACTTGACTCTCATTAAGCTGTGCCTGATTCTTTCTAACATTTGATCCCTAGTGTCGAGGCACTAGCATAAGACCTCCATGAAATCAGTAGGTAAAGTTTTTTTTTCATGTATTCAGTTTGTCATTATCCAGCAAGGTGTCAAGCAGAGCCAATGTGTCAGATGTTTGCTGAGCAGTGGGAATGTGATGGTAATTGCTAGTTTACTTAGTTCTCAACCCACAGAGCTCATATTCTAGCAGGGAAGAAATATCATTTAATCATATAAATGATCACACTTTTATTTGTGGTGATAAGCATTCCGAAGGAAGGCAGTTATTTTTTATTGCTGCTTATAAGGGTTCTGACCTAACTGAGGGAAAGGTAAAGGGAGGGGATGGAAAGGGGGCAAAGAAGTTTCCTTGAGGTGTGGCTAAGGGTAAAATCAGAAACATGGCAGAATATCCTTTACTCCAATAACTTTTAGAAGAAATAATTTTGTGTGTTGTCTAGTAACATTTAAATATTACCATTCTAACAACTGATTGGCCAAGAAATACATTTAGATTTCTGTAACTAATACCACATTAGATATTCAATTGATCAGACATATTGTGCATGTAATATTCTCCTAAGTTGCTTATGAGCATTTTACTCCTGCTGAAGCACATTGGAAATGAACAAAAGAGACAAAGTAGCACAATGTGCTATCTATGAAAATGTGCTATTAGTGAAAATACTTTTGTGCTCTTTGATTTAAAGAGTTTTATTTTTAGATATAGACTTATGGTTCACAATTTTCTTCATTTAAGAAATGGAATATCCAAGATCTCAAACTAAGAACAGTTTCTTACCATTTTATATTTCTTTTCATATTGCAATTAAAGCAAACAGTTTGAAAGTCTTTACCAAAAAATGCACAATCAAAAGCAAATTCTTGATAATTAGTCATTGGTGGTTAAATTATTGCCTACCTTAAAATATTTTCTAAAAATGTTAAAAATTAAATACATCAAATAATAAGAGTAATCATTTGTGAAAGTCCTGAGTTTGTTTTTGTAAACCCTGCTATAGAAGTAGTACATTCAAAAGGTTGATCTTTATCAGTTTTATTTGTGTAATTTGTCATCAGGGCGTCTGGTTAAACGTTCCCCATCCCCCCAAAAAGACCAATATTTGAGAAAAGCTAAGGAACATCACTACTACACAAATAAATATAGAATTTCAAATATAGGGAAATATTTAAGATGCCAAATCATCAGTGACTTTTGCTGTCAGCACATATAGAATACATATTTATTTTAAACCTTTTAAATGTGCTTATACAGGCATGGCGCTTTGAATATTATAGTTTTCATGTATGTTTAAGGGCCTTTATTATTACTTTTACTTATCAAAAAGAATTCTTTCTTGCATTTCCATCCTAAGCTGCTTTTCTTGCTTGCTTTTATCTCCCTTTGCTAGCCTTCCAGACTTATTTCTCATTTTTATGTAAGTTTGTGCTTATTATGGTATTAGTTAGGTGTTTTTTGCTCATAATATAGTGGTCTAAGATTTGGAGGAGAGAGTAGCCTTGTTGGTAGAGGTGTGTGGGTCTTAGATGATAGTGGGTCAGAAATGAGTTTGAATTGATGTCCTGGGATAGGTAGGCCTCCGAATCCTGGTTTGGCACAGGAGGTTGTTACCACAATGGAAAACTGCTTCACTCCCTAAAATCCAGGTGGAGAATAAGGTGGGGGCTATGCTAAACAGAAGTTTATGATTCATTGTCGCACTGTTTAATCCTAAAGTCCCATGTACATTCTTAAGTGTTTTTATCATTTACTTATTTGTTTTATGTGAGACAGAAAGAGCTGCCATCCACTGGCTCCCTCCCCAAATGTCCATGAGGCCATCTCTTGGCCAGGCTGAAGCTGGGAGCTGGGAATTCAATCCAGGTCTTCCACCTGGATGACAGTGACCCAGTCACCTATTGTTTATAGGATACACATTAGCAGGAAGCTGGAAGCTGGAGCAGAGCCAGGGATCAAACCCAGACACTCCAATATGGGAAATAGGGTCTCAGTTAGCATCCTCTTTTTTTTAAGATTTATTAATTTATTTGAAAGTCAGAGTTACACAGAGAGAGAAGGAAAGGCAAAGAGAGAGGTCTTCCGTTGGTTCACTCCCCAACTGACTGCAATGGCTAGAGCTGCGCTGATCTGAAGCCAGGAGCCAGGAGCTTCTTCTGGGTCTTCCACGTGGGTGCAGGGGTCCAAGGACTTGGGCCACTCTCTACTGTTTTCCCAGGCCATAGCAGAGAACTGGATTGGAAGTGGAGCAGCCAGGTCTTGAACTGGTGCCCATATGGGATGCTGGCACAGCAGGCGGTGGCTTAATCCGCTATGTCACAACACCAGCCCCATCAGTTGGCATCTTAACTGATAGGTCAAACAGCAACCCCTGTTTTTCTTAATGAATGTAATTTTTATCTGATTACAAACTTTCAATAGAAGATTTATTCATTTTCCTTAACTTAATCTATCATTCCTTTGGTGTATATGGGAGATGCTATGGTCAGTAAATGGATTGCTAGAATCAAAATCATATTAGTGTACAGATATTACTATACTTGCTTTAATTCTATTCTTATATTCAAGTGAAGCCACAAATTTCTTTCCTTATTAAGCATCATACAAACTTAAGTCCACACTGTGACAATTCCACACAATATGTCCTGATCAAAACAGGATAACAACGTTTCCCCTTCCTTGGTGTTACTTGATGATTGGGTTCCTAAAGCTCCCTTCTTCTACTTTCTTATAAAATACAAAATAGTTTATTGTGAGCTATAGTCACCCCAATACACAATGTAACACCAATAGCTTTTTCCTTCAATTTGTCTCTGATTTGACATACAGTCTTTAGTAATGTATCTGAATTTCAATATTGAATCCACTACCTAGTCATATATCTATGATGTAGTTATTGAATAAAACTGAGATTTAGTCATTCATCATTTTTTTATATTGTCAAGATCCCAAGGACTATTTTATACTATTTATATGTCTTTTCCATATAATGTAAATTTATATAAAGCCCTGGGGTGTTTTTCCTCATACGTAACCTCTGTAGATGATGCATTATTTTTCTTTCCTTCTTTTGTTTAATCAAGAACTGCTGATCTACTTCCATAGTTTCCATAGTTGCATTTGCCTTCTCTTACTCCATTCTCAAAATTAAAGAGAACAAGTATTCACATTTTCAAAAATCTCTCTCCAAGTTTTGGGTATCAATTTATGACTGAAGGATAGAATTAAAGGTACAATGGAAAATAAACCAAGCCCTCAGCTATTCTGTTTTGATTTATTGTGACCTCACTGATTAAGAAACTAGTTTTTATGTACAATGCAGAATTATTGCTGCTTTGAACACAATATCTTATTGGACAAAGGTTAAAGAAGGTAGGTCAATGTAAACTAGAGAAAGACTTTCATCACAATGGTTTTGCCTTGCCATAGAGTTACAGAATATTATTATTTTTGGTCCTGTATATGTTTCAATTCCCCAAAGAAATATTTATCTCATAATCTATGAAAGAGTAAAATAGAGCACATAATAATAGGTCCACAGGCAGCTAAAAATACAGTTTTAGCTTAGGGTTTTATATATATACATATATATTTTTTTTCCAAAAACCGAGTACACAAAAAGTGAATAAAGACCCAGATTTATTTTTCGTCTATAAACTTTATTTTTCATCTATAAACTGAAAAGCTGCAAAAGGCCTTTTAAAAAGTTTATTTATTTATATTTACTTGGAAAGCAGAGCAAGAGAGAAAGAGAGGAGCAGGAGGGGTAGGTGGGGAGTACAAAGAGGGAGGAAGAAGAGTGAATGGGTGTGGGGAGGGAGAGAGAGAAGCAAGATAGAATCGATCTCTCATTCATTGGTTCACTCCCCAAATGGCTGCAACAGCAAGGGCTGGATCAGGCCAATGTCAGGATCCAGGAGCTTAATCCAGGTCTCTTACTCTCTCCCAAACCTGAGTTCTGAAATTTTCTAATGTGTGGGACTGAAAGAAGTTAGAAGCTACGATTAATTGCTATGGGAGATTATGAGCTCAGCCTTTAATGGCTCAGAGATATTTTACTTTGCCTGTTTTGCCTTTGTTTCAGGTTTTAAAATAAGAATTAATGGATTAGTTTTGGGAGGCAGAGAAACAAAGATAGATAGACAAAAGGAGTTCCCATCAAATGGTTCATTCCGCAAATGCTTGTACAGACCTAGGCAAGACCAGAGCTACAGGCAAAGACTAGGAAATGCATCTAGATCTTTTATTTGGGTGCCAAGAACCCAACTGCTTGAGTGATCACTGCTCTCTCCAGGGTGCTTATTAACAGGACACTGAAGGTAACAGCCAAAACCAGGTATTGAACTCAGGTCCTCTGATGTGAGATTTGGCCATCTTATCCTATATTTTAATGGTAGGCTTAACTCTTACAAACTTTTCAGTTTTAAAAAGCCACACAGAATTAAGATTTAGAGCTGCCTGAAAATCTCATTCATTGCCATGTATGATTATGACCAGATGCTTTGTGAACTCAGTAATGGTATTGCCAGGAAAGTGCTTTTCATTGTTCTGAGGGGTTAATATTAATAAAATTAAAAAAAAATTGCTTTCTATAAAATTCTGAGGCAGTTTGGAAAACACTCCATATGTATGCCTTCAGGAAGAATTTCATCTAAGATAATTTATTCCAAATATTGTTTCAATTATAGAACATTACATGGCAAAATTCTACTATAAATTGATTACCATCTGATAATATCTTACATTTCTCTCGCATCTACATTTTCATTACTGGTCAATTATAAATGTAAAACTGACAAACAGTAACTCAATTCATGACATTTTTTGAGAACTGAAAGACAATATATGAAATAAAACAGTATGTATTAAATGTTATGCAATGTAAGTTTTTTTTTCCTGCACTAAATTAGACCGGCTATTCCATTTGTGGTTATATCAACAAAGTGGTTACTTGAAATTAAAAGTAAAAATGCAGTCAACTTGTTTTTAAAATGCTAAATAATTTTTTTTACCAGGTTTATATAAGTTCCACCAATTTTAGTTGAGTTAAGCAGATGTTGATTTAAGGTACATTGTGTGTCTATTCAGAGATATGGACCTGGTTTCATTTAGAAAGGTACATCTGTTGCTTAGTTAATAGTGAGTAAACCGAGATATATTTGTTTCAGAAATACTATATTAATTTCATATATTTGCAGAGCTAAAATAGCAGAACCTTGTACATTTTTATATCTCCATCTCCATCTTATTGTTAATGATAGTGATATAATGGGGGTGATGGGAAAACAGGCAAATGATTTCATCATATTTTACTTAAAAACTATGTGCTATGTTCTTTTTTTTTTAGTATTTTTGCCCTGTTCCTCAATGGCTGTGTGACAATGTGCAAGTGGCTTACACTTTTTCTTCCACCATTTCCTCATCTCTAAAATACACCAATCTCTTTTGGTGTTACATTCAGTAGTATTGCTAACAGCTCAGAATTATAGCCATCTGTGGTGAGCATTGAGGCACAACAGGTTAATGAAACCACTTCTTGCGACACTGGTTCAAGACCTGGCTGCTCCATTTCTGATCCAGCTTCCTGCTAATGCATCCTGATAAACAGCAGATGATGGCTCAAGTGCTTGGGCCACTGACACCTATGTGGGCAACCTCACTGGTGTTTTGAGCTAATGGGTTTGGCCTGGGTCAGACTTGGCTGTTGTGAGCATTTGGGGTGTAAATTAGGGGATAAGTCTCTCTCATTCTCTCCCTCTTTCTCTCTCTCTTTGGAAATTTCAAGTAGGTAAAAATAATAAATAAATATTCTTAAAATATGATGATATATGCTGTTTTAAAAATAAACATAAATAAATCTCAAAATATATTTGTAGTACTTAAAGGTTTTATAGAAATAACCCACATAATTTTTCTTATTAAGGTGAAACAGTGATATTTTCATCATGTACTTACTAATCTAGTTTGATCTTCCATAAAATCAACTGGTTTTCTAGAGTATGGAAAAGTCTTTCTGTTATTTTGGCTTGATGTATAATATTGTAATTTTCATTTCAAGAAGTCTTGAATATCAAATCTAGCTTACTATTTTTGAAAACACGTGTAAATTCTTTTAATTCTGATTTTGAAAGTGATCATGTGCATGTTAGTGATCAGCAAATCAAGTATTTAATCTATTGAAAGTGAGTTATTACTATGTCAGAATAAAATTGGAGTTTCTTCTCTTTAAGAAAGATATGTAGAGATTTGAACTGGCAAGTATTTCATTTCAATAAGAAAGAAATTTTTATCAAGTGATAGTCACGGAGCTTTTATTTCTTAGAGTCCTGAAAAAGACCTTAAATATCCATTGTTAAATTGTTCATAATAGTAAATACCATATACATAAAAATTGCCTTAAAATCAAATTATATGTATATGTATTCAACTTGTAATTACTAATTAATATGACTAAATATAATATTTAATAGTCTACTATGTACTTCCTTTCAGAGAATGAGCTAATTTTGTTAGATAACCATCATAAATGAATCCAGAAGAGAGTTTGATCTAATGATTAAACTAGTGCCTGTAAGAGTTGAACATGAGCTAAATTCCCCTGCATAAAATAAAAATCAGAAGAAGAAGACCATTGTAAACCTCTCCAAAGGGTGCTTCCTACACTATGCTGGTTGGATGTACATGTCTGATGCAATTTGGGATGGAAAATACTCTCTTGTGCACAAAGAGAACATTACTCCCATTATACTCAACAACACAATCAATATTGGTCAGGTGTGTCATGCAGAATGGGCTTTTGTTTAGGAAGATGCTAATATGTACACTATAGTACTGTGTTAAAGCAGAAATAGAGGTTTTTCAAGTACAGATGGCAGCATCTGGCTTGAATGTGTGTGTGTGTGTGTGTGTGTGTGTGTGTGTACATTCTGTACAGTTCAAACTCCAAGTACAATTACAAGAACAAAAATAATTTATCAACAACTCACTCTTATACACACATATGGCAAAAAATAAAATTAGCTCGCAAAGAAATATTTCTTAAATTTCTCTTTATCTTACCATGAATTGACCTCACGCCCTGTAGCTACCTGCAGATGCAATCTCTAAACTCTTAATACACGTCTACCTTCAAACACCTTCCAAATCCTTGTGCTGCATATATCACTCATATTTTCTGCTTTTCTTTTCCCTTCCTCATATTAATTATATACGTATTTTCATCCTGACCTGGACAATTCTAGGTGAAAGAAGTTATCCATGTATGTATCTACACAAGTAGTTAGCAGTTTGGGGCACACATATACTCTGAGAAAGAATCACACAATGCTCTTTATTTTCTTTGATCACTTCAGAAGCTAAGAAGTACCTTGGAACCTAACGCAGCAGCAAGTTAAGATTTTCTTTAATACCCACATTGAGGCGATTTCAGCATTCAGTTTCTTGGCTGTTTGTGCTTAGCACTTTGTATATATTTGAGTTTCTTTTTCTATGAAAGCTCCATTAAGTTATGAAGCATAGTGAAGTGAGTAAAAGCATAGATCTTACGGCCAACATTTTAGACTGCAAGTATTGGCTTTGCCATCAACTAGTGGTGAGATGCAACAAAGCCACGTATCGTTTGTCTAACTCATTTTCCTTATTTGTGCCATGGAGAAAACAATATTTTCCTCTTCAAACTAAATTCTGGGGAGTAAATGACTTAATTTATACTCAAGACTTGGGTAATTAATTGAAATCAAAGGGGAGTTTGTAATCCAATTTTCACCACACAGAATATGAAAATCACTTGCATTACAGAACCAAAGATTCAAACTCAGAAATGTGGGTTATTTATAATCAAAATAATCAGAACATCCTTTAGTTTCATCAATTATCAGCAGCATTTATTTTCCTTTCCTTCATTTTCAAATGTAACTTTAATGATCTGTTATCCAAGGAACAATAACAAATGGGAAAATGGCTCTTTATTACTTTGTTTCTCACCTATATGATAGTATCATATAGTATTCACCAAATAATCCAATAGCTGAAAGTCATGTTTATCTTCTTCTTCTCCTTCTCCTCTTCCCCTTCTTTAGAAAACACTGGAGCCATGAGGTAGAAGAAAAAATGAAAACAAAATATAAGTACTTAGGAAAAAAAATTTTTTTTCATTTTCTTAAACAAAATACACTTTTCCTCCTTGTAATTAAATGACAATAAAAAAAGTTTCTGTACTTACGACTTTCAAATTCAAACGTGTGCTAACTCTATCAATTATCCCCTGCATCATTTTCAGCAATTAAAAATGTATTGATCAAAACCCAGTGACTCTCCCTGAAGTTTTCATTTTGAGTCTTTACAAATCCCTGTGTTTGATTAAAATTTCATAGAATTAAATATGCACCAATCTGAAAAAAATCTTAAAAATATAATTTTATTATTCCATTATAAGAAGCACAAATGTGTCTATGAAAAAAGCTTCTTTTTTTCTTTCCACAATCATCAAAACAAGGCCTACACATTGTAGCAGTGTTGTTTTCAGCTAAAAAGGATTAGAGTTAAAAAAGATTAAAAAATGACTGCAGTGAACAGAGAGCTACGGTGAAACATAAGAGGGTATGATGACAACTAAATCAAATGAATGTTTTCAACTTCTAATCTAAATCACAAGCTGAATTTAATATGATGTTTGTGCCAACTATTTCACACTTTCACAGACACTGGGGAAGTCAGAGTCTAGGGATAGATTGCATATAATCTTATTTATTATGTATGACTAAATAAACACCATCCCATTTCTCTCCCATTATAATCTAATTACTGCAGTTCAACCATTCACCATTTAAACTATCTATATAATAATAACCTTTGGTGGGGAAAGTCTAATTTTCTTTTCCTCTAAGGAGAAATGTCTGAATTTTCCAATGTTGAGTCTTCTGTTTACTATAAGTCAGGTATTTTATCCAAGTGATTGAAGCAAATCATAAAACTGATAAAACCTAATATCACTTCAAACCAAGTTTAAAGCTTTAAAAATTATGTTTTTCACCAATTTCCCCATTTCTCATTGAACTATTAAGCCACAGTGGTATATCAAATTTGATACCATATGTGTGTCTTAAAATATCCATACAATTTTCATTATTAATACCAGGGATATATCACTCAACGTTAATATTCACAAAGTGTTAAAATTTTGTTGTTGAAGTTGTTGCAATAAACAGAAGCACAAGATCTAATTTACTTTTAGTACCCACAGCACACTGGGAAAAATAGGATAATACAATTACCCCTCTATTATCATGTATTATTGAAATCACAATATGTTTGGAACATTAAGACATGATCTTAGAGAAAAAAACATACACAGGTCAATTTTTAATCTGCAGATCACATTCGTGTATATTTTCTACAGGCAGAAGTGAGACCAGCAATTTTAAGAAATGTATCAAAGTCACACAACAAAGCATTAAGCCAGATATGCAGCTCTAGGTCAGTATAGATCTTAAGGTCTTTCAATTGCACTAAGAACTGTTTAAAAACTGACATTAAACTTTTTTGTACTTATCATAAAGAACTTTGTTCTCAAGTGGAAGTGCCATGAGTAATATATATGACTCAAAAAATGAGAACGCCAAATTAGTCAGAAAAGCAGTGCTACATCATGTTTTAATTATCATTATTAACAGTCATTGAATAATTACTTATTTGGAAGATATAATTAGATTTTATTTTTAAAAAAGTATTAAATTTTTACTTGAAAGGCAAAGTTACAGAGAGACAGAGACACAGAGAGATCTTCCATCCACTGGTTCACTCACCAAATGATTGCAACATCTGGTGCTGGGCCCATCCGAAGCCAGCAGCTTGCAGCTTTTTCAGGGTCTCCCATGTGGGTGCAGGGGCCCAAGCACTTGGGCTATATTCTACTGCTTTCGCAGGTTAAAGTAGAGAGCTGGTTCAGAAGTGGCCCAGCTGGGACTTGAACGGGCATCCATATGGTATGCTGGCACTGCAGGTGGCAGATTTTATCTACTATATCACAGCATTGGCCCCAGAATTAGATCTTACAGGAATAAAAAAAATTGAATAGTTACAGAATACTTGATTGGGCAAAGAACAATTGCATTCATTTTAAATAACACAAATTAAAGTGTACATAATGATTCCTTAAAATAAAGTGGTAAATAAAGCTTTTTTTTTTTTAATTAAAAATGTCCACATATTGATGCCTATGTTTGTATATCTACAGCAGTGGTTCAAAAAGTTTGCTAAGAAGTAGATTTAAATAAAAAGTTTATTTTGGTGGAAAAACTTTGAAATTCAGACTTCACTTTTTTCATAATAGGCCATTTCAATGCCCTTTTTTAATATCCCCATATTGCATAGATTTTAGTTTATTGCTCTCAAATAAACTTATATTTTATTTCCATTTGTCATAATCTTCTAAAGTTCTCTCATATGTATGAAAACATATAGACAAGGCTGAATTCATATTAGATTAATTTAGATACAAAATCAAATACATTTAGAATGAATTTCCAAATGTGGTGACAAACAAGATAAATTTTTATTTGAGTCATTTTAAGTATGAAATTATTTTTAAAATCAGAAAATTAGATTAAAAGATAAGTTTGTTTTTTGCAGAAACTTATTGAAATCTATGCAAAGTTTTTTTATAATATGAATTTTAATGAACATTTTTGAGGACCTCTGTTATTTGCTAGCATTTTCATTAACATGTCAATAGGAGGTTCTGATTTGAACAGCAGCACAGCTCAGTATTACCTGGCATCATAAAAATTCTCTTAAAAAGAAACAAATCTAACCTCTGGACAAAATTTAAATCAATAGAAAACAAATAAATCAACATTACCTATTTGAAGGAAGGAACCAAAAATTTCTTGGAAAGAGAAAAAAAATCAGACAACAAACTGAGAGAGTGCAATTCTTTTTTTTTTTTTTTTTTTAAGATTTATTTATTTACTTGAAGGAGTCATAGAGAAAGGGGAAGAGAGAAAGCAAGAGAGATCTTCCATCCACTGGTTCACTCTCCAGATGACTGAAAGAACCAGCGTTGGGCCAGGAGCCAAGACCTTCATTTGGGTCTCCCACATGTGTGGCCATCTTCCATTTATTTTCCCAGACCATTAGCAGAAATGCCGGATCAGAAGTGGAGTAGCCAGGACTTGAATGGGTGCCCATATGGGATGCCAATGTCACAGATGGCAGCTTTTCCCACTGTGCCAAAATGCCAGCCCCAAGAGAATGTAATTCTTGAAAGAGAAGGAGAGAGGGAAGAGAGAGAGACATACACTAAATGAAATCATTCTTCAAAAAATTTAACCTTATTTAAAGTCCTAGTCCACGAGGCATATATTGGCTAGAACTCAAGAAAATAAATGATGTCTTATTAATTCACAATGTTAGAAAGTAGAGTTATGGCCTGCCAGAGTGATCGGAAATTGAACAAAGACATTCTATATAGGAAAAATAAAACACCCATAGTGGACATTTCTGAAACTTGAATAGAAATTCCTTTATATTCTTGAGTGAACTCTGGCCTGCATATGTGTAAAAAGGATACCAAACATTGAAGCCTAGAAACTGAACTAGGAACAGATTAGACAGTTGTAGTCTCAAAATAGGAGAAGGACTTCACCAAGATTTCATGTTTATCACTGAAGATCTAAAACAAAATTTAAAGAGAAAAAAAATACCAAAAATCATCATACCTTATATTATGACTATTGCAAGACTGAAAGAATTTGCCTATAGGAAGGAGGGAAAGAAGGAAAGAAGGAAGGTATGGAAGGAAGGAAAGAAGGAAGGAAGGAAGGAAGGAAAGAAGGAAGGAAGGAAGGAAGGAAGGAAGGAAGGAAGGAAGGAAGGAAGGAAGGAATAGAGGGAGGAAGAAGAAAAAATGTATAACACCAAATTCCCATAAATTCAATTGAAAGTCAGTAATTTAATTTTAGACTAGAATATAAATAAACATATTCTTGAAAGACATAATAGAATTCAGAGTGTCTTCAGTTTACTGTATACACAATATGGTTTATAGAGAAAACTAGACTGATGTAATGTAAAATGTAAAAAAAAAAATCAGAATGAAAAGTCAAGCTGCATGGAAATTGGACACATTGATGTTAGAAGTAATGTACAAAAACTGTGGTAGGCAGAATCCTAAAGTGGCCCATCAATTAAGATTTTCTATCATAATTCCTGGTACTGCAGTGTGAGAAACTATCACACCAATGATTATGCTGTGTAACATTGCAAAAGAGATTTAGCAGAAGTAAGATTTATGCTTGTGGTAGTTAGTTTTGTGTGTCATAGTTGAGGGTATTTTGGGATGAGATTGACAATTAATTGGTTAAATTTGTGTATGTAGATCACCTTCCATGAAGTTCATAAGCCTCATCTAATATATTGAATGATGAAGACCTGACTAGAACAAAAAGCAAACAAGCTTCCCAAAGCATGGAGGAATTTTCTGGAAGATTCTGTGTCAATGGCTCTTCTGGGTCCTCCGCTTGCTGGTGTTCAGACTAGAAATGCACCACGGACTCTCCTTGATCTCAGTCCTGCTGGCCCATATTACAGATTTAGATTTGTAAACAGCTCCATAGTCACATGAGGTAAATTTTTTTTAAGATTTATTTATTTATTTGAAAATCAGAATTATACAGAGAGATAACGAGAGGCAGAGAGAGAGAGGAAGGTCTTCCATCGCTGGTTCACTCCCCAATTGGTCGCAATGACTGGAGCTGATTTGATCTGAAGCGAGGAGCCAGGAGCTTCTTCTGGGCCTCCCATGTGGCTGCAGGGGCCCAAGGATTTGGGCCATCTTCTACTGCTGTCCCAAGCCGTAGTAGAGAGCTGGATCAGAAGTGGAGCAGCCGGGACTCCACCTGGCACCCATATGGGATGTCGGCGGTGCAGGTGGCAGCTTTACCCTCTATGCCACGGTGCTGGCCCCGAGGCAAGTCTTTATAACACATCTCTTCATAGTCTGCTATATCTTATTCTACTTTTCTTGATAACCCAACCAGTGCACTAATTATAGATTCTTGAGTCTGAGTTAACCAAAATGGAGTTTAGTGAGATAGGCCCAATTTAAACACATTAACCCTTTAGAAGCTACAAGTTTGTTTTGGATGGCAGTAGAATGACTTGGAACACTTGAAGCATTTGATATAACAGTGCTGGTTTTCACAATAGAAACAGCATATTCAAGTTTTGGAGGCTTCCAGGATCTGAGGCGGTTCTCTGTAATATTAACTAGCCCCTGTTTAAGAGAGAGATAGATTTCTTGCATAGAATAATAACAATAACAACAGAATACATTAAATATAGAAGAAAATAATCAATTTTGTTTCTTCAAAGTGCAAGTATCTGGACTTCTGCTTTCAGCACAACATGTAAAACTACCTTTGTGTTTACATGCAGAAGTACAACAAACTGCAACCGAGCAGCCTCTCTTGAGTTATCAGGTAACTAACACAGAGGCAGAGTAAAGCTCTGAGATCTGGAAAGATCCGCAAATCCAGAGATTCAGAGCAGAGATCCAGAGTTCCTAGAGCCATCATAGAGAAGAATGTTTAGAAGCAATTGCAGTGTTTTCTGGAGTTTGAATGAGAGTGAGAGCTGTTAGGAACTGTGGTCCTTGTGGGCATCCACAAGTTTTTGGTCTATATTTCTCGAAATCCCACCAGATGCTCAAGAACCCCTCATGGCTCTCACAGGGAAACAAGATGATCATGAAATAGCCCAGAAGTTGACCCTGGAGGCATACATTCTAGGAAAAGATATTTTATCAAAGCCCCATCTCTTTGAGGGAAAAAAATTCCTCCCAATTCATTCCCAAAGCCTTCCTTTCTTATATGGAGGAAGAAGAGCTATGTCATAACCCAGAGACTGAAACTTAATAAAAGACCAAGATTTAATTATAACATTATGGAATACTTCCTCTTCCTCTATACCTTACCATCATACCAAGAAGGTTCTAGCAAAGCAGACTGTCTGAAGGGCACTGAAGGAATTGCACTCATAAGAATGGAGGTAAAAAAAGTCACTAGCAAGTTTGAATTTCTGTGCCCCTATAATCATAGCAAATATTAAACAAGTCCAGCTTTTAGAGAGAATATTAAAAATACTTGCATGATAGACCTATTTAGCCTTAGGTTCCAATGCCTGATAAAATACATCTGACTTTCAACAAATATTAGAGACGTACTAAAACATGAAAAAAAAAAAAAAACCTCTAAACAGAACAAGCATCATAACCAGACTTGGATATGAGGCACATGGTAGAATTATCAGATAAGGTGCAAAAAGTATCCACAGTGTATCAAGGGCTTTAATGAAACAGTGTAATATTTGTATTAGATGGACAAATCAGGAGAGATAGGATCTAATCAAGAACCAGAAGACACCTAGAAATCACAAACATTCCAAACAAATGAAGAATACTTTTGGTGAGCTCTAAGTAGACAAGACATGGATGAAGAAAGATTCAATGAATTTGCAGGTAGGTCAAGGTTAAATTCTCAAACTGAAATTGAAAGAGAAAAGAAAAAGAAAGCAAAAAACGAAAACAAAAACAAAGGAACAGAACATTCTAAAAACGTGAAGTAATTTCAAAAGTTGTGACACATGTGAAATAGAAAAGCTGAAGGAGAACAAAAAAGCAGATCTCTAAAGTAAATGTAATAATGCCAAGAACTTTCTAAAGCTAAGACAGACACTGAAGTATAGACTTAGGAAGATCAGAAAACACCCACCAAAATAAATATAATAAAAATCCCTTATACCTACATGTCTGTTCAGGAAACTGATGATACAAAGAAATACTGGAAAGCTTGAGGAAACAAAACCTTAAATAAATGAGGACAAGATTTCTAATGGAATTCTCAAAAAGCATGCAAACACTGGCACTCCAGTAGCAACAAGTACATCTTGCACTGAGATCTTGGTTCCTAGCACTATCCTCTAATAAAAAGAACCAGGACTCCTTAGAGAAATGGCTGATTTTAGAACTGGGGCAAGAAATATAAAAGATGAACCAGAAGCATCCTAAGGAAGTACTAATATATGTGCGTTTGTGTTTAGCAATATACACTAAAACATGTTTGAAATCACATGACACCAGGGAATTAAGAATTTAAGCAGCCATGCAATACAACTCCTCAGCGCTTGGAATGGCTAAAATTCAAAATCTTTATTTTATTTTTTAACTTTTATTTAATAAATATTAATTTCCCCTCATAATCAAAATCTTTCTAACATCAAATGCTGACAAAAACGTGGGACAGCAGGAGTTTTCTCTCATTACAGGTCACAATGTAAAATGGTATAGCCACATTAGAAGACAGCTTATAGTTTCTTACAAAGAAGAAGACATGCTTATGACTCAGCATTTGTTTTATATATATATATATATATATATATATATATATGTATATATGTATGTGCATATATATGTATATATATAAATGCTCAAATGATTTGAAAATATGTGTCTACCCAAAAGCTTACATTAGAAGCCTATTTGGCCATCGTAATTGGCAAAAACTAGAAGCATCCAAAATGTACTTGTATAGGTGAATGGATGAGTACATTGTGACAAAGCCATAAAGTGGAATGTTATTCACTAAGAAATGAACAATAAAGTCATGAAAAAATGAGGAAAATATAAACATGTATTGCTAAGTAAAACGAAGTCTGAAAAAGACAACACCACGTGAATCCAATTACATAATATTCTAGCTAGGACAAAACTATGGAGACAGGTGAGCAACAACTAGTCCTCAGGATTCAGAATGAATAAGGGGAGGGACAAATAGGTGGAGCAGAAGGGACATTAAGGGCAATGATGAAGGATTTGTGACATTAGGCATATGCATTTGTCAAAATTTACATATAGCTACCTGTCCAGCACAATTCGTAAACCTCAATATAATCTGTGGGCTTAATGAATAATAATGCATCAACATTGGCTCATCAATTTTAGCATATATGAAATATTAATGAAAATGTTAAAATAGGAGATCATAGGAGTTAATAATAATAGGAGTTAATAATAAGCTAAAGGGAGTAAAAGGAAAACATAAGAATTCTCTGTGCTTTCTCTTCAATTTTTCTCTAATTCTAAAACTGCCTTTTAAATAAAACTTATTCATTGCAAACAAACTAGTTAATCATAAATAAAAATAATATCAGGGGATATGTTGAAGGAACACTGTTCCGATTGAAAGATTTACTAATAGCCAAAGCCAGCACTTTTTGAAAAAGAAAACATACTAAATATTATTGTTTTGTAACCCAAAATATAAAATACTTTTATATGTTCATTGAGTCAACAGAGATAAAAAATCATTGAATAAACAATGAGAGAGAAGAGAGAAATCTTTAATGTTGAAGAATTACAAATAATTTATGAGATACTGTGAATCAAGGTGGTATCTAAGTGCTCACTCCTTACATTTGGGCTGTGTGTAGAGACTCTCTTCCAAAAAACACAGTGTGGAATGCATGGGTGGAGGGAGGTGGATTTGAATAACTTTACAGGGGAGAACCTTACATTGCTTCATCTAGGACATCAAGATCAGTAACAACAGCAATAAGTCATGTTGATAGTTTATACTCCATAATGTTATGAAAGTGCCTCTTTATTTTTATGGTCTTCCAAATATGCATGTCCCCAGAGTAATCATGAGAAAAAAGCATTAGACTGATACCACTTGTGGGCATTCTACATAATCCATGGCAAGTATTTCTCTTGACAACAGTACTGTCAGTACAAACACCTATGAAGCTGTTGCAATCAAGAAGAGCCTAAGGAGAGACCTACTAAATGCAAGATGGAATCCCTGATGAGATCCTGGAACAGAGAAAGAATATTAAGCGAAAACTAAGGAAACCTGAAAAAGCCTGAACTTTAGTTAATAAGCATGTATTGATATTGCTTCACTAATTATAACAAATGAACTATACTAATGTAAGAAATTTTGAGATTTGATTATTATTTATAGCCCTTGCTTAAACTCCCAAAGGACAGTGGCTTTTCTGCTTACTATTTGTTGAGTTATTTGATTTTGTGGAAGGTTAAGCTTCTGATTATAAAGTAAATTGAAATTGTGTCATTGTACAAATTAAAAGAAAAATAAGAAATGAAGGAGAGAAGACAGGAACAAGGGGGGGGGAGGGTAAGGTGGGAAGTATCTTTATTTTCTTAAAACTGTGTATAGGCCGGCACCACGGCTCACTTGGCTAATCCTCTGCCTGCAGCGCCAGCACCCTGGGTTCTAATCCAGGTCGGGGCGCCAGATTCTGTCCCAGTTGCTCCTCTTCCAGTCCAGCTCTCTGCTGTGGCCTGGGAAGTGCAGTGGAGGATAGCCAAGGTCCTTGGGCCCTGCACCTACATGGGAGACCAGGAGGAAGCACCTGGCTCCTGGCTTCTGATCGGTGCAGCGTGCTGGCCGCAACGCGCCAGCCGTAGCAGCCACTTGGGGGTGAACCAAAGGAAAAGGAAGACCTTTCTCTCTGTCTCTCTCTCTCATTGTCTAACTCTGCCTGTCCAAAAATAAATAAATAAATAATAAACGGTGTATATAAAATACATGAAAATTTTCCATTTATACAAATTTTTAAAAATTAAAAATGATTTTAATAATAGGGGACATTAGGTGTGAAGTCTATGGGGACTCTTGTACTAACTTTGACATATTTCTAGAATTGTTTTAAAATAATTTATTTTTAAAATTTACATACTACTTTTCAAAAGACTTTACTAAGTAAATCAAACCACAATTATATGTGCCAGACATTTATATCCAGACTAGGTAAGACTTATTGTCAACTAAAAATAAGAAAAAATAAAAGTTCTCAAAAGTAGAAAAAACGTTCTAAAAAATTACGAAGGACTAGTAAGTAATTGAATGACTACTTCATATCACTAGTCATCAGATAACTGAAAACCAAGCTGTCTCAAATGTAATTAAAAGGATAATATTAAAAATACTGTATGAACTACATAACCTCTGGTACATACTTCTCTAAAGCAGTCACTGTCATCACACAGGCCTGTGAAGCGTCACAACCATGAAGAATCTAAGGAGACAGCTACTGAATGCAATGTGGAATCCCTGATGGGATCCTGGAAGGAAAAAGGATCTTAAGTATAAATTAAGGAAAACTGATTAAACCTGAGCTTTAGTTAACAGTAACTTTCGTGTGTGTGTGTGTGTGTGTGTGTGTGTGTGTGTGTGTATGTGTATTGGAGCAACTGAATCTCACATGGTTGCTGAAGGAAATGTAAAATATTGGACAACTTTCAAAAAGTACTTGATAGGGGCTGCCGCTGTGGCGTAGCGCGTTAATGCCCTGGCCTGAAGTGCTGGCACCCCATATGGGCGCCGGTTCTAGTCTCGGCTGCTCTATTTCTGATCCAGCTTTCTTCTGTGGCCTGGGAAAACAGAAAAGATGACCCAAATCCTTGGGACCCTGCACCCACGTGGGAGACCCGGAAGAAGCTCCTGGCTCCTGGCTTCGGATCGGCGCAGTTCTGGCCATTGCGGCCAACTGGGGAGTGAACCATCGGATGGAAGACCTCTCTCTCTCTCTCTCTCTCTCTCTCTCCTCTCTCTATGTAACTCTGATTTTTGAATAAATAAATAATTTTTTAAAAAAGTGCTTGATAATATAAAGTAAATGTATATCCACCCTACCATGAAGGCGAGATGAAAATAGATATCCATCAAAAACACTACTGTATGAATGTTCCTAGCAACTTTACTCATAACAGACAAAAGCTGACAACTGGAAACACTGTCAGTAAAGCAACAGATGAAATGATCGTATTCTAATCAATACCCATTATATACCCAATGGAATAAACCTCTGTGCTGAAATGGAAATAACCTCTGCAAATATACAAAACATGAATACATGCCGAACATGCTGTACCAAACAAACCAAAACCAAAATACTACATGCTCAGTACTTATGTTTATATGGAGTTCAGGAACAGGCAAAACTCAACCATTGAGTTAGAAATAAGAATGACGTTTACTCATGAGGGAGTAAGGACTTTTTTTGAAGTGGGCATAAAGGAACTTCCTGGAAGGAAAAATATATGATTAATTTTAGTTTTGTGTATATTTCCATGGGTGGCTGCGTTTATAGAGGCTCATCAAATTAGATCTCCGCATTTTGTCATTTGTAGAATTTACCTTAATATAGCATTGATAAAAGTCTATGAAGAACTATTAAACCATATATCATTTTATAAATATTTATGGGAAGTATTAGAAAATTTATTTTTCAACAGTTTATTAGATTATTTTTGAGTGGAGTTATGGTATGTTCCCATGCTTGATGTTTTGAGAACATAGCATCCTTACTTATTTTTACAAATTATACATTCAGAAGCATGGCATTATAGGTATATATATTCTCCTTATTACCTTCTAATTATATGACAGCAGGTTTTTCCTTTAGGAAAGCAAATCCTGCAATTCATCCTGAAACTGTTGGTAGAAGGAAATAATATATAACATATTTGGTTTTCCATTCACATGACTAGTGCTTTTTTTTTTTCTCAGAGGGAGAGATGTCATTCAATGGGGGGCCGGGAAGAATTAAAAATGAACGATAGAACTGAGGGCTGCAAAAGGACAGAAGGTCTAGAATGACAACCACAATTTGTAGGTTGCAGTACAATTTCCACGTTAGTAAGAGCGTCCCTGGGTGATATGGTTATGTCCCTAAGGCAAGGAGCTCCTTATGGAGGGCAGATGGAATGCTATTTCTCAGATGTCAGAACCTAGGGATGTCTGCTTTACTCACTCTATTTTAAATAAACATTTCTCCTTCCTTTGAAATATTGCAGTATACACTGCAGAAAGCAGAAGGGATGATGATGCAGCATAAAAATTTGAAACAGTAATAAGAATCCAGGGCAGCAGGTGCACTTGGCTAAAGAACGAAAAAGGCACAGTGTGGCACAGACAGCAGGAGATTTAGAAGAAATGCATAGGCATTTCACAGGGAGAAAAAGTTGGTAGCAAATAGGTTTGAGAAGGGAACAGAGCAATGTGATTCTGGATTGGGTACTGAGAGCAGAAATCATATTTATGTAGAATAGAAAGTTAAGTGCTCAGAAACAAAAACAAAGCAAAAGACAGAAGAGCTGGAGTCAGCATCTCATTATGGTATGCATCACAGAAAGCATTATAACTGCTAGTATGAGGGGTCTTCAAAGAGTTCATTGAAAATGCTTTTATTATCAAAAAAGTCATGCTTGGATTTTAAGTTTTTGGAAGCAAATTCAACCTTACTTCTTATTCCCCCCCTTTTTTTTCATTAACCTTTTGAAGTACCCTCACATACTAGCCAAGGGATCAGCAAACTTTGATCCACAGGCCAGATCTGGGCCATGACATAATGGCTATAAAGAATCAACATACACACACACAGTTAGACAAAATGCACAGAAAAATAAGTTGCAGAAACAATATGGCTTCCAAGACTAAAACATTTACTATCCGGCCTTTATTTTAAAAGTTGTATTCTCATTAATCAAGTTGTTACTAAATATCCAGTAAATCCATTCATTTCTTTGTCTCATTTTCTTCAACACACTGATCAATGTTTTTGTGCCTACCTTGTACCTGCCAGGTAGTGTGTCACATGCTGGACCATGAGGAGGTGGCGGTCTGGAACACTATTCATGAATGTAAAGGGATCAAAAGTCAGCAAGTATTACGAAAGTAAGTAATTACAATAAAAGAAGCATGCGCATTTCCTCCCGGGGACAAGCTGTGAGTGGATATTCCCTGATCTAGGAAACCGTTAATGATTTCCACGAGGAAGTGATCATGAAATGGAGGAGTGGCAGGTAAATACGTGCTACTCAGGATGAAGAGGAAGGGAAAGAGGGTTAGTGCAACGAGGAGAGGGACTGCGATTTAACCAGAGGAGTTTTCAGGAGTCTATCACCTCTCAGGCGTTTGAGGAAATTTATCAGCCAATCGATTACAGCACAGAGAATAAAAACAGGACAGAGAGTGAGATGCAATGTGATCACAGAAGGAAGAAGGCATATGATTTTGCTTTGTCTTGAAGACTGTGAATGGTTGACAGTATTTCTATGTTTGCCATGCTCATGGGTCGAGTTCACCCTACCACAAATTTGCTTTCCACCCAAAGATCAGCAAGAGACTAGGCGTGGCAGTCCAGTGGTTTGTTCAAGGTTGCACACTTAAACTATATTGTGACCACTGTGTTTCTGTTTGGGACATTTACCGGACTGATTCTGGAAACACTCTTTCTCCTTCCAGGGAAGTTCAAGTTACAATGACATGTAGGTTTATGGATGCCACTGGGCATCTAGAATCTGCATGCAGAAGTCAGTCAGTGAAAAGAAATACAGAACTGAGAGGGATAAAAAGTCAGATCCCTGAGGACATACGTAGAGCACCTATTCAACCATGACTGAAGAATGTATCATTGGAATTTTGTCAGCTTTATGAAACAATAATTTGGTTGCTTATCACATCTTTTGAGTTGGATTTTTGTTACTGACAGCTAAAAGAGATTTTACACATTCTGGATTTTGTAAACTCGGAGAGTTGGTAATTTTACCCCATGTTTTCTCAAGCATCTTTCCTAATTTTCTCATTTTGAGGCAAATGTGGAGAAATGGAAGAATGTTGAAATCTATGCAAAATAGCTTTCTGCAGAAAGCTGTTGTTTATCTCTCAGGGAAGAGAGAGAAGGAAACATACTTAGGTATACTTGTTCACTCACCACATGTTTATGAAGCACATATTATATGTCCAATATTTTTCAATGCACTAAATATATAAAAACACATAAAACAAAAAAAACCTTCAATGGATTTCTATTTTAGCATATGTAAATTTAATTATTGAAAATGCATTAATGAGGAATGTAAAGTAGATCAAGAATAACACAGTATCATTCTTCATGTAATGAGTACGAAAACTTGATGATTTATCACTTTACCTACATAATTAATTTCTAATTTAAGCCCTAGAAGGGAAGAGCCAATGTATCTTGGCTCTGGCTTCTGATACAATCAGATGTAAGAAATGCTTGTTCTATTCTGACTTTCAGAAACTTCAACACTTGTGATTTGTAAAATAGTATAAAACTTGGGCTCATTGCTCTTATTTTCTTGGACACAATAACTTTGGGTTTCAGGAGAATGCTTAGCCAATCTACCACTAAATACTTCTTCCCAGGAACAGACTGTGCCTGAGATGGAAAATGCAAAAGGATAAATGGAGTCTTCAAAATTTCAAAGAGATTGTGTTTTATAAAATAGCTATGCATAGACTTTAAAGGCTTTGGGATGGGAGAATTCATATTTGGCACAATTAATACACTGCTTGAGACACCTGAATTAATACACTGCTTGAGACATAGCAGAATGCCTGGGTTCTAACCCCAACCCTGCTTCTTGTTCTTGCACATTAATGTGCAATCTCAAAGAAAGAAGATGATAACTCAATACTTGGGTCCCTGGTATCCATGTGTAAACTGTAGCTTGAGTTGCCAGCTCCTGTCCTTGTCATGGCCCAGCTTGGTCTGTTACAGGTATTTTGAAAGTGAGCCAGCAGTTGGCAGATCTCTCTCCCTCTCTTTCATTCACTCTACCTCCCATCCCCCTGAATTTCAAGTAGGTAAGATAAATAAAGTGAATCGTTAATAAAGGGGTTTTTTTGGGCACTAAAATAAACTTATTGTTTCATTTTCCACGAACTTTTGGAAGTAACCTCCAATAGGCAATGTCACTTTCAATGTCACTTTCCCTATTCAAGGGATTGTTCTTTATGGACAAATAGTGATTGTGGAGGAATAGTCCCTAATTCAAAGCATTAGAATTGTGGTGAACTTCCAAGAGAAAAAGACCTGTGGTAAAGCTGTATTTCAGAGTTTGACATGACTATAGTTAGTGATTTAGTCATTCGTGGAAAGCAAGGGGGAAAGCTTTTTGACCCTTCAATAGTTTCACTGTGAAAGTAAAATGTCTGTGTGTGCTCCTTTTAGAGGTGATTTTGAACTTGGTACGATATGGATTGATATTGAATTATTCATATTTATATTGAGAATTAAGAATGCTGACATGGCCATACTATATTGAAATTTGCTTTTGATTTTGCTGGTCCTGCCTCTATTTTATACCCCTGCTCCCACGTACAATGGATGAAAAACCCCAAGAAAGAAGTGATTGGAGTTGTTAGCTAAATTATGTCTGTGTGCTCAAAAAAGTACTCAAGTTAATAGTGCATTTAATCCAGAAATAAAGAACACCATGAAGCATCAGCTGGGATATTCCTAGATTGACAATGGAGCTTGTACATTTTAATGTAGAACAGTAACATTAGCAGCAGTCTCAGTAGAGACTTGTCCTAGATCTTCCTCTGCTGACCCAGCAAATGCTCCACAGAGGCAATGAGCACTTGCGCTGGAGAGATGAAGGAATGAGTTGACTTGGGAAGTCAGTTCTCTGATGGCAGCCCATGCTTCCCACTCACAGGGGACAGGGCGACCACGAGATGCTGCTGACAGTGGGTTAGGAACCTGTTCATCTGCTTCACATACTGTGGAATAGGGTTTTGTTGAATGTAAGAGTATAAGTGTAGAGTGTAGATCTCGGGAGATGAGAATGATCCTGCTTTAGGGTAAGCCAGAGTGTCAGCCAATGAGTTTAAAATAATTTGTTTTGTTGCATTGCTTTGCAAATCAGTATGAGTAACCAGATACTCAGTATGATTTATATAATATGCACTAAGTTGCTAAACATGTACATATGTATATAGATCTGCACATGTGACTATGCAAAAAACAAGTAACTCATACTCTTGATATGTCTATTAAAATATACTTGCTAATACAACATTGACAGTTGAGTGGCTTTGTTCAGAATTTTCCTTGTCTGCCCACTGGAAATTGTAACATTATCCTTTTTACTGTGTTTTCTGAGCTCTCATCCTGCCTTCTTCTGCTCCTTATCATCTGTCTCTTCATTTGTGAATTTGATCAGTTTATAGGGAAGAAAGAACATGGAGCCAGTATCCTCCAGTTTAACTAAAAAGACTGAAAGCCGAGGTGTTGAAAATGCCCTGATCATTATGTAAATAACCTGCACATATGAAAAAAAATTCCTGTATGACAAAGATTAGCTTAAAAGAGTACAGTTTAAGTGTGAAGTGACACTGTGCATTGCAAATAATATCACCTAGAGGAAATATCGATTTTTGCATTCTGTTTCACAGCTACTGAGGTCAGACCAATTAAAAACAAGAAACAGTAAAGATGTTGTCTTGATAATCTAGGCCAAAGGATGTGCTTGTGCTTTGAATCTTTGTTGTGTTAGCTCAACAGAACTATGTGTTTCCCCCGACACCCTGTTGGTTCCCAGCATATGTGTGTGTAATTACTAGTGTGTGACCTTCTACTGTTTGCCACTTAGATATCTGTTCCCTTGCCTTTTGCCAGCTGTACTAAGTGATATTCCCAGGTATGTTTTTGGTCCTGTCAGCAATTTAAGTATCAGAAAGAACATAGATGCATGTTTCTCAAAAATTCTCCTTTCTTTTCCCACTGAGTTTCCCATCCCACACTTCAACAAAACTGACTCTATGTATCATTTTATCCTGTGAGTTTTTAGCCTTTAACATTTTTATGCAGCTTAATTTTAGATTCCAAAATATATACTTTCAAAGTGGATATATCCCTTCAAAGACTGGGAATAGATAAACAATAAATATCTGAGACAAATGCTTTAAGAGACTTGATTTTTTGTCCCCTCCTCCCCTCTTCCATTTCTCCCCTTACTCAAAACAATATAATCCAAACTAGCTATAATAGGAGGGGGATGGCAACATTAATGGGATATTTTGGCTCTCACTAAGTTATAAAAGAAATTCAGAAATTCTTAATGCTTTAAGTATTGTCTTTTGCAAAGTTAATTTCCATTGGAAGTTACATTAACTCCTTCAGACCACAGTGGCATTGCTTACTTTTAGTTATTGCTGTCTTTACAAACAGCTTTGCCAAAACTCTAAATAATGATTGAAGCTATGAACTATGCCTCAGTTGTTAAAGTATAAAAAAAGAGTAATTGAGACATGTGAAGTACATCCTTGACAAATTATAACCAGCATTTCTTTTCTTCTCCCCCTCACTCCACTACATTTTCCTCTTCCTTGAACAGGATAAACTCCAACTGGCAGGCCCACTAATAGGCTCTGTTTCACCATCTAATGATAACTGAATTCAGATGCAATGGTCTTTGACAAATTGAATTCTGATGTTTAATGCATTCACAACTTCTTTGTTCTAAACATGGGAAGATGGACTCCACTGTCAAGCAGAGAGTAGAATGGTTTACAGTGTGTTACTTGCTGTGATTGTAAGGATATCTTATGATGTATGATCGACTCTGTACTGAGGAAAAGCACCTAAAGCTTGGGACACATCCAGTCTCAGTATTTTATTTCCACTGTAATAGTGTTAAGCTTTCCCATTGAGTTAACATAAGACTCATTGAATATGAATGCATTAAAGTGCATTGGCATATTCCTTCAATCTGAACTGATGCTTTCTGAATTCTTACATTTTCAATCATTTCTGCTAAAATATTGCACTTTCGCTGTTCTGTCATCTAAATTCTAGCTAAATGTATCTTAGAGATCTCAAACTTCTTTGAAATATTCACAAACTGACCTCTTTGATTTCTGAATTCCCTTAATTTTCATATCCATATACACATTCTATACATGTTTTTTTTTATTCTGGTTTGTATTTTATATTATTTTGACAATAATGTTTTTGACATTGCCATTCATTTATTTTTGAAGACTAAAATTATATTCAAATTAAGATGTATCATTTTCTAATCTTAATTTAATTAAGAATAAATTGCATCCCCTAGGTTTTCTTTCATGGCATATTCATTTATGTGATTTAAAGTAAACATTTATGAAACACTGTAGGTGCAAAATAAACTTTCTTTTTTGCCTGTTTTTTTTTTGTGTGTGTGTGTGTGTGTGTGTGTGTGTGTGTGTGTGTTTTACTCTGTGTGTTTAGAAGTTTTGGCAACAACTTAATAACCAACTTCATTTTTACCAATGCAAAAGCAGCTTGGAGACTTTGTCACTTGCTTAGAATGGATATTTAAAGGTCCATGCACCAAACCGTCATGGTGGCTGGTCCCCGCCTCTCCCAAGATCCCCAAATAATTCATAGTCTCAGAAAGTGATAAACCAGCAGCAGCTTTTCCCATTCTCTTCTCAGCAAGTGGTTCTCACCCTGGTTGCCTGTTTTAGAGTAGGGAGCCTTGTTTTGCTTCTGTGCTTTAAATGAAATTGTTTGCTTTCATTACTGAGGGAACCCTTCTTCTGATCTCTGTGGTCTGCTGGCTGGAGGTCAGGAGGTTTCAAACCTCAGCCCAGTGCTCTGATTTGTTTTTAAGTTTGGATTATGGCTGATGGATATGGTTATCTGCTATAGTTGAACTCTGAAAGTTCTTTACTAAATCTCAGATTATTAATTGAAACTATTATGATGTGTGTGCATGCTTGGATTTGTATTCAAAATATCTTCAAACATAATCTGTATTGAAAGTTCAGAACATTGCCAGTATCCAATAGAATTTACCCTTAGAGTTTGAATTCTTCCACTGTAGAAATGTATAAAGTTACTTTTGAAATTCTTAAGAACTAAGATTTTTATATAAGAAGAATATTGTATTCTGTGTTTTTTTTTACAGCAAACAATGTATGTTTTCCTCTATTAACCTTGACATGGGTAATATAATAACATTACTCATAGATTAATTCTACAAACAATAGTGTTGAAAGTTCAGTGAACTATAATTTTGATTATAATTTCCCTAATACTAAATTATTGGGTAATGACCATTCTATTTGGTAAGTTGCTTCACAGTGAATTAAAACACTGTTTCCAAAAATCAGACTTATAATCCAAACAAGAAAATGAAATGAATAGAGAGCTTTGTAATATTTATGCTCCATTGACACATTTAACTTTTTCCAGCACAGTGAGAATTGATTTATTGAAATAAATTCTTATGTACATGAACATCTAAGTTTTTATTAAACTAAGAAAATATGAAATTTAATATTAAATTTTATTATGTAAGTCAAACAATATATTTTATTGTTGGAAGAAAATACTTACCTCACCTTTTTTTTAAAAATTGGGGAGTGAACTAGTGGATAGAAGACCTCTCTCTGTCTCTCTCTGCCTTTCCTTCTCTCTCTGTGTAACTCTTTCATATAAAATCTTTAACAAAGTGCTAGGAGTTTCTTCTGAGGCTCCCATGCAGATGCAGGGGCCACCTTTCACTGCTTTCCCAGGCCATGGCAGAAAGTAGAATCAGAAGAGAAGCAGCCTGGACACGAACTGATGCCCATATAGGATTCTGACACCACAGGAGGAGCTTTAGCCCACTATGCTACAACGCTGGCCCTTACCTCACCTTTAGTTTAACCCATTTCACTATATAGATACTGAAATAATCACTGTATTCATTTAAAGTTTGTGTATCTTCAAAAAAATGAAGTTAAGTGTTCCCACTACTAAATGTATTAGAAGATACATTCATTAATTTGAAATGAGTTCTATGAGTGCTCAGTGACATTCTCTCTTCTCACTAACTGCTATCATGTTTTAAGTCAGTGGTGTTATGCAGAGAGTTGCTTTTAAAGTTCACTTAATTAGGAATTATCCCTAATCTAAGACAAGTCTTACCCGTTGCTTATATTTGACAGAATATTGTTGATTATATTATCCAAGAAAAAACTTAAAATCATTTATATTTGATATAATGCTCTTACATATATTTCTTGTTGGAAAAAATAAAAAATGATATTTATTTACATATTTTATTACTTTATTTTGGTGCAAAGAAGCTTAAAATCCATGCATACAGGAGTCTTCATGTAGTTTATGTAAAATGCATATTATAAAAATCTCTGCATGGATTTCCAAATTGTTTACATCAATATAATTATCTTTTAATTCTATTTTCTCACAAAGTTTTAAAGTATTTCAAAATTGACATTGCAAAATATACAATAAGCATAAAGAATAGCCAACATGTTTCAGTACAGAATGTGTGTTTTGTTATCTAATTTAACAACATACAAACCACTGAATCAAATGTGCATGTCATTCTTAAGACAAGTTACAAGCAATTGCTATGGTTTGATTATGCCATGCAAAATTATGTCTTGGAAATATAATTTTCAACACCACATTGTTGAGAGGTGGGCCTTATGGAATGTGTATGGCTCATCACAGTTCAGCTCCCATGAATGGATTCGTGTTATAAAACAGACTTGTGAGGGTGAGTTTTCTCATATCTGCTCTTTGCCATGTAAGGAACATGGTTCAAGGTACCATCTTGGAAATGGATTCCCTGTCCTTACCAGAAACGAAATCTGCCAGCGTCTTGATCTCGGACTTTCCAGCCTCAAGAACTGTGAGGAAATAAATTTGTTTCTTATGAAATATCCACTCTGTGATTTTGTTATAATAGCACGAGAGGATCTTAAACAGGAAAAAAGAAAACCCACAGTGGAATACACAGACTAATACTTGTATAATTTAAAGATCATCATAAATAATTGAAGGAAAGATAACTATTGAAAGTGGTACTTGTTAAATTGACCATTTATAACATAAATTTTGTATTGAATCTTACACATTGTCTTCTTCAGCTTGGGCTGCAGTAACAAAAACATAGAATAGATGACCTTTAGCAACAGACACGTATTTCTCACAATTCTAGAAGCAGGGAAGTCCACGATTAAGGTGTTGGATCATCTAGTTCCTGGCAAGGATCCTCAACCTAGTTTGCAGAAGAGACCTTCTTTCTGTATGCTCACACTGAGAGAGAGGCATCCTCATGTCTGTTCTTACAGGAGTACTGATTCTATCATGTGATCTGCACTCGCACAACCCAGTAATCTCCTGCAGGCCTTAATTCCAAATATCACACTGGGCTTCAGCATAGTAATTTAGGGGGAAACAAACAGTCCATAGACTCAGCATCAAGCAAAAAAATGCATAAGTATGTAAACTAACCCTAGTCTAAAGCATTAAATGTAGCCAACAAAATTACAAAATATACTGTTCTGACCTCTATTCAATATAAGCTGATTTTCTGAAGAGAATATCAACAAATACCAATTTACTGCAAAAAATGAAAAATCAAAATCAGTGGATGATTGTTGGATTTTAGAACCCACAAAGCAAGTACAACTAAAACATCCTCAAAGTTAACATACAGCCATAAAAAATGCAAGTAGTTACAGTACACATACATAAACCCACCTAATTATCATCATCTAGGGAAAAAGTATAGAGTTAGTCTATTACTAGAATAGAATAAAAGAATAAAGATGTTCAAAACAATAGTAATCAAAATAAACCTTAAAGAAAGCATGATTTTCAATTAGAACATTCATAAATTAGTTCTTTATATGTATACTTTAAGATTTATTTTACTTTTGAAAGGCAGAGTTACAGAGAAGGAAAGAGAATGAGAGTGAGAGATCTTCCATCTGTGAGTTTGCTCCCAGATATTCACAAAAGCCAGGGTTGGGCCAGAACAAAGTTAGGAGCAAGGAGCTTTTTCCCAGTCTCTCACATGAGTGCAGGACCCCAGGCACTTGGGTCATCTTCTGCTGCTTTCCCAGGCCATTAGTAAGGAACTGGATTGGAAGTGGAGCAGCTGGGAAACAAACCAGAACTCGCACGGGATGTGGGCATCATAGGCAGCAGCTTTACCTACTATGCCACAATGCCAGGTCCTCTTTTTTTTTTTAATATGATATATCTTAAAGCAGATGAATGGTGACCATAGCAACATTTTTGGATTAGGTTTCTCAAGCTGTATTACTATTCATTAACACAATATTTTGTAATATAATAATTTTTCTTATAATTTCTCTATTTTCTAAAGTTTCCTGTTGCCATCTAAATTATTTTAAGGAAACAAGAGAAATGTCAAACATAATGGAAGTATGCCAAAGGGAAAGTTTAATAATTAAATAAGTAAAAACTAAAGAGAGATAGAGAACTTTATTTCTTTTTCATTATATAATGGACATCTCAAGACAATTGGGTAGTCCATTGAGTCTCTAAATTAGAGAACATTTGGATGTTTCTGACAGTGTTCAGATTTTGTTTTCATCCTCTGAGATACTGAGATTCACTAGGGAAACCTAGCATTCCAAATGTGTTAGAAAATACATAATGTGTCAACACATTGTGACATGGGAGTGATACTAGTAAAAGCTGTTTGGGTCTATTAATAACATAAAACTAGCTCCTTCTAATAGCAGGAAAAATAGTAAATTCCAATTTTTTTTCTGTTCTTTTTATTCTATGCTTCTGCAACATTATCTTATAAATTCAGAGAATGAGTACAATTTAAAAAAAGCTAGAAGATGTTTTGTATGGAAATTTCTTTTTAACTCCATCCATAACTGTTTTTTCCATACATTGTTTCTTTTGTCTCATTTATATTACTTCTTGTTATCTTTACTGCATTACCTTGTTGTTACTATTCAAATGACAAATAAGAGAATAATATTTTGCAATATTTATGAATTGACAACAATATTGACTCACAAAATTCATTTGTTGACTAATTCATACTTCAGATTCCACCTTTTATGAAAGTGATAAAGAAAGGAGAGAACAGGAGCAGTAAGTAAGTGAATTTGATCTAAACAGAATGTGTTTATGGTAGGAAAATGTTAACAGGTGTAATGAATCAGTGGGCACCTTATTTCATTTGTAGATAAAATAATTGAGTTACATTTTCCAAATTCCCCTCTATGCCTACATAGACAATTTGCATAGAGGTGCCTAATGTTTATTAACAATATTGTATTATTTATTAATATTCATGTTTATGATTTGCTTAAGTTTGAGAAAACTTGTTTAAAATCAAGTGTGTTGGAGCTGGCACTATGGCATAGCCTGCATCCCATATGGGCACTAGTTCAAGTCCTAGATGCTCCTCTTCTGATCTGGCTCTCTGTTATGGCCTGAGAAAGCAATAGAAGATGGCCTAACTCCTTGAGCCTCTGCACCCATGCGGGAGACCCAGAAGAAGCTCCTGGATCCTGGCTTCAGATCAGCTCAGCTCTGGGTGTTGGGTCATTTGGGGAGTAAACCAGGAGAATGGAAGACATCTCTCTCTGTGGCTCTACCTCTCTTTGTAACTTTTTCAAACAAAACAATTCTTTTAAAAAAATCAAATGTGTCTAATTTTTTTTCACTGCTGGTAGAACTTCAAATTTCCAATCTTTATTAGCACATGAAGTTGCTTCCATTTTATCAATAGACATTTTGGAGAGATGACATTGAAGCCTGTCTGGACATATACTGATTATTGCAGCTTCCACAGAAATGTATGTAACTGATGTGATATATGACAAGGTGACCCAGTGATTGTGATAGGAGTGATAATAAGGAGACAAGAAATCCCAGCACTGTTGTCACCTCAGTTTATTGAGCAAAAGCGAACAACAAAAAAAGCTGAAGAATTTTCCCCCCTGGGTAACTTATTTTTTGTTAGGTTTGTTCTCTCATTATTATTATAAATTGAATTAACTTATTTCATCAATTTTAGTCTCATCTTTAATATGCTAAGATATGTCAAATGTGTCCAATTGCATTGAACAATTTGGATACATTCTATTTTAATCTTATTGACTATATTGATCTCATTCTACTCCTCAAACAACGCAGCCAAAAATATGCCATCCATTTCAGTAAATGAAACCTCTGGGTGAAGGTTAATTACAAGGCTTCTAAATGAAACAACTGAAAAGAGACAATGGTCAATTGAAAATAGACCCTAATAAAGTATGTGCATTTCCCCTTACACCATAAGGATTGGAATTATAAGCCACAGATGCCAGTTCCCAGTTACCCATGCCAGCTGGGGGTGCATTCGCTCCCACTCTTCCCCATTGGATTCGAAAACTGCTTAATTATCTTTATATTCCAAGGGCTGCTTTGCCAGCAGGGCTCTGAGATCTAAATCCTTTCTCAGATAACAGAAATAGTTTCCATTTATCCGTTTAAAGATAGGCTTTTTTTCCCATGCATATATATATATTTGACTGTCATAAAGTAAGAGGAAGAACATTTATGTCTATCTAATTAAAAAGAATGCATGAGATTTGCTCTTTGTGTGTGTGCAAGGGAGGTTGGGGAGAGAGAAGCGAGCTGGCACTCTTTCAGGGACAGAATAGCTATTTGCTATTCTACAGTTGCTTCAGGAATCTGCGGTGGCAGCTGGTAGCGCTTCTCTGATGGCCACGCTTCCAGGAAACAGCAGAGCTAAGACTTAACCTAAAACAATAAACCAAATCCTATTAACAAATTACTGCCCCTCCCCTCCTTTATACCGATCCCTTTCCAGAAAACATCTGTCTTCCTGGTTTCCATTTTGCATGCATCAAGTAATTTTAAAGTTCACAACTTCCTGAATAACTTTTCTGTTCTTCATTTTAAAGCAAGTTTTTCTCACCATCATCTGGCAACCTTTCTACAGTATTTAGGTATGTTTTTCCTCTAAAGATTTATCTATTTCAAGGGCGGAAAGGTAGAGATAGAGAGACAGAAAGATTTTCTATCCACTGGTTCATTCCCAAAATGTCCACAACATCCCACGGCTGGGGCAGGCCAAAGCCAGGAGCCAGGAGCTCTGAGTCTTCAAGTGGGTGGCTGAGTCCCACTGGGGCAATCATTTGCTGCATCCAGCTGGGATTCCTACCAGCACTCTACTATGGCAAGCTGACTTTGCAAGCAGTGTTTTAACCTGCTGTAGAGTGCTAACTCAAATTGTATTTAGTTCTACAGTAGTCTCCCCTTAGCCATGAGAGATGCATCCTAAGACTCCTGGTGGAAGCCGTGAAACACAGGTAGTGCTAAACTATGTAATACTATTTTTTCCTGTGCATATATACTTATAGTAAATGTTAATTTATAAATTATGCACAGAAATTAGAAATAATAACCAATAATAAATTAGAACAATTGTAATGATATAATAAAAGTTATGTGAATATGGCCTTCCTTTGTCTCTGAAAGCATTTTCTTCTATAGTAGCCACTCTTCTTGTGATGATGTGAGATGGTAGAACACCTCTGTTATGAGATGAAGTAAAATGAAGAATATGGGCTTGTGACATAGTTAATAGTTACTATGTAATGATAACATGAACCCAAGCTACTATAATTCCAAGTCAGTAAATATGGTAACAGATAACTTGGTAGTATATACAGCATGGATATGCAGGAAAAAGGGACAGAGGAGATGGAGCACAGTGTGAGATTTAATTAAGCTACTGAGGATAATGTATAATTTATAAAATATGACTGTTTTATTTCTAGACTTTTTGTTTAATATTTACAAAAAATGTTTGAATATTGTTGACCAGAACTGTGAAAAGTGAAATCATGGAGAAAGAAAGACTACTGCACTGTCTATATCTAAATACTGTGTTTACATACGAGGCAGTGAAGAAAGGACATGTGTGATGAAGGCAAGCTGAAATTTTTGGGAGCAATGATACGAAATAATGTAAGACCATAATACCTTCAGGTGCATTTATATTTAAGTACATCCACATCCCATAATGCATTCTTCATTATTTTGTTTTGCACTGGGAGAGATTTTAGTTTAGTTTAAGTACATTACTAGCTTTTAATCTCTGTGTACCCATGATGTTACAAGATAGTTGCCACTCACTTTTATTGCATGGCCGTATATGTACAGTTAACTACATGGATGTTAAGATTCATGGATCAACACTGCTTCATTCTGAATTCTATTTTTTAACTATAGCTGTAAATATTCAATCAAGGTTTCTTATTGGAGACTTTCTTCAGATGGGTACTACATAGGTACATTATTTTAATTTTGCTGTTCAAAAACACCTTTCTATTGCTCGACACGCATTTGGTACCCTGTTTGAAGTCTTGAGAGTTGGATTGTGTTAAAATCTCAATTGTCTATGGAGGTTCTTCCTTTTTCTTCCATCTTCTGTTATTGCAGATGAGAAGCCCAGTGTTTTGACTTGTTTTGTTTTATCATTTTGTTGATGTGTAATCGGTTGTCATTGCCCTAGAAGACTGATTTTTTTTAAAAGATAGGATTTTACCAAGCTCTTGCTTCTCTTCCTATCTACACATTTCTCATTAACAATCTAATACATACTAGGAACATGATAAATATTCAGGACATAGGAGCAAATATTCATTAATTACCTAATGCTAACACTAAATACTCTGATATATACAATAGGCATTTCTATTGTTCCTGATTAACTTTTGAGTATTATAAGGAAAATGACCTGTTTGACATTTAATTATAAAGCATACTAAGTTGGAACCGTTTGGTAATTCAGTAAAGTTCTCTTTGTGAAAATAAATACATTGATTGTTTTAGTGGATCATATAGAGGCCATCTGGGCTTCCCAATAAAATTTATTGCCCCCTTTGTTTACTTGTATTGCCTTAACAATCAAATATTTGACTTCTTTGCTTAGTAAGACAGGTGTCATCCTTCCATTCTGTATCCTGTGTCATAGTTGGTCGCTATGGCTAATACACAGAAAGTAATTTTGGCTGAAGCTAAGCCAACAGCTACATAAATCTGAAAATCAGGCCATATTTTAGTGCTGTATCCAGCTTATATGAAAAGCTATAGAGTTGTTAGGTTTAGATGTGGGAAGGAGTCAGATTGTTCTAAGTCAGGAAAGAGCTTGGGAAAAGACTAGAATCCAGAAAGAACACCAGGTGTGAACACTGTGGCACAGCAGTTAACACTGCTAGGATGCTTGCATCCATATTGGATTGAGTGAAACTGAATTCCACCTCTGCTTCAGACCCAACTTCTTGTTACTTTGACCTTGGAAGGTAGTGGGTAATGACTCAAGTAATTGAGCACCTGCCACCCACATGGAAGACCTGGGTGGAGTTCTTAGTTCCTGGCTTCTCCCTGGCCCTGTCCCAACTGTTGCAGCCATTTGGAAAATGAATCAGAGAATGAAAGGTCTCTCTTTCTCTGCCTTTTAGATAAATAAACCTTAATGAGAGACCGTGGAAAACAGATGAATGGTCTTGTAGAAATACATCGAATCATAATAACACATGAGCCTGTATGCAATGGGCAGTACAGAATAAAAACAGATTCATGAAGTGAACTAACCTGAAGCAACACTGTAGGAGTCTCATCCAACAGAAATACTGTTGAAGAAATCTGATAGTTATATGACAAGCAAGTACAGAAAATACAACCTTTATTTTGTCAAAATGCTTTTTAAAGAGGGATATAGCAGCTGATAAGCATGTAATAGAATCAGTCACTAAACTTTTTGAAACAAAAATGTCTTCAGGTAGTTTAGTATTTGATTTATTCATTTTTTTGATTTTTGATTTTTTTAAAGATTTTATTTAAAGAATATAAATTTTTTGATTTATATCTTGGCTAACATAAGACATACTATCTTTTATTTAAGGTTTGGTTGTTTTCCCCCTTTTTAAAGAATCTATTTAGAAAGTAGTTACTGGGTATATGTGGTTCCTTGAAACTTTTAGGGCATCTGCTGGGGTTATAACTGAGATTGCCTTAAAAAATAACATTGGGCTGGCGCTACGGCTCACTAGGCTAATCCTCCACCTGTAGTGCCGGCACCCCGGGTTCTAGTCCCGGTCAGAGCACCAGATTCTGTCCCGGTTGCTCCTTTTCCAGTCCAACACTCTGCTGTGGCCCGGGAGTGCAGTGGAGGATGGCCCAAGTGCTTGGGCCCTGTACCTGCATGGGAGACCAGGAGAAGCACCTGGCTCCTGCCTTCGGATCCGTGCAGTGTGCTGGTTGCAGCACACTGGCTGCAGCAGCCATTGGGGGTGAACCAACGGGTAAGGAAGACCTTTCTCTCTGTGTCTCTCTTTCTCACTGTCCACTCTGCCTGTACAAAAAATAAATTAAAAAAATAAGAACATTGCCCTGACCAACATGGACAGAAGTCCCTGTCAGAGCAGCAGCTATGTTTATTGATATGTGATAGATAAATTAGCTATGAAAAGATGCATAATCAACATGCAATTTTTATAGGATTTGTGAAACTTGAAAAACCTAATGCTTTTATGTTACTTAGAAATTGTGCCCTCAGGGCCGGCGCTGTGGCTCAACAGGCTAATCCTCCGCCTTGCGGCGCCGGCACACCGGGTTCTAGTCCCGGTTGGGGCGCCGGATTCTGTCTCGGTTGCCCCTCTTCCAGGCCAGCTCTCTGCTGTGGCCAGGGAGTGCAGTGGAGGATGGCCCAAGTGCTTGGGCCCTGCACCCCATGGGAGACCAGGAGAAGCACCTGGCTCCTGGCTTCAGATCAGCGCGGTGCATCGGCCTCAGCATGATGGCTGCAGTGGCCATTGGAGGGTGAACCAACGGCAAAGGAAGACCTTTCTCTCTGTCTCTCTCTCTCACTGTCCACTCTGCCTGTCAAAAAAAAAAAAAAAAAGAAAAAGAAATTGTGTCCTCAGATAACAATGTAAATGCTTACATTCAAATATTGTGAATGTAAATTAATAAAAAGAATATTTCATTTAAAAATTACAGGTGTTCTACAGATTTTGTGGTTCACTTTCCACACTGAAATTGTTGTCGTCATCTAAAACAACACATATGATTGCATTAAAGGCATTATACTCTTAGAAAGTGCATTCAATATATGTGCGGTCTATGCAGATATGGATATGTGTTAACACATGTCATTCTGGTTTGAGTTGAAGGATTCAAATGTTTATTTATTAATTTTTCATCTACTTGAAATGCAGAGACAGAGGTAGAGGTAGGGAAAGAGAGAAAAAATCTTCCATTTGCTGGTTCACTTTCCAAATAGGACTGGTTCTGGATGAATCCGTGAGCCTGGAACTCCATCTGGGACTTCCATGTAGGTAGCAGGAGCCTAAGCACCTGAGCCATCATCTGCTGCCTCCAAGGATGTAGTAGCAGGAAGCTGGATGGATGGCAGAGTAGCTGGGGCTTGAAGTGGCACTCCAATATGGGATGCAGCCACCTCAAGCAGTAGCTTAATCAGCTGCCCCACAATGGAGGGCAAGGATAGCATGAAATTTAGTCAATACAGTTTTACTAATGAATAAAATATTACTGAAGGCTTGTTGGATATTTTCAGAAGGTAAATGGAATGACTAAAAGGTACACATTTAAAAATACATTTTTCAGATATTTAGCAATGTATAAACATCTTTAAAATTATACAAAATAGAATAAAGTCATTAACCTTAAAGTTCTAAGTAAAATAGTTCGATAAAATAGTTAGAAATGAAACTACTATTAACAGCTTGGTGAACTTCATTGAAATAAATAAATGACCACTTACATAATGCAATGTATTTCTTAGTGGATCTTATCTTTTAGCTATAGAAAACATGAAGGGAGAACATGCAGAGAATCCATGTAATTCTGCTTAATTATACAGAACTATGAAAAAAATTTGTGAATTACTGATCTTTATTTTAAGATAAACATCTTTTATAAGAGAACATAATACAACAAAATGTTACTTATCTAGATATAGATAAGTACATATGTGAAAGTACTTCAAAAAGTTCATAACAATACAACTAAAAGATCAGATCATTTTGGAATAAAATATCAAAATCTAGGATTAATATATTCTTATGAATTTTCTATAAAAATTAAATATACCAGATAATATATTGCTATTGATTGAATCAGATGGTGTATTAATACAGAAATATACTTTTGAAAATTTATCTCCAGCATCAGTTTCATGACAAATGGACAAGAACTAGAGATACTTGATAAAAACAAATTTCATTGTGTATTTGAGGTTTACCTACAGATATGATGGGATACATTTTTGTAGTCAGATGTTTACTGTAGTTTAGCAGATAAACATACTCATAATCTCACTATTTTTATGACAAAATCAGCTAATTTGCATATTAAAATCCTTATACAATACAATTTTATTAAATTTTATTTTAATGTTTTATATTAGATGTCTACATTTGTTCATTCTACAAATCTTCTGTTTTGTACCCTTTGACCTACATCTGATATATGGATAATTTGCACTCAAAATTTAAAAGCCCTGTTTTCAGAAAGGACACAGAGAAATATTCTTCAATTTGAGAGATCAGGAAATATAGTTTCTGATGAAACCCACAGAGTGACCTTCAATCAACACTAGCTTTGTTTTCTTGTATGATACAATAAAAAATACTGTGAACAATAAATAGAGAATGATCACATAGATACATAAGACAGAGTAAGATCTTAAAATAAATAACCATATGTTCCAGTTTCTGAGAAAGGAAGTATGTTTACAGATAGAACAGGAGAAAATCTTCAAAGAAGTAGGACATGATAGAAAAAAAGAAGAAATGAGTTTGAAGAGACAAGTTTTTAAAAGATTTGATAGTGGTCTGGTGCTGTGGCATAGGGGGTAAAGCCGCTGCCTACAGTGCTGGCATCCCATATGGGCACCGGTTCGAGTCCTGGCTGCTACACTTCTGATCCAGCTCTCTACTATGGCCTGGGAAAGCAGTAGAAGAAGGGCCCAAGTCCTTAGGCCCCTCAACCATGTGGGAGAACTAGAAGAAGCTCTTTGCTCCTGGCTTTGGTCAGCCCAGCTCCAGCCATGGCATCTGTTTGGGCAGTGAACAAGCAATTGAAAGACTCTTTCTCTCTCTCTCTCTCTCTCTCTCTCTCTCTCTCTCTCTCTCTCTCTCTCTGCATTTTCCTTTCTGTAACTCTGCTTTTCAAATAAGTAAATACATTTTAAAAAAAAGTTTGATAAGAATAAAATAGCAGCATATGAAGAGAAAATAATAAATTATTGCACAGTGTCTTTTATTTCAACTTTTTTAGAAGGTAAAGAATTGTACTCTTATCTTCTTATAATTCATTATAAAACAAAGAAAACTGTGGGATGAAATGTTCTGTGATTTCAGCTAAATCCATTTGGTCCATATTGTAGATTAGTTTTGTTGTTTCTCTGTTGATTTTCTGTCTAGTTGATCTGTTCATTGATGAAAGTGGAGTGTTGAAGTCTTCCATTACTACTGTATTGAAGTCTATGTCCTCTTAGATCTATTAACATTTGTTTAAATAGCCAGGCACCCTGGGCCAGTGCTGTGGCGCAGTGGGTTAATGCCCTGGCCTGAAGCATTGTCATCCCATATGGGGGCCAATTCTAATTCTGGCTGCTGCTCTTCTGATCCAACTCTCTGCTATGGCCTGGAAAAGCAGTGGAAGATGGCCCAAGTCCTTGGGTCCCTGCACCTGCTTGGGAGACCAGGAGGAACCTCCTGGCTCCTGGTCTGATTGGCGCAGCTCCAGCCATTGTGGCCAATTGGAAGTGAACCAGAGGATGGAAGACCTCTCTCTCTCTCTGCCTCTCCTCTCTCTCTGTGTAACTCTGACTTTCAAAAAAATAAATAAATCATTAAAAATAATAGCCAGGTTCCCTGGCTTTGGGTGAATATGCATTTATTATAGTCACATCTTCCTGTTGAATTGGTCCCTTAATCATTACATAATGTTCTTCTTTGTCTCTTTTAACAGTTTTTGTAGTAAAGTTTATTTTGTCTGATTGATACTAGGATGGCTATACCTGCAGGATTTTTTTTTCTTTCTTTTAGCATGGAATATCTTTTCCATCCTTTCCCTTTCAGTATGTGTCTTAAGAATTGGGTCTTGTTTTTTTAATCCATTCACCCAGCCTGTATCTTTTAATTGGAGAGTTCATACCATTTACAATCAAGGTTACTATTGATAAGTAACAGCTTGGCCTTGCCATTTTCCCATGAATATCCCTATTGTTTTTCTGGATTTCCTTTGTACTTCTGTTGTGAGACTTTCTGCTTTCACATAAAAAATAAAATAAAATAAAATAAAATAAAATAAAATAAAGACTTCAGTCAGTTTCCCCAGTGACCCAATTGATAATGACTCCCATCTATTAAAATCCATCCATCTAACTAGGAATAACTATAGATAACCACAAAAGAAAACCCCATTGAATGGCTAATTTATAGATAACCATATTGATTTTAAGAATGAATCTTAAGATTGTTGGACTGTCTGTTGAACCTCTCATAAATTCCACCAGCTACTGCCCATTTCTGTTTATTCTTGTGAAAAAGAAATATGTTTTTAAAAGATGTTTAGATTGTGACTTGAACGGTTTTATTTATTTATTTTTTTTTGACAGGCAGAGTGGACAGTGAGAGAGAGAGACAGAGAGAAAGGTCTTCCTTTGCCGTTGGTTCACCCTCCAATGGCTGCCACTGCCGGCACACCGCGGCCGGCGCACCGCGCTCATCCGATGGCAGGAGCCAGGTGCTAGGTGCTTTTTCCTGGTCTCCCATGGGGTGCAGGGCCCAAGCACTTGGGCCATCCTCCACTGCACTCCCGGGCCACAGCAGAGAGCTGGCCTGGAAGAGGGGCAACCGGGACAGAATCCAGCGCCCCGACCAGGACTAGAACCCGGTGTGCCGGCGCCGCAAGGCGGAGGATTAGCCTGTTGAGCCAGGGCACCGGCAACTTGAATGGTTTTAAAAACTATGGAAAATATCAGGGTAGCTACCCAGGTAAGAGACCTAGATCGAGCTCCAGGATGCTGACTAGTGCCTGGATCAGCCCTGCCTGTTGTTGCCATTTGGGGAGTGAACCAGAGGATGGAAGATATTTCTCTGTCTCTCTCCGTCTCTCTTTATGAAATGAATGAATAAATGAATGATAAATGAATAAATAAAACTTTTTAAATGATAAAAACATGTAGGAAACATAGAATTACATTTGCAGTCCTTTGCAAAAATAGAAGTTATACATACTAAATGTACAAATTTAGGTTACTACTTAAAACATATGTCTGTAGTCATGGAAGTAGACTTCATAATCATTTCATTTTGATATACCATATCAAAATTTGTAAGAGTGACATGAAGATTTTTAAGATTAACATACAAAAAAGAGTAATGTAATAAGTGAAACTTTCAGTATCTGACCAAATCTCCAACTGAGTATTGCCTATGGCTATATTATCCACAACACAATAACAATCATAAATAATGCTTATAAAAAACCCACCTTTCTTTCTTGTAAAGTAAGTGATTAAATGAAATGTTAAACTTAAAAGAAACTGGAAGAAATGCTTCTGTGATGCAGTATAGGAAATGTGGTAATAACACAAATACAACTTTGGAAAAAACATTGCTTCAATAAACATGGCTATGATTAACATTAGAATAATAATTGATTTAGTGTGGAAGTATACTTGTTTTATTTAAAATCATAAGATTTATGTGGCTGTCAAGGGAAAACTGAGCGGAAGAGGTATAGAAGTTAAGGTATGCAACATAGCTGTGTACTAGATTGAGACCACCCATAGAAGGAACACAGTTTCATGTCACTGCATGTTATCACCACTGTATGATGAAAAGAGGGTGGAAATAGACAGTTTGAGTTTTAAAATAGACTCCTGTAAAATAATTTTAGATTTATTGAATCTTCTTCTAATTGGCTTGCATTAATATTTTTCATTTTGTTTTTTCTATATATTTATTACATATAATATAATGGCACGTGATTTATTGGATACGGAAAGATTTTTTTTTAATGTTCCATTTCCTCGGAAAGTTCAAAAGCACTGTCATCACTTTGACTTTTATGCAGTGAGATAAGCAAAGGAATGACATGATCCAAATGTTTTAAAAGTATTACTTCGGTTGCTCTGAAAATAGAATGTATAATGATAGACAAGGATGTACCAAGAGAAACAAGTTAGGAGACCAGAATCAATAATTTTGGAGTCTCTTTTCTGTTTCTTTAGCTTAGTCCTGCAATGTAGCTGTGGAATTGGAACAAAGTACATTCTCAATCTGTTACAATGTTAAGAATCTTCTTGTATTTAATGTACATATTAAAATAAAGAACGTTGTTGGTTGACTCCAAGATTTTTGCCTTGAGATGCTGGGAAAATGAAGTTGGATACAACATATGCTCAAATAAACTAAAATGCAAATAGACTTCAAATCTTATGATTGGAAAATCTTGAAGCTTTGTTCAGAAATTTTCCTTTCTCTCAATGAGATTTTAAACAAAGTTTCATGTGAAAATTACAGTTGTGAGGAAATATCAGATTTAAGAAAAGAGCAGAATTTGCAAACTAAAAGGAAAGAGAAACGTAGTATTAAAGAATCATGTAATGTTAGGCATCATGGATTTACACATTCAAATGCATAGGCAGAGAGGTCTAAATAAACAAGGTATAACCACATTTGGAGTTGTTCTCCTACACATAGAAGAGGAACTAACTAAGCTGACATAATATTAGGGAATGAAATCAATGCAAAATCAAGAGAACAATGTAAAATCAAGGAACAAATCAAAGACAACCGTGACTGAAAGTAAAAAGGGATAGGATCAATAGATTGTGCATATTATTGAATTCAAATAATTCCTTGAGTTATGGCACTAGAGCAATAAGAGGAGAAGGTAGATACAAAATCAGAATTTTTGAAGCTGTGGGAGATTATCAATTATTGGCAATAACAAGGTGTAGGGTCAAAGCTAAGCAATTTATATGTGGCATAGAAATTTAAGCAGTAATTACTGGAGTAAGAAATACTGAGTCCACAGAAAGATTATCTGTGGAGATACTAAAATATCATTATGTAGGACAGCAGTAATATTGGACAGAATGTCAACCAAAAAAAGGGCCAAAATCTTCAATAAACAAAAGCAAACATCAATAACTCCAAAAAAGATTGAGTGGTGAATGAAACAATCTGATAGGCTTAGCTTCGGCTGAGGCCATATTTTCGTTCATCAATCCTGTAGTTTAATCGATGTTGTAACTGTCCAGAGAAGTGTACTGAACAGCATAAAGTACCCAGAGACGTTTTCTCTCATTAATTTCACATATCCAGAGGGAGAACAAGTAGGCTCAATGGATAAAAGTTATAAAGCAAGCATCAGCTCTAAAAATTCAACATTTTAAATATTCGTTAAATATTCGTTTAGTTTATAAAAAATGAGCCACAAGTCACCAAATGTTCAAGCAAAGTCTGCATAACCATCTGTCAAGGGTTCTGTGGAGATTACTGACTTCATGGGAAGCTTTTTTTCCCAACTCCAACATTTTTCTGTCTTAATGGAAATAATAGGAAAATAACATGTATTGATCACATAAACTGTCTCTCTCCCTCTCTCCTCTCTCTCCTCTCTCCCTTTTCCCTCTCTTCTCTCTATCTTTCCCTTTTCATCTTTCTTTATTCTGTTGCATCTTTATTCTTTCTAACAAGTGACAAATACTGGGCTAGGTGCCATGAATAAAGAGCTAAAAACATACTCCATGATTTTAGGTACTATCATTCTAGTGTGGAGAAAGAAATTTAAAAGTTGACCATGCAAATATTCAAATAGATATGTTCATATGATAGATGAAAGCACAGAGTATTATATGAGGATGGCCCTGCAGAGTAGGACATGCTAGAACTGGTGTCATAGGATGAGGATTTTGAGATTTAAGGAGAGCCAGATCATGAAGATTTTTACATTTATACTTCTCAGTCAGTGGTTTGTGTGATTGGGCTTATTTTCCTTAAAACATAGTTGTGGGCATACTGTTTGATCATTGTGACAATATGGTGCACCAAGGCCTTATCCCAATATTCCTCTTCAATTTTCTTTGTAATTACTTTCCCACATTCTTCTTAGTGAAGGTAAAGATCCTGTGGCCCAGTAACCTATCAGAGTTTTTTTAAAGCTTACTGTTCACTTTTGATTCAGAGTCTTGTTAAAACTGTTCCCTTTGGGTGGGAAAATCGTCTTACCCAACACAACTCTATGAATCCTTGTTTCCAATGTCATCATATGAAACTCCTAAGTTATGGTTGATCATAGAATCTTTGGATGACTGAGAAGCATTGCCAGGTTCTCTGAGATCCTACCTTGTGCCATGCTCACTAAACTAGAATCTGCCATCTTGGGTTATTATACCTTCAAGGCCAGGAATTCCATAGCCTCTTCTGAGAGACCTGAGTGAGTGATGTCTGAATGGACGGGAGTCTGCATATATATATATATATATATATATATTGAGGTCTCTTCTGCGGGTAATTGAAGGTCAAAGGCTCCAAGAGGCAACTGACTTGATTCAACGTGCATTTTAGAAAACCCTCTTTGTTGAATCTAGAGGAAGTTTGGAAAGAAACATGACCAGAAAAGAAATTATCATGGAACAAGTTGAGATATTTCAATAGTTTAATAAAAAGAGATACTTTGGAGGAATCGCAGTGGACATAAAGTAAAAGATTACAGAGATATTTCAGTGGCATGCAATAATTAACTGGATGTATAAAGTGAGAAGGGCTGAAAATGACATGACTTGGGGTGATAAAGTAGATATTGTCTTTCATCAGATAAAAATGTATTACAATATGGTCAGCAGGTCTTGGGATAAGGCAGTATGTCCCATTTTAAACAGCATTAAACTTCTCATATAAATTAGATTCCCAATACATACTTTTTATTCTTTGCATACTTTTAGACAGGAAATCTAAATTATGGAACCTGTATATAGAAGGCAATATTTAAGTATTAAAGATAAATTATATGGATAATCTTTCAACAGTGAAACAATATAAGGGAATCGGTAGGATGTTGCCTTCAATTGCTTCATTCTAAAAGGTAAAAGTTTCTCTCTCTCTAGCTCTCTCTCTCTCTCAAGAGACAGAATCAGGGAAGTTATAGAATGAAGAGTTTATAGGCGTTGTACACTGAGTCTCAGCTGCTTCGCTTCTGATGCTAATGTATCAGGGGAAGCAGAGGAAGAAGTCCAAGTCCTTGGGCCCCTACACCTATGCAGGAGATTTGCATGAAACTCCTCGCTCTTGGCCTCAGTCAGTTCTAGCCTTGGCCCAGCTGTAGTGGCCATTTGAGGAGTGAACCAGTGGATGGAAGTTATCTCTCTCTCTCTCTCTCTGTCTCTCTGTTTCTCTCTCTCTCTCTCTCTCTCTCTCTCTCTCTCTCTCTCTCTCTATTCCCTCTCCCTCTCTGTAACTCTGTCTTCCAAATAAATAAATCTTTCACAAATATTGTGTTTAGAACACATCCAGGCCGGCGCCACAGCTCACTAGGCTAATCCTCCAACTTGCGGCGCCGCCACACCGGGTTCTAGTCCCGGTTGGGGTGCCAGATTCTGTCCCGGTTGCCCCTCTTCCAGGCCAGCTCTCTGCTGTGGCCAGGGAGTGCAGTGGAGAATGGCCCAAGTGCTTGGGTCCTGCACCCCATGGGAGACCAGGAAAAGCACCTGGTGCCTGGCTCCTGCCATCTGATGAGCGCGGTGCGCCGGCAGCAGCGCGCCAGCGGTGGCGGCCATTGGAGGGTGAACCAATGGCAAAAGGAAGACCTTTCTCCCTCTCTCTCTCTCTCTCTCTCTCTCTCTCTCTCTCTCACTGTCCACTATGCCTGTCAAAAAATAAAAAAAAGAAAAAAGAAAAAAGAAAAAGAAAAGAACACATCCATATTCCATATCTGAGTGCCTGAGTTTGAATCCAGGCTTCACTTTTTTTCTAGCTCTCTCCTAACAGAGATCTTGGGATACATTGGAGAGTGACCAAACTCCTTGGGTCCTGTCACCTGCTTGGGAGATGTTGATTGAGTTCCTGGTTTCTTGCTTTGAATTCCTGATTCCTAGTCCATCCCTAGAACTTGTGTGCATTTGGCAAGTAAACCAGTGGATGGAAGATATCTCTCATTCATTCATTCATTCACTCATTCATCATAATCTTCCTCCTCCCTCTCCCTCTCCCTCTCCCTCATGTTCTCCCTTTCCCTTCCCTCTCTGATTTTCAAATAAATACATTTTAAAAATATAAAAAAGTAATTTGATAGGATATAATCATATTTTTTGTGTGTGAATGGATGTCTAAATCTAAACTATTATCTGCTTGGCTTCATCAAAAACTGGGTTAGAGTGATGAATAGACATGCATGTCTTTCAGATTCTACCATTAAAGTCCTCTCTTCTGTCAGGAGATAGGATTATGGTCCCAGTACCTCAGTAGACAATTAATCATTGACAGTCACTTTGGTTGAGACTGCAGACTAATTTTTAAATGCTCCTTTCCTCACCTTCAACTAGCTACAATGTCACTTGACGTATTAAGTCATAAATATTTCATGTTGGAAATTTGTCAAGAGAAGAAAAAAAAGCAATATGCATATGGTTATTCCCTGGGGTGTATTCTCTAATAGCTGAAGTGTCTTACAATAAGGAAATTAAGTAAATTATTGAGTACTAATGTGGTAGCAGATCATGCTGTCTTTAAAATAATGATTGAAAGGTTGTGATATATGAATATAATAATTTATTGTTCTTTTAAAAGCAGATAGAGAATGGTTTGCTTTATTACTAACTAAAACAAATACATACCCGTTGATGATATTTGCAAGGTAATACACAAACCTGAAAATAATTGAGGTATTTTGTAGAATATTATTAAGAACTCGCTTTATTTTCCTCTGAGAATAGGATATGTCATATTCTATTGCTTTTCTCCCTATTTACCCAACTACATACAAGAAAATCTGAAAAAAATTGCCAGAAATAAGTCTATGACATCTGTGATTAAAAGTTTTTTTCTTTATAGTTTATTCATCAATGAATGAAATGCCTTCATGTAAATTGGCTGTACTAGCTTCTCTTACTGGATGCTGTTTAGATTCAGTCATTCCTGCTCTTTGGATCAGAAGATCCAAAGACTTTTTGTTTTTTCTGAAGATTATTACACTATGCTCTTGGGTAAAACATATTCTTGGGCACAAAGTTCCAACTTCACAAATAATAATTAGACTTTAGTTGCAGTGAGACAGAATCCTTATGTTGCTCTGTACTAGTTTATGTTATTCCACACTAATTGTGTTTTCACTCCAACAAAAGGTTCAAACAGAGGCAATTAAAAGCAAAACACAATTGGCTCCTTTGATCTAAATAGAACTCAAAATCCTGTTTTTTTTTTTTTTTTGGTTGTTGCTTGCTTTTAGAAATTATTGTTTCATTAACAGGACTTTGATTTGGCATCTGACTAACTTCTACAGTGAAGTGAATTTGAAGAGGTTTAGAAACTGGTTTAGTGACCTTGATTGAAAAGATACAGACCACAACAGCACTGTAAGCCTTTCTCCATTTCCTGTTAACTCTTTAACCCTTGTTATTCTTATATTCATAGTACCGAGGAGCACATCTGTGCAGGCCCAATGAATGTTTTCAACTTACTAAAAAGCATTTACCCTGATCTAGTCACGAGACTGGGATAATCTTTGGATGGATAAGTTACTCATTCATCACAAAAAGATCCAAATATCAGCAAGCAGTGTTGATTCTATCTCAGGGAAGTTCAGTGGTTTATTAACACCATTTTCTTTCTTGGATGATCATCCACAGCTCCTGTGATGTCAGTTTGATGATTCCAACTTAGAATATAAATGGATGTGAAGTCACAGGTTATACTGGTTTAGAAGTTACAAGAAACTTAGATGTCACCTGAATGGTCTCATTTTACAAACGAAGAAGGCAGATTGTAGAGAAGAACCATCTTTCCCTGGAAGCTTCAGACTCATAAATATGTACAACGATGTTTTTGACTTTCAGTTCAATTATTTCCCTGATCCCTGTTCTTTACATGCTATTCTATTTTAATAATGTCCCCCACTGTCAATCTTCAATGTGAATATGTTTTTATATGGTACTTATTGTTATCATTAAAACAAAGCCCAGATCCATATGTCTCATATATATATATATATATATATATATATATATTATGTTCTAGATTCTATAGATTTCTGTATTATAGTTTTAAAATTTATTTTTATTTCATAATTGGCTCATATGATCAAATAAGAGTGAAAGTCACATTTTCTAAATAAGTATAACATTTTAAACAAATGCAGTGGTTCCAAGGAAATATATTGTCTTTTTTTTTAACCCTTCAAAATTATTCTTTATTGTGATAAGTGATCAGGAAGGCAAAAATCTCAATTTTCTAAACAGCGGTCATGTACAAGAAGTCACAGTTAAGGTTACCTTGGGAGTTCTAATTCTGAATTTCCTGACTTTTGTGGGTTTAAATCATAACTTTAATGTTCCATTAATGTAGGGTGTTTTTTGTACACTGAATTGTTTATGTCTTTTATTCTGCACTAATGGACATTGTGTTGATTTCTGTGAATATCAAGGAGAGCTCAATATTCTGGTAAACTCTTTTTAGTTTATGTTTTATTTTTTTAAACCTTTTTTGTGATCGTGACTAAGATAATTTAAGAACTTTCCTATTAGTAACAATTTAAAAAAATTACAGAAAAAGCTTAAATGATTTTTTTTGTATTCAGATTTAAGATATCCCTTCTAAAAGCTCAGACTTTCATGGTTTGTTTTATTTTAGTGACTTAAAAATATGAATAAATTATTAGGTCAATGTATTTGTTATTCAAATTATAAACATCTGAATGTTCACCAAATACAAAATGAAAACATCAATTAGATATGAGATTCAATCACATGAATGCTGACAAAACAGCTTTTAATTTCTGGAATAATTGTTTAACTTCTTGATTAAAGGGACAAGGATTCAATATTTTGTGTAATCAATCAGTGTCCTCTGGTAGCCGATCAACAGTTATTTGATTAAATTAGAATTGCTAGTTCTCCAAAATTACTCTGTTTTTCTCCAAAATATAGTTCTGGAAATGGTACACACTCATTCCAATTTATTGAGTTTTTTTTTTTTTTTTTTTTTTTTTTTTTAATGGAGCATTATCCTGGGGGAAAGTAAAGGGACGGAACATTTTGCTTAATAATTGTTGGTAAACCTATAACATGAAGATGGACTCCAAAGTTAGTGAAAGAAGGGGACTGGCCGGCGCCATGGCTCAATAGGCTAATCTTCCGCCTTGTGGCACCGGCACACCGGGTTCTAGTCCCGGTTGGGGTGCCGGATTCTGTCCTGGTTGCCCCTCTTCCAGGCCAGCTCTCTGCTGTGGCCCGGGAGTGCAGTGGAGGATGGTCCAAGTGCTTGGGCCCTGCACCCCATGGGAGACCAGGAAAAGCACCTGGTGCCTGGCTCCTGCCATCTGATGAGCGTGGTGCGCCGGCAGCAGCGCGCCAGCGGCGGCGGCCATTGGAGGGTGAACCAATGGCAAAAGGAAGTCCTTTCTCTCTGTCTCTCTCTCTCACTGTACACTCTGCCTGTCAAAAAAAAAAAAAAAAAAAAAGAAAGAAAGAAGGGGACTATGTTGTGTTTATCACTATAATGTCAAGCTATTTGAAACTGGCTGCCTGGATTTTAAATATTGTGTATATTACTTTAGTTTCATGTCATCTTCATAATATGACAAATTTAAGACAATTCCCATACACATTTTGCATCCAAAATTTTTCTTAGAATGAAGATACTCTCCATATATATGAATACATGAGTTTTTAAGTTATTATAATTAATATAAACAATAAATTGAAATTATTAATGTTATTTTATAAAAAACAAAGGAAATTCCAAATGAGTGAGTTACTTCTATCGCTTAACCCTTCCAATGCGCCAAAGTTAAATGACTCAATGTGACATAGTATTTAATTCTCACACCAAGGCTCAAAGAGCTAGCTTATGTTGAGTTGTGAAAATTTCTATTCAGATACATAAACTATCTCAGCAGAGGGGTAAGAAGACAATCCAGAACATGGTAGAGTGAAAGACTAAAATTAAAATGCACGCCAAAAAACCTTCACTTTTGAGTATTTCGAGGCATTGTCTACTAAAATTGAAAAATTTCACATTCTTCAGTGAAAAGGAAAAATCTGAAACCTGACATGATACTTGTTCCCTAATTTATATCAGTTTCTGAAAGAATGAATACAGTTATAGATGCTGATCAGACAATATAGTATCTAGTGGTTGAAAATTTCTTATGCAAAGAATATTACAATGTCTGAAATACTGATTTTGGTTTGGCTGAAATGAAGTAACAGAATTTAACCAATGTGTACAGTTACTATCATGGGCAATAAATGGTTATTCATTTATGAAAACAAGAATTTGGCCTTTAGGAAATGGGTCCAAAAGAAAAAGAGACCTTGTCCCTTGCTCTTTGAATCTATTCCGTGCGGAATTGCCCTTAAAGTCATGAGTTGTATTGTGGGCAAAATCAAAATTAATGAAGGACAATAGTTAAATGGATATTCAGCAACTGCAGGAATACTAGGTGCTTAGATGACAGTTCTATGGCACTAGACCCAGTTCTGATTATCTGCAAAGGACCATTGCAAAAATAAAGATTTCATCTTTGGGCATAGTACTGGGAGTAAGAACATTGTAAGAAACTGCAAATGAGGGTAGCATGTTTACAACTTGGTTTTCTGTATTTTCCCAAATACATGGGCGAGACTTCTTCTCAGGGAAGGTCAGTTATTTGGAATTCTGGACTCTGGAGTCAGGAAAGTGAAGTTCAGTTAACACTTGTCTAAAAACTTTAGGAAGATGTAACCATGTTTCCTTTTGGAACAGATCTTTATTTCCAGAGAATGCAAATCTGTAGAGTAAAAGAAGAAATTAGTGGTTGCCTGGGGCGAGGAAATAGACAAGGAGTGCAGATGGGCATGAAGGGCTTTCACAGAGCTGTGGACGTGTTCTAAACCAGGATTGTGGGGATGGTTGCGCAACCCTGTAAATTTGCTAAAATTCATTAACTTGTATAATTACATATTATTTTATGGTTTATTGATGATACCTTAATAAACCTGTTTAAAGAGTCTTTCGTATTTAAACCTCTCTAATTAACCAGCTTTACTCTTCATTGCCTTTTCTTCATAATATGTTTTTTTCCATTAGTTATTCTTTCATTGTATGTGATCTCTTGTAGTTAATAGAGAATCGGAAAAGAATTCCAAACCAGAGCTCAAATTTCTTTACATCACTAAATTTTTTCTTCTTCTTATAGAAAGCAGAAGACAGAGCACACAAAGTCATTGTTTTAAAGATGCAAAAGGCTTTAGGGCTCTTATCAAAATAAAAGCCTCTATTCTGTGATGAAAGTAAATCTATGCCATGACTAAAAATCTTCTCTTATGAACATTCTTTATATTAAAACTATTTTAGGATTTTAAAATCTTCCCTTAAACTAGAAAAATACTTCCTTTTTTCAATTTTTGTGTGTGTGTGTGAGAGAGAGACAGAGACAGAGACAGAGAGAGAGAGAGAGAGAGAGAGAGAGAGAAATGGAATAAAATACCACCTTAGACTAAACTTGAAGGAAGATAGAAAGATGTCAGATCCACCTTGTCTTCTTCTAACTCTAAGGCCTTACTGAGAAATTGTCCCATAATATGGCCTGCCAAGACTCAGCACTAACACACAGACAAACTTCTTTTTCTTATGCTGTCTTTTTCCATGTTAAACAAGGCCGCCCAGTCTTTGAATCAAGACTGTTGGATGACTGGATAATCTTATTTGTTTGGCAGAGAACATCAAGCAGAGAGGATGACATTTATGTATTTCCTGACCTTGACCTAAATAATATATGAAATATATGGGAGATTACTGAGAAATCTTTCGAGTTTTGCAGCTTTCACATTACCAAGAGTAGAAAGGATTAAATTATGGTCTACATGATATGAGAGAAGAATTCTATAATTTGTTAGATACTAAAATTCAAGGGCTATTGAAAAAGCTCAAAATATTTTTCAAGAAGAGCTACCTGAATGAAATATTGACTGAGAGATTGCATATTTGCAAAGCTTTTATATAACCTTTACATAGGAGAGCAACTTGGCTTGGTATACAATTCTTGAAGTACACTTTTTTTTTCTCAGTAGAATGTTAAAGCATTTGTTTCAAACTTCAAATTTTTATTTCTTTTTGGATTTCCAACAAGAGTTTAAAACTTACATTATTGTCTAATGAATTTGTAGCTATTTCTAAACCATGATCCTATTTTATTTATTTTTCTAGAATATATTCTTTTTTTTTTTTTTTTTTGACAGGCAGAGTGGACAGTGAGAGAGAGAGACAGAGAAAGGTCTTCCTTTGCCATTGGTTCACCCTCCAATGGCCGCCACGGCTGGCGTGCTATGGCCAACGCACCACGCTGATTTGATGGCAGGAGCCAGGTGCTTCTCCTGGTCTCCCATGGGGTGCAGGGCCCAAGCACTTGGGCCATCCTCCACTGCACTCCGGGGCCACAGCAGAGAGCTGGCCTGGAAGAGGGGCAACTGGGACAGAATCCGGCGCCCCAACAGGACTAGAACCTGGTGTGCTGGCGCCGCAAGGTGGAGGATTAGCCTAGTGAGCCCTGGTGGCGCTGGCCTTAGAATATATTCTTGCTTTTCAATTTGTATGTAAAAGTCTTGGTCACAAGAAAGTGTTATTTCTGTAAAACTTTCTCCTTTGGTTTTGTTTTCCCTTTTGTTTCAATTTTTAAATTAATATTAATTTATCTCTCTCTTTCTCTCTTTCTCTCTGTCTCTGTTTCTGTCTCTCCTGCCTCCTACCCCCCTCCCTCTCCCAAATACCTATATTTGATACTACTTTTGTCTCAAAAAACTGTCATTTAATGTTTTCATACATGCATACATGGTGTAATTTTCAAATCAGGATAAGCAGATTTGTCTCTCCAGACATTTGTTATTTCTTCATGGTGAAAACATTTAATATCCTTTCTTCTAGCTCTTAAAAGTTATAGAGTAAATATCATTATCCATAGTCACTCTACTGGGCACAGAATAATCGAGCTTCCTTGTCTGATGTGACTGTAACTTAGTACTGCTGACAATTTTGCCGTTCCTCACTCCATCCTCTCCCCAGCCTTTGGCAAGCACCCTTCTACTCTCAGCTTTTATGATATCAACATTTTAGATTCCAGATATGAATATGATCAGGCAGCATTTTTCTGGCCTGTTTCACTTTCTGTAATATAAATTATGTATTTCCTTTCTCTGATATAGTTGTGTGTGTGTGTGTGTGTTTAGATTTCTTATAATCATTACAATAATTAATTTAATTTCATGATACTATATACACTTATACACATTATATGGAATCTGTTCATTCCTTAATGTCTTTTGTCTCTTCAGAGAGGCTACATTTTCTTTTCTTTGTCTTTGTTGTGAAAAAAGACGTGAAACAATAGTTACCACCTTAACATTTTTTTAGTTTATAGTTATAAGTATATTCACATTGGCTTAAAATGGGTCTACAGAATGTTTACTTTTTGCAAACATGAAACTCTATACTCATTAAACAATTTTCCCATGTGCTTCCCCAACCCTTGATAAACACCATTCTTCTTTCTGTTTTTATTACTTTTATCATTTTAGGTTCCTCATATAAATGGAGTTGTATATATTCTGTCTTTTTTGTGACTGGCTTGTTTCACCTTGCATAATGTCCTTAGATTTACTTATGTTGTAGCATATGAATGAATTTTCTTCACCTCTAAAGTAAGTTTCCATATAAGTATATGCCACATTTTGCTTTTTCATTCTTTGATAGGCACTTGGGATGCTTCATTCTATTTTGGATATATAAACAGAAGTGACATTAGTGGATTATGTGGTACTTCTATTTTTAATTTTTTGAGGAATTTATTTTCCTTATTGGTGGCACCATTTTACAACATCAACAGCATATACGAGGATTCCAATTCATCCATGGTACCCACAAACAGCCAAGACTGGCCAAGCCAAAGCTGCGAGAATTTAATCCAAGTATCCCAAATAGGTGGCAGAGACCCAAGTATCTGAATCATAATATTTTGATTCCCAGGCACACTGACAGGAAGCTGGATCTGAAATGTGGTATCCAGAACTGAAACTACCACTGTGGCAAGGGATACTGGCATCCCAAGCAGTGGCTTAACCTATGTTAATCTACAATTACCAGCACTGATTTTTTTTCTAGAAAATTTTTATTTAATAAATATAAATTTCAAAAGTACAACTTTTGGATTATAGCTGTTCTTCCCCCCAAAAGCACCCTCCCACCTGCAAACTCTCCCATCTCCTACTCCCTTTCCCATCCCATTCTTCATTAAGATCTTTGTACACAGAAGATCAATTTAGTATATACTAAGTAAATATTTCAACAGTTTGAACACACACAGATCTCAGCCTCGATTTTATTTCTTGATGCACAAAATTTTTAAAGTTTGATGTGGTCTTATTTGTCTCTTCTGGCTTTTGTTGCTTCTGTTATTGCCATTATTTCCAAGAAATAGTTGTCAAGTCTACTGTCATGTGTTTTCCCTCTCTGTTTTCTTCTGGTAGTGTTAGAGTTCAATCCTTCAATCCATTTAGAGTCAATTTTTATATGGCATAAAGATAAAGATTCACCTTTATCCTTTTGCATAGAGACATGCTGCTTCTTAACACCATAGTATTTTTTTGCACACTTGTTGAAGACAGTTTGATCATATCTGTTAGGTAGTCACGTCTGCTAGTGTGTATTTCTGGACTCTTCATTTTACTTTATTGGTCTGCATGTCTGTCTTTATGTCAGTACATATTGTTTTGGTATTTATGTTGTGCAAGTGGCATAATATTCTTTTAATTACTATGCTTTTGTAGTATGTCTTGAAATTGAAAAGTATAAGTCTTCTACGTTGATTGTTTGCTTTCAAAATTGATCTAGTGATTGAGCATCCTTAGAGATTCCATGTGAATTTTAGGATAAAATTTTTCCTCTTGCTGCAAAAAATGCTGTTGAAATTTTTGTAGGGATAGTGAGGCCATATTTACTTGTATTCTCTTGAGGATGTTAAAATCTTGGTGGCAACTTTATCCATTTTTGTTTTTGAAAATCTTTTAACAGATTTTCTTCTGAGTATTTAGAATCATGTCCATTTACTATTTTACATCTAATTTTAGGCTTTATAGTTTTATTTCTTTCATTTATCATCCTTGTGCAAAATGAAATCTTAGGGTGATCTATCAGTAAAAAGTATCTGTGAATAGACTTTGACTTTATTTATATTAATTTGCACAACTGTCATATAATCTTGTAAGATCTGTAGCTGTAAAGTATTTGTGTAAGCACATAGAGTAGAATCCAGTTTAGAAGAGTTCTTCTAGACCATATCTTCTCTCTTCAAGTGACAATTACTTCTTCAACTGCAAGATATGGTAATACTGGGATATACACATTAATATACATCTCCAAACACGTAGTGCCGAAGATACACATGGTACCTATTTACTATTGAGATGTCCAATTACATGAGAGAAAGCCCCACATTCTGGAAGCAGCAAACACATTCTACTCCTGGAGTGTTCTGATCTGTTTGAATGTCAAGGCTCTGATGAGAACTCAATTTCTCTTTTACTACATGGTCTGTGCAAGGTCTAATGATTGGGAATATTGAAGACAGAGAATAATTTGTTCTCATTTTTTTTAATCAGACTTCACATGAGCACATCTGTTTTTCTAATTTCCTTACAATGTTGGTTGGCTTAGTTGTATGAACTGTAGTCTAGATTTGCAGACCAATAGGCATATTTATGAAGATAATGTGGAACTTAATAACAGAATGCTTTTTTAAACAAGTAATTTGTTTAAAATATATTTATACAAAATATTTTAAAATAATTTATAATTATTTCTTTACAGATTATTCCATAATCTGGCGTAAAATTACTCAAGCAATTTTAGAATCTGGAAGCCAACATTCTGTTTTTTCTAAAGATACATTTAAAGGAGGTTTTTCTCAGCTAAATTTGTAAACATTAGGGACGATTCAGTTTTTATATTCTTAAAATACTGAAATTTGTATGATTCAACCCAGTCCAGATCTAAACCTAGATTGATATATAAATTCCCTTTTTAGGAAAATGTCATGGTTTTTATCTCCATATGGCAACCATCTTTTCCAATGCATCATCTTTCTGATTCTGCCTACATTCACTCTGGTATAATTCGTTTTCTCTTAAAAAATAGTCTCTGTAATTTGCTTTTCAATTCGTTTAAGTAATGCTTTATTCTGCCATTACCAAAACAACTTTAGCATGATCCTCTACTCTTCTCATTGAAGAGGGTGTGCAGGCCTGTCACTCTCCTTTGTTGAATTATGCCTACATGAACATTCACTGGTAACATTACTAGACCTGTAATGACCTTGACAACCATCAACTACTTCTTCAATGCTATAAAAACCCTGGCTACCCACAGATGATTTACCACTGTAATAGATTTAATATCTCTTCTGTATCTGCATCCAGGAAACCTGGTCTTTTTATTCTAGGTTTTGAAAAATATTACTAATTTTATCATGCAATTTCAGATTGCCTTTTGTAAAATTATTTACACTTTACAGCATGTAATTACAGAAATGTTAAATTAAATTTCAAATATATGTAACTAAATTTCTTGATATTCCCTCATTTGCATTCTGGTTGTGATCTAAAATCACTTGTAAATTGTTGAAAAATTAATGAGGAAAGACACATAGCTCCTTTTTAGAAACTTTGCCTATATTTTTAATGCTAGAACTACTTCTCAAATCAATAAAAGAAAATTTCATGAAAATTGTGTTTAATGTGCTAAGATCTTTCACATCTCTCTGATGGGTCTACACAATTGCTTTTATTTATATATTTTGATTTTTTGGTTCTATAAAAATAATCAAGGTCATGTACTGTAGGATAAAGATACAAAATGAATGCACTAAGACTTCAGAAATTTTATTCTTTTATCAAACCATTAAATCAGTTCATAAAAATAAGAGTAAAATATATGAAAAAGTATAAGTATTGGAACAGGAAATAAAAGTTAATTACATATATTACTGTTGTTTTAAATACAAAAGTTACCATGTACAGCACTCACCTAAAATTAAATAGTTTAGATAAAAATGCTATACTTATATCTATTCACCAACAATATTGTATCATTATCTAAAATTAATTTAAATGTTACACAATGTAATAGTTGATTTCTGTAATTCATTAACCTAAAGTTAAGTTATTTTCTTGAAACACCAAGGTTAAACAAATGTTCAAAAATGTGTCTTTATTCTCATAATTCACTGTTAATTATACTCACCCAAAACTAGTATTTATAGGTTTCCCATAGATAGACTGTGAAGAACTAAAGATTTTAATTTTAAAGATTAGTGAATTTAAATGGATATTTGCATTTAGTAGTTTAGAAAAGGGCTTTGACAATCAGAAGACCAGAAGGTTTACTGTTGATGCTTGGGGTCATCTGACGTTTCCTGCAAAATAGACCTATATGGCCAAATTAATTTATGGGAGTAATAATTTTTCAAAAGCTATTTTTTTCTGTTTGAAACTGCCAATATCATGAATAGAAAGGGTGAACCATAAAGGAGAAAAGACAGGATGGTCATTTGTGTTTGTGTTAACCTAAAGCAGCAGTGTGGAGATAGACATCATCCACTGAAATCTAGGGACTTGGTGGCATTGCTTCTGAAGCATCCATACCTGCATTCTTCATGCATAATCAGATTGTCAAAGACAAAATTACTGAGTTGCATCAATTGAAAAAGAAAAAAAGAAAAGGACTTTGAAATCTACATTTTAATAAACATCTCCAGGGGCCAGCATAGAGTATCAAATCACAGGTTTGTGATGCCTACATCCCATATGAGCTCCAGCACAAGTCCTGGCAGCTCCATTTTCCATTAAGTTTCCTGTTAATTGCCTGGGAAAGCAGCATGTGATGGCCCAAGTGCTTGGGCCTCCGTACCTATGTGGGGGATCCTGCAGAAGCGCCAGGCTCCTGGATTCAACATGATCCAGACTTAACCATTGGAGCCATTTGGGAAGTAAATCAGAACATGGCAAGAACTGTCTCTCCCTCTCTCTCTAACTCTGCCTTTCAAATGAATAAAAATAGGGTCAGGGAATTCTGACATCTAATGATTAAATTCTTATTTTTCAAAATTCTGTACTGATGTCTCACAGAAAGAAAGTGACAACAAATTTGCAGATGTTATACCATTTGACTGGTTATCACTTAACATGTCCAAGTAAGTGCTACGCTGAAGCTGCACCAACTGGATGTTTTTATAACCTGTCCATGAATCATATCTAAAATTGAATCATTGCTATCTCAAGCATTCTTCATTGTCTCTCTTCCTTATGTCTTTTCATAACATCTTTCTACTCATTATCCTCTTTTCTTTTTCTCCAGTCCAATAGCCATTACTCCATTTCAACTGTCCTTAAATTTATTGCCTCTTCCCAAGACAATTCCAATATACTTCAATAGATTTCTTGCTTCTTGTTCCAATTCAGACAGCACAATGGTGCCAGATTAATTTTTTCTGAAGCCACCAAAATCATGTTGTATTTTGCATAAAATGTTTTAAAGAGTCTTCATTACACATAAAATGAAATTACCTTAATTTTTTACGTGCAACCCAGAATTACGTATTGCCAAACTGAGTTTTCCAATCTTGTCTAATCTTATTTTTTGTTACACCATCTCTCTGTTTTATTTTGCTTCTATCTACAAACCATTTAAACTGTTCAACATATATTATAGAGTTACTTCACTGGCCTTTTTTATTTTTATGAAGGACTGAGGTCAAAACATTTCCTGTTTTACTCAGCTGGAAGCAAATCTTATTTTAAAACCACATAATAACTTTTGTTCTTTTCCATTAACCTTATGTTTAATATTACGCTAAATAATGACTGACATATAAGTCTAATTTTATTTTCTAGGGTACACATTCTAAGAGTGTGGAGTCTATTACAACTTCATACACTTTCTGAACCTATTCAAAGCTCTCTAGTGAATATCCATTAAGATTTATCAACAAGAAAAAATATCAGTCCCCATTTCAGCTTTTAGTTCTTTTGAACCAATGCCCATAGTAAGAACAAATGATCTCATATCAAAAGAATGTATAGAGATGCATTTATTGAGTTTGATACTTAATAAACTCTTTTATAGAATTATTTTTTGTTTGACACTCTTTGAATCATTAAAGGTACTTTGTGTATTACACGGGAAACTCGACATTATTTTTATAAATACATGGGGTTGGAATAAGTAAATACAAAACAAATAACTATCTATTTCTGTTGCCTACTTGAAGCTTTAATTTTTTTAGAAAAATCACTCTTTATTTAAATAAGCATAATCCTTTGGTTATTTTTTTGCTGATTTTATCAAAATCTCTTGGACTTGTTTAGGAGTGTTAATGATTTAAGTAACATGATCAAAAGTAAATTTGTGTTAAGGATGTAAGTAAAATGATCAAAAATAAATTTATTTTGAGAAAATATTTACCCTCATAATATTCTTTGTTGACCAAGGATTATCTTATCAATAACTTTGTGTCCATAAACAGAGGTATATATGACCATAAATATTAAAAAATTTTGATGATAAACTGGTTATAACTAAATAATCCACATCTCCTTTTTGAACTATCATAAAATATTTAATATATGATATGACCTTATAAGTTGCAATCTTTAATTCAAGCAATATTCAATATGTAATGAAATATATTAAAGATAGTCATAGAAACATGGATTTTTATGTAAGTCAGAAATATTTTTATTGTAATTATGAAATACTGAGAATTTCAATATACTGTAAAAAAGAACATTTAAACTAATACTGTACAATAGAACGTAAGTGTATTATAGATGATCAGATGTTTTCAGGTTCTCAGGGAGATTTATATATAGTCTTTATGTAGACTTATAGCCTTTTGTGTGTGGTCATCAAAAATTGTGTTCTGTTCTAGGTCCTTATAACTAATTTAAATTGTCATCTAATACAATTTTTCTCTTAGAATTTCCTTTTTTATAAGAATAAAAATGTCATTGGAATGTTTGTAATTTCTTGAACATTTATAGAACTTCATTTTGAGCCCAATTAGACTTGTTTTACCCATGGGGATCATTGTGTGGTGAATTATTATCCAGTTATTCTAAGAATGTTTTGTCCTTTTTGTGTTTTTAATATATACACAGAACCTGCATGCTTAGAAAACAGCTTGTAATTATAAATTTCAAATGAAATATCTTAGTGTCAGATTTAAAGAACATAGATAGTTAAAGTTTCATAGGATGGAGAGGTGGGCAATAACAAAATATGTAACATCTTGAAATAATTTTTCTGTGTAGTTACTTTGTGTTACAAAATTTCTTTATGGCAAAACTGGATGTATGTATATAGAACAATGACATTAGTTTCCTCCCTTTCAGCATATACAAAAATGAACTCAAGATGAAGCAAAGACATAAATATAAGACTGGAAGCTCTGAAATTGCAAGCAGAAAATGTCAAGAAGATATTGCAATACATTGGTGTGGATGAAGGTTTCTTGAATAAGACCCCAAAAGCATAGGCAGCAAAAATGAAACTAGACAAATTGGATTATAAAAACTGAGAAGCTTCTGCACAGAAAAGGAAGCAATGGAATGAAGAGACACCCTACAGAACAGGAGAAAATATTTGCAAGTTATTTATCCAACAAAGGATTAAAGTACAGAATATGTCAGCAGCTAAAATAATTCAACAGTAAAAAAAATAAAATCAATACAGTTAAGAAACTGGCAAAGGACCAGAGTAGACAGTTCTCAAAAGAAATACAAATAGCCAACAAAATACATGAAAAAAAATGTTCAATATCACTAGTCATTAGGGAAATGCAAATCAAAACCATAGTGAGATATCACCTTACCACTATTAGAACAGTTATTACATAAAAAATAGCAATAAATGCTGGTGAGGATATGGAAATGGGGAAATTTTATATACTGTTGGTAAGAATATAAAACAATATAGCAACAGTAGAAAATAGTATGAAGATTTCTTTAAAAACTAGAAATGGAATTCCATATGATTCAGCAAACTCATTACTGGGTATACACACAAAAGCCAGGGATTTATTGCATCAAAGAGATACTTGCACTGTTCATGAGAGTTAAAATATGGAATTAATTAAAGTGTCCATCATTAGATGAATGGATAAAGAAAATGTAGCATATATATATACATATATATATATATATATATACAATGGAATATTATTCATCTATAAAAATAATTAAATCCACTCATTTGTAGCAAAATGGTTGGAACCAGAGGACATGATGTTGAGTGAAATATGTCAGACACAGAAAGACAACTACTGCATGCTTTCCCTTCCATGTGGGAGCTAAAAATGAAAAAAAAAAAAAAAGCAACACACAAGCTAAATCTGAATGCAGAATGTTGGTTATTAGAAGCTGGGGAGTATGGGAGAGATAAAAGTCTTTGGGATAAAAAATTTAGGGGAAATTTGGTGTGGTTTATTAATTGTAGCAATACTAATCAAAGATGTTAATAGGAGAAATGCAGTAACGATGTATGGGAATGCTTTTATTGCTACCTCACATATTTTTTGTATTAAAACTGTTCTGAAATGAAATACCAAAAAAAAAGACATCTACAAAAAAGAAAAGTGAATTTCTTTTTTTAACTTACTGTACATTTGACTCTATTTTAATAAGTTATTATATAACTAAGTGTAGATGTCATATAGGCAAATGTATACAATTTAGAATTTTTTAAACCGAGTTCATTGTGATACAAATGTTATATCAACACAAAACTGGAAGGTATTCTGGAGTAAGGAGTGTAGACATTGAAGAGCATAGAAACTAATATTCATTCTTGAATATTCTACCCTAAGTTTGATGTAGCAAGCCACTTCCTCCATGATGACTTTATCTACCTCTGAGAGATTCGGTGCCTTCATCATACCTTCAGAGAAAACAGTCCAAGGCCATTGCTGTAGTTATTTTACTGTGTAGAGAAATGTAGAAGGCTAGAAAAAAATCAAAGCAGTAAGATTCAGAGAAGGAAGATAACATATGGAGAAGTCCAATCACCAACTCACACTGGATATGTGAAGCTACTAACTCAGTGCTGCCTACAATAATAAATTTGATGCTGTGACAACTACATGCAAGGCACTGTTTTAAATGGCTTATCCATGGTAATTCCTTTTAATCTGTAAGAAAATGCCTCGAGGTGGAAACTCATATTATCCTTATGTTAGTGCAGTGAGATTAATTCTTCAGCGGTGCGTAGCTCTTTAAGTATTGGCAGAGGGGGGTTCAACACAGTCAGGGACAGAGTAACTCAGGAAGTGAAAAAAAATCAACTCAAATAATTCTGCAACCCTTACTTTTTACTCTTTTCCTTTATATTTGTGGGATTGTGTCTGCAATAATGCTACATTGAAGTCCTAATTCTCAGGACCTCAAAATGTGATTGATTTGGACATAAGGTCATTGAAGGAACGGTTAGTGAAGTTAAGATGTGGTCCTAAGGTAGTGCAATGGGTCTTTAATCTGATAGGACTGCCGCCCTTTTAAGAAGAGGAAAGAGAAAGAAAGGAAAATGTCATGTGAGAACAGAGAGAAAAAGAGAGGAGATAGTCAAGGGACAGCAACAAATGTAAAGATTAGAGTGCTACATTTATAACCCAAAGGACAGGATCTAGGCTAGAACAGCCTTTCCTCCAAGTCTCCCAGAAGAAATAAACTCTTTTGGCACCTTGATTTTGGAAAATAGCTTCTAGAATTATAAGACAATACATTTCTATTGTTTTAAGCCACCCATTTTGTGGTAGTAATAATGACAACCCAAAAAAACGAATGCACTTTCTAAGCGTTCTCTTTTTTACAGAATTTTGTTTTAATTGATATTCTGTCTTTATTTTGCATTGTAGCTTAATCCTTGTCTTTATTGAGTAAAAATAGCTGACTTTCTACTACATACAAGAAACTTTGAACACTAAGTAACGGCACAGGAATAGGAAAGAGAGAACTTTGACAGGAAATAGCAAATACAGCCAGACTTCCATATCCATTGGTTCTATATCCGTCGGTTCAACTAAACCTGGAGGAAACATATATTTGAAAGCATTTCTTTACCAAACACGTACATACTATCTGTCTTACCTTTATTCCCCAGCATAATACAGTATACCAATGATTAAAGCATTTGCATTGTATTAGCAAAGCAATCTTGAGAACATTTTCAGGGTATGGGGAAAATGCACATAGGTTCCATGCAAGTACTGTGCTGTTTTACTTACAGGACTTGAACTTATGTGGATTTGGTCATTGTTGGGGAGTTCTGGAGCCAATCTCCCCTTATATTGAAGAATTACTTACATAATGGTATGAGCATTATGGACTGCACGTTTGTATTTCCTCAAATTCCATATGTTGAACAACTAATGCCAATGGTATTCTATTATGAGGTGAGAGTCTTTGGGGAATAATTATTTTTAAAAGGTGGCATGGTGGTAGAGCTCCTTTCATGAGACTAGTCTCATTACAAGGAAAGAAAGTAAGGCTTGCTTCATCTGCCATGTGAGGATACATGGTGAAGACAGCCTTTTGCCATTCAGGAATAACATTGTTATTGGACATCAGATCTGCTGACAACGATTTTGGACTTCTTAGTCTTCAGAATTATGAGAAATAAATGTTTGTTAGTTAAGCTGCCAGGTCAACATGTTCTGTTAGTAGCAGTGAGAACAAAGACTGTAAGGAAAGAAGATATATATATATATATAGTATAGTATATATATATATATAGTATATATATATAGTACTGATATCTAAGTACATTGGTCTTGAGTGGAAAGATGAGAAATTTTCACTGTGTTTTGCCTTAGAGTGCCATTAAGAGTTTCTGGCTAGAGATACAGTGTGACAAGCAGGTGATTAAGGAAGATCAATCTAAGGCAAAGAGTTAGATCTTAACTCAGTAGAAATAACCAAAGGCAGTGTGAAAGGCTAGCAGACCATTAGGCTCAGGGACAGTGGTATACATGCGATATACAGGCTGAATCTAGTATTTGAGAACCTTTGGAAGGAAATCTGGAAATGAAAATTCAGAGGATATAATTTTTTTAAAGTTTTTATTTATTTATTTGAGAGGTAGTTACAGACAGTGAGAGGGAGAGATGGAGAGAAAAGTCTTCCATTGGTTCACTCCCCAAATGGCCGCAATGGCTGGAGCTGAGCCAATCCGAAGCCAGGAGCCAGGAGCTAGGAGCTTCTTCCAGGTCTCCCATGTGGGTGCAGGGGCCAAGGATTTGGGCCATCTTCCACTACTTTCCCAGGCCATAGCAGAGAGCTGGATCGGAAGAGGAGCAGCTGGGACTAGAACCGGCGCCCATATGGGATGCTGGTGTTGCAGGCGGAGGATTAGCCTACTTGCGCCACAGTGCCAGCCCCTCAGAGGATATAATTTATAATTGAATATTTTAGTAGCATTTAAAAGTATGTTATTTTCTTTTAGAGTAGTTTATAAAATCAGTTTGGCTAAAGAGTGAAGGAAATAATCACAGTGATGTGCCAGAAGGGACATTTTGCTCCATGAATGTTCTATTGGACTGGCTGGATTACCTTTTCCACTTCCTCCCTTAACCAGCTTTGACGTGAGTGCCATACACTCTTCGGTTTCTATATTTACCCTGAAGCTGAGTCAGTTTCACTGAAGTGTGAAGTAATTTTAAATATGTTTTGTTGAAAAAAAATTGCTGAATTTTAAAGCATTTTGACATCATGGGGAATTAAAATTGCTCAAAATCCCAATAAGTGTAGTTAAATCTACTGACCATGTATGCTATTTGACATTTGAATTAGGTTATTATTTTACACCCACATGGGAAGCAACATTTTTTATTATAATGTCTGCTAAACAATTTTTATAGAAAAGAAGTATTGGGCAACAGTAATGGATAATGCTTACAATAAACTTCATCAGTGTAGCCTTAACAGAAAAGTAGAAAAGCAACGATAAAAATCTTAAATAAATGTATATTAAGTTTCCAGTTTTTACAGAAAGCTATGGTGCTCTGTAGTTTACTCACAGTAAATTGACCTGATTTCTCTGCAAGGTTCAGTCTACTGCAGGTATTTCCGGCTAAGCCAATTTCTAAGAAATTGTTGATCATAATCCACTTTAGAATATTATTTGGTCAGGATTATAACAGGAACACAAGTTATATATAGAAAGGGTAAAACATTATTGAATGATTCTATGGCAAAGATGATTACTTTCCTTTCTTTTCAGCTATTTACCAACTCAAACTAACCAGACAATAAAATTAAGACACATCCATTACATAAAGGAAATTGTATCTTTAACAATTACTGTGAACAATGGAAATAATAAGCTACTTCACATGTGATTTGATTCTTTAATAACTACTAATGACTTGGAGAATATTACAGTGAAATCATATTAAACAAGTAACACTGATATCTTTAGTTTCAAAAATCCAGCAGCCATTTAATTGGATCTGTATTCCACAAAACTATTTTAAATTAGCATGCCTTCTTTCAAACCAATGTTAGATATATGACTGAACTACGTTCTCAATATGTGTTCAATGAATGAAAAGATGAGCATGGAGTATCATTTCAAGTATGCTGTCCACTTGTACGAACTGTGATTTGACCTTTATGTTCTTTAAAATTCAAAATTATTGGCTGGCACCACGGCTCATTAGGCTAATCCTCCACCTGCGGCGCCGGCACACCGGGTTCTAATCCTAGTTGGGGCACCAGATCCTGTCCTGGTTGCTCCTCTTCCAGTCCAGCTCTCTGCTGAGAGTGCAGTGGAGGATTGCCCAAGTGCTTGGGCCCTGCACCCTCATGGGAGACCAGGAGAAGCACCTGGCTCCTGGCTTCAGATCAGCGTGGTGCACCTGCCACAGCGGCCAGTGGGTGGTGAACCAATGGAAAAGGAAGACCTTTCTCTCTGTCTCTCTCACTGTCCACTCTTGCTGTCAAAAAAAATCAAAATTATTGAAAGAGAAAAAGAAATCTAATTACTTGTTGTACATTCTTTTTGGTTTTCAAAAGATCTCCTAGTTATATTAAGAATTAAGCTCCTTCGATTGAATATATCTTTCTGATGTGCATATAAATATTGGAATTTCACATAGAAGTCCCCTTTTACTCTTGTGCTTCTGTTCCATTACTGCTTAAAAATGTGGTTATATGTTATGATTGACGACATATGAAAGTCTTCCTTCTAGTGCATAAATCATTTCTAAAAGAGAAATCATCAAGTTCTAAATGCATTGTGCATAGTTTTGCCTTTTATACTGTAGATGAACAAATACTGCTCAGTAGTGTGAGAATGAAGCAGACAGTTCTTTGGCTTGGCAGCAGAGAATCTGAACTCTGCGATTATGTATAAAGGAAAGTCACTGGATATTCTAACTAAAATATGGTTTAAAACTAGAAATGATTTTTCCTTATACTTTTTTAATTAAAAGAGAAAATAAGAAAGAGGGTGAAGAGCAAAATTTTCATGTTAGAGACAAAATCTGCAGCCAAATGAAGTTGCATAGCAATAGAGCAACATGAAACTAATAAAATTTTAAAATGTTGGGCAGTTGTTAAATATTTAGCTGTGATCTCTATAGTTTCAAGCTATAGCAGTGATAAAAAAATAATGTGCCTGAGTAAAGTGATTACCTTATTTGGAACCTTAATTCTCTATACATTTCATTTGAGAAAAATATAAATGTGGCAAATGTTAACTTTAGTCTCCATTTCAGATAGAGCAAATAGCACACATTATATAAATTTTGTTATGGGACTCAAATCTTTTGAGCACTATATTTCAGAAAATTGAAGAGAATAAATTGGTTATAAAATGAATTTATAATCTTATACATTTTGTAATTCTAAGTATTTCCATTTTAGTAACCAAAGAAATTATGATCACAAATATATTGCATAAAGATCACTTAAATTGCATTTTGTTTTTCTGAAGCTTTGTTTCCTATTAAGGTCTTCATTTTGATTCCTATAAGAAAAGTGTGTTGTCTATTTTAAAAATCTGCCAAGAACATTTCAGCTAGAAAAAAGCTTTTAGATAATTTAATCCAAATAGTAAAATCTTATAAGCAAATAAATAATAACAAAGGGAAAATCAGAGGGCATTTCTCAAAGATCACTTATCAATTAGTGAACTCAAGTGCTCCAGTTCCTTAAACATGGATGTATTCTTTTTTTCTTTATGTTTGTATTTGATTGGTATGTATTAATGTGCATTTACTATTCTACTGTGTTAGGCGGCATGTACGTATTAATAATATTTAGCAAGTAATTTTGCAATATGGGAGTAGTAAATTAACCTTAAAGTTTCATCCCAAGTCACTTTCACAAACAAAGGTAATGAAAGAAATTCTTACTAGACAAAGCAACTAAGTATTTTTGTGGAACTATTCAATATCTAGTATATATCAATGGATTTTGAGGTAGAGAGAAAGATCAAGAGATAGCATTTTAAGGTTTTTACATAAGCAACGAAACTATTTAAAGACATATCTTAAGCTATTCAAACTGTATAAATGAAATACCTTAATCTTACTCCTCTTGTATAAATAAATTAAAAATATAAGCTTCTTGGGTGTAGAGGCTATTATTATTCACCTATATGTTTTATATGCAAATTTTTACAAAGAAACAGATTTTAAAGTCATCTAAATAGTATTAGAAGAGCAGAACAATGAGAGTTCAGATGTTAGGAAAATAGGTTAATTTTGTTAATTAAACTAAACAGGTAGGATAGGGTGCTGTGTCTTAGAAGGTTAAGCCTCTGTCTACTGTGCTGATATCGCATGTAGGTGCCGGTTCCAGCCCCAGTACCTCCCTTTCCAATCCACCTCCCTGCTGATGCATCTAGGAAAGCAATGGATGATGACCCAAGTGCTTGGGCTCTTGCCACACGTGTGGAAGATCAGGGAGAAGCTTCTGGCTCCTGGCTCTTGGCTTTGGCCTAGCCTAGTGTTGGCTGTTGTGGCCATCTGGGGAGTGAACCGATGGATGGAAGTTCTCTCTCTCTCTCTCTCTCTCTCTGTCTCTCTCCTGTCTGTATTCTTCTCTCTGTAACTCTGCCTTTCAATTAAATGAAATAAATCTTTAAACAAGAAGTATACAAGCAGCCAGAATAGTATATAATTAAAATATCAAACCTGTACTATTAAATTTAAATTATTTTAATTTAGAGATTGATCATTAATGGAATCAGGAGATATTAGATGAAGCAGAGATGGGGAATGTCAGGCCCATGAGGTGTAAGAGACCCTAGAAATCTTTTGGTGTGGCCTTACCAAATTCCACCACAGGTGGGACTCGAATTTCAATAAATTTATAGTTGGCTACATTTTAAGTTGATAAGTTTATAACGTCCATAAATGATGTTCAAAATATACAAAAGACCCTTGGCAGAAAAAACTGTACCCTCCCCGAATGAGAAAGAATCACTTACAGGATTAAAAAAAATCACTTAGCTGAAATATTGATTATAAAGTCAAATGAAACCAAATTCAGACTTAGATAAAAGAGACATCATATGAAAGCATTATCACAAAGGGAAAGAAGGCACTGCTACAGTAGGAGACAGAGACTATTACACAGCAAGACTATTCACAATCTAAGATCTGTATGCATCTCAAGGTTTAAGCACAAAAGGGCCAGAAAGAACCCAATGTTGGGAAGTTTGGTGAAGGAGAGTAGTGATGGGGCAGTAGATCAGAAAATATTTTACCCTGAGGTCAGCCTGCCTGGTGAGGTGCCATTAAGAAAGAGCTATATGCTGTCTCTGGTTGAGCGTGGGCCAAAGTTCTGGATCCTGGGGGAAGGTGAGGAGCAGAGTCAATAGAGCAGATGTTTTATACAGATTGGTTAGTAGGTACAAAGAACCCATTCAAGCACTTACAAGATAAAGAATGGACATCTGGAATCTCTGAGTTTGATGTTGACATGGGCAAACAAACAACGTGTGAATAGTATGTTTCAGGTCAGGGAACACATTGTCGCTTGCTATAAGCTGTTTCATAGAATAGCGGACTACACTTCCCAATTTCTATATTTTTAAATTTTTTTGTAAAACATATATATTTGTTCTATACAACATGATGTACATATATGTATATATGTCTACATAGTGGAATAGTTGAATTGGGCTAATTAACATATTAATTACATATCACACTATCATTTTTTGTGTAATGAGACCACTTAAAATCCACTTGTAGGGATTTTTGAATCACAGTACATTATTATTATCACCATGTTATAAAATAGATATGTTGAACTTATTTCTCCTATGCAATTGAAATTTGCATCCTTGGAACACTTGCACGTATCTTCCACTGGTAGCCATCTCTAACCAGAGGATTTCTTAATTGTCTCTGATTCTTTTAAGATTTATCTGTTTGTAAAGGCAGAGTTGAGAAACAGGGAAGAAAGGAAGAGAAGGGGAGGGGAGGGGAGGGAAAAAAGGGAATGGAAGGAAGGGAAGTTAAGATAGTCCATCCACTTGGTCATTCTGCAAATGGCCAAAAGGTCTGTGCCTGGGCCAGGCTAAAGTCAGAAGCCAGCAGCTTCACCAGGTCTCCCATATGAGTGGCAGGGGCCCAAGTGCTTGGGCTATCTGCTGCTTTATCAGGCACCTTAGCTGGGAGCTGAATAGAAAGTGGATCAGCAGTCAAGAGGTAAAAAAACTCAAGAACATTCAATGATTCAGTATCTGACCAAACCAACAGACAAGCAAAAACCAAATGTCTCGGCTCAGTCAGGCAGGAGGAGTTTCTTTTTAATTAGTCCTTTGGTTCCATCAATGTGATGAAGTCCAAGGATACTAGGGAGGACCATCTGCCTTCTGCACTCTAGCAGTGCAAATGTCATTCTAGTCCTGAAACTCTGAGAATAATGTTTGACCAAATATTTGGGTACCCCGTGGCCTGGTCAAGTTCATACATGGAATTAACCATCAGTCCAATCAACTGATAACAACAGTTTAGACTAAATTTTTGTTGTTGATGTTGTGAAAGCAAACAAATGTCATTTAAGTCATGGTGGTAGACGAAATGCTTGTAAAGAATACACAGTGAGAAAAAAGTGGACACTAGAGACCTGAGAGCTTTTGATGATAAAAATGCTAGAAAAGGAAGAGCGATCACTCTAAGGAGTGGCCCAGTGGAGGGAAACAAGTGTAGCACTGAGAACTGTGTAGGAAGACATTTTATGTCATTTGATGCCTCTGTGTTTCATAAGAGGTAAGAAAAGTTTAAATCTGTAGATATCCCTAGAAACCAGCAGCAAATGAACAGAGAGACAGAGACTAATAAGATTTTCAGGGAAATTTATATTTATATCCCTTGAGAGCAGAAACATCACCAGCTACAGCATCTTAGGAATATATTAGTGTATTCTCTTCTGCATAATCCTCAAGGCTTTAGGCTTAAGTTAATTCGTTGATAAAATCTCTTATTATCAAAAAATCTTCCATATATTGATTCATCTCTTCTCTGTTTGTAACTCCTAGCTTTTAAATTCCAAGTTCTTCTAGAGTAGCATGAAAAGTCTAACTTTTCTTTCATCATACCTAAGATATTTAAAGACTTTCTATCCCTTATTTTCTGGGTAAATTTCTTTGTTCCACACAGACCATAGTGTTCAAGGAACTATACCAAAAGCAGTCTTAGTGTGACTGTTTTATGTTGTATTTGAGAATTTCATTTATGTTAAAATTTGTCTTATTCTCTTTCTATCATTTTACTTTTTTTATGGCACATTAACCATCACCCATGGGTTGCTTTGTTCCACAAGTGTCAACCTTCTCCATTTAAAATAAACATTAAGAAAAAATAGAGAAAATAAGATTAAAAAATTTCTAAAAATTACTCATACATATCTGCTCCATTTTCAATAGTTTTTAGCATTATGTTATCTGACACTATTTCTATGCTATGTATGAAAAAGATGCTTTTCATATTCAGAATTGACCTTTTAAGAAAAGATATAGAACTACCTGAAGAACAAAGTGGAATGGAGGCTAGGAAACAAAATGGAATGTGATTGGTGCTGTGGTTAAGATGTTGGTTTGGATTGTATACCCACATCACATACTGCAGTGCTGTAGTGCCTGGGTTCAAATTCTGGATCAGTTCCCCCTTCCAGCTTCCTGCTAAGTGATAACTTTCAGCAAGTGATAACTTATGTAGCTGGGTCCCTATCACTCACATGGGAGACATGGATTGGGTTCTGGTTCCTGGTCTAGCCCCAGCTGTTGAGGGCATTTTGGGAATGAACCGATAGATGAGAGAACTCTGCCTGCCTCTCTTTGGCTCTTCTTCATCTGAAATAAGTAAAATGTAATATATAATATATGTATATAATTTAATGTACATAAAATATTTATAAATATATATATATATATATATATATATTTGACAGGAAGAGTGGACAGTGAGAGAGAGAGACAGAGAGAAAGGTCTTCCTTTGCCGTTGGTTCACCCTCCAATGGCTGCCGCGGTCGGTGCGCTGTGGCCAGCGCACCACACTCATCCGATGGCAGGAGCCAGGTGCTAGGTGCTTTTTCCTGGTCTCCCATGGGGTGCAGGGCCCAAGCACTTGGGCCATCCTCCACTGCACTCCCGGGCCACAGCAGAGGGCTGGCCTGGAAGAGGGGCAACCGGGACAGAATCTGGCGTCCTGACCGGGACTAGAACCCGGTGTGCCGGATCCGCAAGGCGGAGGATTAGCCTGTTGAGCCACGGCGCCGGCCTATAAATATATATTTTACTTATTCTCTCTATTTATGTGTATATATAGAATAAGGAAAGAACAATCTTACAAATACTATTTTGGGGTAGACAATTTTCAGTTACCTCAGAAATCAAGTAGTCTGTGTTTTAAAGGTAATGTTTAGAAAGGAGCCAAAGACTTCTTGAATGAAGTGAAGAGTGGGTACCTTCTATAAAAACTGGATCTCTGAATAAAAAGCAAAGACAAAAGGGGCACTTTAAGGAACCATTTGCTAAGTGAAAATGTACATTAGGGAAAATATATGCAGAGCAAAAAGATAATAACAAGCAAGACTGAGTGTCTCCTTTTGGGCTCCAAGAGAAGAAAAAAATAGCTCTTACCTGACAATTGATAACCACAGGTTTTCTTTGATGTCCGCTTGGGTTTCAAATAGCATTATCTGTGTGTTCTTGTAAATTCAGACAGATAAATCACCATTAGTTGTAGACTGTTGACAAAACTTAAATGCCTGATAAAATAAAACTCAAAATGTATGCTTTTTAAGTAAAATAAAGATATTTAAATAAAGTACAAACTATTCTTATAACCTTCCATTGACCAGGAGCTTGCTTTTTATAATAAAAACACAAGAAAAATGAGTGATTGCATAAAGATAAAAATAGTAGGATTAGCCTACAAGTGAAGTCAGATGATGAACAATAATATGTATCAATAGTATGGAGCATGGAAAATGGTACATACTATATTAAAATAAGGACATTATAAAAATGAAGATTCTACAACCATCGGAATGTAGGCCAGCATTGAGGCACGCCAGGTTAAGCCATAGCCTATGACACCAGATCCCATATTGGAGTGCTTTGAATCCCACCTGCCCCATTTCCAGCTCTTGGCTAATGTGCTTGGGAAAACAGTCAAAGATGACCCCTGCACCTATCTGGGAGACTGGAATGAGCTCTTGGATCGTGGATTTGGCCTGGTGCAGCTCTGATTTTTGAGGTCTTTTGGGAAGTGAACCAATGGATTGAAGACCCCTTTCCCTCTGTTTCTCACTCTCTGTGCCACTGTGTCTTTAAAACAAATAAGACAAATCTTAAAAAAAAATCTATAGAAATGTACCTGTTAGTATTACAAATTTCAAGAAATTGTCAAGTAGGAGGAGGGTCCATAGAACTGAAAATCACATTTGATAGCAGGTTTTCAATATTAAATAAATTACATTGAATGAAGAACAATGGAAGCCATGAGAACAATTAGCAGACATGAAGGATATTATAAAAAAATTCACACATATATGTCATTGCACTTACAGCAAATAAGATATTAAAGAATTCTGAGCAAAAACAAAAAAAGAAGTTTTGAAAAAACAAAAGAAAGCAACAATAAAAGAGAGACAATTTATAAAGAAATGAAACAATTCAACATGAGTGTTTTACAGTTACAATAGAAGCCAAACGTTTTAAAGAATTTCTTCAGTGTCCTGAAGGGAAATGTTATCAAAATATAACTCAATAATTAGTCAAATTATGTATAATGAAGGAAAATGCATTTTTAGATTTTTTTAAATGAAGCATAATTACTATATAAAACTCAGCAACAAATAAAGTTATAACTTTCAATGTTGTAAAAAACGTAGTTAAACACTAAAGGTAGATAGTTGTTTCAAAAAATGAATGAAGGTGCAATGATGAATGGTAAATGTTGGGAAACCAAAAAATTGTTGTCATATAAAGCAAGAATCATGAGTCATTCAAGTTGGTGATAGAAGAAAGAAAAGAGTTCTTAAATGCTAGATAATTGTTGTGTGTAACACGTGAGGAAATAAAAACAGGAAAATTATTTGAAGGTGCTTACATTATCTGGAATGTGAATAGGGTTATCTGTGATAGATATTTAGGAACATCCAATACAAGTGTTGAAACAGGTATTTAACTTCTAATCTTTTTAGAATTGAGGAATAAGTATTGAAAAAGGATAGAGGAAGAAAATTAAAATAGAATGCAATGGTAAACTATTATCTGCAGTTTTAAAACCAAACAGAAGGTAGTATAAGTATGGAATTCTCTATACATCATAAATAAACTTACTTTTCTGGATGTTCAACAGTTTAAAAAGCAACTTCATATATAGTTTTGTCATTCAATCTTTATAAAATATATTTTATGAAAATTCATCTCTTTCATTTGAAAAATAAGTCACTGAATTATTTTTATTCCATTGTTAATTCATTTGTATAAATGCTTTAATCAAATAGGCTAGGAGAAAATAGATTGATTCATGCCTTCTGCTTCTAGGTCAAACATTTTTTCCATTATGAGTCTGTTATCTATTCTTGAAATAATTATGATACTGTGGCTCATGATAAAAACCCACTTTATTAACATTTATATGTTATGCTGTCACATTTCATAATGAGATCAGCTTGTGTTATTGTGATTTTGCCATTCCCCAGATATTGTCCTTTGGAACAGGATGCAAATTTAAATGTAGACTGATGTTACCACTGTAAACTGTATCTTCCTGGGATGGAATTAATCTAGTATTCTCTTCCAGAGCATAGCCAAAAGTCAGCAGCAAATATGCTATTCACATTTTTAGACTATGTCGTTCCCTACTCCCAATTTATGCAAGAAAGCAATTTTATTTACACTCACTTCTAAAATTCCAAATGTTTTAAGACTTCATAATTGAGTAATCATTAAAAGTGAGTGTTGAGATCTTCATAAATCAGGTAGGGGCTGGAAAAGTCTCTGATGGTCATGAGATGTTTCCTTATGATTTTACTCTTTAACTTTCAATTTACTGTTGATTCTCTGAAATTCAAAAGAAAGTAAAACAAAGGAGTCACTCTTCTTACTTTCTCATTTTTTATTCTTATGACTTTGGACGTGAACATTGGTTTTCTCCTGTCATGTTTTTCTTTGACTACAGATTAAAACGAACATTTCTTTCTTTTTTTTTATTTTATTTAAAGAATATAAATTTCCAAAGTATAGCTTATGGATTCCAATGGCTACCCCCCTCACAACTTCCCTCCCTCCCGCTACCCTCCCCTCTCCCGCTCCCTCTCCCCTTCTGTTCACATCAAGATTCATTTTCAATTCTCTTTATACACAGAAGATCAGTTTAGAACATATTATGTAAAGATTTCAACAGTTTGCCCTCACATAGAGACACAAACTGAAATTATTGTTGGAGTACTAGTTATAGTATTAATTCACAATGTACAGCACATTAAAGACAGAGATCCTACATTTTTTTTAAAGAATTGATTAATTATCTATGCAATTTCCAATTTAACACCAAGATTTTTTAATCATTTGCAATTATCTTTATACACAGAAGATCGATTTAATATTATAGTATGTAAAGATTTCATCAGTTTGCACCCACACAGAAACACAAAGTGTAAAAATACTGTTTCAGTACTAGTAACAGCATTATTTCACATTGGATAACACATTAAGGACAGATCCCTCATGAAACGCAAGTACACAGTGACTCCTGAAGTTGATTTAACAATTTGACACTCTTAAAACGAACATTTCTAAAACAGAACAAAACTCAGCTATGGGAGTCCCGGATAGATTTTACTATGCTGCATTCAGTCTTTGCTTTCCATTCCTTTTATAATTCTGTTAGCTTTACTTCACACTTTAGTTCCTGCCTTGCTTACGTAAGCAATGGTTGTGTTTTATTATATTTTAAGAATAAATCTATAAAGATTCCTTTGTATCTACTAACAGAAAAAAGATTTTTTAAAATACTGATACAATAATAGTCATGTAAAAATAAATGGTCATTTTATAATTGTATTTGTATTATATATAAAGCAGAAGGATTTAATTTTTAAGATGATTCAAAAATTGGACACATATCCAAACAGATGGCATAGTAGCATCTAGGGTGATTCCTTTTAGGGTTAACTCTTTTCTCTAGCTATTATTAACAACATGATCATGAAACTTAAGCATTTTGTGTATCTGTTTCATAGTTGGCAAAATTGAAAGAATAGTTTCTTATAAAGTCATAAAAATTGGATCATTTAATGTTCCTTGATATTATTATAAATCATCTTGTGTATATGATAATTAAACATATGACACAGGGATACTCCTAGTTTAAATACTTATCTACTTAATTATTTGAAAGTCAGAGTGACAGAGACACAGAGAGAAAGATCTTCCATCTGATGTTTCACTCACGAAATGGCTACAACAGCCAGGTGTAGACCAGTCAGAAGCCAGAACTTCATTGTCGTATTCCAAGGGGTTGACAGTGACCCAAATACTTGGGTCGTCATTTGTTGCCTTGCCAGGTGTGTTAGAAAGCTGGTTAAGAAGTGGAGTAGCTGGAACTCTAACTGACATCCGAATATAGGATGCTGATATTACAACAAACAGTTTAACACATTGCAACACAAAGGCAGCCCCTTTTTACACTTTTCTAACTTCCAAAACCATATTAATTTCTACCAATCTATGAAGTACTTATATTCGCAGTGGGAAGTGCCTTTTATTTTTTACACCCATTATATTCTCACAAGGACCCTATGATCTGGCAGTATTATTATCATCATTATTATTACTACTGCTATTACACATTCTAGATAAGGGAGCCAGGAAAAGACTTTAGGACATATTATAATAGGTTAGTTTAAGTAGCAGATAGCACCTTAATTGTAACTAATTGGATATTCAAACGTGCTGTTTACCACTTAAACTACTTGTCCCGCATGGCCTGAGTGACAACGCCGCTTCATTTCACATGGTCACTCAGGGATTCTGGCGAATAGGAGCTCCACCATCTCACACCAGCAGCTTTTGGAATGCATGGTCACCTTAGACCCCACAGCAATTGAGAAGATGCTCACATTTCACAATGGATCATCTGCCTGCAGCCATGGCCCATAACAAGACCATCTGTAATTTCGCAGAGTCCGTGAAATAAGAAGTTTGAAAGGTTAGGCACATAGCACCATCCCTGCTCCAAGTAACATGGTACAGAATTTGGACTCTGGCTGTCTGGTTTTTGAATCTTCCCTAGCTGAGTTACTCTTTGCATTCCTGAAATAACTTTAGCAATGGAATGTGTGTTTGTGTGCACATGTGTGTGTATGCACATGTGTGCGAGTACAGAGGTTGCTAACTGTTGCCAGAATGTACCTACTGTTCTTGAACAAATGAGGGTCTAAGATCTCAATAGAGTAATGTGAGAAGTGACATGTGCCATATCTGGTCCAGGGTTTCTATGAGTCAGAATGCTCCTTCACACTTCCTTTCCCTTTCTGGTCCTCGATGCAATTTATGATCAAGCACATGGGTAAGGCAGGAGTAGAATAGAAGCAGCTACGTTCCTGGTTCCTGGGACAGACACCATCTCGAGGACAATACCTGAAGACTAGGAATATATGATTTGGATTCTTTTAGAGGAGTATTCTTATTTTTACTTAAGACATGTTAAATTTACATAATTTGTTTCAGAGTTTTCAAAATAATTTTATATTTGATTGACTTCAATTAAAATTTATTTGAGAGGTGGGGCTGGGGGGAAGAAGAGAGAATTTCTATGCACATCTCATTTTACAAATGACTGCAACAACAGGGGATGGACCAGGCCTAACCTGGGAGCTGGGAACTCTATTCAGGTCTCATATGTGTGTCATGGGAACGCAGTCATTTGAATCATCACCAGTACCTGCCAGATCCGCTTCAGCAGGAAGATAGAGCCAGGAGCCAGAGGCAAATATCAAACTCAGAAACTCCAATATGGGAGAGGGAAACCTTAACTAGTGTTTTAATCTCTAGATCAAATGCTGCCATTGATGTTTGATTATTTTTGACATAAAAAATAGAAAATATTTATGCTTTAAAATAATAATATAACTATCAGACATTTTAAATAAATTTCATTTCTCAAATTAAAGTTTGATATTTATTTTCAGCATATTTTGACATGTGCTCTGCTAAAATCATAGTTATATTGACTTTATGGGATGTTCACTCTCTATTAATAGAAACTGCAGGAGCATTTTTTTCCACTCTTTCAAGATTTTATCTATTTATAAATCAATAAATATTTCTTCCTTTTTCCATTCAACTTTGATGCAGAACAGCAGTTCTTCCCAGGGCTTCTATTACATAAGAATTCCAATCCAGAAAGTGTTAAACCATTGTTCCCTCCATACTTAGTATCTAGTGCAGAGTTACAGTGCTTATACCTACTTATTTCAATTTCTTTCCCAAATTCTTTCCTTCATCTGCATATCCATTAATATGTTCATGTATAATATTTTCTGTGAGCAGATGCTTTCTTGATATACACTATTACGTTTACATTAGATATAGTTCTTTTAAATAAAATTCATTTTAGTAATCGTTGAAGTCATAATTTTCACTTTGATGATGTTGCAGCTATCTGTGTCCTATTTATCTCTTCTGTAAAAATAATTTTATTATTTATAATCTTTCAGTCATTTACATACCAAGTTAACTTTTTCATTCTCCTTGTGAATTATTAGTTTTTTTTTTATTACAGAAGACAACTCTAAAAAGTTCCCAGAAATTCAAATTAAATGATAAGTTTATTTTGTTGAAAATTTTTGAAATCCATGCACAGAATTTTCGTAGTATGCATTTTCTTGAACTTTTGGAAAACTGCTTGCATGCATGCACGATCTAAGAAGTACAAATTTTTTTGCACAAAAAATCACTTCGTACCTTTTAATTCAATTTTGAAGCTCCTCATGTTATATTATTTTATTTTATTTGTATCAAAAATGCTTGAATTCAACATTGGTTTTCTTTGTTTATAACCAATATTAGATTTTTTGGGGGAAGTTTCTTTCTTTCCTTTATGTTCAATTTAAAGGTCTCATGACTAGAATGTAGATTACCAGGCCACAAAAGTGTCATTTTCTTTATTCCATGGATGTTGCTGTAGCTCAAGTTTGTAACAACTGTTATTTGGTGTAATAGACGCGGCCAGCTGTTCATCTCCCTGCTTCTCTTACTTGTTCCGATTCAGACCTTTAACTAGCAAGAAAAATGAAAACAACTTGAGCCCTCTGGTCATTCAGTCTCATCACTACATTAAATAAATGATTCTTCGTCCTAGTCAAAAATACCACCTCTTAGAGAAAATTTACTTGGTTCCTCTTCAATGTTTCTTCATTGTTCTCTAAAACGATCTTTCCTCAAAAGTTCCATGGCTATGACTTCTTCTATCATTTCTTGTCATATTATTATGGTACAGGCCTGAGTCAGTAGAAAGTGCCTCTAATTCAGTTCATTATAAGATAGTTTTCTTTGTTTATTTAGCTTCCAATAAATTAAAGAAAATAAATATTCCCAGAAACACGTTACACAAGACTGGGCAGGAAAGGCAAGAAAATAGCGAATGGAGGAACCTGGATGTCCCTGTGCAGGTTGCATGCATAGTCACGATTACCCCTTAATCAACCGTATCAGTGGGAGAACATTCTCAAAATGGCTGAGTAGATCTAGCTTCTGAAGAATATTTTCTAAAATTAACTTGCCAAACTAAACCATTTTTCCCTCTATGAAGCCAATTTTCATGTCCATCCACACCATCTGTTCCTCATGAAAATGGAAAATTAACTTCGTGTTGACCTGGCACCAATTAGTTCCAATGTTCCAACTGGTATATTAAAATTTTTCTGGGGTTTCTTTTATGTGAGTATACCACCATTATTTTATTACTTAATTCAAAATAAATATAATCATTAAATTAAGGTTGTGATTTATCACATCATTTATATTTTCAATATTTTATGTAATCAGCATACCCATTTATGGTTTCATTTATTACTTCATCTGGTTGCGTGATATATCCTCCTTTCTGTGTCATGGGAACTATTGACTCATTTTCCATCATCTACTCTCAGGGAAAGACCAATACCTTCTCTTAAGTTAACATTAAGTTATAGTCTAGGTGTATAGCATTACTTTTAAAATTAATTTTATCTGAAAATGGCTTATAATTTTGTTCATGAAGTTAATTTAGCAAAAGCTTCCCAAGTATTATAACAGATGGCAACAAAGATTCTAACATTTGTGAATGAATTATATTAATTTAATTCCATTTTTATCTGCATCTGATCAGTTAGAGCTGACACTTTGAATAACCAATCATACTAAAGGATTATAAAGGGAAAATTTATATTTCAAATACTATATTCATATTTCCATGAAAATAAAAACAATGTGTTGCCTGTACTGAAGGGATCATTTACACTTTAATGGGAATCTCCATTATATAACTTTTAATGACCTTTTCATGAATTTAGAGCCAATTATTTCAAAAGAAATATGTTTGTGATATTCATTAAATCTCAATAAATGTTTTTTACATATATGGAAATTCAAAAGTAATCTCTAAATTACTTCAGAACAGTGATGAATCCTACATGATCTGTATTGAAATTGTTCTAGCTTGAAAGGTAAGCTATCAGTAACTGTACAGAAATTAGGGAGAAGATTCAGAGTTCTCACAAGTTTCCTGGGTTAGGATGACATCCGTGCATATTGGAGACATTTAGTTAGTTAAAGTAAACAGGACCCTAGGCAGGTAATTCCCATGCATTTTTTTTTCTTTTTTTGGACAGGCAAAGCAGACAGTGAGAGAGAGAGACAGAAAGAAAGGTCTTCTTTTCCATTGGTTCACCACCCACTTGGCCGCTGTGGCCAGTGCACCGCGCTGATCCGAAGCCAGGAGCCAGGTACCTCTCCTGGTCTCCCATGCAGGTGCAGATCCCAAGGACTTGGGCCATCCTCCACTGCACTCCCAGGCCACAGCAGAGAGCTGAACTGGAAGAGGAGCAACCAGGACAGAATCCGGCGCCCAATCAGGACAGAATTCTGTGCCTGACCAGGACTAGAACCCGGTGTGCCGGCACCGCAGGCAGAGGATTAGCCTATTGAGCCGCAGCGCCCGCCATTCCCATGCATGTTTAACAAAATTATCATCACAGCTTTGAGAATAAACAGCATGTTCAAAAATAGGTAGAACTTAAGGCAAGGAGCTTAGGCTAGCTCCTAAGACATCCAGGCATAGGGCCTGTCAGATACAGCATCACATGTGCACAGTGGGAGTGTGAAGGGTACTAAGGTCCTATCACAGATGAGTGGCTGGTGGATTCTACTATGGAGACTGTTACTGTGTTTTCAGAACAGAACTAAGATTGTGATAGAAAGTGAGGGTGGAGCTGTCGTTTTATGGGTCACTGGGGAATAGTGCAAGAGATGAGAATGTCCTTGTTCATCATTTCATCTGTTTGACTCTTGGATGCATTCCACATGTTTGTGGTGCATTTTTTTTCTTTTCTATCTAACTGTCTATCATAAATGTACCTAGCATCCTGATTTTAAGTGACCATCACAAAATGGTTTACATTCAGTTTGGAAAGCCTCAGATGATTCAGGAAAGAATGAAGTGCCTCCAATATTCTCAAGCAATTGCTGCTGCAGAAAAAAAAAAATCAGGGAAAAAAATTGAACAATAAAGAAATTTGTATAGCTTCTGTTTTGTTCTCTGCTTATGAATAATCAAGTATTATCATTCCAAAGTACTTTTTATGCTTACCTGGTTTAGCACCTATGTACTTTTCAAAAAGAAGAACCTGCCTGACTTCATTGGATTTTCTAAGATAACCTATCTTATAGATTATTGAATAACTAGCAGAGACTCTCTGTATATCAATGCACTACAAATATTTTATTGAGCACCTCTTACATGCTAAGCCACATGTTATGTTTCAATTAAGAAATGCATCATGTGATGGATATGAGTGGTTTTCTGTATTTCTCTGAAGATCAATTTCTCAACAGAGGTGACAATCTCTTTGGGGCCTCGAATCCCCAGGCATGCTGGCAATTGTGACATTAAATTTCAGTCCAAATTCAGGTTTTACTCAAATAGAAGACAATCATAATGCAGCATGCCAGACTGAAGTGAGTCTGTATAAGTGATAAAAATATATTTTTTAATTGTTGCTATAATAAACATCTATAAATGTGGTAGATTAAAATAACAAAGATCTATTCTTTGTTCTTGCAGGGCTGTATTCCTTCTAGAAATTTCAGGGAAGAACCAATCTCTTTGCCTTTTTCAGTTAATAGAAACCACCTGAATTTCTTGGCTTTTGGCTACTTTCTTCATCTTCAAATTATACTACTTCTGCTTCTGGCTGTGTCATCACATCTAGTTTAAGTCTCTGACCCTAACTCTACTACCTTCATCTTACAATGATGCTGATGATATTGGACTCATGAATAATCCAGAGAAGTCTTCCTACATCAAGTTCCTAAGTTTAATCACATCTACAAGTCTCTTTTGAATATATAGTCTTGTAACCAAAGCTTTCATTGAATGAGAAATCTTTGAGGGCTTTCATTCATCTTACTGCAAAATGGAATATGCAACTTTTATCACTGACTATTTTAAAACACAAATTAAAGTATAAAACTGAATGAAACTCCAAATAATAAATCACCGTATAACCCTAAAAAATAAAAGAAAGCCTTTATATTTTCAGCAGTCTGGAGTATTTTTGGTTTAAAAAGAAATACTCGGGGCGGAGCCAAGATGGCGGAATAGTGAGGACGCGCACTAGCAGTCCGCAAAAAGATAGTTTAATAAAAACAGAGTTACTGTAGCCTCAGGAAAAATCTCACGGAAAAAAATGCAGTGGAAATTCTTCCGGACCCAGTGAATGAGACGCAGAGGACCTAGGGGAAAGTAAGTTTGCGAACGGCAAATCGTGCCTTAGTGGCACGGGAGCTGCCGGGAGGGACGGGAACCGGACGGAACACAGTCGCCATTGGAATCGAGCGCTTAAACGGGAGCCGATACAGGGATCCCGAGACACTGGCGGGGGGAAGTAGACCCCCCACGGGGGAAACAGCACAATTGAGGCGAGCCCACACGGACACTAGCCTCTTTCGTTGCCCACCCTGCTAATTCTAGCTGGACTGAACGCAGTGGGACGGCGCGCGCCCGCCGGCTGAACCGGAAGCTGGGCGGAACACAGTCGCCATTGGAACTGAGCGCTTGAACGGGTGCCGATACAGGGATCCCGAGACACTGGCGGGGGGAAGTAGACCCCCCACGGGGGAAACAGCACAATTGAGGCGAGCCCACACGGACACTAGCCTCTTTCGTTGCCCACCCTGCTCACTCGAGCTAGACTGAACACAGTGGGACGGCGTGCGCCCGCCGGCTGAACTGGAAGCCGGGCGGAACACAGTCGCCATTGGAACTGAGCGCTTGAACGGGGGCCGATACAGGGATCCCGAGACACTGGCGGGGAGAAGCAGACCGCCCACGGGGGAAACAGCACAATTGAGGTGAGCCTGCACGGACACTAGCCTCTCTCGTCACCCACCCTGCTAATTCGAGCTAGATTAAACGCAGTGGGACAAGGCGCGCCCGCCCGCCCGCCCGCCCATCACTGAGGCAGACAGAACCAAAAACCCGAGGCTGTAGAAACCTGAAGGGGATCCAAAAACTGGGAACACACCGTGCACACAAACTCCGTTACCTTGACAACCCAGAGAAAGAGTGTGGGGAAAAAAAAAAATGCCAAATAAAAACAGATTCCGAGGGAGCAAGATCAAGGAAGGCGCTATGATGACCCCAAATGGAAAAGACACCCCAAGTCAGGATTATGAAGATAATGAGATAGAAGAAATGCAAGAAGCAGATCTCAAAGAATTGATAAGAACATTAAGAAGTTCTCAAAAACAAATTCTTGAACTACAGAAATCCTTAATGGATAAGATAGAAAATCTCTCTCGCGAGAATGAAGTACTACGGAGAAATCAAAACGAAATGAAACAACTAGTAGAACAAGAAGCTACGATAGTGACAAAAAATCTTAATGAATTGAAGAATTCAATAGATCAAGTGACAAGCAATCTTGAGGGCCTTAAAACCAGAATGGGTGAAGCAGAAGAGAGAATATCGGACCTAGAAGACAGAGAACAGGAGAGGAAACAGTCAAACCAAAGACAAGAAGAGGAAATTAGAAAACTAAAAGATATCGTCGGGAATTTACAGGATACTATTAAAAAACCCAACATTCGGGTTCTAGGTGTTCCTGAAGGTATGGAGAGGGAGAAAGGATTAGAAGGCCTTTTTAGGGAGATACTAGCAGAAAACTTTCCAGGCTTGGAGAAAGACAGAGAAATCCTAATCCAGGAAGCTCATAGAACCCCTAATAAACATGACCAAAAGAGATCCTCTGCACGACATATTGTAATTAAACTCACCACAGTGAAGCAAAAAGAAAAGATCCTAAAATGTGCAAGAGAGAAACGTCAGATTACTCTCAGAGGATCTCCAATTAGACTTACAGCTGACTTCTCAACAGAAACCCTACAAGCTAGAAGGGAATGGCGAGACATAGCCCAGGTACTTAGAGAGAAAAACTGCCAGCCCAGAATATTATATCCTGCCAAGCTCTCATTTGTGAATGAAGGTGAAATAAAGACCTTTCATAACAAACAAAAATTGAAAGAATTTGTTGCCACTCGTCCAGCCCTGCAAAAGATACTTAAAGACGTGTTACACACAGAAACACAGAAACACGACCATCAACATGAAAGAAGGTAAATGAAGGGAACCTCACGGCAAAAGATCACAGGGAATTCAAAGCATACATTAGAAAATATCTGGCAAATGGCAGGGCAAACTTACCACTTATCAATAGTCACATTGAACGTTAAAGGTCTAAACTGTCCTGTTAAAAGACAGAGATTGGCTGATTGGGTTAAGGAACAAAAACCATCTATTTGCTGCCTACAAGAAACACATCTTTCCAACGAAGATCCATACAGACTGAAAATAAAAGGATGGAACAAGATATACCACGCCAACAGAAATGAAAAAAGAGCGGGTGTAACCATCTTAATATCGGACTACATAAACTTTAACACAAAAACTGTTAAGAGAGACAAAGAGGGGCACTATATAATGATTAAGGGATCAATACTACAGGAAGATATAACAATTCTCAATGTATATGCACCTAATTACAGGCCACAGGTTTATTTAAAAAATTTGTTAAGAAACTTAAAGGGAGACTTAGACCCCAACACAATAGTACTGGGGGACTTCAATACTTCACTCACAGATATTGACAGATCGACAGGACAGAAGATCAACAAGGAGACAGTAGATTTAAACAACACTATAGCCCAAATGGATCTAACAGATATCTACAGAACTTTTCATCCTACAAGTAATGCATTCACATTCTTCTCAGCAGTACATGGAACCTACTCTAGGATTGATCACATATTAGGCCATAAAGCAAGTCTCAGCAAATTCAAAAGAATTAGAATCATACCATGCAACTTCTCAGACCATGAGGGAGTGAAGTTGGAAATTAGCAACTCAGGAATCTCTAGAGCATATGCAAACACATGGAGATTGAACAACATGCTCCTGAATGAACAATGGGTCACTGAAGAAATCAAAAGAGAAATCAAAAATTTTCTGGAAGTAAATGAGGATAACAGCACAACATACCAAAACTTATGGGATACAGCAAAAGCAGTGTTAAGAGGAAAGTTTATATCAATAGGTGCCTACATCAAGAAACTGGAAAGGCACCAAATAGATGAGCTTTCAATGCATCTCAAGGATCTAGAAAATTTGCAGCAAACTAGACCCAAATCTAGTAGAAAAAGAGAAATTATCAAAATCAGAGAAGAAATCAACAGGATTGAATCCAAAAAAACATTACAAAAAATCAGCCAAACGAGGAGCTGGTTTTTTGAAAAAATAAACAAGATTGACACCCCATTGGCCCAACTAACTAAAAAAAGAAGAGAAAAGACCCAAATCAGTAAAATCAGAGATGAAAAAGGAAATATAACAACAGACACCACAGAAATCAAAAGAATCATCAGAAATTACTACAAGGACTTGTATGCCAGCAAACAGGGAAACCTATCAGAAATGGATAGATTCCTGGACACATGCAACCTACCTAAATTGAACCAGGAAGACATAGAAAACCTAAACAGACCCATAAGTGAGTCAGAAATTGAATCAGTAATAAAGGCCCTCCCAACAAAGAAAAGCCCAGGACCAGATGGATTCACTGCTGAATTCTACCAGACATTTAAAGAAGAACTAACCCCAATTCTTCTCAAACTATTCAGAACAATCGAAAAAGAGGGAATTCTCCCAAATTCCTTCTATGAAGCCAGCATCACCTTAATTCCTAAGCCAGAAAAAGATGCAGCATTGAAAGAGAATTACAGACCACTATCCCTCATGAACATAGATGCAAAAATCCTCAACAAAATTCTGGCCAATAGACTGCAACAACACATCAGAAAGATCATCCACCCAGACCAAGTGGGATTCATCCCTGGTATGCAGGGATGGTTCAATATTCGCAAAACAATCAACGTGATACACCACATTAACAGACTGCAGAAGAAAAACCATATGATTATCTCACTAGACGCAGAGAAAGCATTCGATAAAATTCAACACCCTTTCATGATGAAAACCCTAAGCAAACTGGGTATAGAAGGCACATTCCTCAATACAATCAAAGCAATTTATGAAAAACCCACGGCCAATATCCTATTGAATGGGGAAAAGTTGGAAGCATTTCCACTGAGATCTGGTACCAGACAGGGATGCCCACTCTCACCACTGCTATTCAATATAGTGATGGAAGTCTTAGCCAGAGCTATTAGGCAACAAAAAGAAATTAAAGGGATACAAGTTGGGAAGGAAGAACTCAAACTATCCCTCTTTGCAGACGACATGATTCTTTATTTAGGGGACCCAAAGAACTCTACTAAGAGACTATTGGAACTCATAGAAGAGTTTGGCAAAGTAGCAGGATATAAAATCAATGCACAAAAATCAACAGCCTTTGTATACACAGACAATGCCACGGCTGAGGAAGAACTGCTAAGATCCATCCCATTCACAATAGCTACAAAAACAATCAAATACCTTGGAATAAATTTAACTAAGGACATTAAAGATCTCTACAATGAAAATTACAAAACCTTAAAGAAAGAAATAGAAGAGGATACCAAAAAATGGAGAAATCTCCCATGCTCATGGATTGGAAGAATCAATATCATCAAAATGTCCATTCTCCCAAAAGCAATTTACAGATTCAACGCAATACCAATCAAGATACCGAGGACATTCTTCTCAGATCTGGAAAAAATGATGCTGAAATTCATATGGAGACACAGGAGACCTCGAATAGCTAAAGCAATCTTGTACAACAAAAACAAAGCTGGAGGCATCACAATACCAGATTTCAGGACATACTACAGGGCAGTTGTTATCAAAACAGCATGGTACTGGTACAGAAACAGATGGATAGACCAATGGAACAGAATAGAAACTCCAGAAATCAATCCAAACACCTACAGCCAACTTATATTTGATCAACGATCCAAAACCAGTCCCTGGAGTAAGGTCAGTCTGTTTAATAAATGGTGCTGGGAAAACTGGATTTCCATGTGCAGAACCATGAAGCAAGACCCCTACCTTTCACCTTACACAAAAATCCATTCAACATGGATTAAAAATTTAAACCTACGACCCGACACCATCAAATTACTAGAGAGCATAGGAGAAACCCTGCAAGACATAGGTACTGGCAAAGACTTCTTGGCAAAGACCCCAGAAGCACAGGCACTGAAAACCAAAATTAACTACTGGGATTGCATCAAATTGAAAAGTTTCTGTACTGCAAAAGAAACAGTCAGGAAAGTGAATAGGAAACCGACAGAATGGGAAAATATAATTGCCAACTATGCAACAGATAAAGGGTTGATAACCAGAATCTACAAAGAAATTAAGAAACTCCACAACATCAAAACAAACAACCCACTTAAGAGATGGGCCAAGGACCTCAATAGACATTTTTCAAAAGAGGAAATCCAAATGGCCAACAGACACATGAAAAAATGTTCAAGATCCCTAGCAATCAGGGAAATGCAAATCAAAACCACAATGAGGTTTCACCTCACCCCGGTGAGAATGGCTCACATTCAGAAATCCACCAACAATAGATGCTGGAGAGGATGTGGGGAAAAAGGGACACTAATCCACTGTTGGTGGGAATGCAAACTGGTGAAGCCACTATGGAAGTCAGTCTGGAGATTCCTCAGAAACATGAATATAACCCTACCATTCAACCCAGCCATCCCACTCCTTGGAATTTACCCAAAGGAAATTAAATTGGCAAACAAAAAAGCCGTCTGCACAGCAATGTTTATTGCGGCTCAATTCACAATAGCTAAGACTTGGAACCAACCCAAATGCCCATCAACAGTAGACTGGATTAGGAAATTATGGGACATGTACTCTACAGAATACTATACAGCAGTCAAAAACAATGAAATCCGGTCACTTGCAACAAAATGGAGGAATCTGGAAAACATCATGCTGAGTGAATTAAGTCAGTCCCAAAGAGACAAATATCATTTGTTTCCCTTGATTGGCGATGACTAACTGAGCACCAAAGGGGAAACCTGTAGAAGTGAAATGGACACTATGAGAAACAGTGACTCGATCAGCTCTTGTGCTGACTGTTGTTGTACAATGTAATACTTTATCAATGGTAGTATTTTTTTTTTCTTTATCCTAGTACTAGTGGTTGAACTCCGTAATTAACACACAATTATTCTTAGGTGTTTAAATTTTAACTGAAAAGTGATCTCTGTGAAATATAAGAGTGGGAATAAGAGAGGGAGGAGATGTAAAACTTGGGACATGCTCAATCGGAACGGCCCCAAATGATGGAGTTAGAATTGTGCCAGGGGTTTCCAATACAATCCCATCAAGGTGGCATGTACCAAGGCCATCTCATTAGTCCAAGTGATAAATTTCAGCTCACAATTGATCACACTGATAGGTCTAAGAGTCAAAGGGATCACACAAACAAGACTAGTGTCTGCTAATACTAACAGATAGAATGAAAAAGGGAGAGAATGATCCAACATGGGAAGCAGGATACACAGCAGACTCATAGAATGGCAGATGTCCTAAATAGCACTCTGGCCTCAGAATCAGCCCTTAAGGCATTCGGATCTGGCTCAAGAGCCCATGAGAATATTTTAGGCATGGAAAGCTAAGACACTCTGGAAAAAACAGAAGACCTAAATGAAAGATCTCTGCGAGTGAGATCCCAGTGGAAAGAACGGGGCCATCAAAGAAGGAGGTACCTTTCTCTGAAGGGAGGAGAGAACTTCCACTTTGACTATGGCCCTGTGGGAATAAGATCGAAGTCGGCGAACCCTAAAGGCTTCCATAGCCTCGGCAACTCATGACCAGAGCCTAGGGAGATTACTGACGCCATAAACAAGAGTGTCAAATTGTTAAATTAACATCAGGAGTCACTGTGTACTTACGTCTCATGAGGGATCTGTCCTTAATGTGTTATCCAATGTGAAGTGATGCTATTACTAGTACTGAAACAGTATTTTTACACTTTGTGTTTCTGAGTGGGTGCAAACTGATGAAATCCTTACATAGTATATATTGAATCGATCTTCTTTATATAAAGATAATTGCAAATGATTAAAAAATCTTGGTGTTAAACTGGAAATTGCATAGACAATTAATCAATTTTTTTTTTAAAAAAATCATGTAGGATCTCCGTCCTTAATGTGCTGTACATTGTGAATTAATACTATAACTAGTACTCCAACAGTATTATCATTTTGTGTCTCTATGCGAGGGCAAACCGTTGAAATCTTTACGTAATATGTACTAAATTGATCTTCTGTGTATAAAGAGAATTGAAAATGAATCTTGATGTGAACAGAAGGGGAGAGGGAGCGGGAAAGGGGAGGGTGGGGGGAGGGAGGGAAGTTGTGGGGGGAGGGGAGCCATTGTGGTCCATGAGCTGTTCTTTGGAAATTTATATTCTTTAAATAAAAGCTTTATATAAAAAAAAAAAAAGAAATACTCATAGAACAAATACTAAAGCAATTTTTATTGTAAATATAGTAAGTTATATTATTTTGGAGGATGAAATAATTTTTTAAAGTTTTTATTTATTTATTTATTTGAGAGGCAGAGTTACAGAGAGAGAGAGAGAGAGAGAGAGAGTGAGAGAGAGAGAGAGAGAGAGAGAGAGAGAGAGATTGATCTTCCATCTGCTGTTTCAGTCCCCAAATGGCAACAATGGCCAGAACTGGGTCAGTGCAAAGCCAGAAGCCAGAAACCAGGAGCCAGGAGCTTCTTCTGGATCTCCCATGTGGGTGCAGGGGTCCAAGGACTTGGGCCATCTTCTAATGCTTTTCCAGACCATAGCAGAGAGCTGGATCAGAAAAGGAGCAGCCAGGACACAAACTGACACCCACATGGAATGTCAGCACCGCAGGCAGCAGCTTAGCCTGCTGCGCCACAGGGCCAGCCTCTGAAATAATCTTTTTGAAAGAAATCTTAGAAGGAAATAAGAACATATAAAAGTATATCTGTATTAAAATTGCTCAATAAATACATAAGGATTAGGAAAACTGTTTCAGTTCAGGTCACTCTAATAAGAAACATTTTACCAGCTTTTCAATCACAGACAAAAGTAAAAATAAAAAATAATGCTGAAAATCTCTCCAAATCACATGCATAATGAGTTGATGAAATGTCATGTAGAGTCATTAAAAGGGAGTTGGAAGATATTTAAATGCTAGAATCAATGAAACTCATTTATTTATAAGAACTGGAAGCAAAGGAAATAAGGAATAAAGGAAGATCCCTAGATAGTGCTATTAGGGAGGATGAAGGGCTTAAGATGGGAAGCAACTTGACAAACTGAAACCTGTTTTCAATTTGATATTGGTTGAATTACTCATGGGACCTCCAGTCTCATATGTTCATGTAATAATCACAACATATTTCTACTTTGCATCCTAGCTTACCCCCTTTTAACACTGGAAGAAAGGTGACCGAGGCTGGAAACTCTAAAGGAGCTTTTCTAAAACCCTTCATTTTGGGGCTGGTGCTGAGGTGTGATAGGTTAAGCCTCTGCCTTTGGTGGTGCTGGCATTCCATATGGTTACTTGTTCCTGTCCTGGCTGCACCTCTTCCAATCCAGCTCTCTGCTAATGGCCTGGGAAAGCAGTGGAAGACAGTCCAAACGCTTGGGCCCTTGCACTCACTTCTGGATCCTGGCTTTGGATCAGTGCAACTCTGGCCATTGCAGCCAGTTGGGGAGTGAATCAAGAGTGGGAAGATCTCTTTCTCTGTTTCTCTCTTTCTCTAACTGTAACTCTTCCCTCAAATAAATATTTAAAATAAGATAAAATCCTCAATTTTGATAACAAGTTGGTGCTTAAAATTAGCTGCACCTATATCACATGTGGAATGCAATAGTGAGTTGGATGGAGAGGTTATTTTTTTCATTGATTGGCTCTTTCTCCTGTCGATCATAGCCTTGAGGACATTGTATTTCTCTACAGTAGTTTTTTTAAAAGCTTTTATCTAATGAATGTAACTTTCATAGGTACAAATTTAAGAATATAGTGGTTCTTCCCTCCATACCCACCCTCCCATTCCCACACCAGTCCCACCTCCTACTTTCTCTCCCATCTCATTCTTAATTAAGATTCATTTTTAATTAACTTCATAAATAGAAGACCAACTCTATGTTAAGTTAATATTTCAACAGTTTGCACACACACACAAGCACACACACAATGTATAAAGTACTTTTTGAGGACAAGTTTTGCAGTTAATTCACATAATACAATTCATTAAGGACAAAGGCCCTACATGAGATGTAAGTGCACAGTGACTTCTGTTGTTAAATTAACAGCACTCTTATACATGAAGTCAGTGATCTCCCGAGGCTCTTGCCATGAGCTGCCAAGGCTAGAGAAGCCTCTTGTGGCCACAGACTTCTTCAGTATTTAGACAAGGCCATAAGCAAAGTATAAATTCTCTCCTCCCTTCAGAGAAAAGTACATCCTTCTTTGATGACCCCTTCTTTCCACTGGGGTCTCACTCACAGAGATCCTACATGTAGGATATTTTTGGCCAAAGTGTCTTGGGTTTCTATGCCTGAAATGCTCTCACATTTTCAGCCACATTCAAATGCCTTAAGGGCTTATTCTGAGGTCAGAGTGTTATTTAAAGCAATTGTCATTCTATGAGTCTGCTATTCTCATAGTGATCATATTAAATGTTAAAGTGAATATATAGGGGCCAGTGCCATGGCTCACTTGGTTAATCCTCTGCCTGCAGTGCCTGCATCCCATAAGGTGGCTGGATTCTAGTCCCAGTTGCTCCTCTTTCAGTTCATCTCTCTGCTGTGGCCCAGGAGGGCAGTGGAGGATAGCCCAAGTGTTTGGGTCCCTGTACTCGCATGGGAGACCAGGAGGAAGCACTTGGCTCTGGGCTTTGGATCAGCACAGCGCTGGCCATGGTAGCCATTTGGGGAGTGAACCAATGGAAGGAAGACCTTTCTCTCTGCCTCTGTCTCTCACTGACTATAGCTCTACCTGTCAAATAAATTTTTAAAAAAGTGAACATATAGATAGGATTAAGTGTTAAAAAATCATATAAATAGCATCAAGTGCCTGGTAATAACAATAGACAGAATTAAAAAGGAGGGAATGTTTAACACAGGAAGCAGTCCATGCAGTCTACAGCAGCTTAGTCACTGCTTTTCTTTGATTAACAGGTGGGAGTGAAAGTGGGGGCAGCCTTCAGACACATGAATTACAGCTGCAGCTCTATGTTCTTAATAATTCCTATTGTGACTTCTAGGTTTCTAGCCTTCAGCTTGACCCTCCATTTCTTCCATAAAAATTAAACATTTCTGATCACTATATTGAATCAATTTCTGCTTAAAATGGCTAGGATGTAAAAAAAAAATGAAATCCAGTCATTTGCAACAAAATGGAGGAATCTGGAAAACATCATGCTGAGTGAAATCAGCCAGTCCCAAAGAGAAAAATATCATATGTTCTCCCTGATCAGTGACAACTAACTGAGCACCTAAAAGGAAACCTATTGAAGTGAAATGGACATTATGAGAAACAATGACTTGATTCGCCCTTGTCCTGACTGTCGAAGAACAATTTACTACTTTATCCCTTTTATTATTTTTTTTGTTCTACTTAATACCATTGGTTGAACTCTTTAACTAACACACAATCATTTTTAGGTGTTTAAATTTAACTGAAAAATGGGAATAAGACTGGGAATAAGAGAGGGAGGAGATGTACAGTTCGGCACATGCTCAATCTGACTTACCTCTAATGGTACAGTTAGAAACATGCCAGGGGATTCCAATTCAAGCCCATCAAGGTGGATGTACCAATGCCATCTCACTACTCAAAGTGATCAGTTTTATTGATCATAATGATAGGATTAAGAGTCAAAGGGATCACATAAACAAGATAAGTGTCTGCTAATACTAACTGATAGAATTAAAAAGAAGAGAACAATCCAACATGGGAAGTGGGATACATAGCAGACTCATAGAATGACACTCTGGCCTCAGAATTGCACCTTAAGGCATTCAGATCTGGCTAAAAAACCCATGACAGTATTTTAGGCATGGAAAGCCAAGATACTCTGGCAAAAAAATGACCTAAATGAAAGATCTCTGTGAGTGAGATACTAGCGGAAAGAACGGGCCATCAAAGAAGGAGGTACCTTTCTCTGAAGGGAGGAGAGAACTTCCACTTTGACTATAGCCTTGTCTAAATAAGATCTTCCTTTCACTGGCTCACTCTCCAAATGGCCATAATGGCCGGAGCTGTGCTGACCTGAAGCCAGGAGCCAAGAGTTTCTTCTGGGTCTCCCACATGTGTACAGGGGCCCAAGCACTTGCACCATCTTTTACTGCTTTCCCAGGGCATTAGTAGAGAGCTGAATCTTAAGTGGAGAAACCAGGACATTAATCTATGCCCATGTGGGATGCTGGTACAGCAGGCAATGACTTAACCTGTTACACAACAGTGCCGGCCCTCCTGTGTGTTTCTTGAACTCTCATTATTTCCAGATGTTGTCACCACATTTCTAGCTTCATTTGTCCATGGTGGGGCCAAAGTTAAACCACTTAAAATATTCACACTCTTATTACCGATGTCCAATTATTTCTTTATTCATAACAATCATTTCTTGATAAAACTTAAAAACTTTTTCAGATTTTGTAATTTTAGGAAGATGAAATTTTAATTTTAGGAATATGAAAAATTACATTAAAATTTACAAAGTCATCCTCTTCCAATTCTCTACAAATTCATATTTTCTAATATTATATGATCAGTAAATAGTGCTTGACAACTCAAATGCTAAAGTTAGAACACTGATGTGTTTCCTATTTATTCCCAACCCCCTACCCCAAACAGATACTTTTATTCTTTGATCTTTATCTCTGAGAATAATGTGTCCACTCTTTCCAAGATAATCTGTTATTTATCATATCTATCCTTTTTATCCTTGATTCATTCATTCCTTCATCCAAAATTTTAATAAAGACTGTAAGTGAGGCAGTGAGTAATAACTAGAATATAATATATTGAACATAAGATTTTTGGTACCAGGCTTGCTAGAACTTGAAGACATTATACAAATAATGAAAGTCAGCCTAATCTGATTCAAGAGATTTTATGATGCTTCCTTTGTGTGTGAATTTGTCAGGAACCAAGACTTGATAAGGACATATGTGTGCAGAGACCTAAAGCAAAGCCTTTTTTTCCTGTGGATGGTCTTTTATATTGGTTTTTGTCATCTTTTAGTACGTTTAAGACACATATTGATTTCTCATGTGTGATATAGATATCTTCCCAGATTCACATAGTTGCATTTTAACTTGATGTATAGTACATTGGGTGTATATTAGTCTTCCAACTATATAGCCTGTTTTCAGCCTTTCTTTTATGGCTCATGAACCTTGCCTATTAGTTCAAAGATAATTTTCCAATTAATAAAAACATTAATATTTTATTTAGCATTTTTGCTATTTATTTTTTCTGCTCAGCACTTGTATACAATTGGAATTTATTTTACCATGTGGCATACTGATACATACCCACAGATACACAGATGGATATATACATAGATTTATAGATATATACACAGATTAATCTATAGTCATCTTCATAGTGTGCTTGGAATAATCAAACCTTTCCACATGGAATTGAGATGTCATATGAATTATTACTTAAATTCCTATATGTACTTGGATCTATTGTGGGCATTCTCATTTGTTCCATTGAACTGTAGGTTTATTGCTACTAAATATCAGGTCAGATGATATTTGGGTTAAATATGCTATTTTGGTGAAAGATTATCAACCTAGCAAAAATAGAGAATAATATAATGCTGTATCAAACTTGGCTATGAAAACCTTAGATAGAGCTTGGTGGAAAATTTTACTATAAATTTGCACTAATCAATAAATATCAAAACACCTTTCTCATGAGAGATTATTGTTTTATTGTTATTTCTAGTTCTTTATCATAACAGAGTTCTTTTGACCTTTAAAATTATAACAGGGTCCGGCGAACATGGTGTGAACAATTTGTGATTTTTTTAAAGCAACATTTATGCACAGAACTTGGTTCTGTCTCAGTAAGGCACTTTAACATATGCTGGTTAAATGCTGTCTTCTTGTTACAGCCTAAATCTGTTTTCATTCAGGTTGGTTGCTTTATGCCTCCAAGCTAAAAAAGGATATTTAAAAATCTTGAGAGAAATGATTCACACTCTCTTTGGCAGCTAAAGTTACAATCTTTGCCTTTTGCTCACTCCTTGGAATATGATGAACTAAAAGATTAAGACAGCCATACCACATGTATAAACCAAATGCTTTTAGCTCTTATACTGACAACACAATTGCTTGTGACTTCTCAGAGAGAAGTCATTCATCTCTGTTGTTAAAATTGTTTTCATAGACTAAAAGTGAGGAGAACCTGCTTAAGATTGTTTTCTCTTTTTCTTTATGTGAAGAAGAACTGGTTTTTCCTACTGATGGAAATGAAAAAGGTCAATTCTCAGTGACAGATGTAAAACCCAAAGCATGCACTACTAACAACTTGGCTTCCTTCAGTGTGTCCCTGCTGAGACCCATAAAACATGATAAAGTATGGTAATATCAAAAAAGTTAATCCTGAGTCAAGGAGAACTGAAGCCATATATCTATAGATTTAAGGCAAATCTTTCCAAAAAGAAAGTGATATATGGGTAGTTTGGTTTCCATTATATGCAAATTACTTTTAAAATTTACTGAATATTTACTTGGAAAAATATTGTGATAACCTCTATAGAGAACATAGAAATTGGTAATAATGACTGGCTAAGATTTATGGGGTGGATCCTTATGGTGTAATCGTAACATCTCTATCATGAAGGTGTTACCATGCTATGAGGGGGATATTCCAAATAATCTGCATCTACAACTAAAATCTGCTACATAGAATGAACAAAGAGTTAGGGATCTAAAAATCAAGACTCTTCAATTTGGGTCTGCTTAGCCCAAAGTGTGTTGAATAATAACGAAATGATAATTTAATTTCTTTCATCAATTATTAGAATTTTAATAATGTTACCTGCAGAGTATTGAGCCTGGGCATGGTACTTAGTCAGTATAGGCTGATGGACACCTGCTTATTGGTGCTTCATGAAGTAGTGTATATAATATAATTGTGTAAGATTCAATAAGATAAATTGTAATTTAAATATAAAATGATATTTAGATGGTCTTGTTTTTATGACGTTCATAGAGTTAATTTTCTTTTAAGGAAAATGGCATTATTGTCAATAGGCATCTTATGATTTAGAACCTGTACAAATTTTCTGACACATGTATACCAGGTAGAAAGAGATGAATTTGGTATTCAAAGATGACAAGAAAGTATTCTCCAGAGACAAAGAAATAGAAAGATTAGTTCTACTTTGAAAATGAGTCAGGAAATACTTCAAGAAAGAAATAGCCATGAGATAAGAATTCCAAGATCACAAAAAGAAAATTCAGAATGTCATGATGAGGACATAAAGGAGGAAAACTCTAGGTGTAGGACAGAACCAAAGTATGGAAATACATTTCCAGGCACTGGCATGATTCATCAGATTAATCCTGCCACTTCCCATACCAGCATTCCATTTGGAGTCCAGGTTTTAGTTCTAGCTACTTTCCTTTTTTTAAAAAAAAATCAATTAATTTATGTTTTTGAAAGGCAGAGTGACAGAGAGAGGGAGAGATCTTTTTTGGTTGGTTCATTTCCCAAATGCCCACAAAGCCAAGGCTGGGCCAGAGTGAATTAGGAAGCCCAGAACTTCATTGCATCTCCCAAGTGGATCCCTCCCAAGGCAGGGACCCAAGCACTTGGGCCATCAGCCTCTGCTTTCCCAGACGAATTAGCAAGGAGCTGGACATGAAGCAAGCTAGCCAGGATTCAAACAAGCTCTCCAATCTGGGTTGCCAGCATTGCAAACTGCTGCTTAAGCCACTGAGCCACAGTCACCTTTCTGACTATTTTGCTTCTGATCCTGGTTCTTACTAATGCATCTGAGAAGCAGCACATGATGGAGCCAGAGCTTGGGCTCCTGCACATGGTAGATCAGGATGGAATTTCTGGCTCTTGGCTTCAGCCTGGCTCAGATATGGCTGTCACAGGTATTTGGGAAGCAATCCAATGGATGGAAATTCTCTCTCTTGCCTCTCTCTGTACTACACATAAATAATAAATAAATAAGTCTTTGAAAAAAGTATTTCTAAAATCAGTAGCAGGGTGTATTTCAAATAGAATATATAAATGTGGTATCCTATTTGTCATATAGTTTGTGAAATACAAGTATGGGAATATTAACTGGGGCCGTCTGAGAGAAGCCTATATACCATTCGGGACTGTGGCAAGTTAGTAGCATCATCATTAGTATAATACGCTAGAGAAGTACAATTTGACATGAAGAGATATTTCTGATATATATTGCTTTGTGACTATGTTTTGTTAGCAATGCTTGGTTGTTGCCAGATATTTCACCGGAATTAATATTAATATACAAAACAGCATCCTTTCATTTAACAATATTGTCCTAGACATGTGTCATGTGTTATGAGTGTACTTACAGAAATTGTTTACTTTATCTGCTTATGGATGCTCTTGACAAGAACTTTGTAAAAGACAATTTTTGTCGATGACTTGCACTTGTGGTAAAACTATGTAGCCAAGAAAACCTGAACCATAGTACTTAAAAATATAGCAATATAATTACTTCAAGAATTCAGTGGTCATTTAATTTCATCTAATTCTCAGCCTAACTTCCCATACAAACTCTTCTCTATTATGTGGCTTTGTTTCAATATTTCCAAGAATAAGAAAATCAGAATTTAGTTTATACAAATTACAAAAATTGAGGAAAGACAATGAATTTGAGGAAAGGGTGTACACTTTTAGAAAAAGTTCATTTATTTTTTATTTTTTGAAAGATGAGAGAGAGAGAGAGAGAGAGAGAGAAAGAGTGAGAGAGAGAGAGAGGGAGAGAGAGATCTTTCATCCACTGGTTCACTCCTAAAAATGCTGTAACAGCCACAATGTGGTCCAGGCTGAAGCCAGAAGGCTGGAACTCCATGCTGTCTCCCTCATGGGTGGCAGGGGCCCGGGGACTTGGGCCATCTTCTATTGTCTTCCCAAGCACATTAGCAGGGAGCTGGAATAGCGATGGAGCAGTCAGGGCATGAGCTCGCACTCTGATGTGGATGCTAGCAATGTAAGCCCCTTAACCAATAGGCCTCTCCCACCTTCTTTTTAAAAATAAAACCACAATGCATTTACTTTTCTTTTAAGATTTCTGTACCCTCTTATAGGACATTATCATTCCCTGTATCTAGTACACTGAATACCACAGTAGATCTTTGTATATCAGACTTCCATGTTTATCTACATTTTAATTTATGCATTTTAAAAAACCGTACTTCAGAAATACATACTTCTCTTTTCAATATTTCTATTGTACATATAAAAATAAAATTTCTTTACCATGCCCTTTTAGTCTCTACAATTAACTTACTTATCCCTCCAAGTGTATTACCTTACCTCACTCCTTCACTCCAACCCTATTAGTCATACTGGCTTTCAGTCAGCTCTAAAATTAGACCAAGTTCAAATGTGTATTGGATTTTTCACACTTTTTTCTGCTTAAAATGTAGGCTCCTGGATATTCACATGGTTGATCTCAATAAGAATGTCAATATCTCAGATAGTTATACTGTGAACCCCAAATCTAAAGTGACAAATCCGTCGCTTCATGTCATAAGAGGCTATTTTATTTTCTTCCTCACACTTGCTGCAATCTGAGCTAATTTTGTTGTTTTGTACATGACTGTGTTTAACTTCCCTACCAGTCCCATAAAATAGTGTCATTACCTTTTTTGTTTATCACTGTATTCCCAGAATCTGGACATAATCATTCTTTAGTAACTATTTATAAGACAATGCATTATTTTTACATAAGAAGAATGGTTGAAACTATTTAAAGTTTAAGAAAACATATAAATTTGGACAAGATAACCATTTTTATTCTGTTTCTTTAAGAAAAAATGAAAATCAAGTTGAATTTTTCCCTTATATTTAATGGAAGATGGATTAAGTAACCCTAGCATAAATAACAAAAATCTGTTTCATAATATTTAAGATGGATTTGTACCTCATTTGAATCTTTGTAGGTTTATGAGAAAAGTACAAAAATAAGAATTATAAAGATTTTCCTATTAAAATCAACAAGGATTAAAGATAGCTGTATTCTAAGGAGCTTAGATAAGCTGTGGGTTTAAGATTTTTCCTTTTAGAAGATCATTGAGAATTGCTCATTGTATTTTATTGGGATCAAGGATAAAGCTGGTCTGTGACACAAAGATTGACCATGGACCAAACTTCTAACCTCAGTAATTATATAATGCAATAAAATGTATGCGAGAGTAATTGCATTTCAAATACAGCTTTGTCTTTCCTAATATATATGCATTTTTACTTTTTAAGAATTTATTTATTTATTTATTTGAGTAGAGTTACAGAAAGAGAGGGAGAGACAAAGAGAAAGGTCTTGCATTTACTGCTTTACTCCCCAAATGGCCACAATGGCTGGAGCTGAGCTGATCTGAAGCCAGGAACCAGAAGCCAAGGAGCTTCTTCTAGATCTTCAAAGGGATGCAGGGGCCCAAGCACTTGGACCATCTTCCACTGCTTTCCCAGGTCATAAGCAGAGAGCTGATTCAGAAGGGGAGCAGCCTGAACATAACTGGTGCCCCCCATAGGATACTGGTACCACTGGCAGAGGCTTAGCCTACTATACCACAACACTGGCCCATAATCTATATGTTCATTTATTTATTTATTAAAGATTTATTAGAAAGTTAGAGTTACAGAGAGGGAGGAAGAGTGAGAGTGAGAGTGAGAGTGACAGAGAGAGAGAGGAAGAGAGAATCATTCTGCATACTGGCTCACTCATCAGACAGCTACAATGCACAGGGATGAACTAGACCAAAGCCAGGAGCCAGCAGCTCCATCTAGATGTCCCATGTGGGTAGTAGGGACTCAAACACTTGGGTCATCTTCCGCTATTTTACCCAGGCTATTAGCAAGGAGCTGGATGAGAAGTACAGCAATCAGGACATGAAATGACATCCATGTTGGGTGCTGGTGTCACAGGTTGCAGCTTTACTTGGTACAGCAGAATGCCAGCCCCAATATGTTGCTTTTTGTTCGGGATACACAGCAGACTCATAGAATGGCAGATGTCCTAAATAGCACTCTGGCCTCAGAATCAGCCCTTAAGGCATTCAGATCTGGCTCAAGAGCCCATGAGAATATTTTAGGCATGGAAAGCTAAGACACTCTGAAAAACAAAAAAAAGAAGACCTAAATGAAAGATCTCTGCGAGTGAGATCCCAGTGGAAAGAACAGGGCCATCAAAGAAGGAGGTACCTTTCTCTGAAGGGAGGAGAGAACCTCCACTTTGACTATGACCCTGTCAGAATAAGATCGAAGTCGGCGAACCCTAAAGGCTTCCATAGCCTTGGCAACTCATGACTAGAGCCTAGGGAGATTACTGACGCCATAAACAAGAGTGTCAAATTGTTAAATCAACATCAGGAGTCACTGTGTGCTTACGTCTCATGTGGGATCTGTCCTTAGTGTGTTGTCCAATGTGAAATAATGCTATTACTAGTACTGAAACAGTATTTTACACTTTGTGTTTCTGTGTGGGTGCAAACTGATGAAATCTTTACATAGTATATACTGAATCGATCTTCTGTATATAAAGATAATTGCAAATGATTAAAAAATCTTGGTGTTAAATTGGAAATTGCATAGATAATTAATCATTTTTAAAAAAAAATCATGTAGGATCTCTGTCCTTAATTAGCTGTACATTGTGAATTAATACTATAACTAGTACTCCAACAGTATTTTCACTTTGTGTCTCTATGTGAGGGCAAACTATTGAAACCTTTACGTAATATGTACTAAACTGATCTTTTGTGTATAAAGAGAATTGAAAATGAATCTTGATGTGAATGCAAGGGGAGAGGTAGCGGGAAAGGGGAGGGTAGCGGGAGGGAGGGAAGTTGTGGGGGGGGAGCCATTGTAATCCATAAGCTGTACTTTGGAAATTTATATTCTTTAAATAAAAGCTATATATATATATATATATAAAGGAAATTTTTGGAAATTCAAAAAAAAGATTATTTATTCATTTATTCATAAGGCAAAGAGATAAGAGTGAATCTTACATCCACTGTTCACTCCAAAAGGGCTGAAACAGCTGGTGCTGGAACAAGCTGAAGACAGGAGCCCAGAACTCCATCCAGGTCTCCTACATGGATAGCAGGGCTCAAGCACTTGAGCCATCTTCTACTGCTTTCCCAAGCACGTTAGCAAGGGGCTGCATCAAAAGTGGTGCAGCGGTGTGTGGAATTTGATTGACGCTTATTTCATGGCCCAAAGAACTATCAACTTGTACAAACTTGTTTCTTGGTATAACAATTCACTATGTAAGATTTTAATATTTATTATATTGAATTTTATTTCTATTCCTGGCTATCCTTAAACTCTCAAATTTTCTCTCTTTCTGCATGTGTATTTGTCTCTCTATGTCTGTTTGTATATTACAAACAAGTCAAATCCTATCATTTTCAATCTTTTCTCCCCGATACTGTCATTATTATTGTGAGAATCTTAATGTATATAATTTAAATTTTAGAAAGCTCAGACTGAATTGTGAAAAATGAATTCCAACTCTTTTATGCTTACATTGCATTTGAGTCCTTTCAAATGAATGCTTCCTTCCTTATTACATTCTCTTTCTCTTCTTTCTACCTTTCTTACCTCTCTTCCCCCTTTTTCTTTAACATTCTGTCATCTATCTATATTAATATATACATATAAACTTCCATGAAGTAAGATTCCAAAAATCATAATTTTAGGAAGGTATTTTTAACAATTATAATTTTTAATCAGAATTGTTTTGGATGAAACACTAAACATATGTATGAAGTTCTGTTCATCATGAAAGTTTACTAATGAATTTTCACAGATCTAAGTGATGAAAATATATATCCGGTTAATATAAATATATCCAGTTCGACTTGTTTTTCAGTGCATTTTCTGTTACTCACATTTCTAATATTCCTTGCAGGTGCTTGCTTTGCATTTGAAAAGCGTTATTACTAAATTTTGGCTTTTGATTCTGCTTGAGTATAGGAACAAGTATAATGGCTTAAAAGATGAACTTTCATATGAAATGAGGCATGATTTAATTCTTGGCTATAGTTCTTACAAGGTACAAGTTCTTACAAGGTACAAGAAAGTTATTTAATTTCTCCAACCTTCTCCTTAAAATAATTAATGATAGTTTTAATCACAGAGTTCCTAAAAAATTTAAATGAAATTGTTTTGACAAACTCCCAGTCTTCTTTGACTTGGTATGTATGAGTATTTTTATGTGTGTACTATCAGTATTTTAGTTGTGTTTTTGGCTACTGGCCACTGGCCACCATTGTTATCACAAGAAGTTGATAGTAATTTGGAACATTGTTTCCCTGAGTGTCATGAAATTTCCATTGCAAGTATTTTAGAATTAATTGTTTTCCTTCTCATTTCCCTGACACACTCTTCTTTGTCTTCCCTTTTCCTTTCCAACCTCTACCTCCTTCTGCTTTGTCTTTCTTTTCTTCACAGTTTTTCACACTGGATAATACTCATCTTCAAGCTCAGTGACTCATTAAACACTTTTTTTTGCCTTTACTCAGCTTATCAATCTATTATGCAATTATGTTAGCTTTCATTTCTTCTGTAATAAATATCACAAATATACTGGCTAAAGGGACACAATTGATGTCTTACACTATAAAATTTAGAAGTCTGACAATTTAGTTTCAACGGACTGAAATTAAGTTGTCCACAGGGGTGTATTGCTTTCTGGAGCCTGAAAGAAAATTGGTTTATTTCTCTGATCCATCTTGCAGAATTCATTTGTGTTAATTGGTTTATTTTATACACTTTCCATCTTAAAAGCCAGCAATAGTACATCTACTGATTGCATCTCCTTGTCTTCTTTAATCTTCTCTTTTGCTTCCTTTTCTACTTTTAAGTAACCATTTGATTAAAATGGGGCAACCCAGATACTCCATCATAATCTCTGCATTTCAAGGAATGTTTCCATAACCAGGTTTGCAATATTCCCTTTACCATATAAAATGGCACTTTTGCAGGTTTTAAAGGTCACAATGCAGACATACTTAAGATGTCTACTACACCACCTCCAATCAGTGACAATTTTACTTTAGATACTTGCTATTTTGGTTGTGGAATTTCAATTTGGATTTTTATAGTGTTTTTTTTTCTGCTAGAATTTCCTTATATATTTTCATTCATTTTAAACATATTTCCCTTTTAGTCAACAGTCATATGTGTAAAAATTGTGTTAAAATTCTTATTTGCTAATTATGCTAATTCAAATACCTGTAGTTAGTCTTTGCATACTACCTTTCCAATGGAGATTGAGTTTTACTTTCCTGTTTTTTTTTTTTTACATGTTGAGTAATTGTACAGTGTCTGATGGTTCATTTTAGATGTAACTCCACAGCATAATGTGATGCTGAGACATTATATAAAGCAGTATTTCTGAGTATATCTTGGAAGGAATTTATGGAAAGAACTGGCATTTCAACCAGTGGAATGAGTAAGGAAGATTTGTCCTTACCCAGTGTGAGCAAGTGTGATCCAACTAGAACGGACAGGAAAGCAATATCAAGCTCTTTCTTCCAGAGAAAGGCTATTTTTCTTTTCTGGGAGATTAGGATGTCAGTGTTTTGGCCTTTGGACTCTAGGTCTTGTTCAAGTTATCCCCCAGGCATCCTATGACCAACTAACAGAGAAAGAGAAGGTGACTCAGCCTGTCATTCAGGCTTCATGGACAAAAGCAGAAATATAACCACTGAGCAAGACATCCCTAAAGCACAGATGTAAAGGGCAATCTTCTAAGTAGGCAAAACCTTGAGTGCTATACCTGATTGCACACTTTGCTTGCAGGGATAAATGGTAAGATATGCAATTGTACACCAATTAGCTGTAGCCAGTGGTTTGAAAAGTCAAGAACATGGAAAGGGGTTGATGTTATGTAATGGGTTAAGATACCACCTATGATGCAGGCATTCCCTGTGGACACTGGTTCAAGTCCCAGCTCCTCTACTTACAGTGATAATGCAGCTGGGGAAGAAGCGGAAGATGGCCAGAGTCCTTGGGCCCCTGCACACATGCAGGAGACCCAGAATAAGCTCCTGGTCAATGTCTTTGGCCTGGTCTAGTCCTGGCCATTGCGGCCATTATGGGAGTGAATCAGCAGATGGAAGATCTCTCTCTCTCTCTCTTTGTCTTTCCCTCTCTTTTTCTGTAACTCTGCCTTTCAAATAAATAAGAATAATCTTTTTTAAAAAATAACTTGGAATGATTTTATTAGAAAATTGGTGACAAGGATATGTGGGAAAGAAGTGAGAGGATAGACCTCTCTGAATGGTCAAAAGACATGAAGATATTGCTTCCCAAACATCTCACTAAAAGTTGAACCCAACAGAAAAGAACTTTATTAACCAAATAAGGAGGATAATACACTCTTCAGATACCAGTAAGTTTCTTTCCCTCTCCTTGTTTGCTGTTAGGAACCCAATGGATTCATAAACAAAGTGTCTATGGTGGCAAGGATAGATGCTGTATGTGAGTTCAGCAACATGGGTTTCCAGTTGCCAAAACTGTGTTAGCTATGAACTTCACTGAGTGCACAGTCTACCAGCAGTTACCTGGGATAATCAACCAGTGACTGGTGGCAAGAGGAGTACATGGAAACACATCTATCATGGAAGGAGAAGTGTTTTGTCCTTTCTGGAACAGGGACTTTTCCAGGGTGTGGATTTCCCTTCCCTACATACAATGCTTCCGACAAAGCTGCCACCGAAGGATTCCACAGATTAGTTCTGGCCAAAAAATTCACTTCACAGTCAAACAAGAGCAGTAATGGGCTGAAATTCATAAAATTCATTTGTTTTCTCATAATCCCTGCCAATCTGGAGCAACTGGCTTGGAAGAACACAGGAAGGGCTTTATGAAGAGACAGGTTCAATACTAACTAGGTGAAAATGCCTTGTAGGGCTGTGCATGGTTCTCCAGAAGGCCACATGTACTGGAATTAATGTCCCTGTATGATAATACTTTTTCAATTGCCAGGATTTCCGAATCCAAGAATCAAAAGGTGGAACTGGGAATAGCACAATTCACCATTACCTTTAGTGATACATGAGCAAATTTCTGCTTTCTTTTCCTATGACTTACAATTTTAAGGTAGAGTATTCCATTCCAAAGGAAGAAAGCTTCCACTAGGAGATGCAGTAGTGATTTTGCTGAACTGAAAGTTAAGATTGACATCTAGTCACTTTGGTATCCTCAAGTCTCTGAATTAACAGGCTTGGAATTACTGTATGGTGTTGAACATAGTGATTTATCTAGGCTGCTAAGGGGAAATTGGACTATAGTTTCACAGCGTTTGGTGAGGAGAAGCATATGGTGTACCTGAAACTGTGATTAAAGCCATTGGGAAATTACAGTCACTCAATCCCTGAAGAACTAAAAATGGCCCACACTCTTTCTGAGTGAGAGTTTAGGTCATCTTAGTAGGTAAGCAATGATAACCTGATGAAAAGTTTGTTGAAGGCAAAGGGAATACAGAATGTGTACTTATAAATACCAGCTATGAACTTATGACCAGTTACAAAAACCAGGGTTTTACTTGTATGAGTATTTACTTTATATTTCATTTTTACTTTTATATGTATATACACACATATTAAGCAAATACCTTTTTTCTGGTCTCTTATTCTTATATCATATAATATATAAAAGTTTATAAAATACTCAAAAATTGTTAATTTTGTATCATAATTTTTAAGTTATGGGATATTTTGGAAATGAATAAACATTTATAAAGTCTTTTTCTCCTCTTCTATGAGTCCAGATTATTGCATTTTTGTTTTCTTTTTTCATAACAATTGCATCATGTTAGGGAGAACTATACTTTGTCATTGTGCTTACTTGGATATTAAGTAGGATTTAAAGATATTCCTCTGGGTACCAAGTTCACAACAGTTAGATTTTTGATGCTTATTTTAGATGTCAAGTTCACTAGATTAAGAGATACCCACAGAGCTAGTAAAGCATTATTTCTGAGTGTATCTTTGGCAGTATTTGCAGAAGAGACTGACATTTGAATCAGTAGATTGAGGAAACAACTACGTTCACCCAATGTGATCAGGAAGCATTCAGTCCGCTTGAGTCTTGGAACAACAAAAATGCAGAGAAAAGGCAAATTATTGCTCCCTCTTCTGTAAATGACAAAAGCTTCTTCTCATGCCAGTGGCTATAAAAATTCCATATTCTGCTTTTAGGCATTGAGACTTGCAACAGAGGCCTGACCCCGTTGTTTTCAGGTCTTTGTCACTTGGCTAGAAGTTACACTATTGGTTTCTCTGATTCTGAGATATTTAGACTTGGACTGTGAAATGCTAACAGCTTTCTTGGTTTTCTATTTTGATCACCTATCTGAGCTTTCAGAATTTCATGAGTCAACTTCTCTAATGAATATCTTCTCTAATTATCTATCATTTATTTATCTACCTACCTATCTTCATCATTCCCTATCTACCTGTCTATTATCTATCTCATATTTAGTCTATATTTTTTTGTAGAACAATGAATAACAAAGTTTGCATACTGGACATTTTGAAAGGTATATTTTGAAGAATCTAGATTATGCTATATTTCTTCAGAGTTGATTTTTAGGTTGCTTTGTTAACAGAAAAATTACTGGCTGTACTTATAGTGTAATCTGTATGAATGAATTCAAAAGGCATGAATTCAAAATTTAGTATGTGGATTTTGGCCTTTGTTACTGGTCTTATGATATGCCTTCTGTATATGGCTTATGAGTCAGGCAGAGATTTGATAATATATTACACATATAATTTATTTATTCCATTTTTTGACAGGCAGAGTTAGACAGTGAGAAAGAGACAGAGAGAAAAGTCTTTTTTCCGTTGGTTCACCCCCAAAATGGCCGCTAGAGCTGGTGTGCTGTGCCGATCCAAAGCCAGGAGCCAGGTGCTTCCTCCTGGTCTCCCATGCGGGAGCTGGACCCAAGGACTTAGGCCATACTCCACTGGTCTCCCAGGCCATAGTAGAGAGCTGGACTGGAAGAGGAGCAACCGAGACAGAATCCTGCGCCCCAACCAGTACTAGAACCCGGGGTGCCAGGACCACAGGTAGAGGATTATCCTAGTGAGTCCTTTTAAAGAATTTATTCATCACTCTAAATCAAAGTTGTTAGTTTTACTTCTGTTCTCTGGTTCCTCAGGGAAAATCTATCACTTATTCCCATCAGAGTTTACTTGTAAACAAATCTTGAAGATGTAGTATATAAGTAACTCATCCAAGAAATTTCCTTATTTAAAGAGTCACATTTTCTTCAAAATATTGACTCCCTACCAAAAACCTTCTTTTTTTCCTCATTCATGTTTTGTTTACTTTTTTATATACTGTAGGATAATTAGTTCTTTTTTATTTATGTATTTTTAAAAGATTTATTTTATTTATTTGAAAGACAGAGTTACAGAGAGAGGTAGAGCCAGAGAGAGAGAGAGGTCTTCCATCTGCTGGTTCACTCCCCAGATGGCCGCAAAGGCCAGAGCTGCGCCAATCTGAAGCCAGGAGCCAAGAGTTTCTACCAGGTCTCCCACGTGGGTGCAAGGGCCCAAGGACTTAGACCATCTTCTACTGAGTTCCAGGCCACAGCAGAGAGCTGGATTGGGAGAGGTGCAGCCAGGATTAGAACCTGCACCCATGTGGGATGCCGGTGCTTCAGGCCAAGGCTTTAACCTGCTGCACCACAGTGCCGGCCCCTTTATATGTTTATTTTTCAGAGATGTATTTATTTATTTTAAGGCATCAATACAGAGAGGTAAAAACAGTGAGAGAAAGAAAGAGAGAAAGAGAGAGAGAGAGGGAAAGAGAGAGAGGTCTTCCACTTGCTGGTTCACTCCCAAGATGGCTGCAATGGCCAGAGCTGGGCACATCCAAAGCCAGGAGCCAGGAACCAGGAGCTTCTTCTGAATCTATCTCACGGATGCAGGGGCTCAAGGGCTTGGGCCATCTTCCACTACTTTCCCAATCCATAGCAGAGAGCTGGATAGGAAGTAGAGTAGCCAGGACTCAGACCAGCAGCCAGAAATGTAGACAGAGGCTTTACCCACTATGCTACAACACCAGCCCTGATAATTAGTCTTTAACTTAGAAAATCTTTCTAGATTTTAAGCTCAAATTTTACATTTTTATTCCAAATTTACTCTTCCTGAAGTACAAAATTTTGGGTAGGAAGCATCATTTTCTGCTCAAATCCAACTGAAAATATATTTTTTATTTTTACATTTTGAAAGACATCATCAAACAGAAATATTGAAGTGACTAAACTCAGATCTGATATTTTTTAAGCTTTTATTTCTTTGAGAAGTAGAATTACAGAGAGTGAGAGAGGGAGACAGAGATAAAGGTCTTCTATCTGTTGGTTTACTCCCCAAATGGCTGCAACAGCTCAGAGGTAAGCCAATCCAAATCCAGGAGCCAAGAGCTTCTTTCAGGTCTCCCATAGGAGTGCAGGGGCCCAAGTACTTGGGCCTTCTTCTACTGCTTTCCCAGGACATAGCAAAGAGCTGGATCAGAAGAGGAGCAGCCAGGACTTGAACCAGCACCCATATGGGATGCTGACGCCTCAGGCAGAGGATTACAGGTGGAGGGTTAGCCTACTGTGTCACAGCACTGGCCCCCGTGACATTCTTTTCATTAGACTTTGAAGCCAGGTCTAAATAAAGTCTTCTTATCTACCTCATTCATTCATTTAATTAATATTTACTCAGCTCTGCTTATTTGCAATACATTTTTAGGTAATGAAAATATAATAGTGAATAAACATGTCATGGTCCATGCAGCCTAGCAGGAACTCACATGTTCAACAGAGAGTCACACAAACAAGAAACTGCAAATAGGATAAGAGATATGGAGAGGGTCATGCTGATAGGACTGCATACATTACATGGAAATCACTTAGACAAGGATTCTGGTGTAGATTTCCCTGAGAAAGTAACTGTTGGACTATTATCAACTATGTGAGAACTGGGTGCAGTGGATAAGCAGTGGAAGTAAATTTCATGCAACATGAACAGTCTGGAATATACAAATTGAATCAGAAAAGAGGGGAGAATTAGAAGAGCGTGGATCATGAGGGGACAACATCTTACTATTTGAGACTTGTGAAGTAGACATCATCAGATGATTCAAAGCCTGGCAGATCAGGCTAAGATTTCAGTCTTGTTCTTTGATATAATCTGTTCTGTGTTCTCACAATTAACTTTCAAAACATTCCTAGGTTGGCCCTGTGAATTTCTTGTATCTCAGATTACAAGTCAGCCCTTTTCCTCATGTAACTCATGTCTGTATTCTTTTTATTTTTTTTTAACAGGTAAAATTATAGACAGTGAGAGAGAGAGAGACTTAGAGAAAGGTCTTCCCTCCGTTGGTTCGCCCCCTAAATGGCCGCTACGGCCTGAGCTTCGCTGATCTGAAGCCAGAAGCCAGGTGCTTCCTCTGGGTCTCCTATGGGGGTGCAGTGGCCCAAGCACTTGGGCCATCCTCCACTGCCTTCCCTGGCTACAGCAGAGAGCTGGACTGGAAGAGGAGCAACTGGGACTAGAACCCTGTGCCCATATGGGATGCTGGCGCTGCAGTTGTGGGATTAACCAAGTGAGCTGGCCCCTTATGTCTGTATTCTAACAGGAATGTTAGTATCATGCATGTTAAAAATTTTAAAAGGAAACATATGTTATGCATGAAAAAGTAAAACAAGAAAAATAGTGGTGAATGTGTCTTATATAATAAACAGTTTAGAGGCTGGTGCTGTGGCACAGTGAGTTAAAGCTCTGGCCTGCAGTGCCAGCATCCTGTATTGAGCCAGGTCGAGTCCTGGCTGCTCCACTTCTGATCCAGCTCTCTGCTATGTCCTGGGAAAGCAGTCGAAGGCCCAAGTCCTCCCTGCAACCATGTGGGAGACCTGGAAAAGTTCCTGGTTCCTGCTTTAGATGAGCTCAGCTCTGGCCATTGCGACTATTTGGGGAGTTAGCCAGCTGATGGAAGACCTCTCTCTCTCTGGCTCTACCTCTCTATGTAACTCTGTCTTTCAAATAAATAAAAATAAATCTTTAAAAAAATTTAAAAATAGTTTATATTTATTGTAAATATAAGGATGGCTAAAATTTTATAAAAGGTGTTCCATGTATGAAATTTTATTTAAAGAAAATTGATTCAGTATGTATTTGAACAATATGACATTTCTGATGAACTTCAGAGTAGCTTCAGTGTTTTCTGAAATCATAGTTTGTCAACTCAGGGTTGTATCTTTTTATTGTAAGGACATTATGAATTATGCAGATCCTTTTGGAGGAACCTCAGAGGAGCAGTAATCACATAGTTATACATTGACAAACTTGAACTTATTGCAAAAGGAATTTAATAACATTTCTTATTTCTGACATTTCAGCATAGAAACATGAAAATTATCAATATCTATTTTCAAGGAGAGACAGTAGAATTTGTGATTGATAAACAGCCTAATATGTTAAGCTCATCCAGAGACCTCTAAGTCTAAGGAAAGTGTGTACTGTTTGGAAGAAACAGATGAAATCCAGCTGTCTTCTAATCCCATTTCAATCTTTCATCACAGACAATATTGACTGTTTTTCCTTAACATGCAGCTGTCAACTTTCCAACTAAGAGTCTAGATTTACATTAAAATTTTTATTTCCTATTCATTTTCATCTAAAACACTTGTTCCATGAAACAGCTTTTGGTGTGTGAATGGAAAGCAGGATATGCAATTTCATCAGACCTGTCAGTGGACATGCATAAGCTCAACAGATAGTATTTGCTAAAATCAAGGGAAGATATTTCTACTCTTAAAAATTGCAAAACCAGGGGCCAGCGTTGTGGTGCAATGGGGGCTGCATGTTATGCCAGCAACCATATGGCAGTGATGTCTTAAGTTCTGACTATTCTGTTTCCAATCCAGCTTCCTGCTAATGTTCTTGAGAAGGCAGCAAAAGATGGCCAAAACACTTGGACCTTTGCCACCCACCTGAGAGCCCAGGATAGATGTATTGGCTCCTCACTTCATTTTGCTGTAACCCTTGTTGTTGCAACCTTTTGAGGGAGGGAACCAGTGGAAGGAAGACCTCTCTTTCTTTGTCTATCCCTATCTTTCTCTGTCACTGCCCCTTTCAAATAAGTAAATAATTTAAAAATGACAAAGTCATTACAACCCATTCATTTTATGTTAAAGATTTATTCATTTGAAAGGCAGAGCTACATAGAGGCAGAGAAAGAGAGTGAGTGAGAGAGTGAATGAGAGAGAGAGAGAGAGAGGTCTTCCATCTGCTGGTTCACTCCTCAAATGACTGCAACTGCTGGAATTGCACTGATCCAAAGCCAGGATCCAGGAGTCTCCTCTGGGTCTGCTTCCTGGATGCAGGGACCCAAGGACTTGGGCCATCTTCTACTGCTTCCCCAGGCCATAGGCGAGAGCTAGATCAGAATGGAGCAGCCGAGACTCAAACCGACACCCATATGGGATGTCAACACTACAAGCAGTAGCTTTACCTGCTATGCCACAGCGCTGGCCCAACCCATTCATTTTGAAGGTCATATTTACCACATCAATAAGAAAATTATGTATAAATATCTATAAGGACCCTGCCTTTCTCCATTGCAAATGATTGTTATACATTATTATACTTTTTTTCTTTTTTTTTTTTTGACAGGCAGAGTGGACAGTGAGAGAGAGAGACAGAGAGAAAGATCTTCCTTTTTTGCCGTTGGTTCACCCTCCAATGGCTGCCGTGGATAGCGCGCTGCAGCCGGCGCACCGCGCTCATCCGATGGCAGGAGCCAGGTGCTAGGTGCTTTTTCCTGGTCTCCCATGGGGTGCAGGGCCCAGGGACTTGGGCCATCCTCCACTGCACTCCCGGGCCACAGCAGAGAGCTGGCCTGGAAGAGGGGCAACCGGGACAGAATCCGGCGCCCAGACCGGGACTAGAACCCGGTGTGCCGGCGCCGCAAGGCGGAGGATTAGCCTGTTGAGCCACGGCGCCGGCCACATGATTATACTTTCAAAGTCTGTATTTCTCACTTGGGAAGTAGGTCAAATAAGAAGAGTGCATGGATTGTTCTGTAGATATCAAGAAAACTCAGCTTCTGTCGATGGCTTCAGAGACATTGGCCCAGGGGCCATTGTTATGGCACAACAGCAGGTTAAGTTGACGCTCATAATGCAGGCTTCTCGAATTGGAATTGATTACATAAAATGTTTACACTAAGTATCCTATCAGGAACATTGGAAGCTCAAAATTTTGAGGGGAAATTAATGTGAGTCTCAAGATTTTTGTATATATCTAGATGACTTAATTCAGCAGTTCTGAGAGTAGAATAAAGAAACTGAGCAAGTCTTCAAAAATTTCACTCCTGGGACCTCTTTCTTAGAATGATAAGATTCACAAAAGTCAATGCTGAAACATAGAAGCAAGAAAACGTACAATCCTGAAAACGCAGCACTTGACAAAGAAAAATTGTAAAGAGAACTCTCAAAATGAGGGTAAAGAAAATGACAGAACTGGAGCATTCTTGAATCTACAATTGGTTCAGATTTCAGCAAGGAAAGGAAATACTAGTTGGAAAACAAAATGCATATTTCAGGTAGACCAAATGCAGTTTTAGTTTGTGATATAGTAGTGAGAGCCTGTTTGAGGCTACTGGTTAGTATGAAAAATTAGGAATAGGTACACAGAGAAAACAAGTAAGAAGCAATTAATCCAGGGAAAATGAAAAAGTAGTAGAATTAAATAAATGTAAACATATTCACAATGCCTTACCTGATGTGAAGGAAATGATATTTGCATAGTCATAATATCCAAATTCTGAAAACTAATTTAACCACAATTTTTAATATGACTGTATCACATAGAAATGGAGAAACAGAAAGAGGAGAATCTGGCAGTTTTTTGAACTGACTGAAACAGAACAGCAAGTTAGGAGATTGTGCTTAGTGGTTATGCTTATATAAAATACCAATATAATATTATCACTAAAAAGGAGAATTACATACTACATGGAGGAAATATAATATGATGGTAATATAATAATCAAACTTGAATGTAGGATAATATATTACTAATATATTGGGAGTTTTTTCTTTTGCTTTCTGATTTCATTCATTTTGTGCTTTAAAATATATTTAAATTACTTGCAATAATGTACATTCTCTTTCCTTTTTGGCTTGAAGCAATGCAGATTTCCTATTACTCAATAGTTCTAAGCAGGACATTGTCAAGCTTGTTTTCTATTCTGAGTCTTAGTTAATTATCCCCTCTAAGGGATGTGGAATATGTGAACACTAACAGATTCTCCAAATGTGGCTAAGAACCCATGCAGAGAACCATTGCCTTGACAGGAGGGATGAAGAATGAAGGCAGATCACTTCCAAGTTGTCAGGGACCTGAATTAGAACTGGAACAGATTTGAAAAGTGTGAGCCAAAGAGCTTTGTGCTTTTGTAGCTGAAGTTGATGGATCAGAGTAGCCAGTTCCAACTTTCTTCCATCAGTGTAGAGTGCTATGGTCAGAGGAGAAAGAAGTACTGAATATTTGGTTATATTTCCTAAAATATACACATACACTCTGACATTTTGGTATGCATCCATACAGTGAAATAATTACTGTAGTGAAGTAAATTAACATTGCTTATCTCAAAATGTTACCCTTTTTTGTACATTTTGAAGTTGATACATCATACCAGAAGTTGAAAAATAGTAGCCTATGAGCCAAATCTAGCATACTGCCTGTTTCTGTATGGCTATTAATATTTTCTAGTGCTTGAAAAAATCAGAAGATCTTACAATACATGAAATTAATAAGAAATTCAAACTTTAATGCCCATAGATAAAGGTTTGTTGAAATACAGACATGTCCAGTGATTTGCATATTGTGTCTTGATGCTTCCATGCTCCACAGCACCCTTGAGCAGTTGCCTAAGAGACTGGAAAGCCATAAAGACTGAGTTTTACTATTGGGTTTTCTTAAAAAAAAAGTATGCTGACTCTGCTACTGTAAGAAAATATATGCCATTGAGATGTTTAACTGTTTGATCTCTGTCAAACATATACCCAAGAAGGAATCCATTCACTGTGATGAAGTGAAAGTATTGAACAAGTTACAGAAATTAGCGCAACAAACCTTCATATCTGTGTATGCTATTGCTGTCATCTGAGAATTGTAATCGATATGTATAGACAAAGCTCAGCCAAAATCAGATATCAAGTTGGACTTGGGGGATAATTAAAGCTTCATTATGTATGGACTAATTAGGCTGCCTAGGAACTGAGTGTGTTTATGAACTGGCAAGATGAGAGTGCTTCTGTGAACTTCAGGAGGATTCTTTAGAAGAGGATGAGCACGAGATTATGAAAACTACCAGTTTGCTGATACCATGTCCTGTGCAACTGGTCACTGTGCAATTAGTTTATATTAGTTTCTTCCAAGTGGAGGAAGTGAATATTCAACTGGGGACTCAAAATAAGCAAACAGGAGTTTAACTGGAGAAGAATTCACTGTCGCAGCAGTAAAGAGGAAGGGAGCCTTAGAAACTCGACAGCTTTGCAGCTACTTTCCCCTGGTTATTTGAGAGAGCCAAAGGGTCAGAAAATCCTAAATTAGGCAAAATTAGGATGAAATTGTTCTATAGGAGAGGGGCTCCTTCCTTAATTTGAAAATCGGTACTATAGTTTTCTTATATTTGGTAATTTTTGAATGGATCCTAAGAATTCTTCAGATTATCATAACCGTTCATATAACATACATTTACAAATGCATTCCTAATGCTTGGCAGCTTCCCGTTCTTTATAGCAATGAGAGAAAACTGAGGAGAGATCCCACCAGGAGATCTTCTCAGACCTGCAGAAAATGTATGTGCACCGAATTAGAAATGAACGTAATAAAGGATGGCTGATTAAGAATTGTTGCCAGAAGCTTGAATAAACACTTTCTAATCTGCCTCCCCCTATGAATGTCTGGTGGATGTTTCACAACTAACTTGTTCCTCAATAAACCACAGGTAGTGCCTAGGAGAGGATGCTTCACAGGAAATATCAACACAGCTAGCATTGCTCCCAGCAATGTAGCACATCGTGCCCTTCCCCCACCTCCAAGTTCACCAGTTATAAATCTGGAGATGATACCTTTCAGAGAACAATCCTGCACAAGGAAATTGTAGGATGTTTGACAGGAAGACAAACACACACACACACACACACACACACACAAGTTTGTTTGCTCTTGACCAAATATTTCTTGAGCAGTACTATGTTCAGGACAGCAACAGTTTTAAAGTGGAGTCATGTCTGGTGAATGTCATTGCCATTAATGAGTGCTATTGTCACAGATAGTGAAGGAAATTTTACGACATCTTGGCTGTTTCTAGGGTTGGCAGTTCTGTGTCTACAGTTCTGAGAGTAACTATGCAACAGATAATGAAGTAAGAGAAAATCGAAGTTAAGGAAAGACAGAGTAAAATTGAAGGAATTAAACAGAAATTCCAAAGGAAAGAAAGAAAGATCTGAAAACTTACATTCCTAGAATGTGAGGAAAAATTTGTAAAGGGAGAACTTTCGAAAATATCCCAAGATGATGGATAACATGCTTGTTGAGTTAATAAAGTTACAGGCCAGCGCTGTGGTGTAGTGGGTGAAGCCGCTGCCTGCAGTGCCCGCATCCCATATGGGTGCCTGTTCGAGTTCTGGCTGCTCTACTTCTGATCCAGCTCTCTGCTATAGCCTGGGAAAGCAGTGTACTAGTGCTTGGGCCTCTGCACACATTTGGGAGACCCAAAAGAAGCTCCTGGCTTCAGATCAGCCCAGCTTTGGCTGCTGTGGCCATTTAGGGAGTGAACCAGCAGGTGGAAGACTCTCTCTCTCTCTCTCTCTCTCTCTCTCTACCTCTCTGTAGTTCTGCCTCACAAATAAAATAGATAAATATTTAAAAAAATAAAGTTAATATGTTCATAAATTTTACATTCTGGGGGAGAGTAGATAGTTGATGTAGCAGTTAAGATATCATTGAGACACTCACATCCCATACAGAGTGCCTGGGTTTGAGTCCTGGCTCAGCTTATGGTTGCAGCTTACTGCTGATGTGCACCCTGGGAGGCAGTGATGACCATTAAAATGCTTGGACCCCTGCCAGCTGTGAGCGAGTGTGATGGAGTTCTGGCTTTCTGACTTGAGCTTGGCCCATTTTCAGCTGTTGCTGTCATTTGTGGTATGAACCAGTGGATAGAAGATCTCTTTCTGTCTATCTCATCTGTATTTCTGTCTTTCTTTATCCCCCTGTCTCTACCTTTCAAATAAAATTAATCAATTAATTAAAACAAAAGAATTATGCTAGTATCAGTGTTTGTGAGTCTCATATGAAAGTTTCTGAGTTTCAGTCCCAGCTTTATTTCTACTTCTAGCTCCTGCTAATGCACACACTGGGGAGCCAGCAGGTCTTGACTCAAGTAGTTGGGTCACTCTCACCCACATGGCTTTGGCTTGGCTCAGCTTTGGCCATTGTGAGCAGTGTCTCTGTCTCTCAAATAAAGCAAACAAATAAACAAAAATTATTAAAAGAAAAAAATTACAATGATACTGGGCATTTGCTCAGTGATTAAATTGCGATTTAGGATGCACATGTCCCATTTCTGAGTGTCTGGAAATGATGCCACATCCATGCCCAACTCCAGCTCCCTGCTCATACAGACCCTGGGTGGCATCTGCTTGGCTCAGGTAATTCAACACCTACCACCCACATGGGCAGCCTGGATTAAGTTCCTGGATATTGGCTTTGCCCTCCAGTTCAGTGTTTTTGGCTATTTGTGGAATTATCCAGTAGATGGGAGCTCACTCTCTCTCTCTTGCTCATTGTCCCTCAAATGAATAAGACTTAAAAAAATATATAGTGATTAAAATTTCCAGATTTTCCATTTTTTAAATCTGTAATTAATTTGACTTGAGAAGGACTGAGTTGATCTATGGATGTCCAACTCTAGTTTATAGTCCTATTAGTAACTCTAAATTTCCATTTTTACAAGCATGTATATATGTATGCATTATCTTATTGATGCTGTAATTTTAACTTCATTATAGTTTTCTCTTTAATAATTTTAGAGAAGACTCAATTTACTTTTCTACTTTAATTCAAAACTTTCTGACATAAATATTATGGTGACTAGTTTTTCAGGTCTGTGTTTGTCCAAATTATGTTGGTGATAAGCTTAATTTTAACTTTTAGAATTGCTTAGTTTTTGATGTGATCTCTGAAGTAGACTTTATATTTACTTTTCAAAGTGAGTATTAATTAGTCTTAATTAATTAATAAGTGAGTAGTAATTACTTTATTATTAAAAGTTCAACATATATAATGTAAATTCATTTGTTCCCTTTTCTTGATTTTATTGTCATAATCTTGAGGTTCGTCTTTTCTGTCAATGATAATTAAGCATTTATTTTTATAAAAATCCATTATGTTTTGGAACTATAATATTAGTTATTTAAAACTGGCTTTATTTCTAAATTCATTGACTTCTCTAAATTACTTCATAATTTGTATTTTTATTCTTCAGATATATTTTTATATTGATTGATTTTACTTTTCCAATTTTTAGGGACCAAAAAATTCATTGATTCACAGTAATCTAGATTTTTGTTTCCATCTTCATCATTCCTGAATTATGACTTGCCTTAGGAGAGAATTAGTCATTCTCGATTGTTGCTTCTTTTTGAATCTGTATACCCTGCTTCCCTGGGGTCTGTATCTAGCGCTTCTAAGGAGAAGGGTGAGGGGAGGGGTGACTTCAGTTTCACATTTCTAGGTGTCCAGATTTTGCTGAAATGGGCTTCTGAAATTTTTAGCAATTCTTTTTCAATATTCAGCTCAATAACTTTATTAAGTCAATCAATCAATTTTTTTTCTATAGCTGTTTATCTCTTTGCTTTCTATTTTTTCTCAGAATGAGGTGAGTCCTCCTTAGTGGCACTCAGCTCTAGAAAGGTTACTTAAAATTTGGATTTGTTGTTCTTGCTATTTCCCTTGGTAAGGAACAACAATCTCTATGTTGGATTTCCATTAGGTATAATCAAAACCATAGTTTTGGTTTTAATGTCATTAATTAATTATTATTTTTCCTCAAAATCAGATGTGATTTTCTCAGATGAGTTCCCAACGGCTGTGGTTTGTTTTGGTGTTCTATTACTGTTGTGGTCATGTTTGCAAATCGTGAAATTGCATTTCAATCTCAATTTCTTTCATAGAAAGAAATAGGGTAGATTTTTGGGAATTCCTGAGAGAGTAAGTAGTTCTGGCCTGATATTTCATTTTGTTTCTGTTGCAATACATCCAACACACAGTATCACTATAGTCTTTGACATTTCCCTACCGCTCCCTTCTCTGCTATACTTGCAAACAAATGATGTAAGATTCATTTTGCTGTTGTGCTTTTCATTCAGTTTATTAATCTTCCAAGAGATGCAGTTGTGTCTATGCCTACTCTCTTTTTTTTTTCTTAATCATTTATTTATTGCTATCTACTTGAAAAACAGAAAGACAGAGAGAAAGATCTTCCTCTGGTTCACTCCAGGTTGGAGCTAGGAGCCCAGGACTCTATCCAGGTCTTGCATATGGGTTGCAGGGGTCCAAACACTTCAGTAATCATCTGCTGCCTCCAAGGAAGTATTAGCAGGAAACTGGATTTGAAGTGGAAGTGCCAGGACTCAAATTTGCACTCTGATGGGGGATGTAGGCATGTAAAGCAGCCACTTAATCCATTGAACCATAGCATGCCCACCTCTTTGCCTAATCTTTGACCAAAAATCAATGATTAAAATTGCCTTATAATTTTCCTTGGGTATGTGAACAAATTTTGATATTTTTCACAGTGATAATTCTCAGTGATAATACTTTGTATATTGTGTCCTGTACTTGCAATGCCTTGAGTTTCTAACACACTAGGAAACTTACACGCTAGGAAATATCCTTTCAAAATAATCATCACAGCCTTTATCTAAATTTTACAACAATCCTTTACTGTAGGTTCAGTTAATTTAAGGCACATTGTATCCCATTGTGAGAACCCTCTGATTATGGTTTAACCTTTATTAGCACTTTTCATGGAATTTATCTTCTCACAAGACTTGTGTCCTGGTTCAGAAATTCTCTCCTTGATGCTCTGTTTTAGGTAGTATTTTATAGGTGACAGAACTGTCAACAAAATCCTAGGCCATTTCCATTGTTCCTTAGAAGCAAACAAACAAGGGAAAGTGTTTGGCTGAGAGGTTAATACACCTCTCAGAATAACTGCACCTGACGTCAAAGTGCCTGGCTCCCAGTCCCAGCCCAGCTCCTGATAGCGTGAGCTCCTTGCTCATGCACACACCGGTAGGCAGTGGGTGAGGGCGCAAGTGCTTGGGTCCCTGCCATCCGTACGGGAGACTTATATTGAGTTCTCTCCTGGATTCAGCTTGGCTTAACTCTGGCTGCTGTAGTTATTTTGGATTGTGGACAAGTGGGTGGTAATATGTGTCTTTCTCTTTCTCTCTGTCTCCCTCCTCCTGCCTTCTCATCCTCCCAAAGAAATAAAATGGTTACCTACATTTGAAAAATTATTTTATTCAAAAAAGATTTATTTATTTATTTGCAAAGCAGAATTATATAGAGAGAAGGAGAGACAGATATTCTCTCTGCTGATTCACTCCCCAAACAGTCAGAATCGCCTGGCCTGGGCCAGGTTGAAGCCAGGAGCCAGGAGCCAGGAGCGTCATCCAGGTCTCCCATTGGGTGAAATGGCCCATGTACCTACATCAACATCCACTGCTTTCCTGGGCACATTAGCAGGGAGGTGGCTCAGAAGTGGAACAGCTGAAACTCAAACCAGGGCGTCTTTGAAATGAAGGCATTATAGGCAGTGGCTTAACACACTACACCACAATGCTGGCCTCTGATATCTACACTTTTGAAAAAAAAAAAAAAAAAGCAAACAAGCTAATTAACATATATTCCTGGCCCCTGGCCGGCGTCATGGCTCAATAGGCTAATCCTCTGCCTTGCGGCGCCAGCACACCAGGTTCTAGTCCCGGTTGGGGCGCTGGATTCTGTCCCGGTTGCCCCTCTTCCAGGCCAGCTCTCTGCTGTGGCCAGGGAGTGCAGTGGAGGATGGCCCAGGTTCTTGGGCCCTGCACCTACATGGGAGACCAGGAGGAAGCACCTGGCTCCTGGCTTCAGATCAGCGTGATGTGCCGGCTCCAGTGCGCTGGCCGCGGTGGCCATTGGAGGGTGAACCAACAGCAAAAGGAAGACCTTTCTGTCTCTCTCTCTCTCTCACTGTCCACTCTGCCTGTCAAAAAAAATATATATATTCCTTTCTCCTTCTAGCTGAAACATTCTACTCATTGAACAACATCTCGTCATGCCATTCACTCTCCAGTCTGGATCCAATCATTCTACATTGTTTGCCTATATTATAGCATAACTTTATATCATAAAAACATATATGTATATATGTGTGTGTGGACATGTGCATGCATATTTATACTTCGTCTTTAATGAAAAATAAAATATGTAATGTTATTTTCATAAATAAAACAAGCAAACAAAAATAACATAGACTGAATTTCAAATCAGCGAAGGAGATAAACACCTGTCATGGCTAATTTATTTACCCATTTTTTTTTCTATTTTCAACAAAATGTCAAAGAACATTCAGATATTACCAAAATGTTTTCATCCTTCTGTGTCAGAGAAACACTGTACTTTCTCCCAACATAAGTACATTGTACAGTGAGGTAACAAAGTTGAATGGGAACAGAGTAGAAAGTTATTTTCTCTAACTAGTCAAAGGCTTCAAGTGTGGGGATGTGTCTTCATCGTTTTGTAACATTATATGGTTTAGAATTATTAATTATATAAATAAAAACATACATATATCTCTTAATCTTATATGGACTAATTTCATTAGTAGTCAGTAGTATTTCTCTACTCTACTATATACTGGGTATATTAAACACTATGTTGTATATTACCATTATAAAGAGCAAATTCAGATGCCTTTCAAAAAAGATTATTCAAACAAATTGGAAACCATAGTTCACTGTGATAATAAAATGAGATTTATTTTTCTCATAAAGATAATAGCATTAGGCCTTTGATTATAATATAAATTAAAATGTTATCTCAAAAACTAAAAAGAAAGGAGGAGGAAGGCAAGGGAATATCATCATCTTAGAATTGTATCAATAAAAAAGTAAACAAGTAGAGATAAAATCTTTAGAAGTCACATTTATCTATTTATTATTATTTTCTGAGGAAGGAAGTTACCATTATGTAGTATGGAGTGTGAGAGGACTTCATGTATAATTGGACCAAGTGTATTTTGGAACAGAGATGGAATAGGCAATGATCAAATTAGCAAGCTGTAACTTTTCACAGAGAAAAATAAGAGATTGAGAGGAAAATGGGGTTTTAGAAAAGAAATCTCTCCAAAGCCACATTTTACCTGAGGTTCTTGTAGTAAATGTTCAGGCTTGTAAATTTGATTCGTGAGTATCAGTGTAATACAGTCTTTAATATAAAGACTGCAGATCATCAAATTATCACAGTTGAGAGAATTAAAGATGTGCATGTTAAATTCAGTTGTCTTAAGGTTCATAGCAATTTCATTGCCCCTAATGAAGGAAAATGAAGTGCTAAAGTGAACTGTAAATGGATTTTAAATAACCAATCACAATTGTTTATTTTTACTAATGACCATTGTAAGAAAATCCAAAAACTCAGAAATATTTTGTGGAAATAAAGTAAGACAAAGTTGGTTTCCAGGCACAGAATTGAAAGCATGGTCTGCCCAGTGAGACTGTGCCTGGGTTGTGATTGAGAGAACTGTCAGAAATGAAAATTTACAACGTGTAAATCAACAAATAGATGAGCATTTTTACAGCAGTAATAGGAAACTAATATACTTGATAAAAGCTTCTCAATGAATATCCAGTGAATACCCAGATGTGATTCTTCCACTCAAATACAAAAAGACATGAAAAGAACAAAGCCCTATCTTGTAGGTGTTTCCAACCTCTGCCATTCCCTGCTCCTCCTCTGCCTTCAACTATATTCTCAGGAGGTTTTAGGGTGAGAAATTAAAAATCCACACTTGCTGGGAAGAGGAAAATGGCAGGCCCAGGTTCCATGCAGATGACTTCAGGGGGCAGGGCATCCAACGGGGCCAGATCAGAGGACACAGATATTTCAGTCCCAGAACTGCTTCTGGGTCTGCCACCAATAGACAGCTTGTCTTAGAAGAGACACATTCATGCGGTAAAATTCTTGTGAACAACTGCCAATGTGTTTTGGCACATATTTTTCCTTTTCATAAGATTTGCTGTACAGGTACAAAGATAGCTCATCTCCAGGCCTCATTCCTTCAAGGTAGGAAGCTAGATATGAGATATGTTTTTGATGTATATTTTGGCAGGATGGTGTTTTTTCTGGCTCTTTCATGACTGCTGATAACAGTAAAAGATCTATCCCTCCTGTAGCTGGGCCCTGTTGCCAGACCTTACCCCACTAAAGCACAAGATAGATGTTTTTAGTATACTTCAAATTCTAGGCAATATCTGACAGCATCACCCCTTGATTTTTAATAGAAAAAATTAAATATTGATCTAAAGAGTCTCTTCATTTTATTTTTGTTTTGTATTTCAAATAGAATATACTGTTTAATGTCTGAGTTTATAATATAATGCATTTCTGTATTTCCTTATAAATCATATGTTCTTATTTTCGTTCTTGCTATTAAGTGAGTAGAAGGTAAGGATATTTTTAAATGAAATTTTAAACCACTATCTCTTCCAGAAATTCAAGAAAGTTCATCAAATTGATTGTTCCTATAGAAGAAAAAAGCAAACCAACTCCTTCTGTACCTATAGTTATGATTTCCCAAATTATCTGAACCTTCCACTATTTTCATGGGGAAAGGCAAAAATAGATGGATGAGTGGATATCCATGTGTCAGTACAGAAAATTTAATTGGGTCAACACAGTAACTTGAGTGAACAAAAATTTAAGTAGGAGAATAAAATTTAAAGATGGATGGAATGATGAAATTGCTAGATATCTTAATTATGATCTATTTAAAGATTAACAGGGATACACGCATACTTTAATCACACAATAAACAACTAAAATTGAGGTATTTTTGTGTTTTCTGCCATTTAGTCACACTGAGCATTTAACAATATATTTCAGAAAATAGTCTCTTAATGTAAAAAATTTACCTAAAACACTGTAATACATTTCTGTTTCTACAGATAAGATCATGTTACAGGTTTATATAGACAAATACAAAGTATCTTGAGTATTGTCTTCTAAATCTTCTGGTAGGAATGTTCTTGCCCCTGACATAGTTCAATACAATTCTAATATACGTTGAAGTGTAATAAACACCATACCAAAAAAAGTTCAATACAATAGTTGCATTTAAGAAGAGAGATTATTTTCCATGGGTTTCATTGGTGATTAGTGTTGAACATGTGGGAGCATACCAGTTTCAAATCCCATCCTGATGGATAAAGCTTGACACCAGATGGTTTCATGCTAACAAGAAATTACAAATTTGTGGGTATTTAATTGTTCCGTTAAAAAGTACTGTTGTAAAGTAAATAAGAAATACATTTCCATGGAATACAGCTGAAGATAGAGTTGTAAAATAAAGCAAAATGTGAATGAAAGCTTTACTGTTGTCTGAAATGTGGCATTTTTTGATTCACCACATTCCCCAGGCCACCTCATTCTTTTCCTGATTGAATTATTTGAAATAAAAATCCTAATTCCTATAATTTAAATAATACAACATGCTGATTAATGTAATACATTTTTGTGATGATTACTTTTGCAAATGTGACTGGGTTAAAGGAAAGCCAAAGAGTTAATAAAATAAAAAACATTGTGTCTGTGTCCTTGAGTGTGTTTCCATAGACACCGCATTTGAATCAGGAGACTGAGCAAAGAACTTCTCACTCATCAGTTTGTTCTGACATAACCCACTCTGTCGGGGCTTAAATAGATTTGTTGGGGCAGTTTTAGCAGATGAAGGGCAAATCCACTGTGTTTTTGAGCTGAAATGTCCATTTCATGTTGTAAGAACTCAGTACTCCTTGTCCAGGTCTTGGGACACAAACTGAGTTTCATCACTGATTTTCTTGATTCTCCAGCTTGCATAACACAGTACTTCTTGGAATCCACAATAAAGAGAGTGAATTCCCGTTCTGGATTATCTCCTTTCTCTCTATTTAGCTATCAAGTTTCCTATTGGTTCTGTTTCTCTGAAGAGCCTTTACTAATTTGTATCATTTCATTAAGTTAATACTTTTGAACATTTCGAGTATCATCAATTTAATTTTTTGATGTGGAGGTATCTTGTGATTTGACCACACTGTGAATACTAGACACTCAATTTAAAAATCACATGAAGGGACATGTGCATCACCTCAAGCATTTTAAAACCATGCAAGTTGATTTATTAGAATTACTTTTTTTTAAAAAAGGTATATACATTTATAGAAGTAGGACCTTTAATGGAATATTTGTTCCAGGACACCTCTGCTCCATTAAATTTCATTAAGATATTCAAACAATTTTGTTTTATGGTTTACATATTTAAACATTTACCATTTCAGAAGCCAAAACCAAAACTTGAAAAATGTAAGCTTAAAAGTTTATATATATATATATATATATATATCAGGGGCCTACACTGTGGCTCAGTGCCAGTGCTTACTGGATGGCCAGTATATGTCCCAGCTGCTCCACTTCCAATCCAGCTCCTTGCTAATGTGCCGAGGGAAGCAGCAGAAAATGACCCAAGCGTTTTGGCCCCTGCCACCCATGTGAGAGATCCAGATGGCGTTTCTGGCTCCTGGCTTCTGAGTTTGGCTTGGCCCAGTCCTGCCTGTTATGGCCATTTGGTCAGTGAACCAGCAGATGGACAATTTCTCTCTCTCTCGGCCTCTCCTTCCTCGTTCTATAACTCAGCCTTTAAAATAAACAAATGAGTCTCCTTTAAAAACCTTTTAAAAAGCTTAACCCAGTATGTGCTAATCAAAATAGCATGTATTTTTAAATAAATTATCCAAACCAAAAGTAATTGCTGAGAATAATAGCATTTTTTCTATAATTTTTAAAATCTCTTAAATATCTGTCATATTAGAGGATCGTTCTATTCTCATATAATCTTCTCCACTCAATCTAATATAATAGATTGTTTTGACTAAAGCATATAGAAATTCACTCACATAAAATGTGGACAGAAAAAGGAGGAATATTTTAATAATGTGAAAAATACGATCAAATATGAAAGAAAATTAGTAAAGGCAATTTATTCATGAGCTTGCAGTCCAAAAGGAGCTCATTGTGGTTACGTACTTTTCAGGAGGACTCAAAGGTCTTGGAAGGAAGAGTTAGTTTTACAGAAGAAAGAGAAATAAGAAGCTGTTTAGTTGGCAAGTGTTCTTAAAGTTAGGATGGGTTTTTTTGGAAATGGTGGAGATTTTTTAACTTGTCTTCAGTACATATTCACGTACTTAGATGCCTACAAGTGGGAAAGTGAGTGATTTGGGAAGATCATAAATGTTTGTGGAATGAACAGAGGATAGGAGTCTCTCTCTCTCCCACTATATCTCTCTATCTCGCTCCCTCTAAATAAAACAAAAATCAAGCGTTCTGTATGGCAAATCATTCCTCGAACAAATGGAGGTCCACATAATGTTTTCAAATTCATGATATTATTTGTGGTAGGTAATCATTCAATAGTGTCCCTAGCTGATAGAATTTTTTTTCATTCGTACTACTCTACAAATGGTAGTTTATAAAGGCTAGTTGCAATGTGCTAAATGAAATTATTTCAATGGTGTTTTCATCCTTTATTACACTAAAATTCACTAGTACAGTTTACTTAAAGGAGGGGGAGAGAGAGCCAGAGAATGAGAATCTTCTATCTGCTGGTTCACTTCCCAAATGACTATAACAACTGGGCTACACCAGGTCAAAGCCAGCTCTCCCTGATAGATAGAAGGGATCCAACTCCTTGAGCCATCACCAGCTGCCTCTCAGTGTGTGCACTAACATGAAGCTAGAATGGGAAGTGGGAACAGGACCTGAACTCAGGCATTTCCTATGGGATGTTGACATCCCAATCTGTGTCCTAACTGTTATGCCAAACACCTGCTACATGAATGTACCTTTTATCAGCACATGAGTTCATAACATTATATATTTGTCAATTGGGAAATTTTGGTTCATTGATTCATGTAAATCTTCCAAATTGTGACACATTTAGTTATAAAATATTTTAAAATATCACACCTGGGTAGGTTTTTAGAGCAGTAAATAGTCTATATCCCATACCAAGCTGCCTGATTCTAGTGCCAGCTTCCCAGTTTCTGATGCAGCCTCCCACTAATGCACACCTTGAGAAGCAGTAGATGATTGCTCAAGTACTTGCGTCCCTGCCACTCATGTGGCATACCTGGAATGGGTTCCAAGGTCCTGGCTTCAGTCTAGCTCAGCCCTTGCATTTGCAGGCATTTGGGGAGTGATCCAGCAGATGGAAGGTCTCTCTCCATCTGCCATGTTGCAACTATGCCTTTTAAGTAAAATGAAAATATTAAAATTTAAAACATTAATTTAAAAAGTTACATTATTTCATATAATCACTGACTTTGTCAAATGACTCTAAATATAAGAAGACTGTCAAGTTCTGGATGCATTGTTTCCAAAATATCAATTTTCATTAAAAGTTCCAATTTATCAATATCAATGAATTTAGTTATGCCTCTTGGAGTGACAGGCTTACTTTGTTTATTTTGTAGAAAATATTTGTCAAATACCCAAGTCTGAATGACAACAGGAAGACTGTAAGCCACTCTGAAATAAAAGCACTCTTCAGTGAGGAAAAAAATGAGCTGTTCAGCTGGCAACTCAAACAACCACATGAGTATTTTTCTTCGAGACAACGATTAATGACCAAGATTCAAACTGGCAACAGAGGAGCTTCACAAGAACTTTGCCTTCTATCAGATAGAATATAAAAAGGACAAACACTCAAAGCTCACTGTTCAAAAAATTAATAGTTTTTTTAACTACTGCAACAGTAAAAAGTTTTTACTGTCTTCTCCCTCTGAATGTGTGGAGGTGAATAATGCAAAGATTGGCAGTACAGTTTAGTTTCACAATCTCAATCAGTGCGGAGTCACCAACAGTTTCACCTACCATTGCTTCCAAATGTCAATAGTGTAAAAGGGAAATAACACGTTGATGTCATCAAGGAAATAGCTTTGACTTCAAGCGCTCCCGGAAAGCATCTGGGGCACCCCAAGTTTACACGGTCCGACTCTGGAAAACCGCTGTGCTGGAAGCAATGAGCTGAGCTCCAGCCTTCACTCCATAATCTATCTTCCAGGTTGTCATCGGCTTAAAAAAAAGGCAAAGTGAATTAATGTAAATTATGTCGATTCTGAAGCATTATATGAATGCAAACTATTCTTAGCAGTAGTAGCTGTACCAGTAGCACTATTGATTTAGTTATTATGGACAATTACATTGACTTGACTCATGAAGCTGCATTATATAACTAATTGCTTTTGGCAAATGTGCCAGGCCTCCATTACAATGTCTATTTTTCAGATAAATTTGGTAGTTCCCTATTATTTTCGAGAATTATTCAACCACTCAACAATTTTTTTCTCAAAGTAGATGCCTGAATGTTCTTCCAGTGAATCTTTTGTGCTTGGTCATAGGCATGTGTTATGGATTTCACCAATCAGATTTGCCCCCATGAAAATTTAGCTAAAATTTGAACTTTGGAGGGAAAACACTACCATCTGAATTAATTTTGTCCAACAAAAGTGACTATAGAGGCTTGTGGATTATGAAGAAGAATTGACTGTGTTATTTAGCTCCTAACATAGCAGTGGTGATACCCATGGTGTTCTGTTAGAATCACAAATTGCAAAGCACTTCAAAATTCAGGAACCAGGGGATGACCTTGTGGTGCAATGAGGGAAGCCATTGCTGACAATGCAATTCCTATCAGAGGGCTGGTTTGGAAGATGACCCAAGTCTTTGTGCCCTTGTCACCTATGTGGGAGACATCTTGGCTCTTGGATTTAGCATAGCACAGCCTAAGTAAACCCAGAGGTCGAAGATGTCTCTCTTTCTCAGTATCTCCCTCTCTGTGTCACTCTGCCTCCCAAATAAACAAACAAATAAATCCTTAAAAATAAAATCCTGGGACCAGCATCCTCGGGGGATATGTGGGGACTGTGGCAGTTGTAACGGTTCCTTCTTCAAGCAGATCTGCCTGTGATTCTGAGCATTGTTACTAAAAGTGTGTTCTTGCACCTGTGCCACCAGTCATCTCAAAGGTGTTTTAAGCTCCTTAGTATTGTTCACTTTTTTATGTTTAATCATCTATGATAAAATTCTCCTTGCAATATAGAATCCTGACACTGATAATGCTCTGTGTTGGGCCGTTCTTTTTCTTTTCTTTTCCTTTTTCTTTTTTAAAGATGTTTTTCTATTTATTTTTTAACTTTTATTTAATGAATATAAATTTCCAAAATACAGCTATGGATTACAATGGCTTGCCCCCCCATAACTTCCCTCCCATTCGCAACCCTCCCCTTTCCCACTCCCTCTCCCCTTCCATTAACATCAAGATTCATTTTTAATTCTCTTTTTATACAGAAGATCAGTTTAGTATATATTAAGTAAAGATTTCAACAGTTTGCACCCACATAGAAACACAAAGTGAAAAATACTGTTTTAGTACTAGTTATAGCATTACTTCCCATTGGACAACACATTAAGGACAGAGATCCTACATGAGGAGTAAGTGCACAGTGACTCCTGTTGTTGACTTAATAAATTGCCACTCTTATTTATAGTGTCAATAATCACCCTGGGCTCTTATCATGAGTTGCCAAGGCTATGGAAGCCTTTTGAGTTCGCTGACTCTGATCATATTTAGACAAGGTCATAGTCAAAGTGGAAGTTCTCTCCTCCCTTCAGAGAAAGGTACCTCCTTCTATGATGACCTGTTCTTTCCACTGGGATCTCACTCGCAGAGATCTTTCATTTAGGTTTTTTTTTTTTTTTTTGCCAGAGTGTCTTGGCTTTTCATGCCTGAAATATTCTCATGGGCTTTTCAACCAGATCCAAATGCCTTAAGGGCTGATTCTATGAGTCTGCTGTGTATCCTGCTTCCCATGTTGGATCGTTCTCTTCCTTTTTTATTCTATCGGTTAGTATTTTCAGACACTAGTCTTGTAGTGAAAGAGGGAAAGACACAGAGAGAGAGATCTTCCAACCATTGGTTCACTCGACCAAGTGGCCACACTGGCCAGAGCTGGGCCAGGCCCAAGCCAGGAGCCAGGAGTTTCTTCTGGGTCTCCCACATGGGTACAAAGGCCCAAATACTTGGGCCACCTTCTGCTGCTTTCTCAGGCACAGTAGCAGCAAGCTGGATTGGAAGTGGAGCAGCCAGGACTGGAACCAGTGCCCATATGGGATGCTGGCATCTCAGGCAGCAGTTTTATCTGCTACCCCTCAAGGCGGGCCTTTCTTTTTTACATCAGGCATATTTGGGGAAACATTTCATGTGAGACATTCCAGTGATATAACTTGACTGTGTTAGGGTTTGCCAGAGAAACAGAAGCAATGGCATAGATGAACATTATTCAAAAAGTTTCTGGAATATTGAATTAAATTAAAAACTTACATTGGCACAAAATATTCTGAAATCCTTGTATACACAAGTATTCAGAAAGTTCATGAAATGCATCTAATAAAATGACTATGCATTGCTTTCAAATATTTTTGTACCCTAACACATATTTCAATTCCATTTTTCTACAATTTTTGAAGTACTCTTGTGCCTCTAAAGGGATTGATTCATCTAATTGTGGAAGCCAAGAAAGCCCACAACCCACCCTTTGCAGGCTGAATGCCTAATTCAGTCAAATTCCCGTGGCCTCAGAACTATGAAAGGGATGGCCTACACACAAGTCCAAGGTCCAGAAGATGGGATGTCCACTTCAAACAGACAGGTAGGAAGTAGAAAAAGGGAAAATGTCTGCTTCTTTTGCTTTTTGTCCTATTCAGATCCTCAACTAATTGAATGACGTCCATCTACACTGATTCAAATGCTGATCTCCTGGGACAATATTCTTAGCATTCATGTGCAGAAATAATGTTTAACAAAAGATCTGAGCATTGTCTGAACCAACCAAGTTGACAAATTATAAAAAGATCCAGGCCATGTAAAAATATGTAAATACATACATATATATGTATATATATATATACATATATATATATATATATTGAAACTTGAATACATACACATACGCACACACACATATAGTGGTAAATTTAACACAGTTGCTTAACATGATGTTTTGAATTAGTCTATCAAGAAAATTACCTACACCTTACTATAATGCTTAAATGTACATTTAATTAAATGTACTTATTAGTTTAAGGTTGCTTAATCTCATAAGAGGAGTTCTGCCTAAAATTAAATTGATGATGAGAACACTACGTAAGCTACAAGAATGCTTATGGTTTATTTGTATGTTTTTCTAGGATTTTTTAATACATTAAGACATATGAATAATTGATAAATGATACTATATTTTGTACCAAATATTAGCCTGCTGTGCATATAAGGTACTTCGTGGGCAGAGATTGATAACTGTTTAATTAAAGAAAGATTCGCCTCAATACTTGGAGATTATTGTTCAAAGGCGTGAGCCCACTGTTTTGACGGAATAGAGACTTGTTTGTTGTGAATCCTGCTTGTTCATAACATATTCATTAATTCATCTTTTATTGATCTAACAAATCATGCTAGAACGCTTTCTGTGTGTCTGGAATCACAGCCTAGTTATCCTGGAAGCTGTGGGAATAAGGAGTTCCCACCTCCACTTATTGAATTGCTAAATCATCTCTTCCTGTCTCTTCTACTTTCCTTTCTCTCAGGGAATTGGAAGGTGTTTTGATGTATCATTTTGGACTAGCTTCAAGTTTTGATAAGAGAGTTTTTGTTCTAATCAAATGTTCTTTGGGTCATTAAAAAGTGGGTAAACCTCACACTTAGTTTACTGTTATTTCTTTACTGTGATGAGATTGAGATTCAGTTACTACATCTCTAAAATTTTGTCCATAGGAGGCAAAATTAAATTAAAATGTTTTAACAAATTCTGAGAACAGACTGTGTATAGTATTAGTTATTAGTATTAGCAGTAAATATCTTATAGGATTGTTATTTAAATAAATAATACATTATAATGGCACATCCGAAATAGATCACTAACGGAATTAATTTTTTAGAGTACATGTCTTACAAAAATTTTGAAAAATAATTTCTTAAGTTTGGTTTGGCTAGTATAAGAACATCTCTGTGACTGCTTAAAACTACATCTAAAACAGGGATTTTCTCTACTTTATCTGTATGTGTGTGAGTGTGCATGAGTGTGTATGTCTGTCACCTGTATGGAAGATGACTGAAGCAGATAGAGTTAAAGGAATTCTCTAAAAATAAAATGCGCTGCAGAAAAGCTCTGCCATCTGACTGGGAGTGCCAAAATATCAGTGCATCAGTAGCCAAGGGGATAAAAAGGGTATAAAAATTCCATTTCCTTAAACTCCACACTTTCTGGGAACAATGCAGAGAAAAGAGCAGTACTGCCAAATAAGACCTTAACTTGAAATGCCAAAGTCTCTCGAAAGCAGTTCTCAAGGATGGTATTTTAGGGCAAAAGATCAGCCAGCATCGGTGCCTAGTGTTTCTCCATCTTATTTATGTGAGTGCTAAAGCTGAAAATAATGAATTTGAAAATTGGATTTAAACATAAGAAAATGGGGTATTTTAAATCACAATATCAGACACACATCACCTCTCTTCTGTTCTTTCCCTCCAATTGGTTTTAGGCATCAGTTTATGCACTCTAATCCAAACCTCCTCCTCTGCGAAGCTATCTGCAGCTCAGCAGAAACTCCCTGTTCCATCACAGCAACCCCAGGGTGTTTATTTGTTGCAGTTCACACACAGCTGCTTAGAGAACCCTGAATAAGTAGAATGACGATGCATAGTCCAGGCCTCTCTCTTTCTCAGGAGAAGTTAATAGAAAGAAGGGCAGACCTTTACAAAATTCAATCTGAGCTAAAGAATGGGATCAAGAATTAGGATTTAAATGATTTCCAACATGTTCTCATTGATAACATCACATTAAAGCATAAACATCTTTCAGGGGTTCAACAAGCTCACTATTTAAATCTAATCCAATTGTTATAGCCACCATTGCAATGCTTCCTGGTAGGCTTCCTTTAGAAGTCAGAGAATTATGTGCCCATTCATATAAAACTCCATCAGAGATGACTCAAAATAAGTGAGTGACAACTCTTAGCAACTATGACATGGCTATCAAGCAACTGGAATTCTTTTTTTAAAAAAATATTTATTTATTTATTTATTTGAAAGTCAGAGTTACACAGAGAGAGAAGGTAAGACAGGCAGAGAGAGAGAGAGAGAGAGAGACAGACAGACAGAGAGATCTTCCATCCACTGGTTCATTCCCCCAGTTGGCCACAACAGCTGGAGCTGCACTGATCTGAAGTCAGGAGCCAGGTGCTTCTCCTGGTCTCCCATGGGGTGCAGGGCCCAAGGAATTGAGCCATCCTCCACAGCACTCCCTGGCCACAGCAGAGAGCAGGCCACAGCAGAGAGCAGGAAACTGGGACAGAATCTGGCGCCCCGACCGGGACTAGAACCTGGTGTGCTGGCGCCACAAGGTGAGGATTAGCCTAGTGAGCCACGGCCCCGGCTCTGCCTTTCAAATAAGTAAATAAGTCTTAAAAAAAGATCTCTCTGGGGGGCTGGAGCCTTGGCTCACAACGCTAATCCTCGGCCTTGCAGCGCCAGCATCCCATATGGGCACCAGGTTCTAGTCCTGGTGCTCCTCTTCCAGTCCAGCTCTCTGCTGTGACCCAGGAGGGCAGTGGAGGATGGCCCAAGTGCTTGGGCCCTGCACTCGCATGGGAGACCAGGAAGAAGCACCTGGCTCCTGGCTTTGGATCAGTGCATCGTGGGCCATGGCGGCCATTTGGGGAGTGAACAATGGAAAGAAGACCTTTCTCTCTGTCTTTCTCAATGTCTGTAACTCTGTCTAATAAATTAAAAAAAAATTAAAAATAAACATCTCTCTGCCATTCCTACTTTCAAATAAAATAAACGTTCTTTAAAAGGTAATCATAAGAAACTACTTAGAAAACTTGTTACAAAACAGTTGATTCTTGTTATTGCCATAGTTAACTACCCACATACTCTGAATTAGTCAATAGTGAACCAGTTCTCCCTTTATGATGTCTATTAATAGCGAGGATAGACTGCAACTACCTTCATATTCGTGAGTGAATGACAGCATGTTTGATGTTGTCATATCTTCAAGTGTTGACTCCAACTTACAAGGAACGCTAGGTCCTCAAGATATGCAAACAGCCACTTGTAGAGAAACTACAAATGGCTTCATGCATGTTTTCTTATTAACATTACCATGAGTTTTTCCCTTTAAATAATAGTTATTATTTAATGACACATAGCTAGAGTATTCTTTGCAAAGCATAGAAAAAACAAAAGGTAAGTCAGAAAACTGCAATGCAAGCAGTTATAAAACAAATGATTAAAAATTAATTCTAGCTGCTTATTTTAGAATATTACAAAAGTTGGATACACTAATTCTTTTTCATTAAAACTTATGGGCTGATCAACTTTCTGAACTATAAAAACTTAAAAATAAAATTTTTGATACTTACCTTCAAATTATTCTTGCATTTTCCTGTATCTTGACTAATACTGAGACCAGATGGTTAATGTACTTTGCCTTTAGGATTGTCTGCAAGCAGGATTCAAACCTTGTCAATCAGTATTCCATCTATACAATAAAACTTGTGCAAAGTGGTATAATAGAGAGTATTTAAAATGAAAAATTGTTGCAAACCTATCTTAAGAACCCATTTGAAAGAAAAATGGGTTAGTGCAGCAATTCAGAAATTAGAACAGCTTGAAACTGCTATTCCCATTGAGTTTAAAGGAGGAGATAGTGTTACTGTCATCCAAGTATTGGGTCTGTATTCTGGGTGGAAGCTCAAATCACAACCCCGACAGCACAACAGGGGTTTGAAGTCAAAGAAGTTTCCACACGGAGATAAGGCCAGAAATACTCTGTTCCTGTCTTTCCTGTCTGCAGTCTCCTGTCAGTGTTTCTCCTAGGTTCCATCTACCCTGAGAAAAGTAAGGGAGAGACAAGGGAATGACTGTACAGAAAATGTTTGAGTAACTACACTCACCTTCTAAGAGTTGGGAAAGGCTGAAGCATTCTGAAACCACGCTTTGAATCTTGTTAGAAAATTGATGTAATAACTGATGAAACAAATTTATAAAATTCTTTAAGTAGGAAGTAAGAGCTCATTTCTCAATACTTGCATTATTTCTGACTTACTACACAAATTGGTGAGCAAAAAGGACAATCTCATTTCTGTTTTCATTTTTTTGGTGATTATTACTGTGGGTTAATACTTTCTCCATTTTTCAGACTATTATCTCTCCCAGTAAAGTATTTTTAGCTCTCTTTGTATAGTCCCTGAAAATTTTATATTAAATTTGTTGGTAGATTACTGTTCTAGGTAGGAAATTGCTTCCCTCTTCTGCTTTCTAGTGGCTTATTATTTTTTAATTATGCTTTTAATTTGAAAAATGTCAGACCTTCATAAAAGTCACGAAAGTATTTTGAACAGACTTTATAAGTCCTTTTGCTAAATTCACACCTTTTTTTCTTGTATTTTAACTACACTTTGCTCATTTTTTTCTGAAAAATTGGCAAATAATTTGGAAATATCCTTTAGTATCACCTTTGACATCAATAGTTACATTTCTTCAGTAGGACACCATGTTACATAACCATTGAATAGTTATCATTTTCAGGAAACTTAATATTGCTAAAATATATTATGCACATTGAAATTATGCTCATTTTGCATTACTGCCCTTAATATCACACATCCTCCTTTCTTTTCCAATGAGGATCATGCATTTTATTGCATTGTTTTGTCCTTCATGACACCGATGCTTATGAAGTGAAGAGGCATCTTGTATTGTAGAATGTTCCTCAGTTTGGATTTCTCTCATTATTCCACAGTTTTTCATTATTAAAATTTTATTTTACTTGAACTTTGAAACAATACAAAGCTTATACAAAAAAATTCAAGTACAGTACAAAGAAGCACTTTTCTTCAAATATTAGAAAACAAGTTGTCAACACAATGTTTTATCACCACTGAATACTTTAGTGTATGGCTTCTGAACCAAAGACATTCTCCAAAGAAACAACCATGCAAACAGCAAAGGCAGGATATTAACATTAATATGCTTCAGGCAATGCTGTGAACTATGTCCCCTTTAAATCCACCTGAAGCCCTACCCCAAGTACGGCTTTGTTTCAAGATGGGGCCTTTAGGGAGATGCTGGCTCATTGTTTCCTCTTTAATCAACAAATTTTAACTTATAACTCTCCTCAGTTATTCTGGTGTTCATATTGTCCCAGACTTCTCAGTCACTGGGATACCTTTGAACTTCTATGTGTTGTGATAGATTCTCATCAGTCTTTGAGTACTAATCTTGAGGTCCAAGATGCCTTTTAACTCATTATTCATCTTAAATTTTCTAAATCTGTCAGTTTTAATCAAACAAAATGTATATAGAGAGGATATACAATAAATATATATTCATGTGATTACAGGGAACGGCAAGTCTGAAGTTTCTAGGATGCTAGAAACTCAGGCATTGTCCAGTATAGGGAGGAGTTGGTCAGTGACAACCAGCTTCCTTACATTTTACCCCCAAATTCAAATCAAGACCATCTAGGAAAAACTGAATATGTTGCAGAATTCAATAACAAAGGGTTCCTGCTTCAAATTAGTCTACATTGTAACTTTGCATGGTGATAACTCCTAATCAGAGGATACTTTGGATTTTCCCTTTTTTCACTGTAAAGTTTTTCCTCTTCCCTTCTTACTTTTCCTCTTCCCTTCTTATTTTCAGTCTCTGTCAAATAGAAGTGAAGGTAGCCAAATACATATCTCTGCTTGCTCTTATTTGGGTGGTCTTTTTATTTCTACAGCTTTCCTGGCGATTCCATGGTGACACCCTGTGCTCTTCTCATTATTGTTCAATCCAGCTTTTGACTGGGTTCAGTAGTCAAAGAGACCCATTGTCCTCATGGCTTATTCTGTCTGCCCTGATGTGGAAAGAGAGCACTGCATTTGAGTTTCACACCCTTTGTATTGTGCTTCTTGGTTCAATTTGTCTCCCCTCCTGCCTTTTTGTGCTTGGATGCATCAGAATATTCTATTCAACCCCTTTTTGATCTTTTTTGTTCATCTATTATGTGTTGAGCTGTCTCAAAGTGACAGTTGTAACAAGAGGAGAATCATGGTATGGAACATATGTATAGGCCCTAAAATCTTGTTGGTTCATCTCATCTCACAGACTAGGGGTTTGTGTTCTCCTTAGACTGATGTCTTAAGGGACACACTTCACTGTGGCTGACTGTATAAATTCCTTTGCTTCTATAGAAAATGGTCAACAATTCAGTGATGTAAGTGATCATTTTCCAATGTTTAGAAGTCCAAAATCAGTTTCCTGGTGCTAGGACCAAGGTACCAGCAAGATTGTGCTCCTTCTAGACATTAGAATCCATTTCCTCATCTTTTCCGGTTTTGGCAGCCACCTGCTTTCCTTCGCTTGTGGCCCATCTTCAAAGGCAGCAGGGCAACAATTCAAATTTCTAACTCTGAACCCCCTTGCTCTCTTTCACTCTCTCACTTTTCTAACGATCCTTGTGATTATATTGAGCTATTCTGGATAATACAAAATAACCTCCTCACCTCAAGATTATTAACATAACCATGTCTGCACAGTCCCTTTGTTATGTAAGATAATAAATTCCCGAGTCCAAGAGATTAGGATGTGGACATCTTTGAGATGACTTTGATGATGAGAATGTTTTTCCTGATTCCCTTTCTGGAAGGGGTTAAAAGTGCGAGGAAGGGGGTCAGATTTTCATGTCCACATCAGAAGGTGGCTAGCTCTCAGGATGGAATTTCAAGACAAAGTGCACAAGTGTCGATTTTGATTGGCAGCTGTTAACTCTAAAAAAAAAGATGTATTTATTTTTTGAAACTCAGAGAAAGAGAGAGAGGTCTTTCATCCTCTGGTTCACTCTCCCCATGGCTGCAAAAACCAAGGCAAGGGTAAGGCACAAATTAGGAGCTAGGATTTTCTCCCGGGTCTCCCACCTGTGTGGTAAGAGCCCAGACACTTGAGCAATTTTCCACTGCCTTTCTGAGACCATCATCAGGGAGCTGGATCAATAAGAAGTAGAGCAGCTAGGGAAGGAACCAGCGTCCATAGGGGATGCCAACAGAGGCTTTACCTACTGAATCTGGGATCATCTTATTGTAAATCTAAGTAAAATTCTTAATCACCTCCTTCAGAAAAAAACAAAAGGAACTTTTTGTACATGCTCTTGTTGCAGTATTAATTCTTTCACCCATCTATTTACATGGGGTAAATTAACCAAAGATGATTAAGGCCTTCAATAGCCAATCCAAAAAATACTTGTTTTGAATAAAATCATTCATTTGAAAATCACTTTAGAAAAGGCATTTCTCAATCTCAGTGGTCAATACTTATTCTATTGATAAGTAATTTCTTTAATAAAAATTCTGATTTAAAAAGTATTCACAAAATTATTTTTTGGCTAAAAACTAACAGGCGATTTGACAGAATTAAGCAACTGCAATATAAATTCCCTGAGGGCTGGTGTTGTAGTATAGTGGGTACAGCTATTGCTTGTAATGCCAGCATCCCATGTGGGTACCAGTTTGATTCTGGCTTTTCTACTTTTGATCCAGCTCCCTGGTAATGGCATGGAAAAGCCATGAAATATGGCTCAAGTGTTTGTGCCCCTGCCACCCACATGAGACTCATATGATGCTCCTCACTCCTGGCTTTGACCTGACCTATCATTGACTATTATGGCCATCTTGGGTGTAAACTAGCAGATGGTTGCAATGGTTAGGGCTGGGCCAGATGGAACCCAGGAGCTAGAAACAGGAGCTTCTTCTGGGTCTCCCACATAGGTAGCAGAGGACCAAGTACTAAGGCCATCATCTGCTGCTTTCCCAGGTGCATTAGTAGGGAGCTGGATCAGAAGTGTAGCATCTGGGGCTTGAACTAGCACCCATATGGGATGCTGAAGTCACAGGCTTTGCCCACTATGCCACAGTGCCAGGCTCTCCATGCTACTCTTGATTTGACCCTTCTTGTCTTCTTGTCTAAGAATGCCTACTCTTCCCAATAACTCTCCTAAGATCTCCGAAATGTCAATGCCAAAGATCCATCCCTCCCATGAACAAATATGTAGGTAACTATAGACTTTAAACCTTGGGCACAATTCACAGTGCATAATTAAAAATTTTTGCAAACCAGACAATACTCAAAATTTTAATACTAGAATCTGACGTTTTGGAGGAGATATACAATCTAGGGTTACTTGATGTATGTCAACTTGGAGAGCCTATTTGGAACACCAGAGAGTAAAGACCGATGGCAAAAATGGATTGCACAGATCCAAAAGTACATACACAGATTCTCTTCTCCCGAAATTAATCTGAGATCAAAACCCTTGATTATTAATGCAATGTCTCCTGAAAGTCATATTATAAACATTTGCAATAAAAATCAATCACATCATAATTCAATCATGACAACAGAATAAGGACAAAAGTATGGGAGGTATTCAGGAGAGACTAGAAAATAAGTTCTGATAATATATGGAAGTTAAAGAAGGTGCCAATGTATCATTATCTCTACCTTCTCATTTTGTCAATGAGCCTGAATATGAATTGAGATCTAATTGAAAACATAAGTTAGGAAATAAAATATAGTAGTTCTCCCTTATTTGCAGTTTTCTATCCATTTTATATACCTATAGTCAATTAGGTAGCAAAAATACTGCATAGAAAATGATGGAAAAATCTATATATTTTAAATGGCACACTCTTTTGAGTAATGTCATAAAATTTTAAGTCATCTTTTCCTGTCATACTCAGGTTGTGAATTATCCCTTTGTCCAGCATATCTGAGCTGCATCTGTTACCATCCACTAGTCACTCAGCCATCATACTTATCAGATTGACTGTCATGATTTGCAGTGCCTGTTTTCAAGCTACCCTCGTTTTTTACTAGAAATGGTTCCGATGTAGAAAAGTTGTTATACTGTAATTCACATGCACCAAGGAGAAGCTGTGAACTGCTTCCTTAAGTTAAAGGAAAAAGAAAGAAAAAAAGATCATGTGTAGACATTGCTAGGTCTTCAGCAAGAATAAATAATTTATATATGATATTGTGATGGACAGAGAAATTATTTCTAGTTCTGCTGTCTCACTTTAAAGTACAAAAGTAGTGACCAAAACATGTTATAAATGCTTGGCTAATTTGGAAAAGGCATTAAACTTATGTATGTCCAGGAAAAATGTGAGAGAGAGAGAAAGAGAGAGAGTGAGTTTTGTACTATCTGTGGTTTTAAGAATCTACTGTGGGTTGGGGCCAGCACAGTGTCGCAGAGGTTTAAAGCCCCAGCCTACAGTGCCAACATCCCACATGAGAGCCGGTTAGGGTCCCAGCTGTTCCACTTCTGATCCAGCTCTCTGCTGTGGCCTGGGAAAGCAGTAGAAGATGGCCCAACTGCTTGGGCCCCTGCACGCATGTGGGAGAACCAAAAGAAGCTCCTGGCTCATTTTCGGTTCAGCTCAGCTTTGGTGATTGCAGTCATCCGGGTAGTGAACCAGTGGATGGAAGACCTCTCTCTCTCTTTCTGGCTCTACCTCTCTCTGTAACTTTTTCAAATAAATAAAATAAATCTTTTTAAAAAGATGGAAAATATATTTTTAAAAAAAGAATCTACTGTGGGTCAAGGTCAAGGGGTGTAGGCTATTGTAGCTGCATTTTCTGGAAAGCAATACCTAGTAGAACATTTTTAGAATCGAAACAAAACAGGATTCCAATACAAATTATGGTTTTGCAAATCAAACTCCAGTGGCCCACTTCCCAGCTAATCACTTTTTGGCAAAGAGACTTCTAGGTATTGTACATAGCAAATGAAAACATAGATATTCCTACCTTACTAAAAATATCAAAACACATGAAAATCTCTCAGTTCAGGTCAATGAAGACACATATCCTACTTTGTCTTTAAATGTTCTAGAAAGAGTCAGTCTCATTCTTAAAAGAATGGATATTACTTTTCTTAGTTTAATACCCAGTATTTTTATTTAACTTTTTACTCACTGTACACATACTACTCTATGCCACAGATTTTTACCTATCTCCAAGCCCCTAACGGTAACCCTAGGGACCTTAACTGAAAAACAGTTCATCCTGCTCTGCAATTCCATTTCTGTAATTTTAATAGAAAAATATTTTTAAATGGAACTGTGTTATTAAATGCACACCAGAGGAATTATTTCTCAAGGTTTCAAAAGACATTTTTATTCATAATCAAACTATGTCTGCTCTGGATATACTTTGCCTTCTCCACATATTTCATACATATTCTGGATAAAGATTTTGACACTATACCTGACATGCCATGAGCTAAAAATTTCAGTGGCATAGAAAAAACTATTAGAGTAATCCTGTTATGGTTTGGGTAGATTCTATCAAACTATTACAAATTCCTCCATATAACTTAAAATCAAAATTAAAAAAATAATTTAAACCTATATTTAAAGGCTTCTTGTTGAAGAGCCTTCTGGTATCCTACATTAGCATGCAATACCCTCTAGTCCTACTAGGAAAGAAACCAAGTGAACTGATGGTTAAGATTTCAGTTAGAATGTCTGTGTTCCATACTGGAGTGTGTAGGTTTGAAACTAGCTAAGCTCTTGACTACAGCTTCCTACTTACACACTCTGAGAGGCAGTGATAACTCAAGTAATTGGAACACTGTCATCTACAAGGGAGATCTGGATTGAATTCCCTGATACTTTCTTTGGCCCTTGAGTCGTGGACATCTGACAAGTGAACCAGTGGATTCTCTCTCTCTCTCAAAGAAAAAAGGTTTTAGATTTATTTATCTATAAGTCAAAGTTACTGGGGGTGAGGGACAGCAGAGATCTTTCATCTGTTGATTCATTCCACCAGATAGACTCAACAACCAGGCTAAAGCCAGAAGGCAAGAGCTTCACCTGGGTCTCCCACATGGGTGGCAGGGCCCCAAACACCTGCACCATCCTACACTGCTTTTCCTGAACCAATAGCAGGAAGCTGGATCAGAAGTGGAGCAGCTGGGACTCAAACTGTTTCCCACTTGAGAGGTCAGCATCACAAGTGGTGGCTTTACTCACTATGCCACAATGCTGGCCCTTCTCAAAAGAATTTTTAAAATTAAATAAAGAGGCAGGTATTGCCACACAGCAGGTTAAACTGCTGTCTGGTACCCCTGTGTCTCATACTGGATTGCCGGGTTTTTTTTTTGTTTGTTTGTTTTGTTTTTCCTGGCTACTCTGTTTGCAATCCGACTCCCTGATAATGTACCTGGAAAACAGCAGATATTGGCTCAAGTACTTCAGCTCCTACCAGTTACATGGCAGATACAATTAGAGTCTGGTCTTAGATTCACCCTGTCCCAGATCCAGCTGTTTTGGATATTTTGGGGGAGTGAACCAGCAGGTAGGAAATATCTCTGTCTCTACTGCTCTTTCAAAAAGAAATTTAAAAACATAAATTAAAAGAAACTAAGTGGAAAAAAAAAACATTGACCAATTTGTTCATGACTGAGAGACATCCACAAAATTGCTAGACAAAACAATTCCAACAGAACCTAACCCAAATCCAACTTCTATACACCATCCCAGGGATGACTTGCTCAGTAGTGATTCTTGGCCTGGCCCCTCAGTGTGTTTCCAGATAAGGATCATCAATGCTTTTTTTTTTTTTTTAAATAATGAATGGCGTGGTTCTGTTTTTAAGTTATATATTTGAAAGTCAGAGTTACAAAGAGAAGAGAAGAGAAGAGGAGAGGAGAGGAGAGAGAGAGAGAGAGAGAGAGAATCTTCCATCTGTTGGTTCGCTCCCCAAATGGCCACAACAGCCAGGGTTGTGACAGGCTGAAGTCAGAAGCCAGGAGCTTCTGCTAAGTCTCCCACATGGTTACAGAGGCCCAAGAACCTAGGCTTTTCCAGGTGCATTAGTAGTGAGCTGGAATGGGAAGCAGAGCAGCTGGGACTCAAACCAGTCCCCATATGGGATTCCTGTATTGCAGGCGGCAGCTTTACCAGATATACCATAATGCCAGGCCCTACTCAATGCCTTTAGCCTCACCTGGGGAGGGAAGCAGTAAACCTGGAAAATCATGTACAATAATTCATTGAAGCCCTCTTTTATTTTTCTAAGATACTCATTCAATATTTAAAAAATTCAACTTATTCGTGCATTTGAGTTCTTATATGATAGATGGTTTCCTATTTTGTTCAGAGACAAGGTAAATTCTAGAAGTGATTGCATTTACTTGCTCTAAGCCTTTAGAGAAAGTTTAAAAACATAAATCATAACATTTCCCAATGTAGTTTATTATTAAGGACATGGCCTATCTAAAAAGCCAGACTGCTTTCTCCTAATGAAAGTTGAATACTATAAAAATGTATCAGGGTTCTTTTATGATGACACTTAAGAGGATTTCCAAGATTAGCCAGGTTATTTTAGACAACAGATGCCATATTTTTTCCCGTGATTGTGTCATATCTTTATGAAATGGACTAATTTCTTAGTCTGGGAACTTCTCATCTTAGAATCTGAATGTGACCAGGCTTTTCGCAACTTGTAGCAAGCTCTTCAACAAACTCCTTCTCTAGGTATCCCTATGAGCAGAAATAGTTTGTGAAGGAATGGCCTGGCAAGTTCTTGGAGTTGTAACTGAGCCTCGTGGAGATTACCATAGCCTCACCCTTGACTTGTAGGATAAGGTATATCTCCTTTGTATTATGCTGATGATTCAACACTTGGCACTGCTTCTCCCGGACCAGTTCAATCTAAACCCTAAGATTCCTCACACACACTACTGATAGTACTACCAGCTGGGAACATGGAACCCCTTTACACAGATTGAAGGCACATTTTGTCACTCATTCTTTCTTCCATTACAACTCAACGCCAGCATCATCCTGAGTTCTCCCACTCTTCTGTCCCTTCAGAAGCAAAATCTCACAGCTGTCAGTTCTCAATTAGGAAATGCTCTGTGCCTAACTCAGGTTTACGGCTCCCCTTGACAATCCCAACCAACTTTTGCTCATAGATTATAATGTAATCATGACTTTGGAGGTTACCAAGAAGGATGTGCTGTTAATAATTTAAGGTATTCTTTAGAATATTGCCCCTACTTGAAATAAAAATCAACTTAGATAGAACTTACTGTACTTACTGCAACTTGTCAGATAGCTAAAGAGACAGAAAATAAACATATACAGAAAATACATAGGGTTCTTGGAGTAGTGCATTAATCTGAGATGCTTTAGAAATATAGAGGGTTTTTCATCTACTATAAAACCTATAAAAAGTAAGTAACACATTACCACTTCCTAGAAAGATGGTCATTATAAAAGCGGAAGCCTACAACAATAATAAAAATGTTATAAAATATCATTATCACAAAAAGTTACCCTTAACCAAGGTAGTATTGCTAACCAAGACCCAACATGATAGAGGGATTGACTGAGATCATTATAAAATATTGACTCTTAGCTTGATTTCAAAAGAGATGAATGGAAAAAAAGAAAATATGTTTTTTCCTTTTACTCAGATAATCTCTAGTTTTTCTAAAACGATCGCTAATTGGGTCCACATAATGGCAAATATATTCAACAGGTTGAATAGCCCAAATCAAAAATGATTGAGGATGGAACTGTTTTTGATTTCAGATTTTTCTAAATTTTGGAATATTTGAATATACACAGAAAGACATCCTAGGGATGGAACCCAAGTCTAAACACAAAATTCTTTTCTCTTTAGCGTAAACCTCATACATAAGACCTGAAGGTAATTTCATATACTATTTACAGTGTATCTTTTGAGATCAACTCACCCCATGACAGTTTTCCACTTGTAGCAAAACATCAGTGTTCAAAAAGTTTTGAATTTTATAGCACTTTGGTATTAGATTTTTGGAGTAGGGAAACTCAATATGTACTTCAACTTATCCATTAAACTACTCACCTTGTTAGCAACAAATTGATTATTAACTTAAATCAACATTGAAAAGGAATGTTTAAAAAGACATCTGAGATTATATTAATCTTATGTGTCATTTGTCAGCAACATAACCCTGGAAAACTATAAAGAACCAAAACTTGAAAAGCCCTTTGAATATCTTCAGATGGATGTTATTAACCTTCAATTCCCCAAGAGATTTTAACATGTTTTAGTTATATTGGTATTTTCAGAATGGAGAGAAACATTTCATTGATTAAAATAAAACTGCTCAACTTTGCTTTAAAACTGTCAATTTTTTGTTTCTAATCTTAAGCATAGAAATTTTAATATAAAGTGAATGGGACACATAATTTATGAGAATTATTATAAAAGAAAATTGAAAGTTGCTTTTGCTTATTTAAAAACTCTCCTGGCCTTGGCACACACGAATTTTTGGAAAGATTGGAGGAACAAAAGATGTCCTGAAATTAAATTTAGCAAAACTTTCAGGAACTCTTGAGCTCCTTTGGCCACAGATACTAGAGTAGTGTTAATGACCGTATCACACATCCTTTCATTTTTTACCCTCTGAACTGTGAACTGGAAGGCCCAACTTTGGAAGGATTTAGCCTTCAATACTGTGCTCTGCAAGCTTCATGCAAATTACTCAGTATCCCCAGTCATTTCATCAATAGGTTGCCTTTCCATAACATATCCCCTAGTAACCTAATCATGGTCTTCGATCAGTGGATTTTGTCTATTGGAAGACACACCAGAGGAAAACTGCTCTTGAATCTCACTGGAAAAGTTCTCATCAAGTATTATTAGCTATATATCAGTAAATGTTTGAGGAGATAGTCCTGTGTTCACATTTCACACCATCGCATTTTTTAGATCAGGCATACTTCTGATACCATTCATAAAATATCCCAAGCACTGCCACAATTCTTAATCTTACTAACTTCTGAATATGTCATTCATAGCAATGCTTCAGTAATAATAATAATAATAATAATAATAATAATAATAAACCTTTTGGGAAATTTCAATCCCTTCAAACAAACCATTGAGAGTTATAGCCAATATTGCTTCCACTGTCCCTCCATAAGCAAATTAAATCACACAATTAACCTCATACATTTCTAGTGCCAGAAAAAGGATGTTTCATTACCATCTATTGATCAGATTCCAATTAATTCTAAATTTGAACTCAACAGCCTTCATAGGATAATGGGCTATTTATCACCTGGAAGAAGCAAAGAAAGTACCAAATGTGTAACTCTGCTAATATAAGGCCCTGAATCCAAATTTGTGTAATGAACAACTCATCTTCTTAATTTTTCTGAATCTCCACATACCTATATCCAAAATGATTGCCTTTGCATGTAGAGTATATGGCCATGTTTTCCTCAACATAGCACCTCATGCATTTTAGGAAGAGCATTTAAAGATTTTTTTTGTGGGGCCGGCGCTGTGGCACAGTGGGTTAGCGCCCTGGCCTGAAGCACCAGCATCCCGTATGGGCACCTGTTCGAGACCCGGCTGCTCCACTTCCGATCCAGCTCTCTGCTATGGTCTGGGATAACAGTAGAAGATGGCCCAAGTCTTGGGCCCCTGCACCAGTGTGGGAGACCCGAAAGAAGCTCCTGGCTCCTGGCTTCAGATTGGCACAGCTCAGGCCATTGCAGCCTATTGGGGAGTAAACCAATGGATGGAAGGCCATTCTCTCTCTCTCTCTCTCTCTCTCTCTCTCTCTCTTCTCTCTCTGTGTAACTCTGGCTTTCAAATAAATTAATAAATCTTTAAAAAGAAAAATTTTTGTGTAACCATTCCATAAATCACTAAGGCTGGAAATTTTGACTCATAGATGAGTTACAGAATAAGTTCATCCTTGATTAGTCAGGCACTCTACCTAGAACAATCATTTATGCAAACTATCAAGGATGTGTCATCAAGAATATGAGTACTATGAGAAAGTTATCACTGACCCTGCCAGAAGTTATATTAATGATACTGTTTTTAGCTAAGACAGAATACAAATCAGTCTGAAACCATGGGCACAAGTAGTGATGGGTGATGCACTCCTCCACATATTTGGTGGCTAATTATAGTAATGTTTTCCATGCAGTTGCTAATACTTCTTGCTATCAATGAAATAGGCATGATAGAACAAGCTGTGCATTGCCTTAAGGGAAAAACTTAATTCTCTAAATTGTATTCTCAGGGGTTATATGTTATATTGTACTGGCCTAAACAGGGGGACTGGATTCCAAATTTAGAAAATCTTTAAAGATTTCTTAGTTTCTCCCTCTTCAGTATCAGTTTCTGACTCGCCCCCTAAACTATCCACTTGGACAGGCATTTGCTTCCACATGGGAAATCTAATCATTCTTGGAATTTGGTATTGAGCTCTGGTATGCCACTTCCTTTCTCTACATCTGAGTTAGTCCTACATACTTACTTTTTTTTGACAGGCAGAGTGGACAGTGAGAGAGAGAGACAGAGAGAAATCTCTTCCTTTTCCGTTGGTTCACCCCCCAATGGCCGCTGCTGCCAGCGCTGGGGCCGGCACATCACACTGATCCAAAGTCAGGAGCCAGGTCTCCAATGTGGGTACAGGGCCCAAGCACTTGGGCCATCCTCCACTGCACTCCCTGGCCACAGCAGAGAGCTGGACTGGAAGAGGAGCAACCGGGACGGTATCTGGAGCCACAACCGGGAGTAGAAGGGGTGTGCCGGTGCTGCAGGCAGAGGATTAGCCTATTGAGCTGCAGCGCCAGCCCCCTACATACTTACTTTTAAATTAAATTGTTAAGAAAGGAAGAGATAAGACTGAGAAAGAGGAAATGAGACAAATTATTCCTTTATATTAAGAATATACACTTTTGATTTTGTGACTTTCATATTGCAGTTGAACTGATAGTATCCTCACACCGGGTGGGTACTCTTTCCCCTACAGTCCTGTAACTAGCTTTCTGAGCTTCAGGGAATGTCTCTGTCTCTCATCACTATGCCCATGGTGTTGCTGGGACTTGTATCACTCTTTGAGTACTCAGAAAGCCTAAGAAGAATCTTGTTAAGGTTACCTGTCCGAACACTTGCTTAGAGAACTGAAAGCCTGGAATGCTTAGGAATGATTTCTCTCAGACCTCAATTCTTGTCTTTGGTCTCCAAAAACATAAGGTTCCCCAATAAGTTCTCTATCATCTCTCTCTGTGCTCCTGATCCTTGACCTTCTCCCCATGTTCTCAGTGAAAGTACGTGGAGAATAAGTAGGTCAGTGGAATAAGTAGTTGCAGTTGAGGCTCTTCAGAAATCCCATCAATCCTCTCTGCCCATTTGCAGCCAGACCACATGCCACCACACAATTTTTTCTTTAAACATTTATTTATTTATTTGAAAGGGTTATACAGAGTAAAGGAGAAGCAGAGAGAGAATGCGAGAAAGAGAGAGAGAGGTCTTCCATCCAATGGTTCACTTCTTAATTGGTTACAAGGGCCGGAGCTGTGCCAATCTGAAGCCAGGAGCCAGGAGCTTCCTCCAGGTCTCCCGCACAGGTGCAAGGGCCCAAGACTTGGGCCATCTTCTACTGCTTTACCAGGCCATATCAGAAAGAGGGATCAGAAGTGGAGCAGCCAGGTCTCAAATCGGTGCCCATATGGGATGCCAGCACTGCGGGCGGCGGCTTTACCTGCTATACCACTGTACCACCCCCATACCACCATACGTTTTATGAAAGACATGACTAGTCCATGTCACCAATTAGGACAGACACTTTCTGCAGCTCCACCAGAAATGAGTGGGTGCCCTCTCTCTCCCATGAAGCATCTGTCACTTGCTAGAGTTTAGTTTATTCCTATTTTTTGCATATTTAAGTTCTTTATATGTTAAAAAATCCACATCATTTTCTGCCAAATTATAATTGTATTAATGATTAGAATTTGAGCAAAAGTCTGATTTTTTTCTATGACTTGTCTAGAAAAGCAAGTTCTCATTATTTTTTGTTTGCTGCTTCTTAAGAAGTAAGTGGATTTGTAATTGTTTGCCAAAGTCAAATGGGTTTGACAGATCCATAATCATAAGGCACAGCACTAATATTGGGCTTTCTTTGCCTGGCAACCAACTTGATTGTCTGCTGCCTATTGAATAAATTCATTCATCTTATTCTTGGATTCTTTGCCCTCTGTGGTCACACATCAATTCTCTTATATACTTTTCTTCAAGTACTTTTTCATTCCTATTGCATTACATCTGTCCTGCAAAAATCATTACACTGTTATCTGAAGTGTCTTTTATCTTAAACTGACATTCTCAAATTTTATCATTCAAGAACCAATTTAAATGACAACTTCTTCAAGCAGCCTATCTTGATCTCTCTCTTTCTCAATCATGCACACACACACACACACACACACACAATACATTTTCAACTTAATTTTTTGCATTAATATATATTCCTTTTAAAAATCTTATTTAAGGTATACAAATCTCATATTCACAGATTTAGAACATAGTAATAGTTGCCACCCTACCCTACCTACCACCCATGCTCTCACCGTTACCTCCTCCTCCCTCTCTTATTCCCACACTTAAAATTTAAAGATGTACAGGGATGAAATTGACAGTTTGAGATTCAACTTAATTCAATTTAATTTTTTTTCAGAGCATATATATATATATATATATATATGTGTGTGTGTGTTTCAAAAACTACTGTATTTTTATCAGCTTATCTTCCTTACTAGACGTTATGTTTATAAGTGGAAAAATGTATCATCTCTATTTTTCTGTTTGCTACTATATCTTGAATATACTTGGGTAAAACAATATTGCTGAAAGTATGCATGAAAGAAAATATGTGACCAAAAGCATAATTTACCTTTTAACTGGATGATTTAGCACTGTCCCCAGGCACTTATTTAATGTTTGCTTTATATGTGTGTATGTATACAATCATATGTATGTATATATTCATAGTTTTTTTCTGTCCTCTTTTTACCATATTCTAGTCAAGAATGAATAATGCTTTACTCCATTTGTAAGTGTCCACAAATAGGACTATACAAATATTTTGTAATCAGCAAGAGACTAAAAAGTAGCATTTGTCATGTAATTTTAAAAAGTCTATTTTTGAATTCATTATATTTATCTATCTAAAGTTATGTGGGTCATTAAAGGTATTATCTGGAAGTTAATTTTTGAATATTAATTATGCAGTTATTTTTATTATAAAGGCTTGATGGATCTAAAATATTTACTGAAATTAAATTGTATGTGCACATACAGATGTTACATCCATGAAAATATATTTATAAATAAAAATAGGAAAACATGTTATTGAATACTCAATAACCTTGGCCAATAAAAGTGTATATTCTTTAAATAATTAAAAATAATTAATATTATTAAAGATGATAAATAGTCATAACGTAAGGGGCTATCTGGAAGTAAATAATTATTAAAATAAATTTGTTGTGTTTTCTAAACTGTATTTTGGGTTCATAGTTTGCATATTACTTCCATTACTCACTTTTAAATAAAGATAACTAAATCTATAGCTAAGTTGCAATTGCATGCACCAGCAAATAGAAGAGGCCGTTAATTATGTGTTTATTAAAAGTAATTCTATAAAGTTTTTGACATATAACTAAAGATAATATTTTATTTACAAGCACTGACACTGAAGCCAAGTCTTACTTTATCCCTTTATAATTCTACAAATACCAAGTTTCATATGAAATATCTATGTAATAGAAGATGCTACACTTATGGCTTCAAGAGAAGACCAGACATGTTATGTTAGCAAGATAAGGTCCATTTAGGCCGGCGCCGTGGCTCAACAGGCTAATCCTCCGCCTTGTGGTGCCGGCACACCGGGTTCTAGTCCCGGTCGGGGCGCCGGATTCTGTCCCAGTTGCCCCTCTTCCAGGCCAGCCCTCTGCTGTGGCCCGGGAGTGCAGTGGAGGATGGCCCAAGTGCTTGGGCCCTGCACCCCATGGGAGACCAGGAAAAAGCACCTAGTACCTGGCTCCTGCCATCGGATGAGTGTGGTGCGCCAGCCGCAGCATGCCGTCTGCGGCAGCCATTGGAGGGTGAACCAACGGCAAAGGAAGACCTTTCTCTCTGTCTCTCTCTTTCACTGTTCACTCTGCCTGTCCAAAAAAAAAAAAAGATAAGGTCCATTAAATATTTGAGATTGTCACATCTCTCTAACACATATGTTAATGTCTTTATTTGCTTTCAATTTATTTTGGCTATTATATCTAACTATATAATTCTTCATAAAAATTATTGTCTACATCTTTATTATAGATTATATTCAAGGATATACTTCTGGAAGTAGACTTATACTTTCATATATGTTTATTTTATTTTATAATACTTTTATATTTTTATCTTTTTTAGACTTTTAATTATCTATTTTTATTTCTTATTTCAAAAGAAGAAAGAGAGAGACAGAGAGAGAGAGACGACACCTTCCAATGACTGATTCACTTAGCAAATGCAAGCAGAATTAGGGTCAATACAGGAGCCCAAAACTCAATACAGACCCCCGACCTGGGTGGCAGCAACCCAAACACCTACATTATGACCTGGTGTCTCCCAGGGTGCACATCAGCTGGAAGCTAGAATCAGAAGTGGACTCAAAGCCAGGAGATATGAGAGTTCTGAGGAATATGTTAACCGTTCCCCCTGACACTTGTTGCGAAATAATAATCCTAAGAGTTCCACTTTTAAAGGTTTTTGATGCATTTTCCAAAATTCCTTTCCAGACAAGATGCACTGATTTAAACTTTTGGTAATAGTATGGAATTATTAGTTTACAGGATATAGTCATTTTTGATAATTAGTGATTATTGAGTATGATAAATATGCAAATTTGTCTCATGATATATTTGGAAGTATAATAATTATAAATTTATTATATTGTTGGAATGTTTGCATGTCTACTTTTATAAATTAGGTGCTTGTAACATTTCTCTTTCCTAACAGTAATTCTTAAATTTTTTAAATTAACAGCCCTCCATGATGCACAGAAAATATGCTTGTTAAAATAATTAAAATTATTTTGCTTTAATGGAAGTTTAATATTTTAACTAAAATAACTTTCTGTCACCTCCCAAGTCTATTGTCCTAAACATTGCTTTTCTGAAAAAGATGTCACAAGTCAGCAAAAGCAAGCTTTTCATCTGCATCATTATCCTTTGAAAATTACATATCATATAGCTTAATGGCTTTTTCCAGTAATGCTTTTCTTCTCAGAGAGTTGCTGATGATGTTGATTTTTGCTACTACTTGAGAGAAACAACAAAGGAGGTCTTAACCTTAAATACTTGCACTATGCTTTCTTACTCTTGAATAGATTCTAAACAAAGCACCCATTTCTATGAGTACCTTGATATAAGTGAGGAACACTTATTCTTTTTAGAAGATTCCTCCAAAAATCACTTCTTTTCAGAGTGGATTTCCCTGATCTTGGTAATTTTTTTAAGTTTTATTATTTATTATGTGAAAGAAAGAGAGAGAGAGACATAGAGAGAGAGACACAGAAAGAGAAATACCTTTCATCTACTATTTCACTCCTCAATGCCCACTACAGCCAGAGCTGGAGCCAGGGACTCTGTGAGGGTCTCCCTGGGCGGGGGGGCGGGGGTGGTGGTGGCAGGTGCCTCCCAGGTGCTATAGCAGTAAGCTAGATCAAAGGCTTGAAATAACCACCACATGAACCAGCCTCTTCTATATGGGATGTGGACATTCTAAATATCATCTTAATTCACTGGGACACAGCACAGGCCCCCCAATATTTGACAATTTAATTGAATTAAGATGTCTTATTCAATTCTCAGAACTCCATGCACACTAAAGAATTTCCCATTATTTTGTCTGATACCCAGTCTGGTCTCTAATATCTCCCGGAAAAAAAAAATGAACTACGAAGGTATATTCAATTAAGAAAACTTGGATTAAGCATGATGTAACCTTGATCTTCCCACTTAACAACTAAAACACATGCATTCATCTTATATATGGACACAACTACTCTATCACATCAATACTAACATTTATCGAAGTGATAACACAAAATTATCTTCTTACCTGGTATATAGACATTGTATGGACTGGAAGTTAAGAATGATTTCTACATTTTAAACATTGGAGAAAGGATGGATGGAAGGATAACAAAATATGACAGAGACCATATATGGCCTGAAAATCTTAAAATATTTATTTTTTGACTTTTTAAAAATATTTATTTGAAAGGTAAAGTTACAGAGAGACAGAGGTAGAGAAGGAGAGAGAGGTCTTCCATCCACTGGTTCATTCCCCAAATGGCCATAATGGCCAGAGATGGGCAGACCGAAATCCAGTAGCTAGGAGATTCTTCCAGGTCTCCCACACAGGTTCAGGGGACCAAGGACTTGTGCCATCTTCTACTGTTTCGCAGGCCATAGCAGAAAGCTGGATAGGAAGTGGAGCAGCTGGGGCTTGAACCAGCGCCCATATGGGTGTCAGCTTTACCTGCTATACTACAGTGCCGACCCTTATTTTTTGACTTTTTATAGAAAAATGTTTTCCAATTCTGGCAAAAAGTATTGAGGCTTTTAACCTACTGATGACTGCATTGTGACTTCTTGACTTGATCTCTAATAACATTGCACCAAAAATATACCAGTAATAAATGAAATTTTAAGACTTATCTAAATTAAAATCCAATATTAATATACCCAAGAAACAATAACAAAACATAATCTTAAAAGGCTATCTTCATACAGTCAAATGTTCAGCTCCTATGAGTTGTACAGAAACTACCATAAAAGAGGTAATGAACTAGAACCATGCTAATGATTTGAGATCAAGGAATAGCATGATGCCCCCTGTGTCATAGAGTGCAGCTCCACAGAATATCCTTTGATTTCTCCTATAACCATGAATCAGATGAAGTTGTATAACTAGGCAAATGAGAGGAATAGGCAGGAATTCGCTACTCAGAACTCTTCTAACTCCCAGTATCTTCACGGCTTAAAAATTAAATAAAAAAAAAAAACTTTAGCAATTTCTAGGATAGAAATAATAGACTGTTTCTGATGTGGTAGTTCTGGACAGAAGAAACTGCTAGGCAGTCAAATCAAATACAAAGAGAAGAAAATTAAGAAGTAAAAACTACAATAAAGACAAAAATGATGGAAAATATAACTGAAAACAAGCATATATTAAGAAGTATGAAAACCAAAGCATAAAGTATTAATTCTCTGTAAAACTAAAAAAATGTAGCATTCTAAATAGATTTTTAAACAGCCTGTTGTGGGCAGTCTTCTGGCACAGTTACAATGCCACCTGCGGTAGCTACATTCCAGACAGCAGTGTCTATGTTCAAATCCCAGGTTGAACCAATTCCATCTTGTTAACATGAGCCCCGGAAGACAACTGGTAATGTTCAAAGTAGTTAGGGCCCTGTAACCAATGTGAGACACTCTAATTGCGTGTCATGGCTTCAGAATGCTATGAGTGTTGTGGGCATCGTGGGAGCAAACCAGCAGATGAATGACGTCTCTCTGTCTCTGTCTCTTTGCTTTTCAATAAATAAATGGTTAGGAGTATGTCTGTTGGAGGTCTTCAAACTCCTGAATGATGACACATCGTGAATACTGAAAAAAGTGTGGATTGGAAACCAAAAAAGAAAAAAAAAATCGATTCTGTAAAAGGAAATGAGAAGAAACTGAATCAATAGATACAGAAAAAAATAAACTCTATATAAGAATAAAATTTAATTTGAGGAAAGTTATCAATGAATTTATTTTAAATTAATTTTGTAAAGTAATATCACAGTGCTAGCCAAAATAATAAGGATAAAAATGTGAAAATTCTGTTAAGAGATATGGGGAACAAACAGCAATGTTGTACTATAGAATATTGGAAGAAATATATAAATAGGATATTTGAGAAGCATTGATTTATGAAATAGAATAAAACATTTTAGGGGACGGTGCTGTGGCGTAGCGGATGGGGCTGCCGCCTGCCTGCAGTGCCGGCGTCCCATATGATTGCCAGTTTGAGTCCTGGCTGTTCCACTTCTGATCTGGCTCTCTGCTGTGGCCTGGTAGAGCACTAGAGGATGGCCCAAGTCCTTGGGCCCCTGCACCCATGTGGGAGACCTGGGGTGAGGGGTGTTCCTGGCTTCTGGCTTTGGATCAGCACAGCTCTGGCCCTTGCAGCCAGCTGGAGAGTGAGCCAGTGGATGGAAGACTCTCTTTCTCTCTCTCTGCCTCTGCCTCTCTGTAACTCTGCTTTTCAAATAAATGGATCAATCTTAAAAGAAGAAGACAAAGAAGAAGCAGAAGCAGAATCTGCTTATAATTTAAAAAAATAGAACTGAATAAATATTGGATACCAACAGGGTGTCATAAGTGGCAGTATTGAGTTTACAAAAAAAGGAGGAAAGATTATAGCTAGCATGCTTATACCGTCTCAGCCTGAGTTTTTCATACTATGTTGGAGTGTCACAAAGCCCCATCAAATGCTAAACAAATGGCCGAGCCATGCTATGAGATTTCATATTCTCTAGAAGCAAAAGCTAAGAAATTTCTTATTTGATAAATTAGCTAGACTTGGGTATTTTGTTATAGCAATAGAGAATGATATAATCAATTATGTTATAATAACTGATCTCATAGCAATGAAAACTGATGAGTGTGATGGGTCAAAGGATAACAAGTATCCCAGAAATTGTTCCATTAGGGATGAGATTTTAGGGTAATTGTTTTTTTTTTTTGTTCCTGATAAAGAGTAAACAGAGAGTGTGGGAACTCTGCCATGGGTCTACTGGAATACTAGGTTCACAAAATTCCCTACCCTACTTGACTCAGGTTACTCAACACCACCGAGTTTTTTGACAAACTCTCAGTAAATGTATGTTTTGCATCACTCTGAAAGCCCCTGTTTTCATAGGGCATTAATATTCACATAAAGGAAGGCGTCCACTCTCCTGAGTTTCCTTTTTGTGTTCTAGGTTCCAGTCTCACCTTATTGCCCTCAACTTCATGTCTCTCCTCTCTTCCTGACAGCCTATCGTGTAAGGTTTGTCAAAGCAAAATTGCCTTTATCTAATGGAAAAGTAAACCTCTTCCTTCAAGACAAGAGCTAGGGATACAATTTTTTTTTTAAATATTTATTTTATTTATTTGAAAGACAATTACAGAGAGAGGTAGAGCCAGAGAGAGGTCTTCCATCTGCTAGTTCACTCCCCAAATGACCACAATGGCACAGAGCTGAACTGATCCAAAGCCAGGAGCCAGGAGTTTCTTCTGGGTCTCCCATGTGGGTGCAGGGGCCCAAGCAGTTGGGCCATCTTCTACTGCTTTCCCAGGCTATAGCAGAGAGCTGAATCGGAAATGGAGCAGCTGGGACCCAAACTGGTGCCCACATGGGATGCTGGCACTACAGGCTGGGGCTTTAACCTACTGTGCCACAGCACCAGCCCCTAGGGTTACAATTTGATACAAGGCAACTAACAAAAATAGATTCCTATTTTCCCACAGCAACTGGGAGATAGGGACTCTAACATCTTTGGTGACTGCATTTCAGAGAGATGGTTCTCAGATCCTTAAGAAAGACAATTGTGGTTTGCAAATCACCCAAGAGGCTTTTAAAATGATTTACATCTCTAAGAGGGCAGGGAAAGGATTTAGGACTACAAGTTTTCTAAAGTGAATATCCAGCAAGAGTGGGAGAGGTGATGGGCGTGTTAATTAGCTTGATTGTGGCGATTATTTCACAATGTAATCAAGCATTAAACTCTACACTTGGATTGCATTCAGTTTCATTTGTCAACTACATCTCAATAAAGATGGAGAGGGGAAGAAATCAGGCTCCTAGAGTTGGAAATAAGCTTGTCTAAAGTTTAGTCAAACTGAGGCTGTCTTCGTATGACTCAGTGTCCAAAGCAAAGATTAGAGCTACAGAGAAGCATGAAACCACCTAGTGAAAGTCAAATCCAGATTTGTGTCTGCTGTCTTCTGGTGATTGTCCTTCTCTGATCTCTGATAGAAGGGCTTCATTGCAAATTGTATGAAATGACATAGGTCAATAATCGGACGAGCGCGGTGCGCCGGCCGCAGCGCGCCGTCTGCGGCGGCCATTGGAGGGTGAACCAACGGCAACGGAAGACCTTTCTCTCTGTCTCTCTCTCTCACTGTCCACTCTGCCTGTCAAAAAAAAAATATTGATATTATAACCTGTAAATGTGTGAAGAATGCCTTTGAATTAAGGTTTCTACCTGCTAGGACTCTCTAAAACAGAAATGCAGCATTATTGGAAGAAGTGAAGGGGTACTGAATACTGAATGCTTCAGTTTGTGTTGAGGAGAGCAGTTTGAGACAAGCAGAGCCCAACAAGGCCTGTGTACAGTTAAGATAGAGCACTGGCGTGCTGAAATACACCATAGTGGGAAGCAATTCTCAAAGTGAGAAGGAATAAAAACACATTATTGAGACTAGTACAGATAAAATCATATATACTCTTTGAAAGATGCTCAGGAAATATGAAAAATTTAACAAAAGAAACTACCCATCTTCTTTTTTAAGATTTATTTATTTATTTGAAAGGCAGAGTTACAGAGAGACAGGGGCAGAGGCAGAGGCAGAGAGAGAGAGAGAAGAGCAAGAGAGGACTTCCATCCTCTGGTTCACTCCCCAAATGGTCTCAATGACCTGAGCTGGACTGCTGAAGCCAGGAGCCAGGAGCTTCTTCTGGGTCTCCCACACTACGTGCAGGGGCCCAAGAACTTGGGTCATTTTCTACTGCTTTCCCGAGCCATAGCAGAGCACTGGATTGGAGGTGGTGCAGCTGGGATTCAAATGAGAGGCTGCAGCTTTATTCACTATCCCACAATGCCAGAAACAGAAACTACTCATCTCAAAAACAACAGCTGGCGCTGTGGTGCAGTGGGTTAAAGCTCCAGCCTGTAGTGCCGGCATCCCATAAGGGCTCTGGTTCTAGTCCTGGCTGCTCCTCTTCCAATCTAGCTCTCTGCTATGGCCTGGGAAAGCAATAGAAGATGGCCCAAGTCTTTGGGCCCCGAACCACATGGGAGACCCAGAGGAGGCTCCTGGCTCCTGGCTTGTAATTGGCGCAGCCTTGGCCGTTCTGGCCATCTGGGGAGTGAACCAGCAGATGGAAGACTTTTTCTCTCTCTCTCTCCAGCACTATTTCTCTTTGTAACTCTTTCAAATAAATAAAATAAATCTTTAGGGAAAAGAAAGACAACTGCAAATGGCTATGGAAGAAAATAAAATTATAACTGTGTTCCACATGTTTGAGTGGAGAAGGTTTATGAAAAAGAAGGCAAAGCATAAGGTTTCCTCAAATTTTCAAAATCAAACATATTAAGGAGCTGCAATAAACTAACTCCCCATGCAGGACCTCTGTCCTCAATGAGTTGTATTGAGAGTTAACTGTAAAAATAGCTCTCAAATAGTTTTTTTTTTTGTATGTGTGTGTGTGTAATTGTTGAAATTTTACTTAGTAGAGAGTTGGTCTTCTGTGTACAAAGTTAATTGAAAATGTATCTTAAAGGAGAATGGGATTGGCAAGAGGAGAGGGAGGAGGAGGAGGGGAGGGAAAGAGAGGGCTGATGTGGTGGGGAGAATAACTATATTCCTAAAGTTGTACTTATGAAATTTGTATTCCTTAAAATATATTAAAAATAAATTTGACAAATTAAGGAAAAATCTGCTTTTTTCTGCATTTTAGTGTTAGAATCAAAACTTTTTACTTTTTCAAAATCTTGTCTTCAAATTGGGTTTTTTCATTATTAAAAGTCTATACTAAAAACATTTTCTTCAGTCACTCCTTTGTACTACTCCTTAAATTATACAAACATTCTACAGGAAATTAAGGTCTTATTTGTTCAAATCCTATATATTGCTACAATATTTTTACAAATTCTGTGGAAATTCATAAGCAAAACAAAAGCGTGAAATTTTGAAGGTAAGAAACTACCCATGGAGGAATTTTTTGGCTGTTCCTAGCATGTGTCTAGACTTCAAGTTAGTAGACTCTTAGGGTAGTTAACCTTAAAAATATTCTACAAATCAATGTTATTACTATAAAATTTCCATAGAGTAATGCTCATTGGTTTCTAAGTTTAGAGTTCCATAATTTTTTAATGTACATGCAATTTCCTAGAGGACACTCAATCAGGACGTAATGCATTTACCTTCCCTTAATTATGCTCTCACGTCCTTTTGTATTTCCTCCTTTTCCTCAGCTCCCAGTGCATGGCAACCTTTGACTTGTTTGCTGTCCCTAAAATTTTATTTTCCTTGTTTGTTTTGCTATATCACTTTTTAGAATGATGGTTTTATCCAAATACATGAAATTCATCACTCTAAGTGCACAATTTGATGACTTTTGGTTTGGTTTATGTCCATTAACTGAGTGTGAAACTCTAAGGTAGCCACTTGCTACTCTGTCTTTGGACAAGGACTATAGCTTCTGCCACAACATGAAGACTCTTTGTCTAGAGGATTGTAGTTCATTTATGATGCTTTAACAAAATGCTCTGACTGTGAGTGGTTAATAAACCATAGGAATTGATTGCTCACATTTCTGGGGTCTGGATGTCCAAATTTAAGGCGTAAGTAGATCCAGAGCCTGGTGAGGGCTTGGTTGGTGCTTCAAGATGGTGCTGTCTTGTTGTGTCCTATCATGGTGGAACAAAGAAGCAGTTCCCTTAACCTCTTTTTTAAGGCCAATAAGCCCTAAATTAAAAGTCTCATTCCTTAACACCACCTGGATGGGGATTAAGGTTAAACATCTATTTGAGGGCTATGTTCTGGCCACAGAAAGAAGTTAAGGATTTACCCTTAGACATACACAACCTTGATTTCAGCAAAGGCCACAGGAGAGAACTTAAGCAGCATTACAAAGGACATAACTGATCTCATGCAGATGGTAGTAGGCCTGGAGGCTGCAGTTGTCATACTAATTGACATAAAGCATTTGATAGCAGGGTCCCTGTCAGTAGCCTCTCCCATTCTAAAGCATAGTAGATATGAGCAAACAAAAAGATGGATCTGGAAAGTTTTAGGAGGTATTGCCAGCCTCAGAAAGCTTCTCTCAAGCTTTCATGTCAGAAGTAATGATTATTTAATTCTAAAGATAAATTTATGAACATTGGAAGTGGTGTTGGGAAGCTGAACAATATTGACTGCTTTTCAATTTCGAGTCATCTGAGTTCTACCTGTGATCATGTGGGCTGTGGAGGTTTCATTTGTAAAGTGTTAGTGCTAGGGTTAGGGTTAGGGTTAGGGTTAGGGTTAGAGCTAGGTTTAGGGTTAAGGTTAAGAATGCATGATCTGAAGGTGATTCTTGAAGAATTGACTATTGATTGCAGATAAACTTTTCCTGGGAGATGAATTTCTTGGTCCTGAGAAATTCCACTGATACAAAGGACTAAAATTCCTGCTCAAAAATAGAGGAATGATATGTCATTTCATAGGATTACAATAAGTTCTGTGTTAGAAATTTTGTTCAAAGGGAAATTGAATCATAGGAATAAACATAGGTGGAATTATGCCTATTTGGGATATATTTGAAATGTGAATTTTGTGCTGAGAATTTCTCCTGGTTGAATTTAAAATCCATAGAATGTGGGTTCAGAGTAGTGTATACCCATGACCCTTTATCTTGATGAACTAAAACCCAAAGAATGCCTAGGACTTCCTGTAACCAATGGATGCTAGGAAGAGGCAAGGAAGGAAAGATTCTTTGCTGGCACATTTAGTGGGTGTCTGGTCTTGCCATATTTGATTTCAGACTTCTGTCCTCTAAAACAATGAAAGAATAAACATTTGGATTTTTTTGGGGGGGTTACTTATTTGAAAGGCAGAGTGTGTGTATGTGTGTGTGTGTGTGAGAGAGAGAGAGAGAGAGAGAGAGAGAGAATTCTTTCATCTATTAGTTTACTCCCTGAATGCTCAAAACAACTAGGAATAGTCTGCACTGAAGCCAGGAGTCCAGAACTCCATCCAAGTCTGTCCCACGGGTGTCAGAGAACAGATACCTGGACCATCATCCGTTGCTCAACGAAGTGCACACTAAAAGGAAACTGGATCAGAGATGGAGCTGGGACTTGAACTCAGGTATTCTAATGTGGGAAGTGAGTGTCCCAAGCAGCACCTTAAATGCTGTGCCAATTGTCTATTCTAGCATCTGTTGTTTTTAAGTCATCATATTTGTGCTAGTTTCTTATGGATCCTACTGTGCTAATTTGTTATGGAAGCTAATATAACCTACTAGCTACAAGTTGTAATCTCACTCCATTTGTGACAATCAAAATATCTCCAGACATTGCCAAATGGTCTCTTTGGAACAAAAATCACTCCCAGTTGAGAACTATTGTATAAATCTAAGTCTTGTCAAAGAATAACTTAGCAGGTGAAAGTTTTTTAAAAATCTATAGTTTTATAAGTTACAGAATTCCTACTTAATCTTTTGAGTTTTTACTTCTTCGAAAAAGTTTTGTTTGGCATATATTTTACTGGTAAATTAGCTTAATGACTCTTGTAAAAAGTGATTTGAAATATCAGAGTTTCTTCACTGCCTACTGAAATTCATTTTGTTACGAAAGTATATTTTAGTTTAAAAATAAATTTATTTTTATTTTATTTGAAATGCAGAGCTACAGACAGATCTCCCACCCACTCCCCACATACCCACAATAGCCAAGCCAAAACTGAAAGAACTCAATCTGAGTCTTGCGCGTAGGTTACAGAGACTTGAGTACTTCAGCATCTGCTGCTACCTCAAAGGGTGCACATTCGAGGAAGGTGGAAGAGGAAGGTGGAAGAGTATAGCCAAGACAAGACCCCAGACACTGTATCCCATCAGGTTCAGATGACCTAATTCTATAGCCAGAGGCAATATCATGTGCTTAACTCCTGGCAACATAATTGTATGTGTGCTAACTGGATTAGGTATTGTATATTCTGTGGTTTGCTAGAGGTGGAGGGTATATGTCCAGGGTAGCAACATTATATTGTAACATTAGACCTTTAAATGCAGAGTGAGGTACATCAGAGACTGAGGCTCTGAAAGAAAATATACATATTTTCATGTAGTGATGACGAAGAGGCCAAATTCTATTCAGGCATTGAGAATAAACTCCTAGATCTGAAATATAGCAAAGTTTCAAAGAGAGAATGAAGCGCGGATTTTCATTTCTTTGGGATGCAAACTCACATATGCAAGAAAAATTAATTTTGGACTTTTTTCATCTGTTTTGGGATTAATGTTAAGGGGATTTAGCATGTGGAATTAAATCTCTCCATGGTGTGTAATATTAGGACAAAATATATGTCCAAGTAGAGCATATCTATTCACTGACATTTTTAATCATTGGATTAGCTTTAGGCATCTGGTTTTAGAATGATACTACTTCCATTATTGCAGAATCTTGGTTATGCTTTCATGGAAAAAGGTTGCTCAAAATAATCTTGTAAGAAAAGTGAGATAGCAAGTGAATTTTCAGTGCTAAGACCGCTGCTTTTGACTCAATTTAGTCACTGTCCTGTTCTTAAGCATTGCAGAAACTTTTAGGGACAAATATCTAGTGTCTCCTACATTGTCCCAGGAGGTATGCAAATATGCAGTGACTTAGTATATGAAAAATATTCTCACAAATATTGCTCCATATCTGCCCTGCTACCACTCTGCCATCTTCACCCTAAAGGAGGATATCAATGTGTCTTTGCAACTATAGATTCCAGTGGTCTTACTAAATAAAAAATTGGGGGATGGTAATTGGGTAATTGAGCGACATCTTTCTCTAGTCTGGATTTCGAGGATATAGAATGTTGCTTTCTACATATATGGTTATCCTCCTTCAGATATTTTGTTTACTTATTTATCCACTTAGAGGGAGGTGAAGTGAGTGTAATCGACTAAGTGGAGTGTATCCGGGAACACTTAATTTACTTCCTTATTCCTTTGGATACAATGAGAAAGTAATCAGGAGAAAAAGAATTTTTTCTATTGTTTCATCATCAAATGTTCTCATTGACAGTGTAAGTATACTCAATTTTAGAAATGTGTGTTATGAAATAAACTTGCCTAAATAAACAAGTCAAGAACTCCAGTTTTGAAATGATTTGTGATTCATGTGATTTGTATACTTCATTTGTTACACCTTTGCAGTACTTTCTCGACAAGGAAGAGAGTACTATTTACTTAGCCTCACTGAGATGCAAACAAAAATCAGTCTGTTCTAATAGATGACAGAAATATCACTTCCATCTTCATAGAAATAATCACAAAAGAAGGAAGAAAGTAATGAATGTGAAATAATAAACATGTGATATATTAAAAGTTTGCCTCTGCACATAAATACCCAGCCTAAGATAGATACTTTTAAAGTACACTTATTTGTAATGGGATATCAAAGAAAGTCATTTTCTCCTTCTCAGCTTTGCTAAATGATATACGTATAAGCAAGAAATATTATTATTCACTTTGAAAATGAGAAATAGTGCACATGCCTGATTTTAATAAGGCCCAGCACATGTCTGATTTTAATAAAGCCTAAAAATGGATTCCTGATGAAAAGCTTCTGTAAAGCTAAGGAAAGTACTTACGAAGATAAATAGGATACTTGAGGACAACCAGTGAAGAAAGTATAATTGGAAAGACTATAAAATGTCAGCATAATGAATCTCTCCGACATTAGATGCTCTGTGAACAACTACACTTTTTTTATGAATGTTGTGAGTTGCTAAATCAAGAAAAGGCCAATCATGAACAAATGAAGAGGCACATTGGAAAAATTAAGGCCTAGAGAATTAAACAAATGAGTGAGAAAACAAACAGCTTTAGGGTCAAATGAAAAAACAAATTAAAACTATTGAATAAATAGTAAACTTGTCAGTGTTAATGACCTCTTTAGGCAGAGCATAATGCCACTTCTATAGTATTCAAATGTCTTCATATGTCTGAATCAAAGTCTAAAAAAAGATCCTAAACAAAAAAATCAGAACACTCAAGGAAGCAAAGCAGAAGTTGATTGATGCAATAAGAGTAACATTAAAAAAACACACACACACAAGTAAATTAAAGTTAAAAATAACTGATCTCATGCCCAGTCTCCCTCGATTATGAAACAAGAAACAACAAGAACATGGAACATGAAATTTTAATTTATGTAATAAGCAATCATTTTGAAGACACTTCTCAATTTCATAGGATTTGCATTATTTCTTAAAGACTAGCTCACTTCTAGAAATTGTGTGCAGGGATTAAATACACAATGAAAATTGTATTAATTAATTTTTCTTCATTTAAAAATAGCAGTAATGAAAATAGTACTTAAAAAGTTGTAAGTTTCTTTTTATTCTATTGATGATGATAACAGTATTTATCTAAAAATATATAAGCCACATTAACACACTAGAGAAAATAAAAGTATAACTTTAGAAATGAACATGAGTCAACAATTGAAAAAATAATTTCATGAATTTTTACACTCAGGTGTGAATTAATAAATACATTTCGGTAGTTTCTACAAAACAAATCTGACAAAAAAAGACTTTATTTTTTAACTTTTATTTAATAAATATAAATTTCCAAACTACAGCTTTTGGATTATAGTGGCTTTTCCCCCCATAACTTCCCTCCCACCTGCAACCATCCCATCTCCCGCTCCCTCTCCCATCCCATTCACATCAAGATTTATTTTCAATTATCTTTATATACAGAAGATCAACTTAGTATATACTAAGTAAAGATTTCAACAGACTGAACCCACACAAATTATAGAGTACTGTTTGAGTAGTACTTTTACCATTAATTCGCAAAAAACAACACATTAAGGACAGAGCTCCTACATGGGGAGCAGGTACAGAGTGACTCCTGTTGTTGATTTAACAATTGACACTCTTGTTTATGACATCAGTAATACTTGAGGCTCTTGTCATGAGCTGCCTCATGAGTTCACCAACTCCGATCTTATTTAGACAAGGCCTTCAGAGAATGGTACCTGCTTCTTTGATGGCCCGCTCTTTCCACTGGGATCTCACTCGCAGAGATCTTTCATTTAGGGCATTTTATTTTATTTGCCAGAATGTCTTGGCTTTCCATGCCTGCAAAACTCTCATGGGCTTTTTAGACAGATTGAATGCCTTAAGGGCTAATTCTGAGGCCAGAGTGCTGTTTAGGACATCTGCCATTCCATTAGTCTGCTGTGTATCCCGCTTCCCATATTGGATTGTTCTCTTCTTTTTAATTCTGTCAGTTATTATTAGCAGACACTAGTTTATTTGATCCCTTTGACACATCGCTTTACTTGTTTATTTGATCCCTTTGACACATAATCCTATCATTATGATCAATTATGAACTTAAACTGATCACTTTGACTAGTCAGATGGCATTGGGACATGCCAACTTGATGGGATTGAATTGGAATCCCCTGGCACCATTTCTAACTTTACCATTAGGAGTAAGACTGAGTGAGCATGTCCCAAACAGTACATCTCCTCCCTCTCTTATCCCCACTCTTATATTTAACAGGGATCACTTTTCAGCTAATTTTAAACACCTAACAATAATTGTGTGTTAATTAAGGAGTTCAACCAATGGTATTAAGTAGAACAAAAAATACTAAAAGGAATAAAGTAGTAAGTTGTTCCTTGACAGTCATTACAAGAGCTGATCAAGTCATTGTTTCTCATAGTGCCCATTTCACTTCAAAAGGTTTCCTTTTAGGTACTCAGTTAGTCGTCACAGATCAGGGAGAACATATGATATTTGTCCCTTTGGGACTGGCTTATTTCACTCAGCATAATGTTTTCCAGATTCTCAATTTGTTGCAAATGACCGGATTTCATTTTTTTTTTACTACTGTATAGTATTCTATAGAGTACATGTCCCATAATTTCTTTATCCAGTCTACTGTTGATGGGCATTTGGGTTGGTTCCAGGTCTTAGCTATTGTGAATTGAGCTGCAATAAACATTAATGTGTAGACGGCTCTTTTATGGCCAATTTAATTTCCTTTGGGTAAATTCCAAGGAGTGGGATGGCTGGGTCATGTGGTAGGGCTATATGCAGGTTTCTAAGGAATCTCCAAACTGTCTTCCATAGTGGCTTTACCAGTTTGCATTCCCACCAACAGTGGGTTAGTGTCCCTTTTTCCTCACATCCTGGCCAGCATCTGTTGTAAGTTGAATTCTGTATGTAAGCCATTCTAACTTGGGTGAGATGAAAGCTCATTGTGGTTTTGATTTGCATTTGCCTGATGGCTAGTAATTTTGAACATTCTTACATGTGTCTGTTGGCCATTTGGATTTTCTCTTTTGAAAAATGTCTATTTAGGTCCTTGGACCATCTCTTAAGTGTGTTGTTTGTTTTGCTGTTGTGGAGTTTCTTGATCTCTTTGTAGATTCTGGTTATTAAACCTTTATCTGTTGCATAACTTGCAAGTATTTTTTCCCATTCTGTCGGTTGCCTCTTCACTTTCCTGACTGTTTCTTTTGCAGTACAGAAACTTCTCAATTTGATGCAATCCCAAGATGTATTTATTTATTAGAAAGAGATTGAAAAAGAGAGGGGGGAGAGAGAGAGAGAGAGAGAGAGAAAAGGTCTTCCATCTGCTGGTTCACTCCCCAGATCACTGCAATGGTCAGAGCTGTACCAATATGAAGTCAAGAGCCAGGATCTTCTTCTAGGTCTCCGATGTGGGTCCAAAGGTCCAAGGACTGTGCCATCTTCTACTGCCTTCCCAGGCTACAGCATAGAGCTGGATCAGAAGTGGAGCAGCCAGGACTCAAAAAGGTGCCAACATGGAATGCTGGCACTACAGGCGGTAGCCCCAGAAACTAATTTTGATCAGTGTAGTAACTGTGTGGTTGAATGGTTAATAATAAGATACAAAATCCCAGAAAACAATACAGGAATGTTGCAGTTGATTCCTTACTTCTTACTTACCTAACCTGCAAAGTTATATTTTCAGTTCAGAAAGGAAAATAAAGAAAATTTTGTTCTTTGTAATTTGAAATCTTAGGGTACTGTCCCCTTTATAAAATTTGTGAAAGATACACCCTAAATTTTATTAGAATATTCCCTTGCTATCACTGAAATGAATATATCATCTAGTATCTTTCCCTTTTCATTATTGATACTTCCATCCTCACTCCTTTTATTGAGATTAGTCTCACTAAAGGGACTGTCAGTTTTACTAGGATTTCAAATAATAAAATTTCATCTTTTTTTTTTTTGACAGGCAGAGTTAGAAAGTGAGAGAGAGACAGAGAGATAGGTCTTCCTTCCGTTGGTTCACCACCCAAATGGCCACTATGGCTGGCGCACTGCGCTGATCTGAAGGCAGGAGCCAGGTGCTTCTCCTGGTCTCCCATGAGGGTGCAGGGTCCAAGCACTTGGGCCTTCCTCCACTGCACTCCTGAGTCTAAGCAGAGAGCTGGACTGGAAGAGGAGCAACCAGGACAGAACTGGCACCCCAACCAGGACTAGAACCCGGGGTGCCGGCGCTGCAGGCGGAGGATTAGCCTATTGAGCTGCGGCGCCGGCCTAAAATTTCATCTTTATTAGTTTTATTTTAATTGTATAATATCCATACTTATTGTTTGTTTACTTTTTCTGACCTTGGATTTAATTTCTGTATTTTATAACTATTTCTAGTGATGATTTAGGTTATTTATTTTTAAATCATCCTTTCTTTCCAATTCCTTCTAACTTGCCCAAATTTTTACTAAGTTTTAGAAGAAAGGAAAGTCTAATAAGAGTGATTCTGTCATTGCCAGATATGGAACACTTTCGCCCTCTCTTCTATTTTGTATTTCTTTAGTATAGATTACTTTTATTGCTACAACGAATTATCTATCAAACGTCAAATAACCCTAATGAAAAGTGAAATAATTATTTCAAAAGACAATATTAAAAAGAACTGTTACCCCATTAATATAGACTTTTGACTTGTGTGATTGAGCCAAATGTTTAATGTGATAAGAAGAATACTTTGAATATTATATATTATTTATGAGATCCTTGGTCTTCAGTGTTATATCTGTTGTATAAGTAATCTAAGCCAACTGATGTTCTACATTAAAATTGCAAATCAGAGTTAATAATGTTTGATAATTCTTTATGCTGGTAAAAAGTTTATTGCTCACTAGATAAATCTACCCACCAATTGGAGCTGTATTATTAATAAAACTATGTCATTACAATGGAGTACCAAATAAGAATAATATCTCTTAGCTAAATCTGAAACATTTAAATGACTTTAAAAGTAATCTGAATGTCTCTAATGAAAGAATATTTTAAATAGGAACACAAAATATGGCTAATCTGGACATGTTAAAGCCTAATTAAGAACATTCTTCACTGGTAACCTGATTCCTTTTCTTATAATTGCAATTGTACAAAAATGTCTGATCAACATTAATGTTTGATCAGTAAAACATTTTATTACTGTAGTAATGCATATCATAATTGCTTCTGTATGCAGATGTTGTTTTTAGTGAGTACTATAGTTATATAGTGAAATGTTAATTAAAACGGAAGTAGTAAACTGTTTGTTCCAATTCCAGTTACTTAATTACGGAATTAAAATAATATAAAGCTAAATAATTTGCTACTTCCACTCTCATTGGTATTATAAAATGATATCCAAATGATTTCCAAAGATTAGCATGATTCTAACTGTCATGAACTGCAGGTTGCCAGCTTATTGAATTCTCGAAACAGCTCATAACTATTTTTTTAAATTCCCCACAGTGGCAGTCAGTGTACCAGTGCAACACAGCAATATAAGAAAGCACATATTTTGGTAACATTAGAATGAAAAAGGTTATTGTCTTTTTTACTTTCAAAATTACAATTGTAATGGCACAAATCTCTGAGATTTATTTACTCTGGTTTGCTTTTGAATTGACCTTATCAGCTCTTAAAAATTATACCATAAAACCTACTTTTGAATAATGCTTTGAAAGGCAAATGCTTGGAAAATTGATGAGGGAAATTTTGGTTTAGAATTTACCACATTCAGTCATTGTATGGAACAGTGTTTGTAAATGATAATATTTAAAACAATCATATCTTTTTTGCCCAAAGCAATGTGATTTTCGGATGAATTACTACTAGGTTGTAAAAAATAATTAAATGATATGCATTTCAATAGTGAAATAATTACATGGTTGACTATATTCAAAAATTAGATCTATTCAACTACATTATGTAATTCATAACATTTAGTTTCTCTAAGGCCATGGAACAACAAAAACATTTAAAGAATTAATCTAAATATTCAGAGCAGTGTATGGCCTAATGGATGACAGCTGTTAAGACATTCCATATTGGAGTGCCTGGGCTCAGTACCTCTCTCTGCCTCCTGCTTCCTTCCTCCTATAACTAAGGAGACAATTGTGAGTCTCTCAACCTTTGTGGAAGATCCAGATTGAGTTCTTAGTTTCTGGCTCCAGCCCTAGCCCAACTCTCTCTCTCTCTCTCTCTCTCTCTCTTTCTCTCACTCTCTCTCTCTCTCTCTCCTCTCTTCTCTCCCACTCTCCCCCTCTCCCTCTCTTTCCCATTTCAAATAAATAATTGAATCTCCTCTCTGTCTCTCTCTAGCTCTATGTGTCTGTGTGTGTTTTGCATGTTCACTTTCTAAATGGCTGCAATGGCCATGGAGCCAGGAGCTTCTTCTGGGTCTCTCACATGCGTGACAGGGACCCAAGTACTTGGGCCAACTTTTGTTACATTACCAAATCATTGGCAGGGATCAGAGTGGAGCAGTTGGGACATGAACTGGTGCCCATATATGATGCCAGTGTCGCAGGGGGTGGCTTTCCTTTAAATGGAAACTGTTACATGTAAAATTTTAACAAAACAGATAAAATGGACTTTCAAAGGCTTGAGAATAAGGGTAGGGAAAAAAAGTGCATTTTTTGTTGTTGTTATGATGTCAAGTTTTAGAATAATATAATGATTACAGTGATGTTACCTATTACTTTATAGGCACTGAGTTTAAAAACCTTTCAGCCTATGTGCAGGAAAAGTCTACACATTCCCACAAAATCCTACACAGTTTAAGGAATATGAGTTGCTGCAGTATCCAAGCTGTAGGAAGGGCCCCAACGATTTTCACCTCCCGGCATTCAGACCCTTGAAATTTTCTTCCTGTGGTATGATGTTTGTGATCTATGGCAAAAGCGATAGTATGCTACTTTTGATATTGGGTCATAAAAGACTAAGCATTCTGTCTTGGACTGTCTTGTTCCCTTCATCTCTTTCAGTTAGAAAACTCAGTAAAGGAGAAATCATAACAAGAGGAACCCTAAAGAGAGAACAATGTGGCAAGGAAAAATAACCTCTCATAAGGAGTCTTCCAGGATGGGATCTGGGAAGTAGATTTTTCTAGCCACAAATAAACTGTGCAATGTGTGCAGCCCTAGGAAACTGTTTTACTAGGACCTCCTTCAAGAAACCGGACCAGACCATCAAGCTAAACTGCTCTCAAATATATGAGATAATAATGTTTGTTGTTTTAATCAGGTAAGTTGTGAGGTAATCTGTTGTGCAATAATATATAACAAGTACCATATGGGAATATATTTGAAATAAAATGGTAGAAATATATTTTTGATACCTACGAACTCACAAAACACTATTCCTTCCCAACAGACCTTCTGTTAGGAAACTATGTACTATTGTTAAATATTGTTTGGTGTCTCACTCTATGGAGTTTAATACCAGAATATTCCTAGAATATTATACATGTAAGCTCACACTTAATAATAATACAGTAGAAATCTTAATGTTAGTAATCTTCAGAATGGTTAAGTTATATTGGATTAAAAACATTAAATCTGTCCTTTCTAGTAACCACTGGTCAAGACACTACTTGGGAAGCTGCATCCTATTTAGAGTGCCTAGTTCAAGTTCCTACTGCATTGCTTCTGATCCATCTTATTTCTGATATGCACACTGGAAGGGAATGGGTAATGGCTCAAACACTTAATTCCCTGCATCCATTTAGCAGACCCAGATGGAGCACAGGCTCCCGGATTCAGCATCTGACAGCTCTGGCTGTTGTGAGTACCTATTGAGTAAATGAACACATGAAAAATATTTCTCCATCTTTGTCTCAATCCCTCTTTGTCTTCTTGTCTTTCAAAAAAATCAAAATAAATGAAAATTAAAAAATATTCACAGTAAAATCTGCATTTTAGTACAATTTGGAAGAAAATGCAGTTTCAATACACTCTTCATTTTCATTTTCCTACCACTAACATTTTATATTAAATTGCTATAATACATCATATATATATGATAAATTGACTCTAGTATATTTCTCACTATGAGAGAACAAATATGAGTGTATTCATGTTAACTAAATACAGAAATTCATTTGATCTTCATTATTTTTTCCTAATGCCTTTTAAAATTTTATTAATTATAAATAGAATAGATTTCAAGTATTTCATAGATAAAATTCTTTTTTTTTTTTGACAGGCAGAGTTAGACAGTGAGAGAGAGAGACAGAGGGAAAGGTCTTCCTTCCATTGGTTCACCCCCTCAAATGGCCGCCACAGCCAGGAGCCAGGTGCTTCCTCCTGGTCTCTCAAGCAGGTGCAGGACCCAAGCATTTGGGCCACCTTCCACTGTCTTCCCAGGCCACAACAGAGAGATGGACTGGAAGAGGAGCAACCAGGACAGAATCCGGCACCCCAACTGGGACTAGAACCCCGGGGTGCCGGTGCCACAGGCAGAGGATTTGCCAAGTGAGCTGCGGCGCTGGCCTCATAGGTACAATTCTAAGACAGAACTATACTTCCCTCCCTCCTTCCCCCACTCCTCTCTTCCTCTTGTCTTTCTTTTATTCTTTTAATTGTTGTAATAACATACTTTCAACTTACTTTATAATCACACATACTTAAAGTGTCATTAGCCATCATGTTCAATAAGTGAAAAGGTGAAAGACCACTGTTCCACAGGAATACTGACAAGGGCTATAAACTCTAATTAAATCATAAGATGTCAGTTTCACTCTTATACATTTTTTGTATTTTATATTAACTATCACATATCAGAGAAAACATATGTTTATATAAAGCCTTTTTTACTTGCTATTTCATGATCCCATTGAAGATCACATGCTGCGTTTGTTGTCATGTCTCCTTAGCATCCTCTGGACTGCAACAGTTTTCCATACTTTAATTTTCATGATGATCTTGACAATTTTGAGGGGTGCAAGTCAGACATTTTATAAGAATCCCTCAATTGATGTTTGCAGTTCTTTTTTCTCATAGACAGTAGTTATGCATTTCTGAAGGCAATATTAAAATTGTCAGCATATGTTTGAAATCCTGTATTCTGTATTATGCATTGAAATCCTGAAATCCTGTATAATGCAACTGTATTGCATTATAAATATTATAGACAATATACATTCCAAAAATTCATGGAAAATAAGCATTTCTCATGTTCATTGCAGTCCCATGTTATAGTGAAACATTTATTTGTTTTATAAAATGTTTTTTTATATTTTCTTTTTTGAAAAAAGATTTAGTTATTTATTTGAAAGGTGTGCAAAGACAGAGGTCTTCTATCCTTGGGTTCTCTCTCCAAATAGTGTAATGGTCAGGCCTAGGCCTGGCCAAAGCTAGGAATCTGGAACTCTATCCAGGTGTCCTAGATGGGTAGGAGGGACCCATCTACTGGGACCATCTTCCAGTGCCTTCCCAGTGCATTATTACCAGTGAGCTGGATTGGAAGTGTAGCACCTGGACTTTAACTGGTCCCATAGGGTTGTCAGTGTCACAGGCAGCAGCTTAAAATATTGTACCACAACACCCGTCCCTAAATCCCCTTTTATCCCCTAAAGAATGTGTTACTATATATACACAGCCACTGTTAAAACCATAATAACATTTAATCCAAGACTGTTCATTTTAATGCAATGGGCTTAGCTGGTAATTGGTAAATGCAAAGGCATCATTAACCAGTACATTAGGACTTTCTGATTCACTCCTCTAGATTCAGGCTTAAGAGGCCATTACGTTCTTAATGACCCTAACCAAAGGAGGCAGCAGTTTTCCTCTCAGAGGAGAGTCCTGGAGTAGAGTTGTTTTCTTTGATTTATATACTAACTGTAGTCAATTATTTAGTCCCAATGATAAGCCCAGAAAAATCATGCAGACGTTACTTTTGCTTTGGCATTGACTCCCAAGGAAACGTTCGATACAATTTCCATTGTCCATCTCTGTGAGGAAGATTTGTCTGAATCCTTTATATTTCAAAAGAACAAGGTTCTTGTGGTGGTAAGATACAAAAAGTGTTCTCTCTGTCTGAGGGCAGAGAAATTAAAAAAAATCAGATCATTTATTGTAGGGATTAGCCATGCCTTCAGTGCTTCTGCTGTTAGGTGAGCCCTGGGCTGCAAATGCCAGAGCAAGTAGGGTTTTTCCAAATTTGTGTGCTTCACAAACTTGATTTGATTGACTTCAAATGCCAGAAGTTATTATTTGATAACTCATTTATATGATTTGAATGCATTCCTACTTGATTCAGTCAGCAAGAATGAAACTGAATGAACTATACTTGGTTGTAGTTTGAGGCGACAAACTAGGAAATTTTAAATTTCCATTATGGTGTTTTGCTCAACCATCTTGGTTTTATTTGCTATTTCTGTGTTTCATTTTAGAACAACTTTACACATTGCTTTCTATTTGTCCCTAACGGTTTTTATAACTCTGCTTTATTGAAAATCTTAAAAGCTGCACTATCAGGGCAAAAATGCTCTCTCCACCATGTACTATTATTTTGTTCTATTATGACCTAGAAAACAAACTATTTCAATGATGCTTATAAGAAAGTAAACATTGTTTTGTCTTAATTTATTTAGTATTTGGGCATATTGTTCGTTGGGGCTATAAATTAGCTTTCTTTGAGTGTTTTACTTTGCAAAAGTTGTAAGTATTTTATGCTGTTCAATATTAAACGAAGAAATGAGGATGAAAATTTTTATGAAATATTGTTCAATTTTCCAATGATAAAAAGACTGATATATTTATAAAGACTGTTTTTGGATTCTTATGAGAAAATGTAAGATACAACATGGAAAACACTAAGTAATATAGAAAATGTAATCATGTTTTACAAGTACAAATAATATCCCAAACATTCTTCTTATCCAGATAAAGTAATGTTATATCTTTTCCTGCTTTCCTATATTTTCTTACAATTGAAGCCCTTATAATCTGGTTAAAAATCCTGAGAATCTTTGACATTTTATAATTTAATTATCCTCAATTCAAAAATTGAACACCATGTCCAACATTGCACAAATATTGGCTTTAGATTTATCTCTATCTGAACCTAGTCCTTTAGGCTATAACTCAAAGTTTCTATTACCTTTAACTTTACATGCCCGCTACAATTGTGTCACTGTTTATTACTGATAATATATGAAAGCAACACACGAAATTACATTTTTGGTGGTCAGCTGAGTGATTTCAGACTCGGTTGTTTAACATCACTGGTTCTGCACGATCTAGTTTCTCATGTACCTCTTCATTGCTTGTGTCATGTGGATACCCCTCATAAAAGTCCTATTATTTCCCTGATCTCTTTTCAGAAATCATGTGCCTCTTCATGTGCTATCTTGTCTTTACTGTGTCTCTTCCTTGATATGATCTTTACAATATTTTTTATTTATTAAGGTCTGTTTATTCCCTTAAAGTCTAGTTCAAGATTTTATTCCATTTATTACTTCTCAGCTAAATAACCAGGTTTCAGGGATCAATGCCTCACCTGAATTTCTTAAGCATTCACGGGATATGATACTTATTTGTAGGTTAATTCATATGTTGAATTGGCATTTGCTTACAACTTGTTTTTAGGTCCTGTCTTTAGGAAAGCACCATAAGGAGACAAGTTATAGAAAATGGTAAGCACATTTTTCTTATCTTTACCCCTCAGTATGAGTGCTGTCCTCTGATAGTCTATTGATGAATTGGTTATGTCTTATAAAACTTCTCAAATGATCCCAAATGTGATATTCCCCAGAAAAAGAAGGAAATAAAAGTTTAGTAAGCAAGACAGACAACTGAAAATCCTTGCAGAATATTAATATTTTTATTTTTATTTCAGCTGATGGCAGTAGAGAGAGACATAGTAAAGAATACACAAAGATAACTTATCACCCATAAGAGGATGAGCAAGTTTGAATTGTGAGGACCAATGGGTAGAAACTTAGCTTGAGGGCGAAAATACCAGTTCAGAGCACTATTATCCTAGGCAGGATCAATTGTGATCATTTTCTATGGAAATTCAGTGATCTCTAGGTGTTTTTATTTATGCAGGTGACATTTAAAGATATAGTATGATGGACAAAGCTACATTAAGGATAAATGTAGTAACAAAATTGTTGCATTATTTTAGAATGGTTTTCACACAGCTGAAACAGTGGTGATGCATTTTGAATAAAATTTGCTGAGTGGCTTGGACAAGAGCAAAATAGCTGTAGTGGTTCCTTACTCTAGCTATTCTGACATCTATTCTGTGAAATAAAGTAAAACAGCAGAATGACTCAAGCAGAATGGACTTTTACCCATTGGATACCTAACTGAACAGTCATCTAGCTACAATTCTCTGTTGTTTCCCATTCACCGTTGCTGATGTTTAGATACCTATGTATTTTCTTTATGTACTAAAGTTTTAGTAATTAAAGTGTTGCTGAATTCTATGTGTTCTCTTTGAAGGGAGAGCATTTTAAAGTAAATCTCGCTCAATCTCCTTTTGTGTTCTATTTTTTTTTTTTTGTCTTGTAAAATCCAAACTGATACAGACTTTGGTACTCAAAATGGTTATAGAGAAACAGAAAGTTAAGGATGAATTTTCTGAATTAGTTCTGGGATTTCTGGAATTGCCCCATTAGTCTGATTAGATTTAAACATCCTATTGACTCTATTTACAGTAGTGGAAAGAGCATTGATAGTCCATGTTATAATCTAGCAATAGGGCAATATAAAATACTTCCACTGGAGACTTAGTAAATCATTTAATTAAAAAAAACCAGGAGTTGGGTGAATCCGTGTATAACACTTTCAAACATTTTTGGAAAACTAATTTATATAGGTGTGCCAGTTGCACCTAATGTTTCAGGACAGAGTGATTAGAGAAAATGATGAGTTCATGGATTCAAATTCCCAGTTCAAGCACTGTATAAGTGCCCTGAAGTAGCCCTTAATTCCTGTAGCCACAGGGCCAAAACTGCTGAAATTGAAACAGAATCTCATCTTGAAATTGGCTAAATTACAAGTTGAACTCCCAGTCTCATAGGGTAACTACTGCTAATGTGAAGGCATTGGTTGGGTAAGAATGGGATACTAGGAGTTGGAATACAGATGTGTGTGAAGACCCTGATGAAAATGGAAACATTGAGCCTTTGGTATCTGAGGAGTTGTTGCCAGTGAGAGTCTCCACACTGCCAGTCAAATGGCTCCCCACTCCTATGGCAGAGGTCCGCCTTGAATGGGCATGTGAGCACCTCACCAGTAATAGTAGTGTCCTTTCCACCCCTACATGAAAAGCTTAATCCTATATTGCCTAAGAAAAAAATGTATTGATTTCAACCAAGGAAATTTTAATGCAACACATTATTGTTATTTCTCAGGCCCTATCTCTGTCATTGATTTTTGCTTCTAAGAATCCAACTGAAGTCTTAACAGACCTGTAAAGGTGAAATACAAAATATGACTGATGATGTGTGCTGGACTCTTAAATAAACACTTGAGTTTTGTGATTTATAGGTAGAAATCTAGGGGAAATTGGTAGAAATGAATATTGAGAGTATATGATGTCAGTAAAGGGAACATAAAGTTGAATCAGGCCAAACTTATTGATATGGGCTCACAAAGCAGAGAGCAGCTTTGATTACTCTTGCAGCTTGGGAAGTAAGTGCTGTGACAATCTGTTGGGTTGGTTGGATGAAATGTGGATCAAAACTTGGCTCACAGTGAGTGAATTGGAAATGTCAGACATGCTTTGGTTTAATGTAGAGGAAAGAAGCAGAGGCAGAAGGATCTTTGAGTGTTAGTGAATTTGTCATTTAAGGCCACTGGGAAGGCCCAGAAGACATGCCTTTTACCAACACTATGGGAAATAAATTTGCAAGAGGACCTCTGGAATCCTTGAAGGGTTCTATGACTGCTCTTTTCTGTAGACCAGAACTTAAAAATGATAACTAGAGTGGCACAATTGGAAAACCTCAGTGCAAAAAGAATAATTGGATTCCAGGGTGGCAGTAACATGGTATTATCATTCAACTCAAAAGCCAAATGGGTATAGTTACCATAACGCACAGCCTTGTCAAATCGGAAATCATAATAGGCTAACATGCAAATCTATGCACTGGCTATTTGATGAAGGTGTTGCTAGAAGTGCAGGCAGGGATACTACTGAACTATTTGATTTCTGTAAATAGAAAAATTCTAAGTAAAGTGAACAAGATCCAGCCTGATTCATAAAAACATGGAGAAATGGTTCCCCAATCAATTCTAAGGGACCTATGATATTTTACCAGGATAATCATGTGTTGGTGAAAAGAAAATACTCTGACCTTTCAGGGTCTAGTGAACATTAACTATGAAATGACACCACTTCCAGGAAACTAAAATATCACTATGATCTATCAGTCAGAGAAATGACATGGAGGTCAGGTGATCAATGGAGTTTTAGTTCAAGTCTATCTCACAGTTGACCAATCCAGAGAGTCCCAGAAATCATCTTGCAGTTACATCCACTGTTCCAAAGTATATAATTATAATAGACAAAATTAAGCTGACAAAATTCACACATCAGTTTTCTAACCTGTGGAGTGAGGGCTATTGTGGTAGGGAAAATGGAGTAGAAATCACAGAACTGACTTTCCTTAATGGAATAGTTACCAAAGCAATGTAACATTCATGGAGAGACTGCAGAAATTATTTTCCTAATCAAGGAAGATGCAAGAGTGTTGATTACCAATATATCACCATTCAACTCCCCTATTTGACCCGTGCGGAAGAAAGATGGGTCTTGGAAAATTACAATGTCGTTTCTTAAGTATAACCAGGTGTTGAATGCAATTGTAGTTGCTGTAGCAGATGTTACTTTATTACTCGAAAAAAATTACTCAGCCCATATTACCTGGTACGTAGCTTTCAGTCTGACAAATGCCCATTTCTCCATTGTTATCAATAGGACTCACCAGAAGCAGTCTGCAATCAGATAGCAAGGCTAGGAATGCATCCCCAATTTCTGATTTCAACTCTTCAGCTCTACATAATAATTAAACTCATAGGGAATGTGATTGCCTTTCCCTTTCTCAAGATACTACACAAGTAAATCGCAATGACATTATGCTCACTGGACATGGCAAGCAAGAAATTAGAACCACTCTGCACTTGTTGGTAAGACATTTTCAAGAGAGATGATAGGAAATAAAGTCCCCAAAATCTGTCCCAGACTCTGTAGCTTTCTACCTCAGTGAAATGTCAGGAGATACAGTGGTATGTGTCATGTCAAGATATTCCTGCCAGAGCAGAGGATAAGTTGTCAGTTCTAAAACCAAGAAAGAGGCACAATGCTTGGTGAGCTTATTTTGGATTTTGGAGGCAATATATTTTTCATTTGGATGCATTAGTTTGGCCCAAATCAAAATGATGTAAAAAGCTGCTGCTTTGATGTGGAATCCAGCCAGTGCTATATAAAGCTCTGAACAGGTCCAAGTTGTATGCAATTTTTTTTTTTATTATTTTTTGCCACTTGAGCCCTGTGACTCAGCAGATCCAATGCTACTTGAAGTGTCATTGGTAGATAGGGATATTGTTTGAGGCCAATGGGAGGATCTCTATAAATGACTAGGAATAGCACCCCTCAAGATTTTTGACAACAGCTGGCACTGTGGCATAGCAGGTTATGCTGTCACCTGTAGTTCTGGCATTCCATACGGGCACCAGTTCAAGTCCCAGCTATTCTACTTCCAATCCAGCTCTTTGCTAATGTGCCTGGGAAAGCAATAGAAGACAGCTCAAGCCTTTGTGACCCTCCCATGTGGGATACCCAAAAGAAGCTCCTGGCTCCTGGCTTCAGCCTGGACCAACCCTAGGTGTTGTGGCCATCTGACAAGTGAATCAGTGGATAGACGACTCTCTCTCTCTCTCTCTCTCTCTCTCTCTCTCTCTTTCTTCTTCTTCTTCTTCTTCTTCTTCTTCTTCTTCTTCTTCTTCTTCTTCTTCTTCTTCTTCTTCTCCTCTCTCTCTTTCTTCTTCTTCATAATCAGTTAATACTGGATTTTCAGATGGTTGTCCATGATATTCTAGCACTACCTAAAAGTTGAAAGTGATAATATTAACGCTCTTTTGTCAGGAATCCTTGAAGGACAGTGGCAAAAGGAAATCCTCCAGGCAGACAGATCATTGATCCATGAAACTTTTTATTCACTTTTCTTGGGAAGATAAATGGTCAACTATGTGAATGTACATGATTTATGAGCTGTAGTCAATTGTTTGGATGGTCAGACAGAAGGAACATGATTGGAGACACACATCAATAGACTTAGTATTAGACAAAAAATGTAAAGATATGTATGTCTAATGTGAATGCTCATAAAGAATGACCTTGCCAGGTAAGGATTTCAGTAGTCAAGTATATATAATGAACCATTCTATAGATCCCATTCAGCATCTTTCCCCAGTTACCCCTGTCAGTGCTCAATGGGCTTATGAAAAACATGTCCATAATGACAGGGATGTAGTTTAAGCATGATCTCAGTAACAGGGATGACCTCACCAATATCCACCTGGGTATAATCACTGTTGAGTGCTCTGTCTGCTGGAAGCAGCAGAGATCAATAGGATCTCCCAATATGGTGACATTTCTCAGGGAGAGCAGACACTGACTTACTGCCATGGAGATTACACTGGAACCGTATTTTTTATCATAGAAGGAGCAAGATTTTTTCTCATGTAGAGTAGATACTTACTGTGCATACAGATTTGTCCCCCATGGGTGTGATGCTTCTGCCATTGATTATCGCTTGTGGACTTACAGAATACCCTACCTACTATCACAGAATTCCAAACTGCATTGCTTCTAATCAAGTATTTCACTTAATGCTTATGGGATTCAATAGCTTTACAATGTTTCCCACAGTTCTGAAGAATCTGGATAAAAAAATGAAATGACTTTTTGAAGATTCAGCTATAGTGTCAGCTAGGTGGCATTACTCTATAACACTGATGCTCTACATCATGTGAATCTGTATGATTCTGCTTCTTCTATTAGCCAGTGTCTTGTTTCACATGGCTACAACAGGGGGAGGAGGGCTCACAAGAAATGGAGATTTATTTCTTATCATTCTAGATTTATTTGTTATGAGATCAAGGTGCTAGCATGGCCAGAATCTAATGAAAACCTACTCCAGGTTTAGATACCTGTCTTCTCATTGCACAATCACAGGGTGCAGAGAGAACTGGTTCTCTGGCCTCTACTTGTGGTGGAATGAGAAGGCCATGACGAGATGGCTGCTGGCAAGCGACCGTCAGTTACTCAGGAATGGCTTTGAAACCCACCTGTCAATGGAGCTTGCCTGGCAACAGGCTGTGATTGGATGGTTTTGGAAACCACATGGCAAACGGAGCCTGCCTGGCAACAGGCTGTGATTGGTTAGAGCATAAACCGCCCCTTGACTGTATTGGCTGTCTTGGCTGTATAAGCTGTTGTACCAACTGAAATAAACGAGTCGTCGGGCTCCTTGCCTCTGGCCCGCTTTCACCCAACTCCCGGGGTCTGTGTGGTGATTCCGAGTCTCTTGCCCCCACCACGCTGCTCCTCTCAGGAATGAATCCTCTCAGAGGAAATCAACCTCTGGCCGGTGCCACGGCTCAATAGGCTAATCCTCCAGCTCCTGCCATTGGATTAGCGCCGTGTGCCGGCCGCAGCGCGCCGGCCATGGCGGCCATTGGAGGGTGAACCAACGGCAAAAGGAAGACCTTTCTCTCTGTCTCTCTCTCTCTCACTGTCCACTCTGCCTGTCAAAAAATAAAAATAAAAAAAAAAGAAAAAAAGAAGAACTCAACCTCAACATCTACTTATTAGGGCTTTAATCCTATCTAGGAGGATGCCACTTTCACAACCTAATCATCTCCCAAAAACTTCACCTCTAAATAAAATCACTTTGGAAATGAAGTTTTGATGAATGAAATTTGGGAAAGATACATTCGACCATCTCCAACTATGACTCAGAAATCCAACAATTAATAAGTGCAAATAGAAATGCACCAACTCACTAATACTCCTAGTAACTCATTAGCAAATCTTTCCTTCCTGTTTCTACAAGCAAATGCCTAATCTCTGTTTAGTGGGTCTGTATCAATAAATTTGGTTTGATCCCAAATTATGTTCCTTCCTCCAGGAGACACAATGACTCAATTAAATTGAAAGATAAGACTGATTCATGGCCAGCGCCATGACTCAATAGGCTAATCCTCTAACTGAGTCAAGCAGATTGCTCACCTTTGTGGACAAATTACAATCTACCTGATGAAGGATTGAATAGAACAAAAAGGAGGAATAGGAGAGAATTCTCTTCTTCCTGACTGCTCTTATGCCTTTATATATAATAAATGGACTCAGATTGAAACTCTCCCATATCTCCAACTTGTTGACTGCAGATTGTGGGAATTATTTCTCCATAACCATTTAGTCCAATAAATCCTACAATAAATCCTTTATGTGTGTGTGTATATATATCCATATGTATTCATATATATATATATATATATATATCCGTACCTATCTATGTATCTATCTAATCTGTTCATTTTATATAATCTGTTCAAATTTTATGAGGAGTCATAAATAGTATGCTTAAATGTGTATTATAAAAATATTCATGGATTTAAAAAACTGCACCAAAATTATTTTTTATTTTATTTTTCATAAATTTCTGATGTAATTTTGTGTATAACACTCACACACACACTCACACATACACACACACAGCCTTTAAATATCTAAAGTGATACATCCCTGGAGAGATGATAGTGTGTTGTCACTTCTCTTTAATTAAAATGCTGACATGGTTGAAGATACACTAAATTAAAGCAAGTTTATAGAGTTGTCTAGTGTCCTGATAACAATTTAATCTTTATGAAGGCAGTGCATGCAGTGAGAAGACTGTTCTTTTGAATAAAATTACTCTTAGAAAAAATGACTGTTGAAAATTAAAAGTGAAGACAAGTCATCTGCTGGTTCCAACTGATCAGCAACTATTCTTGATTGCTTTAAAAACAATATTTTAGAGGCCTGTGTTGTGGTGTAATAGGTTAAACTTCTGCCTGCAGAGCTGGTTTCCCATATAGGCGATAGTTCGTGTCCTTGCGGCTCCACTTCCAGTCCAGCTCCCTGCTAATGTGCCCGGAAAGCAGCAAAAGATGGTCCAAGTGCCTAGGCCCCTGTCCTCTAATGCGAAGCATGGAAGAAGCTCCTGGACCTTAGGTTTTGCAGCCATCTGGGGAATGAACAAGTGGATGGAAGACCTCTCTACTTCTCTCCTTCTTTCTCTCTCTCTTTCTCTAACTCTGCACATCAAATAAAATAAATCTTTAAAAAACTATATTTGGTAACTTTTCAATTTGTAGATCTTTATCACTCCAGTTAATGTCATTATAATCTATTGCCTGGACATTGGGCAATAATGTTTTACCTGATATCTCTATCAACATATTTGCCTACTATTAAATATTCTCAACATTGCAGGTTTGTTTTTCTGTTTATCCTTGGGTCCTCATATCAAAATCATATGTGTGAATGCTAAGGATTTACCTTCTTTTTATTGCTTAATGATAATGACAGTATGAAATAATATTTTAATAATGAATAAAGTTACTCAGCTTTCATTATATTTTATTTCATTTTAAATATATTATAATCATTTGTCCTAATAGAAAGAATTATAGAATTATAAGCATTGATTTGATATCCAAGGAACATGGGAGATAGGTGGATAAAATGATTAAACTCCCATGTGATAAAGAAAAGTAAAACATGCTTATTTTAAAAATCTTAGTTTTGAGGGTGGTGTTTGATACAGTTGTTAAGACGCCACTTAAGGACCCACACCCATATCAGAGTGCCTGGGATCCAGTCCCATCTTCACTTCCAATTCTAGCTTCATACAAAATGTGCCCTCCAAGAGTAAGCAGGTTGTGGCTCAAGTAAGTGGGTCCCTGCCCCAGTGTGGGAGACCCAGATTGAGTTACAGATTCCTGGCTTTGATCTGGTCTAGCCCTACCTGTTGTGAGCATTTGGGAAGTGAACCAGCAGATGGAAGATTTCTTTCTGTCTGTCTGTTTCTGTTTCTCTGTCTCTCCATCCTTCAAATATAAATAAATAAATAAAATGAAATATTTTGATTATTAAAACTTTCCTGTAAATGTGTTAAAATATATATTTTGTCAACTATTTCAACTAGGTTTTAAAAATAATTTTCAGGGCCAGTGCTGTGGTGCAGCGGGTTAAAACCCTGGCCTGAAGCACTGGCATCCCATATGCCGGCTGCTCCTCTTCCAATCCAGCTCTCTGCTATGGCCTGGGGAAGCAGTAGAAGATGGCCCAAGTCCTTGGGCCCCTGAACCCTGTGGGAGACCTGATCCTGGCTTTGGATCGGTGCAGCTCCAGCCATCGCGGCCATCTGGGGAGTGAACCAGTGGATGAAAGGCCTCTCTCTCTGTTTCTACCTTTCTCTGTAACTCAGTCTTTCAAATGAATAAAATAAATATTTAAAAAATAAATAAAATAAAATAATTTTCACTATAAAAAGTGGGACTTGTGTTAGGGGTGTGAAAATAAACCTAACATTTCTTTATGTTAGGAGTTTATAACTGACAGGCACATAGAATTACATTTGTACTCTAGTTATATCACAGTGATCATTTTCCTATAAATAATGCTAAATATTTTAATTTGTCACAAATGTTTGATAACGTAAAACAGTCCTTTATGTCCTTTAGTTTATTCTGATTAGTGATATTCATCTTTTTTTCTTATATTTTTGATAATATTTCAAGTGAGAAAAATAGCATTATTGTCTTTTTCATGGCTTTAAAAAATCTTTTAATTAGGATACATTTATTTTGGCTTATGATATATTAACATATAAAATACAATAAACAATCCAAGTACTCAGAATTCCTTATGATATGTTCTATAACTTGTTTCATATTCAATTTATTGCAATGCAATTTATACTTAATTACGTATTTTACATTTCTAAATCAGTAATGGAGGGATAGATCTATTTATTATATATTGCAATTATTCACAAAATAAGGAATTTTGCTTTGTATATAATTACTCAGAATATGTACTACCACTTTTTACTCTGACTTTATAATGCTTTATTTACTCTTCAATGTTTTTTTTAATATGAGAAACACATATTTTGGGCCTACCACAGACCCAACCAACGGCAAAGGAAGACCTTTCTCTCTGTTTCTCTCTCTCACTGTCCACTCTGCCTGTCAAAAAAAAAAAAAAAAAAGAAAAAGAACGCTGTATTCTTCAGCAGATAAAAAAAAAATTAAAAAGAAAATATGTGTTCCAAGTTCTAAATTGGGCAAAGCCTATAGTGTCCTTTGATAGTATAGCCATAGAAAAGCTGTGTGAGCCAAAATCGCAGGTGCCATCACTGAAAGACGACCCCACTTACTTCTCTAAAAATATTGTTAAATAAAATGAATATAAAATCAATAGTTATAAAAGCCGATAATCTCAGATTTCCAAAAAATTCATTGGTGCCTGTTTTATGTGTTTTTAATATCTGAATATTTAACATAATTTCCATTTAAATTATATTTAATCCATGATGTCATTAAAAATAACAAATCATCAACCGTTAATAATTTTAAATTATAAAATAGCAACCTCTAACAGTAAAATCATTATTGTATTTGCATGTTTGCTTTGTTTGTAGCCTATACTCTGGGTATTACATAACACAATGTTATTTCTAAGGATTACAAATTGGAGATGTTGAATGAGAATGGATTAAGGGAAAAGTGCTTATATCCAGAGAAGAATATTTAGTACATAGGCAATTGGGAAAGGCAGGATGTAAAATTAGCAACTAATTCAAGATTAGATCTTGAAGAGTTTTATGTTTCATCAGAGTTTCAGGTTTTATTCTGAAAATAAGTAGAGTGAATTTGTTTAAAATTGAAATGATATAGAGAATATTTTGGTGTAGAAGCATGCTTGACAAAAATGTGGTGAAGTGGTTGAGAAAAGACTAAACCTACAGGCAAGAATATGTACCAGCTAGTGGCTATGTACTTTTCCAAGTGAGAAAAAATGCTCAGCAGAGTGCAGATCGTGGGGACAAAGAAGTGCATTAACCGAAGAGACAGTCTTTTGAATCAGCAAGATTGTGTGTCTACATATGGGCAGGAGATGAGAAAGAAAAGAATTTGGGAGACTTCCCCACAAAGTGTAGCTTTTGGCTCTGGCTCTTCCTCCCTGCCCTCGGCTTCCTGCTAATACACACTCTGGGAGACTGTGGAGACGACTCAAGTAATTTGGTCCCTGCCACCCATTTGGAAGACCTGTATTGCTTTCCCAGTTTCTGACTCTGGTCAAGCTTAGCCCTAGCTCTCCTGGGCATTTGAGAAGTGAACCAGCAAATGGGAGGGAGCTCTTCCATCTGCTAGTTCACTCCCCAAATGGCCAAAATTGTTAGGGATAGGTCAGACTGACGCCAGCAGCCAGGAACATTTTAGATCTCCGCTGTGGTATAGGGGCCCAGGAATTGGGTCATCTTCCACTGCTTTCCCAAGTGCATTAGCAGGGAACTGGATTGAAGTGGATTAGGCGGGATTCCAACCAGCACTCATATGGGATGCTGGCATTGAGGCGATAGTTTTACACTCTTCACAAAGCTGGTCCCAATGTGATGGCAAATTTTAGACATTCTAGCAACACTGGTAGTCACAACAACCACAAAAACACCAGAAATAGGAATTAAATGTTGAGGTGAAGCTGAAGTTTTCTAGAGAAGGCAAGTAATAGGAAAACGATGGAAGGGATGACTGGAACCATGATAAGTTTAGAAAAAAATGAGCACAAGAGAATGTTGATAAGCAATGAAAGAATTCAAGGATCATAAACTTGATATTTCAATGAGATAAATAAATTGCAATTTGCAATTCTGAAAAAAAATGAGCGAATGAAATGAAAGGATAATTAGTTTCAGGATACTATTGGCTGCTAAACAAATTCATGATATTTGAAGCTGTTAGCATCTTTATAGTTATATCAGTATACTGATTTTTTTTAATTATCTTTTTGTTGCTTTCATTTTGTGGTTGCAAGTGTGCTGCTTCAGCACAGACCACCATGTTTTTGCACAGTATCTGAAAACAAGATATTGTATAGCTTATCAGTTAGCCTAGAGAAAAATGAGAGAGGAAGATGAAGAGGAAGAATCATCAGATTTATCACACACTCTACCAATTTCTTTGCCACTACTGGGTCAGAGATTGACTACTTGTGTCAAGGATAGTCAAGGATAACAAGAATAACAACATTTCACTCATGTTAAATATTTTTGGTCTAGAGCATTAAAATATATTTGTATTGAGGATAGAGAAATAGTAAGAAATATAGCACAATGCATTTGCTTTATTTAATCCCTCATTTATTATTTTTGCTTTGATTTATTTGTGTCAACAGCCAACTCCGATGAAGAACAGAATCTTGAAATCATGTCTTGGCTAATCTAGAGATCAACATTTAGGTTGTTTTCAAAGGGGGAGAGCAAGAGTTGAGTCCCATATTGCAAACATGGATACTTAAATATAGATATATTAATTGTCAACGTTATAAAAATGATTTATGGGACCAGAATTGTGGCAAAACAGGTTAAGTCGTAGCCTGCAATACCAACATCCCATATGGGCACCAGTTTGAGTAGTAGCTGCTCCACTTCCTAATCAGTTTCTTGCAGAACAAGAACAGAAGATGGCCCAAGTGCTTGGGTCCCTGCACTCATGTGGGAGACCCAGAAAAAGGCCCTGGCTCCTGGCTTTGGTTTGGGCCCAGCTGCTGAGCCACTTGGGAAGTGAACCAGAAACTGGAAGCTCTCTTTCCATGATCTCTTCAACCCTGTCTCTATAAATGTACCTTTCAAATAAATAAAATAAATTTTTAAAAATGTATGAGGTGTTTTATGTTCTTTTCAGAATTGAAGAATTTTAAAATTCTGACCTTCTTTCCCTAGCTCTATTATTTTAAGACTCAATCACACTTTAAAATGAAAACCTACAGAAAAATAAAAATATTCACTTTTTAGAAGTAAATATAAGTTGACTCAAAGGAATTATTGTTACTGTAACATATGAACTTGATGACCACATTTAATAACTATGAACACCCTGTGAAAATACTAATGATGGAATTAGCAACATATAATTAAATGGTTTTGGTTCATCTTGCAAATATTTTTGACCTTAGGAGAAGGTTGTACCTCTTTTGAATCTATACAAAAACTATTTTTACATAGTGTATAAATGTACTCTTTCTTGCTTTATTTTCATACAGTCATGCTTTAATAAATCCCAATATTAATACATTAAAAAGAAATATTTATACAAAAGTACCTAAAATGTAATAGAAAATACATATTATGGAAAACTTTTGATAGATTAAAATGTACCAAAATAAAGTTATCTTTTAATTTTACTTTTGATGAAACTTTTTAATTACTTTTATATGTTCAGATTCATTAAATAGAGTCTAATGAATATAACAAAAATATTTATGACATAAAATTTCCAATTGCAGGGTTGGGGAAGAGAGTTGAACATTTCAGTGACCTAACAAATCCAATTGTATTTAAGTAAACTCATCTTTTTTTTTATTTATTTTTTATTTATTTGACAGATAGAGTTAGTGAGAGAGAGAGAGAGAGAAAGGTCTTCCTTCCATTGGTTCCCTTCCCAAATGGCCTTCACTGCGCTGATCCGAAGCCAGGAGCCAGGTGCTTCCTCCTGGTCTCCAATGCTGGTGCGGGGCCCAAGCACTTGGGCCATCCTCCACTGCACTCCTGGGCCACAGCAGAGAGTTGGACTGGACGAGGAGCAACAGGGACTAGAACCCGGTGTCCATATGGGATGCCACTGCCACATGCAGAGAATTAACCAAGTCAGCCATGGTGTCGGCCCTGAGTAAACTTCTTAGAAGTAAACATATTAAAAAGGAGTCTATATGGATTATGTTATTCCTTTATTTTATAAATAGAAATGCATATTATAGTATTTTATAAACATATTATGTATGTACTTACATATTTGATTATTTTGATGTTGAGCTTCTAAAAATTTAAACTTACTATTGTCTATTTTACTTTTATAAAATACATCTTTCATGCATTTTTGTATATATCTTCTCATTTTGTGTGTATTTATTTTAAAATACCCTCATTATAAAAAGCCAAATAAAAAATTTGATAACGATTTTTCTTAAAGCAATAGATAGTGAATATTTCTAGCTTTTGTGGTCCATATGGTCTCTCTTACCACTGCTTACTCTGGAATTTTACAGTAAAAGTCAGTAAAGACAATATGCAAACAAATTAGTGTGGTTCTCTTTCAATAAAATCTTACTGGCAAAAACAAGAATAGAATTGGATTTGACTTGCAGGATGCAGTTTACTAACGCTTGTCCCATATTACTTAAGAGTGTTTTACTCATGAGCCTCAAATCAGGAATATTGAAACTTAATTGTTTCTGGTGCCACAGACTCCAAGATGAAAATTGTACGTGTGATTTTCTGGAATTGAAGCGAGTTGCAGTGCAAGTGAATTGACATCTTACACTATGTAATGCTCATATTATAAAGTGTTCCTTTCGAATTGTGTAAGTTCTTTGCCTTATTTTGCAGTTAGCCACGTTAACAGTGTTGCAGAATCCCAAGTGGATGGAGCCGAAGGGCACATTCAGGAGTAATTTTTCACATAACGCCCTGGGGTTATCCATGGGAAGGTTGGTAACGACTGAACTTCCAGATATCGGTGGGAGACAGCACATCTCAGGATAAGCAAATTGTTCTTGGCACCTGGACTGTTTACCTCCCTGACTGGGAAAATTGTTGCACTAGTAATGTTTTTCCAGCAGGTGGGTTGAACCTTCATGGAGGGCTGCAGCAGTTGGTGATTACATTCAGCTGTGAGAAACAGAAAACGTGTTCATCACTGGCTTAAACAATTATGGCCTTATTTTTCTCCAAACAATTAGAAGACTAAAATTATCTCAATGGCTTATGAAAATCAACACTAGATTTCTGCAATATTTTGGATATTCTCTTAAGCTTCCTGCTGCTTGTTTGCCTGAGTTCCAGCCCCCAAGTTTACATTCCAAGCAGAAAGAAAGCATAAGCAACAGGGAGGAAGTAGGTGCTCGTAGTAAGAAAGCAATTTTTACTGTCTGCAGCGCCAAATCTGTGTCACATGTTGCATGAGACACTGGAAAATATATCTATAAATCTGGTGCATGGGTCCTGCCATGAAGGAAGATGATCCAACTGACCAATGATTGGAAAGGCACCCACCAATATGGGCTAAAAGCATAAGCATAACCATACATGGAGAGTGTTACTGCCCCTCCATGTGCAATAAGGACCTAACCAGGGTGGAGAAGATATTTCTTTCCTATCACACCCTTCTGTTTGCTCATTCCTTCCTCTCCTCCTGCTCCTCTTCCTCCTTCATACTGAAACACCTGGTTCAGGTAGTATTTTCAAGCTTAAAGACAAAGGAATCAACCATAAAATGGAAACATGGGAAAATTTGTCATATATCGCAGAATTTGTATGTTTTACATAAATATTAAAAATTAAAATAATACCAATTCTCATATTATTAATCAGAAAAAGATCACATTCATTTTAGCAATATATATTATAACCTAGAAAAATAAAAAGTACATGTAAAGTACACAGGTGAAAATGCAATTAAAATAAATTGTTTCATAAAAATTGATGTAGCTATTACAACATTCATAGGAAATATTAAAAGTATAATTATCATAACAGTTATCATAAGAAAGTTATATAATTAATATTGAACAAATAGATATGGGCTTGCCATCCACATTATTATCTCAAAGAATAATCCAATATTTGAACCCTATGCAACTAGTCATGAAAACAGATATGAGAAAGGAATATGACAATGATCATTAGGTGCTGGGGTTGTGCTGTCTAGGAGGAAAATGCAAGAGAATAAAAACTGAGACCAAGAAGTTGGCCAAATAACTAGATAAATTTAGTTTTGAATGCAGTATTATGGCTGCTATGACTTTCTTGCATTTGAACAAATTTGAACATGTAAAACGATAATTGTTTGTCAATCACATTTAATTATCTAGTATTTTCTACTTTTTATCAAGATGAGGAAAGTCGGTCTCCAACTTATGATAGTTAACTTATTATCTATCAACATTATAATGGTGTGATTAAGCATTCACTAAAGACTCTACTTTGAAATTTGATTTTGGATCATTTTCTGGGATAGTGAAATGTGGCACAATATTCTTATGATGTTGAGTAGTGACAAGGAACTGGAGTTCTCAATTAAGCACAAGATCATGAGGGTAAACAAGCAATGGTATGTAGTGGACTTTGTTGCTAAGTAGGAGGGTTGATAGTTTAGATGCACTAAACGCACACTGGAGTTATGGCATTTATAATTTACAATAGGTTTATGAAGCTGTAAACCATTGTAAATTAAACAGCATCTATAGTTAGCATTCTTAAATACCCACACTGATTTCACTTCTCACTTGCTTATATTATAGATGCAGCATAACTATTCATAGCAATCAATATTCTGACTCTACTTATTTATGTCTCTAATAATGTTGTATACTGGTGAATTTTTCTAGTATAATTGTGACTTTATTTCAGTTAAAAATTGTCACGCATGTGATTTATTTACTTTACTATTTATTACTACCTAATCCCACACTCTACATAATAACCCTAAGACTATTTCAATTCCATTTTATTGCAGATTCAGTTGGGTTTTTTTTTTCCTTATGGTAATTCTGCTCATCACTTCTGCATAATAAGCCTAAAAGTTCTCAGAATTTTGGTGATTACCATTTATCTTTGTATTCATTTATTTTCTGGTCCACATGTTTATACTTTTTATTTGTTATGTCATTTCAATAAAATATATCCTATGTCTCTTCTTTAAAAATGGTATACATATGTATTGAGACCATGTGAGACTGCAAAAGTTTATTCTGCCTGGAAGTTGTCAACTGTACACACTACTGTCTGCACAGAAAATAATTTTCTTTTCGAAACTAACGTGTGTTTCTTTATACTCACCTAGATTTTGCCAATGCTGTTAAATGTAAAGGCCGAACAGCTTTGCTGTCTGGAAGATTTTGTTTGTTGCTATGAAATTCCTTGATGGTGCTGGTAGGTTTTGGTACTGGTCCCTTTGTGGTTGTTTTTGATTCTGAGGGACACTTTCAGATCTAGGAAATGTTCTTATATTGCATCTTTAATACTTTTTATCCATTTTGTGCTCTTTGTCTCTCTTTTGCTACTCCCCTGAATATAAAATGCACCTCCAGAATTGAGTCATTATTTTATTATGTTTTCTTTCATGCCATTAAAATCTTTATTGTTTTCCTTCTATGTTCTTTAAGATTTACTTGATCATTATGCTCAAAATGTAGAAATTTTAATGTCACCATCATAATTTATGTACGTCTAGCTTCTTTCTAGTTTAAAAATAAGTTTTTATTGAAAAGTTAGTGAAAGAAACGGAGCTGCATTTTGACCTTGTTTGAGTTCTAACATCTTATGTTACTATGAAATCAATATATTTGTGTATCAATATATTTAAGATTTTATTCAGCTTTTTATTACTGCTGTTTTTAATATTGTCAGTCTTGATCTTTCACATCAGAAGCTTTGCCAGGCGTCGGGGGCTCTTTTTGCTAGTCACTTAATATTAAGTATTGACATATTAATATCTCAATGATATATCTCATTTTTCTTGTCTGAGGATCCCATATATCAGTTTTTGCAGCTCTTGGTTTTTAACGAATACCTTTTTGAAAAAAAATCTTCATATATCCTACCTGTTAAGTGTACGACTTGCTCTGAAAGTCTTGGAAGCTGAACAGTGGAAGGAGGCTTAGGCCATTAGAGTTTAATGTTCACCTTTTCATTCAATGTGTTTGCTTACTATAAAAGTTCACCACTTTGGGACTGGCACTGGGGCATAGTAGGCTATGCCTCTGCCTGCTGTGCCAGCATCCCATATGGGCACTGCTTCGTGTCCTGGACACTGCTCTTCCAACCCAGAGCTCTGCTAATGGCCTAGGAAAACAGCAGGAGATGTCCCATGTGCTTGGGTCTCTGTAGTCAGGAAGCTCTTGACTCTTGGCTTTGGATTGACCCAGCTCCAGCCATTGTGGCTATCTAGGCAGTGAACCAGCAGATGAAAGACCTTTCTCTCTGTCTCTCCCTCTCTGTCTGTAACTCCATCTCTCAAATAAAATAAATAAAAATCTTTTTTTTTTTTTTTGCAGGCCCAAGGACTTGGGCCATCCTCCACTGTACTCCTGGGCCACAGCAGAGGGCTGGACTGGAAGAGGAGCAACCAGGACAGAATCTGGCGCCCCGACCAGGACTAGAACCTGATGTGCTGGCGCCACAGGCGGAGGATTAGCTTATTGAGCTGTGGAGCCAGCCAAGAAATTCTTTTTTCAAAAAAAAAGTTCACCACCTCACCATCAGTGAATGGCACCCTTGCCCATGAGTAAGATGCCACTTTTTAATATATTAAATTGATTTAAATTTGTCTTTTTTTGTTTTTAAAAATTTTCATTAATATAAAGAGAAAAGATTTCATGTGTTTTACAGATACAATCCTAAAAAGATAACCATACTTTCCTCCCTCCCTCTCTCAATCTCCTTTCCTATCTTTTTTCTTTAATTTTTTCAATAACATGATTTTAATTTACTTTGTAATCACAGACTTAATGCACCACTAACCATAATGTTCAAAAAGTAGAAAGACCATTATCTGTTTCAATCTTATCATCCTACAATAGTACCATACACCTTTACTATGAAAATTTTATTAAGCTTTTTGAATACAATTAATTGGAAATACAACTTCATGTATGTGATTTTTTGTTTTTCTTGATTTTCTTCTGTGTCATTGTATTTTATATTTATAATGAGAAATGGTATCTTCATCCATTCAAACTGCTATAATAGAATGACATAAAGGGGGTTAGGGTTAGGATTAGATTTCAGTTACCCCAGTTCTGTGTATCACAAAGATAATTTGTTTTTTGGGACTAGAAAATAACTTCTAAAACATGTAATTAATGATTCAGGTCGATTTTCTATGCACAGTGCTATACAACCCTGTATTCATGGTGACAGCCTGTTTTCTGTGCCTGAGCACCAGAGTCATGTTTTACCAGATAAATGTGTGCAAACAATATATCTGGTAGTGAACAGCGCTTTTCCTGTTAGGGTGATGGAGAGGTCAGCAGCCTGAGAATCTATGTGTTTTACATGGATGTTACATGCCTGTGTGATTGTTTCTCAATGAACCCTGCTATGCAAGGTTTGGATGAACACCCCTTGTTGGTAACACTTCATGTGTGTTGTCACACATTGATGGTGGGGGAATTAAATGTATCCTAATGTGATTACTGAGAGGGGACAGTTGTGTCTTAGATTTTTCAGGCCATTATAATAATAATAAAAAACCACCCTTACATTAGGTAACTTATAAACAGCAGAAATTCATTGATTGTATTTCTGGTGCCTGGGAAATAAAAGATCAAGGTGCCAGCAAATCTGGTGTCTAATGTGGCCCAGTGTTTCATTAATGGTGACTTCTACTTATTTATTTATTTATTTGAAAGTAGAAAGAGAGAGGGAGAGAGAGATAGCTTCCATCCACTGGTCCACTACCAAGATGGCCTAAACACCCAAGGTTGGGCCAAGTCAAAACAGGAAGTCAGGAACTCCATCCTGATCTCCCAAATGAGTGGAAGGAGCCCTAGTACATGGGCCATCATCTGCTACTTTCCCAGGAATATTAGCAGTAAGCTGGATTGGAAGTACAGCTGTCAGAACTTGGACTGAGATGTGCATATCACAAGTGGTGGTATCAACTACTGTGCCACAACACTGGCCCTTGATGGTCCATTCTATGCCCTCTCATGTCAGAAGAAATGAGCAAGCCACCATGAATCTCTTTACTAAGGATGCTGATCTCATTCATGACAGCAGAGTTCTCATGACCTATCACTTCCCAACTGTTCACACGTGAACGCTCTCACTTTGGGAGTTGGAGTTAAACACCTGAATGTTGGAGGGAACACATTCAGACTCTACCATTCTGAAATCTTATACTTTGTTTCTGTTGGGCTTCATCCCAGATAACTCTGCTTCTATCCCAGATGACTACACTTTCAAATAATATGCCTTATTTCCACTTTCCTACGTTCCCAATGAATTGTAAAATAATTGATGTCAGTAAATTTCTTAATTTTCTCATCTTACAAGGAAAATGCATAATATGTCACTATTATATTTTGTGATTTATATAAGGGTCTTTGTTTCTTGCTTAATTTTTGTGGATGCCCATTATCACGTGGAGGAAGCATCCTTCTATTTCTATTTTTTTGTAAATTTTCATTGTAAATGGATGGCAAATAGTTTTTCTAAATTCCTAAGATGTATATATATTTTCACTTCTTTTTTTCTGTTAATCTGTACACATGGTAAATTATTTTTATTTTTATTTTTAAATTTAAGTAAAAATAGTCACATGGTAATTGTATAGTTCAATGAATTTTGAGTAATTATTTGTCTCTGAAACATTTACATCACCTCACAAAATTACTTGTGCTTCATTACAGTCAATGTCCCTCACCTGTCTCTGTTTTTTAAGTTTATATTAGCTTTATTTTTTGTGGGATCATGTAGCCTCAAATTAAAGAACATTTTGTGTTTTGTATATTGCGTTTTCCACTAAAAGTCATGTTAACATTTTCACACAGGTTATTGGATAATTATATACTTTGTCCCTTTCCCTTGCTGAGTGATGTGTTATTAAATGAAGCCAGCAGGCTTATCCAATGTGAAATAATGCTATTACTAATACTGAAACAGTATTTTTACACTTGGTGTTTCTGTGTGGGTGCAAACTAATGAAATCTTTACTTAGTATATACTGAATCGATCTTCTGTATATAAAGATAATTGCAAATGATTAAAAAATCTTGGTGTTAAATTGGAAATTGCATAGAAAATTAATCGATTTAAAAATATATATATCATGTAGGATCTCTGTCCTTAACGTGCTATACATTGTGAATTAATACTATAACTAGTACTCCAATAGTATTTTTCACTTTGTTTCCCTATGTGAGGGCAAACTGTTGAAATCTTTACTTAATATATAGTAAACTGATCTTCTGTATATAAAGAGAATTGAAAATGAATCTTGATGTGAATGCAAGGGGAGAGGGAGTGGGAAAGGGGAGTGTTGCGGGTGGGAGGGAAGTTATGGGGGAGAAGCCATTGTAATCTATAAGCTGTATTTTGGAAATTTATATTCTTTAAATAAAAGTGTTATTAAAAAATAAATAAAATTAAAAAAAAGAAATATTTCATTTTAATGTTTACATTTACATTTATGATCCATGACAAGTTATTTAAGGCACATGATATGAGGAAATGTATTTAATCCAAGAGATCTAATGGTCCCAAATTTGTAGATCTTATGCATACAGTGGATCACTTTATAAAACATACAAAGTGCATTATAAAACAGTATTATAAAAATCTAATACACGTAGCACAAAAGACACAAAATATGTTAGTTTCCTAGTTTATGTAGATATGCAATTAATTTTTGTATTCTTAAATAATAATAGTTGATAATTTCATGATTCCTATTTTTCCTCATTAGCTCTGTAAGTACCATTAGAATTTTAATTCTTTTTTTAAAATATTTTATTTATTTATTTGAAAGGCAGAGATACTGAGAGGATGAGGCAGCGAGAGGGGGTGGGAGACAGGTCTTCCATCCACTGGCTCAATCCCCAGATAGCCACAACGGCCGGAGCTGTGCCTAACTGAAGCCATGAGCCAGGAGCTTCTTTTGGGTCTCCCATGTGAGTGCAGGGGCCTAAGGACTTGGGCCATCTTCTACTACTTTCCCAGGCTATAGCAGAGAGCTGGATCGGAAGTGGAGCAGCTGGGACTTGAACCTGTGCCCATGTGGAATACTGGCACTGGAGGCAGGGCTTTACCCACTACACCATAGCGCTGGTCCCTAGTATTTTAATTCTATATGTCAACTTTAATTAAAATTTAACAAAATGAGAAAATAAGCAGAAACATGACCTTATAAATGCTTTCTCCAAATGACTCAGAAACTGGACAAAATACAAGACTCCTGTCTCCTAGATTAGTCAATACCTTACCACATTGTACTTAAGAGGATTGTGTAATGTGTTTGGCACAAAGTATATTTAAAATATGCCTTAAAATTATTTCAATATATTTTAAACAAATTAAACATTTAACAAAATTTGAATGTTTTAAGGTCTTAGTTACAATCATGAGCCCTCCTAATATTTTTGAAAGTAAACATTGATAAATTACTAAAAAGGATAAAAGGCATCTTGTATGATTTTTTTAATTGTTGTCACTGTTTTTTTTTAATAATGAAAACAAATATCTCCTTTTAAAAAACTGTTTAAATATATTTATTTTACAGGCAAAGAAAGAATTCCAGGAAGCCAGATAGAGACAAAAGGACTTACTGACTTACTCCTTATATGTCTGTAAGAGCCAGGACTGGACCTCTTCAAACACAAGAAGTAGAAACACATTCCAGTATTCCAATGTGGATGAAGGGACCCTGTGGGTGATTCTGTGCCTAGCTAGGGGATTGCCTGCCTAGCCTGTGCCAGAGGTTAGCCTGAGTGCTGGCCGGAAGCCCCAGGCACATTTCCCCCACCCCTGCTCCCTGTTAAAGGGCCCTGTAATTGCCAATCAGGTGAACTGCTCCCAGGTGTGGCCCTGGCCCATCAGGAAGGCTACTGTAGCCTATCTGACCTTCAAGCGGATTGGTGAAGCATAGCGGTGCCCATATCAGCTCTATCCTATAGAGTTAGTGTTGCCCTGAATTACCTATGCCCTTTCTACCTGCCCTTTAAAAGGTGTGCTTGATTGGTAATAAAGCGGACATGTTCATCGAAACTTGTCTCCAGTGACTCTTGTCGAAGAATACCGTCACCCCACCCCACAGTGCACGGGCCTTGGGGGTTGAGTCCTCAGGATGCGGGTACTTAAGACAACACCATAGCTTCCTAAAGTGCCCAACTGTAGGACTCTGGAGTAGGGTGGTAGAGAGGAAATTCAAACCAGGGCACCGCGACATGGAGAGGACATCCTAAGTGACATCTTGATTACATGGACAAATGCCTGCACCTGAATCGCTTTTTTATTGCTCTATGGTACGTATCCCTTATTTGGAAACATTATGTTTAAGAATGGAATAATTCAGAAATCCAGTAAAATAAGTCCTCTACTCTTAAATCTTATCATCTACACTACTACACTACACTACTCTACTACACTACTACACTACTACACTACTACACTACACTACTCAAAGTATCTTTAAGTGAGGCAATGAATTTTTCCTCTCTTCTTTCCCAGAATTGAGAACAGTAATTATAAGCTCCATGTTTTGCTTAATGAGGTTCATACTTAGCTATCAAATACCTTTTTCAAAATGCAAATGGCAATTTCTGTTAGAAGTCTACTAAAGGAAGACATACAAGTGGCCAAGTGGCCAACAGATACATTTGAAAAATGCTAAACACTAATTTCCAGAGAATCACAAATCACAACCACAATAAACTAAAACTATCACCTCAAGTTAGATTGTCTATTCTCACAAAGAAAGGAAAAAGAAATATGCTGGTAAGGATGTGGGAAGCAAAAGCAACCCTTGGACAATATTAATGGGAATGTAAATTAATACAGTTATTGTGTATAACAATAAGCAATTTCCCCAAGAAAAATCTGAAACTAGTACTACCATCTTAGAGCAAGTGATCTCACCATGGAGTATATATTAAAGGGAAATGAAATAAGTCTGTCAAAGAGAAATCTATACTCTCACATATAATGCAGCACTATTTACGATGTCAAAGACATGGAAATAACTTCAGTGTCCATCTGTGAACTGATAAAGAAAACATGGTTCTTGCACCTATTGGAATACTACTCAGACATAATAAATGTTAGTATTTTGTCATCTGCAACAGTATAGATGGAACTGGAGGTCTTTATGTTAAATGAAATAATTCAAACACAGAAATACAAGTGCTACAGGATCAGACTCATACGTGGAGTCTTAAAAATGATAATCTCACAGCAGTTCAAAATATGATTGTTGACAGAGGCCAGGGAGAAAATTGGAAAGGATGAAGAAAAATTGATTAATATTTACTAAGGAAGAAGAACTTACTGATGCACAGAAGAGTGACTATAGATAATATAATCTATATTTCTGTATAAATGTAAAAATGGAGGAATTTTGAATGTTTTTTTCTTTTATAACGCTTTTATTTAAAGAATATAAATTTCCAAAATACAGCTTATAGATTACAATGGCTTCTCCCCCATAACTTCCCTCCCACCCGCAACCCTCCCCTTTCCCACTCCCTCTCCCCTTGCATTCACATCAAGATTCATTTTCAATTCTCTTTATATACAGAAGATCAGTTTACTATATATTAAGTAAAGATTTCAACAGTTTGCCCTCACATAGGGAAACAAAGTGAAAAATACTGTTGGAGTACTAGTTATAGTATTAATTCACAATGTATAGCACATTAAGGACAGAGATCCTACATGATATATATATTTTTAAATCGATTAATTTTCTATGCAATTTCCAATTTAACATCAAGTTTTTTTTCATTTTTAATTATCTTATATACAGAAGATTGATTCAGTATATACTAAGTAAAGATTTCATTAGTTTGCACCCACACAGAAACACCAAGTGTAAAAATACTGTTTCAGTACTAATTATAGCATTACTTCACATTGGACAACACATTAAGGACAGATCCCACACGAGACGTAAGTACACAGTGACTCCTGAAGTTGATTTAACAATTTGACACTCTTGTTTATGGTGTCAGTAATCTCCCTAGGGTCTAGTCATGAGTTGGTGAGGCTATGGAAGTCTTTAGTGTTCGCCGACTTCGATCTTATTCCGACAGGGTCATAATCAAAATGGAGGTTCTTTCCTCCCTTCAGAGAAAGGTACCTCCTTCTTTGATGGCCTCGTTTTAACTATAAAGAAGTTTCATATGTTTGAGAAGACATATTTACCCTAACTGGACATTATACATACACAAATGTTGAAAAATCATGCTACAAAAACATGAAAGATTTGTGCATTAAAATTTTTAAAACAAAAATTAATCAAACATATTTTAAAAATCATGAGAAATGAACTTTCTGAAAATATTTGAATACTATTTCTATTTCATTCTTCTAACACTCTCAGTTGTGTAACATGCAGATGAATTCTGTGGCCACTGTGGTCAGTTCAACAAGACAAACATGGTTTATAGCACTATGTGATAGGAAACCAATCTGTTTTCTCACAGTAAACATATATAAATAAATGTACACATACACACAGAGAGTGAGTGTTCCTTACTATGAATATGAATATTTTTTGAAAACTGTAGAAAATGTTTTCAGTATATTTTCTATTGCTATAACAGAATGTACAGACTGAGAAATTTATAAAGAAAATAAATGTATTTGTCATAGATCTGGAGACTTGGAAGTTCCGAATCGACATGCTGGCATCTGGCACTGACTTTCTTGCATCCCACAGCCATGAGCAAGAGCATAAGAGAGGTTGAGAGAGTAAGAAACCAAATTCAATCATGTCTGTTTATAATTGACAGTAACCTTTTCACAAAGGTCCCTACCCTCATCACCTAAGTATGTCCCATCATACATGGCCTCCCACCACTGTCGTTTTGAGGAATAAGCTTCCAACACATACATAATGAGGGACATGGTCAAGCCACAGCAACACCACATGTAAATGAAAATAACTTAATTTCACATATCTAAAAACATACACCCAATTTTATACCTCAAGTTTATGAAGGACTCGGTAAGCAGTAAGTTTGCCCTGATGAAAAGAGCTGAAATTGCTGAGGTGGTTTTAAGGTTCTCAAAGTTTCAATTTGTAGGATCTATATATTCCATAATGAAATGTCAAATAGTTTGAAGTTTATATCCAAGCGTTTCCCATATTCACCCAAGGGATTAGGTCTTACTTCTAGTACTGATCCTATGAGAACATAGTCTACAGATTAGAGAAACCATTGAATTAATCAATTAATGTAGAATGGAACTCAGCAGTTTTGAAGCATTCCTTCGAGACGAGCATCATGGTAACAACTGGAGATATGTTAAAAAACAAATTTTCAGGTTCCACCCAACACACAATACATTAGAACATGCAGGAGTAAGCTTCAAGGATATGTTTTCAAAAGTATTTCATGTGATTCTGACGCATGCTTCAATTTGTGAGCTAATAGCTTATTTGATTAATAGATTTTTCTTTCTGTTTATTAAGTACAAATATGTATTTAGGTGACCCTAAAATAGTTGAGTTTTTCCAGTACCCATATCACTTTTCATGTTATATAAACACATATAATATACAGCGCTATTAAATCCTCCTTGAAATACAGATCATTTCCATTTTCCTCTCCATGCCTATATTAAGCCATTGCTAATATTTTCAATTTTGCTTTCTATTTTAATTTATCATAGCAGTTTATTATTATAAATTTTTTTCCTAGGTCAAGTTTACATATTTCACCATTCAGTATACAAGTATAGTCTTCAAATCTTCATAGATTTCTCAGACCAAGTTATCTTTTTCAGTTGTCAGTTTCTAAGACTTTTGGCCTTATCTTTCCTGCCCTCTCCTCTCAAGTTGGATTACATTGCTTTTTAAGGATAGACAGGTGCTGTTAGCAGGCCTGCCTAAGGCTGCTGTCATTTCCTTCACTTCGAAAAAAATGATACCATCCAAACTTTTAGAGTTCAAGACTTTATTGCTTCTTTCTGTATATTTTCAATCAGATAAATATATTTAGACTCTTCAAAATATTTCCCTTTGCAAACTTTAAGCATCGAAAGAAAGGACTGAATCTGGAATGAGAACCCAGATTCAAATTCTCAGTTGGAACAGTGATTAACTATTTTGCCTTTGGGAAAGTCAATTATCATTTCTAGAACTCAGTTCCTCTACTTGTAAGCAGAGTAATCATTTTTGACTTTCCAGTTTGTTGTAAGGTTTAAGATAAATTTAGATGAAGCATGCAACTCCAGACATCAGTTGTGGCTTTTGACAAGAATTGAGATAGGTCATTCTGTGTGTATATAACTTTGTACAAAAGATTATGGAATTAACAGTCGAGTCCCTTAGGCTATATTCTGACAGAGATAAGGGTTTTTTTCACACTGATTGCAAAATGATATGCTACGATTCAGTATACAGATGTATGAGAGAAAAAAAAATGACAATCTTTTCACAAAAAAAAATGACTGCACATTTGCTCTTGTAACCTATACATAAATTATTAAATTTGAATTTGGCTCACAATAATAAAATACAGTTGGTATCTACCATAAGTGATTTGTGCCATTTCATTTTATTCTCAAAATAGAACTATGAATATATGGAATTATTACACCAGATTTACAAACAAGAAACTTTAAACAGAGATATTAAGCAAAGACAAAGGGCTGGTGTTTATCATCCCAGATTGAAATGCCAGCAGCTGGTCTCTGGATTCTTTCCTTAAACCAAGGCTCTCTGCTGTGTCTCCAACCAGTTGCCTTATAAAGGCTGTTTTGTTATGATTTGTAAATGTATAAACTATTAGACCTTTTTTATACTAATTTATCCTATCTTTCTAGGAAGAAGTTGTACAAAGTGCTAAATACACATGCACATACCAGCGCACAGCAAAACACACACACACACACACACACACACACACACGCACACACTTACACATGATAGGAATAATAATAAACAAGACAATAATGTAAGGTAACCTGAGGAGAAGACATCATTGTTCTTTCTGTTTTTCCACACAATGTTGTGATCAGTGATGACTGGATTGGAGTTCTCATATTTTGTAGGAAAAGTCACCAGATTAGAAAAATAGCAGTAATGAAGCATCTCTACACTTTGGAGCCTTAGGTTACATTTGGGAATGGATGTTGAAGGTCATGGACAATCCTGATACCCAGACATTAGGAAAAAAAAACCAGCTTATTGAGACTCAATTTATATACTTTGGCTTAACACCAGAAAAATGATAGGACTTAGGGAATAAGACTCAGGTTTTCTCTAGACTTTTGGCTCAAAATAAAGAAGGAAAGGGGATGTGCTGATTTTCTTCCAAACTGTCTAATCCATTTTCTACAGAATGGAAAATAGACAAAGAAATGGGACGACTGCCTTGTCAGGAGCTATAAATGGACTATTTGGCTGAGTTTCTTCTTTAAAATCTCTTAGGAACCTGCTAACAGAAAGGAGAACATTGACAAACCCAAATAAAAAGTAACCTAATGATTGACTATTTTTTCAAATTTATTTTCTGTCTTAAGATTTGCTTTCCTTATGCTATATCAACTCTGACACCAATGTCATTTCTTATGAACATATCTCTGTATTAGTACTTCAAGGTCTGTAGCAGAATACAGTTTCACGTTAATTTATGGGTCTGAGCACTCTTTGGAAATTGCTATCATTTCCAAATCTGTTTAAAATGCCTGTGTGACATTTTCCACAAGAAGACTGACATTGGAATCAGCCTGATTGATTCAGGGGAAAGAATAGATGTGGTTCACATTCCAAGTTAGATTTGAAAATGGAAAAAAATTGTTTAAAATTGTATAGTAGAAAGCATGGATATCCAGGAGTCAACTCCTCCTTTTATATATGCTTTTTAACCCGTAGAGCTACAGTCAGTTCAATATCTTCATGTGCCATGAAATATAAGAAGAAATAACAACTACAAATCTGCAATAAACAGTCACACTTCTGACAAAGTAGTATACTGTGTCTTTAACTCCAAGTAAATCAAGTATTGGTAAATATCCACATTTTCAGTTTATTTTCAAATTCCACCATGTATTTTCCAACAAGACTTCCTTATTCACAAATCTTCAAGAATATCCCATCCCTACACTTTTCAGTATAGTGTTGACTCATTCTAACTAAAGGTTTGCTATTTTTCAGGGTATTTTTCCCCAGTTTCTAAACATTAACATTTGCCTCTAGGACTATTGTGTAAGAAGATATGCTCACATCTTGCTATAACTATGTCCTCGGGGTCCTTGTATTTGGGCAGCCTTATAAGATTTACAACAAGGTCCTTTGGCATAACAGGACTTGGCTGTGATTCAAGATGGATTTGCCTTACAACAAAATAGCTTTTGGAGTGTTGTAAGAGGATTCCAAAGCATTTTGGACATATTTATTTATTTTTGTCATGGTTTCAGTTTTACAGTCTTAGTGATGATACTTTATAATACCTTCTAGAGGTTAAATGTTTTTCTACTTATATCAATTCTTGTGACAGTATCCATGCCCTATATTTCATTTCTAGTATTCGTTATAATTAATGTTACAATCTCAATTTTTTTTTCATAATTCTTGAGTTACTTGGTCTGTCTTGTTATATTTCTAATTAAGAGATGACTTGTGAGAGCCTCAGATTTCTGACACCAACTAGGTGTCCAACAATTATTTTCCATTCTGACACTAACTCCCAGGAGTTAACTTCAGGCTCCATAGGTTTAAGGGCTTAGTCTTACAAGATTGCTTGTATGTCAGGTGTCAGTTGCAAAAAGGGTGCTTAGACTGTTCGTATTCTGTCCAGCCATCTACAAATTTATGGATTCCCACGATTTACCCCTAATGTCCAATATTTCACTAGAACAGCTCATACAATTTGGGAAAATCCTGTTTACTGATAAAGGGCATAGAATTCAGAAACAGTCAAAATGATGAGATGCTTGGAGTACAATGTTGAAAGGGATCTGGAATGCACACAGCTCCATTCCAATCCATGAGCACCAGCCTCCCAGCACTTCCTTGTGTTCACTCTTCTGAAAACTCCCCAAATCTGTTCAAGTGTTCTTAGAGTTCCATCTCCAGCCTCCTTTAGGAGGTCATGCACGGAGCTGTCAGTTCTCACCGTCTAATCATTTGGTCTTTTTCTTTCTTTCTTTCTTTCTTTCTTTCTTTCTTTCTTTCTTTCTTTCTTTCTTTCTTTCTTTCTTTCTTTCTTTCTTTCTTTCTTTTTGACAGGCAGAGTGGACAGTGAGAGAGAGACAGAGAGAAAGGTCTTCCTTTGCCTTTGGTTCACCCTCCAATGGCTGCTGCGGCCGGCCACACTGATCTGAAGCCAGGAGCCAGGTGCTTCTCCTGGTCTCCCATGGGGTGCAGGGCCCAAGCACTTGGGCCATCCTCCACTGCACTCCCTGGCCACAGCAGAGAGCTTGCCTGGAAGAGGGGCAACCGGGACAGAATCCTGCGCCCTGACCAGGACTAGAACCTGGTGTGCTGGCGCCGCAGGCAGAGGATTAGGCTATTGAACCGTGGCACCGGCCTCATTTGGTCTTTTCTTGAGCAGGCCAAACTGATACTATCTAGTGTCACTTCATTAGCATAAAATCTGGTATGATCTTTTGAAAAAAAGGTTCACTGTGAATAACAACACAGATTCCTTTTTTTTCCCAGGCAGAGTGGACAGTGAGAGAGAGAGACAGACAGAAAGGTCTTCCTTTACCTTTGGTTCACCCTCCAATGGCTGCCACAGCCCGCATGCTGCGGCCAGCGCACCGCGCTGATCGCTGATCTGAAGCCAAGAGCCAGGTGCTTCTCCTTGTCTCCCATGGGCTGCAGGGCCCAAGCACTTGGGCCATCCTCCACTGTACTCCTGGGCCACAGCAGAGAGCTTGCCTGGAAGAGGGGCAACTGGGTCAGAATCCGGCACCCTGACCGGGACTAGAACCCAGTGTGCCAGCGCAGCAAGGCAGAGGATTAGCCTATTGAGCCAGGGCGCTGGCCCCACAGATTCCTTTTACTCAGGAAACTTGAAGGGTTTTAGAAGCTCTGTGCCATTAATCAAATACATTTCTTATTGTACTACATGATCATAACTTAACATTATCTGCTTTGATAGAAGTTCTCTTAATTGCATTAAAAAAAAAAAACACACCTCGCAATGGATGTTATGGTGCAATGGGATAAGCCACATCTTGGGTTGCTTGCATCGCATACTAGAGTATCTGGAATTAAGTCCTGCCTCTTCTATCCAGCTTCCTGCTAATAGGTACCTTAGGAGAAATGAAGGCTTAAGTACTCGGGTTTCTGCCACCCAAGTAGGAGACCTAATGGAATTCCTGGCTCCTTCTTCAGCCTGTCCTAGCCCCTGCTCTTGCAGGCATTTGATAACTGAATGAGTTGATGGAAGATCAATTTCTCTCTCTCTCTCTCAATGTGCCTCTCTCTTCTCTCACTCTCTACTACTATCTGCCTTCCAAATAAATAAAAATAAAAAATACACTGAAAGATTGAAGCCAATGCCATGAAATATTGAGTATTTTTATTGTCTATTATTTTATTTATCCATTTATATAATAGTAATTTTTATTCCTTTCTACTTTACAAAAAACAGATTAATGAACTATCAAACATTTTATCAGAAAGATAAAAGTGATAAACACATTGAGAAGTACAGATTCAGAAAATTTTATCTTTTTGCTTCTCTAATCCTGTCTGTCTCTCTTCCTCCATGCCCCAATCTGTTTCCTTTGTACTATATCATTCACTTATTTTTATTATTTAGGTTGCATTCTTCTTGTTGACAATTTTATTGTGGTTCACTGGTTTCAGGACTGGGTCAAAAGTATTCATTCAATTGAAATAATCACTGAAACCAAAGAATGCATCTCACCCTATGGTGATAAACAGAAAATGACTTTAGAAAAGTTTGTGAGTTTATTTCAAACAATAAGAGTCGAGAAAAACCAAGAGGCAACAAAATCACTTAACTGGAAAATTCTTTCTTTCTTTCTTGGCTTCTTAATTCTGATCATTTCTAATCATTTCTGATTTAATTTTAATTTTTTTGTTTTTATGTTTCCTTTCACCTAGAAATTTCCATATGTAACAAAGTGGGTCAAAATCCTCCTGTCACACAATTCACCTTTTTGATAATTATGCCACTTCTTGTCTTACCTCATAATCAAGTGCCTTCCTCCCTGTCACACTCCTGAATTGATTGACACTTTCAGAACAAGAATTGTGGTCCTCCTTTCAGTCTTGACACATACACTATCTTTCTAAGTAGCTTCACGTTCCTGTGAATGATGTCTCCTACGTTTGAGCTTGAATTCTATTTTTCTTCATCTCAATTACTTTTTTTTTTGTTTTTTGACAGGCAGAGTGGACAGTGAGAGAGAGAGACAGAGAAAGGTCTTCTTTTCCGTTGGTTCACCCTCCAATGGCCACCATGGCTGGCGCACCACACTGATCCGATGGCAGGAGCCAAACTGATACTATCTAGTGTCACCTCATTAGCACAAAATCTGGTATGATCTTTTGAATAAAGGTTCACTGTGAATAACAACACAGATTCCTTTTTTTTTTTCCAGGCAGAGTGGACAGTGAGAGAGAGAGACAGACAGAAAGGTCTTCCTTTGCCTTTGGTTCACCCTCCAATGGCCGCCACAGCCCGCATGCTGCGGCCAGCGCACCGCGCTGATCGCTGATCCAAAGCCAGGAGCCAGGTGCTTCTCCTTGTCTCCCATGGGCTGCAGGGCCCAAGCACTTGGGCCATCCTCCACTGTACTTCTGGGCCACAGCAGAGAGCTTGCCTGGAAGAGGGGCAACCGGGACAGAATCTGGTGTCCCAACCGGGACTAGAACCCAGTGTGCCGGAGCCGCAAGGCGGAGGATTAGCCTATTGAGCCGCGGGGTCTGCCCCATCTCAATTACTTTTTTAACATGTTGATCATGTCTGGCCAAAAATCCAGAAATTTTACCACTTCTGAATCACTATTTAAAACATCCCAAATTCCACAAACATATACTTCAACATATAGTTGATAGTTGATCAGTTCATACTGAAGTAGGAACAGACTTACTGGGTCAAAAGTGCATTCATTTGTAACTTTGCTGTATAAAACTGTACATTCCAAAAAGGATCTTATCCATGTAACCTCCTTTACTCGAGAGTTGGTGTATATCTGTTTCTCCAAAGGCTGGTCAGAATTTGAATGGGAAAAGGGGTAGAGTGCCTTTATTTTTATTTTTTAATTTTATTTGAGGTATACTAATTTGATATATAAGATTCAGGAATAGAGGATACTTCCCATCCTACTCTCCACCCCTTCTTCCTACACCCCTACCCTTCTTCCTCGTCCCTGTCCTATTCCCAGTCTTAATTTTTACAAAGATCTATTTTCAGCTACGTGTTACCAACTCTTGTGTCTGATGAATTTGCTGTCCAAATGAAAAGAAACTGGAGCCTGATATTTGCCTATTAGCATATACCTTAAAACAAAAGCAAAAAAAAAAAAAAAAGCCAGGAAGGATAAGCCAGAAACAACAATAAAAATTGCTTATGGGAGTTGATAGGAAACAAAGTAAAAAAAAAAAAAAAGTGTGAGTATAGGAATGACGTATGTGCTATATTGGTGGAATAAAAGGGTGTTATCTGCCTCCCTCCAAGAGACTGTAGAATACTCAGTTGCCGCATATGCTTCTAATTTCCTTCATGCTACCTGCATCAACTGGTGGACTTGTCTAAAAATGCGGTTGTGGGTGAGTTATGGAAGCAAATGAAGGCCACCAACCTCTCCATGCTCACACACCTGAAGATTCAGTTACATAGAGTGTGCGGCAATAAGCAGACTAAACAAATATTGGAAGCTTTTTGTAGGAGAAAATATGTATTCGTCACAATAAGTAGGGACTGTAGCTAGCTGATAATTTAGTTCATAAATTAACTAAAGTAAAATAAGAAAAGTAAATTATAATTCTACACATAGTATTACCTCAAAATAAGAAAACTGAAATTCTTTCTGAGAGGAGAAGGTAAGAAGAAGAGAACCCACAGTCCATGGCATTCTGGACAGGTTGTGGTAATAAGAGCCAAACAAGCCAGGTCTTGAAAAGAATACCAACTGAGGGCAGTGCCTTCCTTGACTCAGTTCTGGAAGTTTGACTCTTGTGTTTAGAAAATTTTTACCCAAATTATCTCTTCATAAACAAACTTCTTGGTGAACAGAAAGGAGATGTTGATTTCTGTTACTTAAGAGCCTGTGGGATTGCTGTCATTTGAGGACTGCACTACCATTATAAGGAAAAAATATATTTAAAAAGATGCACTGCTTACTGTTTAGGCCCATGGTATGGTAGGAAGGATTGGAGTTCATGAATTCATTTTGACTTGGAAGTTTGATCTTCATCAATGTTCCTACCTCAGAGGTTTTGAGCAAGATTGATGTTTCCTGCAAGTTTCAATCACCCATCCCTCTGCTTTCAGAATTGACCAATGAACATTAAATAGTCAAATTAATTTATCATACTGAAAAGGTATTTTTGAGATAAAGAGTTCTGAAAATTAAGCTGTTTAGAGATAAAAATGGAAATAGAAGAATAAGGGATATGTTGAAAGTATCAAAGTGGTGTGATTGATTTGAGGCATAAAAATTGTGTCAAGAGTAATTAAGTAACACATCTAAAAGGAGGAAATTGTTGTGAGAGAAAAACCAGACTAAGTTCATGGTTTTAGGTGTGAAGCAATTTGGGATGACAAGGCTGTGGGAATGCAGGGCAAAAGCCAAGTCATCCAGGGGCCAACACATTCTTTAGGGAAGGAACGTCCATACTGATACAGAATTCACAAAGGATGATGACAGGATTTGTGATAAAAGTGGAAATTTGCAAGTCATACACAGTGGGTGTTATAGAATGAACAAGAATTAAGATTAAAAATATAAAATATTCAGTTAGAAGGAATATGTTTTAGTCTTCTACAGCACAGCAGGGTGACAGAATTTACTGTATGCTTCATAAAATACTGGAAGAGTAAAACATTTCCTAATACAAGGAAATGATAAATGATTAAGTACACGGTAATGCTAATCACTCTGATTTGATCATTATGCATTGTATACATGTATCAAATTATCACACTGCACCCCAAAAACACGTTGCATTTTTGTTATGCATCAATTAAAACTTTTTTAAAAGGGAAAATCATGGGGCCGGCGGTGTGGCATAGCGGATAAAGCCACCATCTTTAGTGCCAGCATCCCATATGGGCGCTGGTTCGAGACTCGGCTGCTCCACTTCCAGTCCAGCTCTCTGTGTGTGTCTCTCTCTCTCTCTACTCTGCCTCTCCTCTTTCTGTGTAACTGTGACTTTCAAGTAAAATAAATAAATCTTTTAAAAAAAGGAAAATCAAATAATAAGATGGCTAAGGAGCAATCTGGATTCCCAAAATGAAGTGTTTATATGGAGACTTAGAGATGATCTGACAAAGCAAAAGATAGAATATGAATAAACATAAAATACCACCATATTTTAAATCTATGCTTGTTATCAAATTTGAAAATCTATTTGGGTTTTATGAGATCCAATTTCTTGATATATGACTACATTTTCTTATTTTGTTAAAATGGAAGATCAAATATTTGATAGTTAACAAGTCATTTGATATCTTATATTTTGCACTAACCTCTGGGAATTTCACTACTAATTTTTAACTTAGATTAATTTCAGGCCAACATTTGCTAAGAGAACTTCACCTAGTCTTCGTCTATTTCTCTTCTTCCATCAGAGAAATTTTTGTCAAAGTTGAAGGATAGGAAGACAATGGATTTCTTAAAAGACCATACATGTGAATACAAAAGAGATTAATTAATGCCTCAAGAGGCAATCTTCTAATTAGTAGGAGTGGAAACCCCCTTCCACTTCCCAGTAACAGTAGTCCTTACAAAGACATTTAGAAGACAGCCCCATGAAATTAACAATCAATTGAAACTGATACCAAGAGGAGGACAGCTCAGTAACACGTTATTTCACATCCAACCCTGCTCCATTGGCTTTACAAAAACTGTTAAAGTATTAGTACATGACAATTTGCATTTATGTAGAACTTGGGCTGAAAAACTTCCATTCTCAAATACTTGTAAGATTAATTTCTAGGTCATGCTTTAACACTGATGCTTATTTTCATTTTTTTGGAAAATGTTATGCCTTCCTACATTCTTTTTTCTTTAAATTAAAAAAAATGCCAATTTTTTTAGATGGAGAGACAAATAGAGTTCTGCCAATACATGTTCACTCCCTAAATGCCTGCAACAGCTTAGGCTAGGCCAGTTCAAAGCCAGGAGCTCACCAGTTCTCCCATATAGGTAGCAGGAACACATATACTTGAGCCATCATCTGCTGCCTTCCACAGTGCTCATTAGCAGGAAGGTAGATTAGAAGCAGAGTATCAGGGACTCAGGCACTCTAAGCATCCCCAGCAGGGATATAACTGTCACATGCTTAACCCTTTTTCTATTTTCTTTACCATCTATAATTTTTTTAAAATTTATTTATTTGAATATCAGAGTTTTAGAGAGAGAGGGGGGAGGAATTTTAGAGAGAGGCATATCTCCCATCTGCTGGTTCACTTTCCAAATGGCCACAACAGCCAGGGCTGGGCTATGCCAAAACCAAGAGGCAGGAGCTTCAGCCAGGTCACCCACATGGATGGCAGAGGCTCAAACACTTGTATCATCTTTCGTTGCTTTTCCCACGCCACTAACAGGGAGCTGAACAGGAAGTGGAGCAGCTGGGACATGAACCATCACCCATTTGGGATGTCAGCATTGCAAGCGGTAGTCTAACCTACTAGGCCACAACACCAGCTCCCATAGTTATGAATACTTTCTACAGAGTTACGAAACACTTTTTCTGAAGTCTTCACAGTTTTCTCACCAGAAATCAAAATATTTATTTTGCTTTTCATTGGAAATAACGTGACGCACTGAAAAGTTGTTTCCAAAGATCAGTCCAAAATGTTTAAACCTGGATGATGATCTCATTGAAGCCTTAAGGAAACAGACTTCCTCTGAGGATCATTAATGCCTTTTCGTAGTTAGCCCAGCTCAGATCCTCTCGGGCAATTTACTTCCCTAGACAGTCATGCTTTCCACATCTGATCATTAATCAAAGTCTTTCAATCACTCCCTAACATTTCTTGCATTCACACCTTATGTATAAAACATAAGAGAAACACAAATTTACTCAAAAAAGAGTAAACTGAGAAAGCAGGGCTGGAGATGCAGAGGGGCACAGTGAGTAAACAACAATTGGCTGGGATCCTGTGAACGAATTAATGAAGGAAATCAAGCATCAGCTATTCTTGAAGTAGATAACAAACGAGGATATTTGTCACTTTTTAGAATATGAGGGTGCCTCAAAAATGTGGATAAACCATATTAAAAGCTAAGTTTATTTTTATCCTAAAATTTGTAAATTTAGGCACAGGATTTTTTTCTTAATATACACTTCCATGAACATTTTGCATATATCTCTTTTATAACATAATAAATTTCATCAAGATTATGAAATTTAGTTCTATTACTGAACATAACGAAAGATGTAATTTGAGACTTGGTTCAAATACTTGGATACACATAAATGGACATAAATAATAAATTTTATAAGCATGTCTTTAAATGATTTCCTGATTATATACCATTCAGGGATAAGGGAAACAAAAATACAATAAATTTGTATTTCTACAAACATATAAACATTTATTTGTGTCTGTATGCCTTTATACTTTAATGGTCTGAACTTTTTGTCCTGCTAATATTATTTTTATTTACTTATTTAATTATTTGAAAGGCAAAAATACAGATACATGAGGGGAGAGAGAGAGAGAGAGAGAGAGAGAGAGAGATTTTCCATCTGCTAGTTCACCCCCAAATGGCCACAATGGCTGGGGCTGGGCCAGGTCAAGCCAAGAGCCAGCAGCTTCTTCCTGGTCTCCCACATGAGTGGTGGGTTGAGGGGCCCGACATTTGAGCCATCTGCTGCTGCTTTCCCAGATGCATTAGGAGGGAGCTGTATCAGAAGTGGAGCACCTGGAACTCAAACTTGTGTCCATTTGGGATGCTGGCATTGCATGAAAAAGCTTAACTTTCTATGCCACAGTGTTGTGCCCCTCTCACCCAGGAAAATTCTTATGTTGAAACTTAACTCCAATTGGCTTTACCAGTGCTACTCAGCTTATGATGCAATTGTGATCTGATAAACTCCTAGTAGGTAGATAATATCATGTATCAAAATGCATTGGTTTGATTCACCTACTGAACATCATGGCAAAGCAATATAGTACATGTGTCATATTGGTTGGTACCCTTGTGACTGAGTTGACTGGAAGCTGTAGCTCCCTGGCATTGTTCAGCATCACAAGAGAAGATCATTCTTCATATCATTAGCCTGGGAAAACATAATATTCAAAATCCAAATGCGATTTCCACTAAATGTGTTACATTTGTGCCATTGTGAAGTTGCAAAATTCTAAGTCAGACCAGTGGGTTAGGGATTGTATTTGTAGTTAGGAGCTCCAAGGAAGTAATTAAATTTCATACTTATAATAACAATGAATATACTTAACAAATATAAAATATACAATTGCCTGTAAAATATAATTAGCAAAATTTTTGTATATTTTTAGATATACATAATGTTACAAATGCTGTAACTAGGAAATGCATTTATTATAGCTAACCTACTGAGTATCTTATTTTAGAAAAATGATTCAGTATAGAGTAACTTGTTATTTAGCTTCATACTTGTATAGCTAATTATATTTATATTGGGTGTATATATGTATAATGTGATAATTTTATAATTTGAGTTTTATTTGATCTTGGAAAACTATATTTTAATTACCCTTTCAAAAGTGTGCATTGATCAAAGAGAACAATTAATGTTTTATTTTTTTAATTTACATTCTGTTGTGCTTTATGTCGTTTTATTTTTGAGTGGGTGGAGGTGACCCAAATAGTTTCAGTTTATTAGAAGAATTTCTGTTTGAATCCCAATTAGACAAGTTGTTTATTCAGTGAAGAGTGATTTCATATATCTTTTTTAAAGACTTCCTGTGCCAAATATGTGTCTGGTATTTCAATTACAACTACAGTATACTTCAAAGTATTCTGAGGAACAAGAAATAGAATATTTTTTAAAGCTTTTATTTAATGAATGCATTTTTCATAGGTACAACTTTAAGAAGATAGTGGTTCTTTCCCCCATACCTGCCCTCCCATCCCAAAGAATAAGTTATTATTTAAACTATCCATAGCTCAGATAACTGTACCAACTATACAATTAAAAGAAAAAAAAAAAACACTGTGGCTGGCACTGTGGCATAAAGGGTAAAGCTGTTACCTGCAGTGCTGGCATCCCATATAGGCGCTGGTTCGTGTCCTAGATGCCCCACTTCCCATCCAGCTCTCTGCTATGGCCTGGGAAAGCAGTAGAAGATGGTCCAAGTGCTTGGGCTCCTGTACCCACATGGGAAACCTAGAGGAAGCTCTTTGCTGCTGGCCTCGGATCGGTGTGGCTCCAACAGTTGTGGCCATCTGGGGAGTGAAAAAGTGTGTGGGAGACCTCTCTCTTTCTCTCTGTCTCTGTCTCTGCCTCTCTGTAATGCTGCCTTTCAGATAAAATAAATAAATCTTAAAAAAGAAAAGAAAAGGAAAAACCACTGTGGAAAGTTAATACATGTAGTTCTCAAAGTCAAGGAAGAAGTTAAGTCAGACCAAAGAAAAACACATGTGAGAGTATTTTAGGAAATTAGTGGAAAAGATATATTATGAAGAACTGTACATATATTTCAAAATACTTTTGCTCAAAAATAAATTTACCTTTCAATTCCATTTTCCATAAATGTAATTCCATAAATACTTTCCATTCTGAAGTGCTTTCATATATGTTGGATGTCTTTTGTTTAACCCTCCTTATTGAATCTCCATTTTGACCTCTGTTGACTTGGGACCCTTGTCCCTGTACACTGCAACATAGATTCACTTAACATGGGGCTTCTATTAGATTCAGACAATATTTCACACTGGCAAGAGATTAGCAAGACAGAGGAGGACGTGTCAATTATTTCTCAGCATTCAGTGAATCAACTGCATCATTCAAGCCAGGCCTCCTTCTCAGTGCAACTAGCTTCATGGATTCTAGGTTACTGCTAGTTCCTCTTGTCTTTGCTAGTCTAAGTGAGGTCGTATTGTCCTCCTGCTGCTGGCTCTGGGTAGGGGTTTAGGTGTGCTGTAGCTGGAAATGGCTCTTAGCACTGCATGACTTCCAATCATGGACATTGTTGTTTTGGCAGCTTGAGAATATTTACATCAAGGAAAATCAAGTCAGGCTTTTTGGGTTGTTTTGTTTTTGTTTTTGTTTTTATTTCTTTTTTCCTGGGGACTTTATCTCTGCAGAAGTCAGGCTAAATGCCCCATATTATCTTCAGGGCCATAGGCATTGTCCAATATGAGAAGAATCAGTTGGCTCCAGGAGGAGTCCACACACAGTAAAGTTATAGAATTTAACAAGCTTCAGTTGGCAGGAGTCTAGCTATCAAGCATGTATGGAAAAATAAGCATACTGAAGGTGCTGGGCAAAATTTAAAAAAAAAAATTAAATTCCACTCAATATATTTACAAAGTGCTCTACCTGGAATTTGGAACATATTGTTTTTAATCAAGTATCTGAGGAGGTTGCTGATAGTAAGCTGCTACTTTGGGTCATTAAGGTCTATACTAACAGGAAATTCCATCAGTTTCTGATGTGGTTGAAATATCAGAACTTTCAGAGGGTATAACTAGAAAGTAACTGGAAGCCTCATCTTGATCGTAATGTGGGAGTTGGAATATTATGTGTCACTTGAATATTCAGCCTTTAATCATACCTCTTCAAGAGTCTGAAAGTCATCCCTTTGCTGGTAAGAAAGCCTTTGACTCTCTGCTAAGGCCTGGGATACCAGTAGAGGATGGCCCAAGTCCCTGGGCCCCTGCACTCATGTGAGAGACCCAGAGGAAGCTCCTGGCTCCGGGCTTCAGATTGGCGCAGCTCCAACAGTTGTGGTCATCTAGGGAGTGAACCAGAAGATGGAAGATCTCTCTCTCTCTCTCTCTCTCTGCCTCTGCTTCTCTGTAATGCTGCCTTTCAAATAAATAAATAAATCGTTTTTAAAAAAGGCTTTGATAAGCAGGAAATCAGCATTTTTGAAAAGCTATACATGGCTATACATCAGCTATACATGAAAAGCTATACATGAAAAATGTATAAAATGTATAAAAGCTATGCATGAAAAGCTATACATCTACCTGTTGGAATATAGCAAAGGATAGCATGATAGTATTAGGATCTCCATGACTGCTACAGGGAAGTTGGTGTTTGACCTTCAGAGACAAGGTGGATGCAAATATCCCAATAAATCTCAAGGTAGTAATAATAATAAAATATTTTAATATTCAGGGATATATTGTGATGGTTAACAATGTATAGGATCTTGAGAGAGTATATAGAATGACAGCCTTCTAAGGGGTTATATATTCTATTATATATAATATATATTATTCTAATATATTATAATGTATATTACAATAATATACATATATATATATATATATATATATATATATATATATATGTGTATTAGTGGAAAAGCTCTGTGGCCGCTTGGCATAAACATAGCTCAAGTGCTTGACCTGTGCCAGTTAAGTCAGTGGTCTCAACTGAGGGAGAATTTCTGTGTTTTAAAGAAGTCAGGGGTCAGGCACTGTGGTATAATGGGAAAGGCACTACCAACAGTACCAGCAGCCCATATGAGCACTGGTTCAAGTCACAGCTGCTCCACCTCCAATCCAGGTCCCTGCTGATGGCCTGAGAAAAGCAGGCAAAAATGGCGCAAGTTCTTTGGTCCCTGTCAACTACATGGGAGAGCCAAATGAAGCTCCTGGCTCCTTCTTTTGGCTGGCCTAGCCCCAGCCATTAAGGCCATCTGGGGAGTGAACCAGTGGATGGAAGATCTCTTGTCTATTTCTCTCTTTCTCTTTGTAACTCTGACTTTCAAATGAATAAATAAATCTTTGAAAAAAAAAAACCAAAGAATTCAGTAACTTTATGCATATTTTTACTCATAATGCATTGTGTTCCAAGAAACTGATATACATGGACTGCCTCAAGGACTACTTTTGAATATCACGTGCAATTGGCACAGAGAGAAGGAAGACATTAGCAGGGATTTGAGTGCTGGGTTAGGGACAATGTGGAGTACGTATTTTGGTGGATTTCATAAGGCCTGGTGTTATTTGCTGGATGTATTGCCCTGTTCTCCAATCTCTCTGTTTATCGTCTACAGAATTGGGTGATTGATCCTTTAATTGCATCCTTCAGGGTTAAGCAAGAGAATAGTTTCTTCTTGGTACTACTTCCAGAACATTACATTATTTTTTGGTATTTTTAAATACCTTACCTTATTTTGGTGTTCTTAAATACCCAAACCTCCATAAAAAGCAGCTTGATAAACCTCCCCTCTAATTACCCAGGTTTTTTTTTTCTTTCTTTTTTTTTTAAAGAACCATGGCTAAAGCATTGTGTTTTGATTGACTTTTATTCTCTCACTTGCCCAAGTGAGATACATAGACAAGTGTACTTCTGTATTTTTTCTCTTCCACGTGTATTTTTTCAACACTCTCATGGCTGTTGAAAATATAGAATCAAAAATGTTAATTCTTGAATCTAGATATACTATTTATATATAAGTCCAGATTTTATTGTGTTTAGAAAAACACTTTTACTATTATAAAAATAAAGTTCTCAAATGGATTAAATAAATTGAAGAATATTTTTGACTTTCAATAATAGGTAAAATATAACACCCCATCAGTAAGGTGTTGTACTTTTACTAATCAGCAATTTAATAAATTCTATGTACATATTTGCTTTCCCTTCATTAATTACTAGTTTATTTTTTACACGTTTTTACAGTTCCTATAGAAGCAAAGTTCAGGGAGCCACTTCACCTGCAACGGAAATTATTCTACTTTGATTGGTTACTTATCAGTGTTTGCCAAAAATGTTCATCCAAAAAAGATACATTTATTCCAACTATTTATTGGGAGAAACAGTTTTTATCATATTACCTCTACATATATTTGAAGAGTAATACAAATTAAGAAATGTGTAAATTGAATGCTTTCTTTTTCACCCTTAGCCTTTTTGAGATAAGTACTGTAACTTTTTTGAATTCTGAAGCTTTATCTTCCCAGTTATTTGTTTGTGACTCCCCTATTCAATCTGTTATTAGATAATCTCTTTCTCAGCATTCCACATTGAGTTCATGCCACAGGAATGCTAAACGATCCGTGTTCTTCTGAGGGCATCAATCTGTTCCTATCTCCCTGACTTTGCCCAGGTTCCCTCGGCCTTGGAAAGACTCTTTATTCTATCTCTCAAGTTAAATATTTTCTATTTTTAAAACTTTTTTCTGTCCTACTTGCCCACCACAGTCAGAATTAATCATTTCCTCCTTTTGCATCTTGCAAACTCAGTGAATGCCTCTTATATTTCATTGTCAGTATGAGATTATTTGGAAAATAGATTCAGGACCTGTTTAGTGCACTAGTTAAGCAAGCACACCATAGAAAAAAATGGGTAAGAATGCCAAGGCTTATTACATTTTTCAAAAGTGAGGGGACATATTTTATCAATTCTTAGTTACACATTTTCCAACATTTTTAACACCTCTGACATTGGAACATACGTGAGTATATCAAAATGTTTATGGAAAAATAGAATTGAACATTAAGTTTATTTGTTTCAAAAATATTTTAAGATGAATTCATTTTTTATAATATCCATCTTCATGAACTTCATGTGACTTCTAAGTTAAAATTAACATTGCATTATACTTTAAGTTACATAAATTTTCTGTGTTGTGGTTTGTGAGCTCAGGTACTATAACTGGTGAAATAGTCACTGTGAAAAATTCTATAAATATTCTCTGATTTATTTATGCTTATTTCCTGGCTTATTCTCTCTCCCATTCTCAATATAGATTTTTTTTCTAATTTCATGATAAGGTATAAAAAGATATTGTCTGAATCTATAATAGTCAATCGAACAATGAGTGTGTGAAATACTGTCTTGCTTTATTTCAAGACGCTTAAAGAGAAAAAATGATCCATATGAATGTCAAGAAGAATTTACAATGTTCAAATATAACTTGCATGGTGGTAGTAAACTGATTTTAAACATGTCAGGATTTCATTTTTTATGTGAGAAGAGTCAACCTACGTGTTCACAACAGACCTATGCTGTAGGTAAGAGATGAAAACCAATGTCAACTCAATATTCAAGACCTGTTCATAAAAGAGCTTCTAAAAATGTATTAACATGCTATCTTGTAAGACAACTGAATTGGACTTCCCTGTAACTGGAAATCTTGAAATAGATTTAGTGATTACACGTAAAAATGTTTTTGAATAATGTTAAAAATATTAATAGAAAGAGAAAGAAGTTGAAAAGATAATCTTTCTTAAAAAATCCAATGTTGGTATTTTATCTTTTCAAATCCTGTCAAACTAATCTTTTTTTTAAAAAAATATAAAAACATATTTTTACATTTATTTTTGTTTGTATGATATTAGACATTATGAGTAAAAGGCATGCTACAGACAGGAAAAGATTTTTCCCAACCACAGACAAATTCAAAAATTACAAAAATTTTGACAAATCAGTGAAGAGGGAAAAAAAAAGGTAAATACTGGTAAAGAATATAATTAGATGATTCATCACAAAGGCACACTAAATGATTAATAAATGAACTCAAACTTATTACTACAAGGAGTATAGAAATAAGTTCTGAGGCTTTTGTTCTATTGAAATTCTTCCTTAATAATCACTTCTATTTTGTTTTTATTAAAAATGCTTTACTTCTAGTATCCCATATCCCTGAATTTAATGTGGTCTGCTGTCACTAATTCTCCCTGCAAGGGTTCAGGGAAGGCATAAAGGGAAAGTAAGGGAAGGAGGGATGTTTGAGAACAGTAGGTCTAGGTCTAGTGTTTTCCACAGTCTCTTGTAAAAAATGCAAAAAATATGCAATATTAAGACAATATCACAAAAATTATTGAGGACATTAGGAACTATTAGAAAGGAAACAAATCAGAGAAACACAAGATAAAACAAGTATACCTTTACATAAATATTTTCCTTTGGGTTAATTCTAATTGCATTTAAATACATAATTTGTAAATAGCAAAGGGAATTTTTTGTTTGTTTGTTTGTTTTGACAGGCAGAGTGGAACTGAGAGAGAGAGAGACAGAGAAAGGTCTTCCTTTTCAGTTGGTTCACCCCCCAATGGCTGCTGCAGCCGGTGCACCGCGCTGATCAGAAGCCAGCAGCCAGGTACTTCTCCTGGTCTCCCATGTGGGTGCAGGGCCCAAGGACCTGGGCCATCCTCCACTGCACTCCCAGGCCACAGCAGAGAGCTGGACTGGAAGATGAGCAACCGGGACAGAATCCGGCGTTCCAACTGGGACTAGAACCCAAGGTGCCGACGCCACAGGCGGAGGATTAGCCTACTGAGCTTCAGAGGCCGGCTGGGAATGTTTTATAAGGAAAATAAATGAAGATTTATCACAAATACTCTTCCTGATTTTGAGATAAGTAGATAGTATTTGTTTAAAATGAAAAGAACTATAGCAGTAAGTCTTAATTAAAAGCAGGCAAAACAGATAAACACTACAATCTTTAAGAAGTGTGCAGAGAAAAAAAAGGAAAAAATGGAGAGAATCAAAGAGCAGGATCTACCTGCACTTCTTTGGGAAAAGTGCAAGTCCATACAGGAAAAAAAAAAATGTGTCTTGATCTGTAAAATACTACTGCCTATTGATTTAGCTTAACATCAAAGTAAAATTTTAGAACAAAGATTATAAATGAAAAGGGAATAAAGCAAAGGAAAAAATACCCATTTCACATTTGAGCACTGAGGAGTAACAGATATACTTTTTCTTAATATAAGGAAAATAGGAGTTCTGGTGCTGTGGCACAGTGGTGAAGTGGGTTAAAGCCCCAGCCTGCAGTGCCTGCATCCCATATGCTGCCAGTTCTAGTCCCAGCTGCTCCACTTCTGATCCAGCTCCCTGATAATGCATCCAGGAAAGCACTAGAAGATGGGCCAAGTCCTTGGGTCCCTGCACCCACATGGGAGACCCAGGAGAAGTTACAGGCTTCTGGATTGGATAGGCTCAGCTCCAGCTGTGTGGCCATCTTGGGAGTGACCCAGTGGATGGAAAACCTCTCTCTCTCTCTCTCTCTTTCTCTCCCTCTCTCTCTCTCTCTATCTTTCAAATAAATAAAATAACTCAAAAAACAATTAGTATGGAAAGAGTAATATTTAAGATTACTAAAAATATAAAAAATGAAATAATGTAATGTGAGCATATATATGGATGTATACACATAGCACCCCTGGTTCTAGTCCCGGCTGAGGCACTGGATTCTGTCCCGGTTGCTCCTCTTCCATTCCAGCTCTCTGCTGTGGCCCAGGAGGGCAGTTAAGGATGGCCCAAGTGCTTGGGCCCTGCACCCACATGGGAGACCAGGAGGAAGCACCTGGCTCCTGGCTTCGGATCGGCACAGCGCACCAGCTGTAGCGGCCATTTGGGTGGTGAACCAACGGAAGGAAGACCTTTCTCTCTCTGTCTTTCTCTCTCACTGTTTATCTCTATCTGTTAAAAAAATTGTCCATGGAAAATAAACTAAAAAAGAGGAACTTATCATTAAAAACGTATAAATCACACAGTTATTAGGTAGGACACAAATTAAATAAAAAAGAAAAATCGAACATAAGATGATAAGAAAGCAATTATATGAAAAGCTATGATCTCTAGTTTATGGGAAAATATTAAAGACTTAAAAAGTATTATTACTAAATTCACTAAAGAAAGAGCAATTTCAGGACAAAAGAGTTGAAATTTTTGGCATAAGTAAACTGACATGGTAAAGATACTTATAACAACAGAATGCAGGAACTAAGAGTGTTAAGATATTGGGGGCTGGAGGAAGGAGTCCCAAGATGGTGGTGTGACAACAGGACAATCTGAGTCACATGGGGCAAAATAGATAGTTCAAAAGTTGAGCAGATACACGCCAGAGACAGAAGCATGGGAAATTCATAACAGGAAGCCCAGGAGATCAACAGAGACTGGGCAGGTCCACGCTGAAAGAGCAAAAAAGAAAGGGAAGTGGCAGAGGTGTGGACCAGGAGGCTGGTGCCAGCTCCCAGTAGACCAGATGATAAGTAAAATCACGGGTCCATGGAGCTGCAAATAGTAGTGGGAGGGAGAGCTTGGGAAACTGCTTTTGAAGTTTCATGAGGGAAAAAAAGAGAAGGTATAGAGGAACAGAGAGGTTGGGTATCCCCCACCCATTTCTCTCCCCCCATCCTAGACATGCAACCAGCTAGGAGAAGCTATCTCCTATGTTTACATTATCAATCATCAGCAGGGGACTGCCACCTTTGCCTCCCATGCACACACCCATTAGTGGTGGGGGCCACCTCACCAAGGGTGGAGATCTACAAGATACTATCAAATAATCCAACATATGGATCCTAGGATTTCCAGAAGGCATGGAAAGAGATAAAGGATTAGAAGGCTTTCTCAATGAAATAATAACAGACAACTTCCCCAATCAGGAGAAAGAGACACCCAAGTACAGGAAGTAAATAGAACTCCCAATAGACACAAACAGAAAAGATCTTAACCAAGACACACTGTAGCAAAACCCTTCACAGTAAAACATAAAGAAAATATCTTAAAATGTGCAAGAGAGAAACACCAAATCACATTCAGAGGAAATCCAATTAGACTCACTGTGGTCTTATCATCAGAAACTCCATAGGCCAGGAGAGAATGGTGAGGTATATTCCAGGTCTTAATTGAAAAAAACTGTCAACCCAGAATACTGTACCCTGCAAAGCTCTCATTTATGAATGAAGGAGAAATAACAATCTTCCACAACAAATAGAAATTGAAAGAATTTGTAACTCCTCATCTAGCCCTACAAAAGATGCTCAAGGATGTGCTACACACAGAAACTGGAACATCACTACCAAAGAAGATGAATGCAGAAAATGATTCAACAGTAGTACAAAGGAATCCCAAAGCTCAATATCAGGACTATATACAGAAATACGGAGGAGCAAAGTTGATACTTAACAATAGTCACCCTGAATGCAAACGGTATCATCTCCTCAGTTAAAAGACACAGACTGGATGAATGGATTAAAAAAGAAAATCCATCTATTTGCTGCCTGCAAGAAGCACATCTTACCAACAAAGATGTTCACAGACTGAAAGCAAAAGGGTGTGATAAGATAATCCATGCTAACAAAAACCAAAAAAGAGCTGGTGTAGCCATCCTAACATCAGACAAAATAGACTTTAACAAAAAGACTACTAAAAGGAACAAAGAAGGACACTATATAATGATTAAAGGAACACTCTTCAACAAAAGGCAACATTGGTTGAACTCTTTACTTAACATAGAATTAATCATGTGTGTATAAAGTCAATTAAAAATAGATTCCAGTAAAAAATAAGAGTGGGAATAAGAAGGGGAGGAGGAAGTTTGTAACTGTAATCTGTATAGTTCTATATGCATTCCTATGGACTTACTTCAAAGGATACAGCTAAAAACTTGCCATGGGACTCCAAATCCCATTAAGCTGGATGGTAGTAATGACATCAACATCTTAATTATTAAAGTGGTCATATTAATTATATTATTAATTAGTTATAAATTAATTATATTATTAATTAGCTACATTGATCATACAGATAGGATTAAGTATTGAAGGGATCATATAAATAAGATCAAATATCTTTAATAACATTAGATAGAATTAAAAAGGAAAGAATGTTCCAACATGGGAAGCAGTCCACTCAGCAGGCTCATAGATTGACAATCGTTCTGATTAGCACTTTACCTCAGAATCAGCCCTTAAGGTATTCTGGTCTGGCTAAAAAGCCCACAAGAGCATTTCAGGTATGGAAAGCCAAGACACTATGGCAAAATAAATGTCCTACATGAAGGATCTCTGTGAGGAGGAGGTGAAGTGGGAGTGGTGGTGGGAGGGCAGGTACGGTAGGAAGAATCATTATATGCCTAAAGTTGTACTTATGAAGTTTGTACTCATTAAAAAATGGTTCTTTGAAAGAAAAAAAAAGATTGGGGGGGTGACTGTGCTGTAATGTAGTGGGCAGTCACTGCTGACAGTGCAGCCATCCCATATGGACATCTGTTCAGTCCTGGCTGCTCCACTTCCAATCCATCTCTCTGCTATGGCCTGGGAAAACAGTGAATGATGGCCCAAATCCTTGAGCCCCTGCACCTGCCTAGGAAACCTGGGGGAAGCTCCTGGCTCCTGGCTTCAGATCAGCACAGCTCCTGCCTTTGCAGCCATTTGGATAGTGAAGTAGCATATGGAAGACCTCTCTCTCTCTCTCCCTCTCTCTCTCTCTCTCTGCCTCCTGTAAGTCTGCCTTTAAAATAAATAAATTAATTAAAAAAACAATGTTAAGAGTGAAAATACTTACATATGGAAAACAAGATTTGAAAACATTTGTAGCACTTCCTGTAAACATCACAACCATAAAAAAGTACACACATTTATTTAGATAAAATATTCTAGGAATGAATGAATCCAAGACAAAGAAATTGTACTATATTTTTGAAAAACTTACCCACAAAGAACAACCACCAGGAGCTATTCCAGTGAGTCCTACTGTCTATCAAAGAGTAAAACAAAAGTGATCTGTGATTCAGCAAATACAGCTCATCAGCTATGACAATAATAAAATTAGGCAGAGCTCAGCATTTACAAGGCAATATTCAATGCTACAGGTCAGTGAATATTGTGTTCCAATATTTAATGTAAGCAAAATTAGAACATTTTTTTCTGAGTCAGGTTATCTTTCATTATAGAAGGTAGAAAATCTAAGCCAATGATGTGCTTTAACATTATAAATTAGGCAGGCATCCTTAATAGCTCAAGAGAGCAGACTCAATCTTTCATCTCTTGGTGGATGAAATGTCTCTGTGATACTTATTAGCTGAAATCTCAACTACTTATTATGAGACTATAATAGGATTTTTGTGGTTTTTCAATCAGATGCATGTTCCAAGGCAATACATCATAATTCCAGGACAGTTTGTAAATAGTGCTGACCATGTGAGGACTGAAAGACATACCATTCTTCTGAAAAGCAATATGATTTTATAAAATGAACACTGTTTGAAGGAGACGGTAGTATAGCCCCATAGAATAACAAAAGAAACTTAACTATTAAAATATAAGGAAGAAGGCATAGATAATGAACACTGAGTTGGATTTACATTTCCCTAGACTATACAAACAGGTATTATGTTGAATTCAAAAATTGATAAATCATCCACACAGTTCTCCCATACCTCTCTAGTCCAAGGGATATCTTTCCCGTCTCATTTGGCAAGTTATTGTAAACACAGAAAGTTTTTGAAGTGTATCAGCACACATTACAAAAATTCATGGTTATTAATCCAAGACAAGAAAAACAAAAGGAAAACAGAAAATGAAAAACACTAATTTAAATTCAGTGTTGAAAAATTTTGACATCTAGTTTTCATAAAAGTGTGATAATTGGCTTTATAAATCACCATAGTAATTAAAAAATTGTCTGAATTTATAATATCTAAAACATCAACATTAATTTGTTATATTAGATTTGTTGGATTCTTAAAAATAATTTTAATAAATTTTTAATCAATATTTAAATATTTAGTGGAAAACTAATTTTATACTTTTAAGTTTACTCAATTGTTTAAATCATTTTTAACTAGAAGCCTGATGAATAATGTTTAACATAATTTAATAATATTATAAAGAACAACACATTTTTAAAAGATAAATAGTTCTGTTTTTTCTCCTGGTGTATAAAATTCACTTTAATAATAAAGAAACTATCATGGAATTTTTAAACACTTTAAATCTAATAATAGCTTTTACATGAATTGTTTTATTTAGAAACAAAAAGATTGTATGATCCTTACTTGTTCTAAGTGCACTTATAAGAACCTCTAAATCTTTAAAACATATTTCTTTTTTTCTGCAATACTATCAGTTAACATAAATAGTGAAATATTCATTTTATTATGGGGCAAAAGTTGCACTTTTCTGCAATGTCAACTGAGAGGTAGAGAATATGGTTTAATCAGGGTACTATTTTTTCTACAAAGGGACATTGGGTATTTATAACTTCATTCACAGGTCACACAAAATTATTAATGTAAAAATTAGCTTGTTATTGATTTATCTGGTTGAGTCCTGCCTGTGGTGCTATGATTTTGTGGGCCCTATTCAGCTTGAGGGTGAACATTCCCCACCTCTGACAATTATGATTCCCTATTTTGTCTATATTTACAGTCCAGAAATTACTTATCACTCTTCTATGTCTGTCATTGTTAGAGGTTTGAGAAAGTGATGCTGAATAAGACATGTGTGATTTCTCCTCACATGCAGGTTAAAATCCATCCCAAGAGACAGGAAAGCAAAGAGAAGAAATACTTTGATATAGTAAATGTAATTGCTTTGAAAGGCAAGAATGAAACAAAGGCAGTGCTAATGTAAATCATAACAGGTGAGACTTATGTTAAAAAAGAGAGGTAAAAGATCTCACTACAGTCCCCGCATGTCTCTGTTTTCACTTCCATAAGAAATAAAAAACTCAGAAATAAATGACTCCTAAGTTTTAAATTTTAGACCACTCCAAGAAGCATGATAAAACTCATGTTTTCCAGTTCTGTTCCACCCAGAACATGATGCAGTCTCTTATCCAGTGTATCCATGCTGTATGCACTACCCACTCCCTAGCAGTTGTACCAATTACCAGATCCCCTATAGCACAATTTCTGTGCTTTTTTTCAAGCAAGCCTTATTATACCTAGTAATGGATCCACTATGCAAGAGTAGTGATGCTGGTTGGAATACACCAAGAAAAGATGTAGAGACTTTCTTTCTTTCTTTCTTTCTTTCTTTCTTTCTTTCTTTCTTTCTTTCTTTCTTTCTTCCTTCCTTCCTTCCTTCCTTCCTTCCTTCCTTCCTTCCTTCCTTCCTTTCTTTTTCTTTTCTTTTTTTTTTTTTGATAGAGTTAGAGAGTGAGAGAGAGAGACAGAGAGACAGAGAGAAAGGTCTTCCTCACATTGGTTCTAACCCCAAATAGCCACTAAGGCTGGACCTGCACTGATCCAAAGCCAGGAGCCAGGTGATGTGGGTGCAAGGGCCCAGGTACTTGGGCCATCCTTCACTGCTTTCCCGGCCTCAGCAGAGAGCTGGACTGGAAGAGGAGCAACTGGTCCTGGAACCTGGCACCCATATGGAACACTGGCGCCACAGGTGGAGGATTAACCAAGTGAGCCATGGCGCAGGCACCTAGAGTGCTTCTTTTAAGTGAAAAGGTGAAAGTTCACTACTTGAATAATAAAAGAACAAATTATATAAGAAGGTTATATGAAAAACCATCTTATATCTGCTTAATTCTGAAGAAATATAGAGATCTTTTAGTTTTTCAGTTGCATCACAAACTGCAATAGTTAGAATCATTAGTACTTAAATCAAGATAAAAAAGGAATTAGATTTGTATGTAAGTATAAGAAGAAAAACATAATATACAGGGTGCAGTTCTATCTATGATTTCAGGCAACCCCTAGGGGTTTTGAACGTATCCCCCATGGATGGAGGGGCAAGTACTATACATGGTGATAGGACTGAGCAGAAATCACATCATGAAAATTCTTGCCGATCAGGCTAAACTTTTAGTGATTTCTCCATATAGAATGGTAGATCCGAGAGAAATTATAAAGTGGTGTTACTGTCATGAACAACAAGAATTAAAATTTTAAGAAGCTACTGGGTTCCAGCTACTATAATATGTCTATTGTAAGCAGTCATCCAGGGTTCTGCAGGTAGTGTGCTAGTCAAATCCTGCCATTGGCGCTCACAAGTACAGACACCCAGCAAGACATCCCTTTCAAACTGTTTCTTCGCTATCTCCAGCACCTTGGGCCAGTAGTCAGGTGACTAAAACCTGGGTCCCCCAAAGGTCATCAAGCCAAGCATGTCACTGGACAGAAAGTAAAAAGGACCACGATTTCTCTCTGTAGCTACCCTCAGACCTGTGCTTCTACACTACTCAAAAGGTCTCTAGCTGATGGCAAGTGGCACACGAGTATGCTGGCCTGGATCCCCAATCTCAGGTTGGTGGGGTGGGTGGGCCGTAAGTCCCTGTGTTACTAAAGTAGCTTTGTAATGTGCTTCTTGCTGCCTCTTGTCCCAAGAAGGCTGTATTACAGTCATGCATCACTTTCTATAGAGAGAGGTTCTGTGAATTGCATGCTCAGGCAATGCTGTCATTATGGGATCATCAGGGAGTGCACCTACTCAACTGAGATGGCTGTGATACCACTCAGTGTTTTACTCTTATGGAGCCATCATTGTATATGTGTACCTCTGAATCAAATGCTAGGCTGAGGTGAACGAGTGCTCTTTATTTTCCAACCCTCACTTAGTGCTACTCTATACATAAAGCTAGAATCCCAAACCCACGGATTCAGCACTGAAGCTCCGTAAGGCTGCTGGACTCCAGAGCTTGCAACATGACTTTGGATAATTTACAGGGTTCAGAAAATAAATAGGATAGACCTAGATGAGGTCAAAGCAATGAAGGGAATGTAGATGAAGGAACTATAGCATTTTAGATGCAAAATTCCCAAGACTGGTAAGGTTTAGTTCTGGTTCTTGCGTGAGGCTGAGTTAAGGATAAGCAAATTGATATAAGATTTCTTTCTTTAACAAGCATGGTAGTACAGATGGGAGAGCAAGAGATGATGCAGAGTGTTTTAGTCAGTTTCCGGAGGAACAGAGCCAATAGAACACACACACACACACACACACTGATAAAGAAATTGGCTTCCATGACTACAGAGGCTGAAGAGTTACATTAAGGCTTCCTGTATGTTGGAGAGCCAGGGAATTTGGTAGCAATAATACCTTCAATTTAAGAAGCCAGAAACGCAGAATCCTAGGCTGAGGCTGGAGGCCTGAGATCTTGGGACGATTGCTGGTGCAAAGTCTCAGAGACCAAAGGCAAAAAACATGGAGTCTTCTGTTTAAGAGAACAGCAGGATAAAATGTCCCTCCACAGGGAAGAAGAATCAGAGGGAGTGAGGTCTGCTGTTTCCATTCTGTAGGTCTCAACTTGGATTCCAACAAATTGGATAGTATCCATACATATTAAGGTGTGTTTTCCTCACATGACAATCTTCTCTGGAGACATGTTCCCAGGCATACACAGAAGTAGGTTTTATCAATTGTCTTGGCACCCCTTATTCCTGTCAAGTTAATATCAAAAAGTAACCATCAGCAAGTGATACAGGGGAGGAAGAGTGGATTTCAAGAGTATTTGTCCTGCCAATCCAGAAATGTCTGTGAGAATGCTAACAGTATCCATGAATAGGATGCTTGGTGTATGTTTTTGGAACTTACATAATGTTCAGTTAGATGTGAAAACAAATTTGACTACTGGTTTTTGTTTAGTTCTTTGCTTTTGCTCTCCTCTCATTTTGACTTGGAAAACACCAAGACAAACTGAAAAGCGAGTCGTAGTTAACCCCAGGACCAGCACAGCAGTAACAGTAGGGAGAAGACAGAAAAATATGGGGTATTCACTTCATGAAAGAACAGTGGAGTGTATTTGAAAATTTTACACTGGGTTATTATGTCACTGACTTTAAGCACTTCAACATTTATTTCACAAGGTTGCTTGTTATTCTATGGGATGTTGTTGTGGGTGTTTGGCTACTGCAACTAATATACACGTAGGCTAGCTTGCTTACCCAGGGTAGAGTACTAAATACTATAATATAGGATAGTCTAAAACACTGTAGTAATATCAGGTTAAATTAATATAAAAGAAAACAATCTCCCAGCTATTTGAACATAGGATTATGAATCCTTCACTTCACTTTATCAAATTTGCTGGCTATATGTTCTTGACTTGGCTTATGCTGGGTAAATAAAAAGGAAGATCTCTCAACAGCATTCTTTGATATCATGACATGCTTAACTTATTCCATTTATTCTTTTTCAGATCCCCAAAGGATAAATAACAGCCAATCATTTTTACTCAAAAGTCAACAGCTCATATTTTATAGAATATATTCTGATTGTTTTTTAAAGGTCAACCGAGAAAATGTTAAGAAATCAGAAACATAAGAAGTCAGATAAGCGTGTTTATTTCAAAATTCTCCTTCTACTTTAAATGGTTTAGAGCAGTTAGAGATTTTCATAGTATGACAAACTTCCTTCATCTTGTGACTGAAAGAATGCCACTGAGATGCTAGTGTGACAGGTGTCAAAGAACAAAGGGCACACAATGAGAATCTTGCTGCTCAAAAGAGGGAAGTCATGTAGGAACCTGTCAGAGGCCAACCAGCAGTCAATGAAGAAGCAAGATGACAAAGTCAGTGTACATTTTAAAATGCCATTAAGGAACAATAGTTATGTAAATGGGGGCAGGAAGAAGGTTTCCACTTCTCCCTTCCTTCAGCCATTGGTGCTCTCTCTGAAGTTGGGAGGTCCCTGGTTAGCACTTGGCTTGGTGGAAGATGAGAATGGTAAAGCATAGGGTGAGGCATTCCCATTCTGTTATCTAGAAATTTCAACAATGCCTTCCTAAATTAAGTTCTTCTGGCTTTTGATATCACTGCAGAACTATAGATTGAAACTCAATACATTTTCATAGTCATGCTTTACCAATATCTGCACTATTGTTTCTAATTCCTATAGAATAAAGACTGTTCTCAAACTGAAGAAAAATATGGCCATGATTAAGAGGAAATTGGGCAAGCAGCTGAAATATCAAATTGGGTTTCATCAAACACAAAGATAATGAAAATAATAACAAAACAAGTCACTTTATAAAATCAGTCATGTGACTGTAGAAATTGAAGAGTTCTCTGAATGAGGACGATAAAGGCTTACAAAACCTTAGTCCTGTTTGACTAGTGATACAAAGGCCTTAAATGCCTTTGTCTACATTGTTTAAATATGAACATCAAAGAGGTGAATTCTTTTACTTAGGACTAGGCTCTAAGGGCTATAATGACATTTGAAGCCAAGCAGTGTAAAAGCAAATTATGTATTTAAACAGAAATATAGTCACTAAATATTTTCCACATGGGGGATTTTCTATTTAGGAATTCAGTGATGCTAGTATGCAAAGTAACTCATAATAAAAATATTTTCATAAAGGAAGAATAAGCTGCATTGTCAACTGAAAACAGAATATATACCTACATTTTAAAAACAATTTTATTTCCATTGCTCGCCTGTTATAGTTCCTTGTATGCAAATATTTTCACCAAATGAACTTTGTAGTTTTTACTGTAATCCTATGGTTATCTATTTTTGTGATTTTTAGTCAGAATTTTTAAATGTATTTCCTTCTTTGTTAACATCCTGGCATACATATTCAAAGAAGTGATATTTGAAATGAAAATGCAATCTCAAATTTAATCCTAATACCAATTCTAGATAAGCTGTCTGCATTTTAAAACATATTTTGGATATGACATAATTAATTGTCTTAAAAAGCACAAATTACTATCCCAAATACTTCTTAGTTACTTAAAATGTATTTAATACACTTGAGAAAATTAATGATTTAAAAATATAGACAGAGATTTATTTTGCCACATTATCTAGGCCATTAATATTGTGAAATGTCTCAGTTACCAAAATGAATTTGCTTCAGAAATGAATTATTAGTAGTATAAAAAAAAAGTTGAGGAAAGTCCTTACCATCTTGATAAAATGTGAGACTGCCTTACTTTCAAGGAGCTAGGCCAAAAGATTCACATATTAGGAGTTGGTTGGATAAATGAGGATAAACAGAATTACATGATCCAAGGAAACCATATAAGAATTTTTTTAATTAACTAAAGCTTGTATATTGCTCTTCTCGGTTTATACAAAATTTCTATTATTATTGATTTTTGTATTTTAAAAACAAACTATAATTTCTAAACTCTCACTCATATCATTTATGTTCAGCTCTAATTATGACTATACTTGCAAATATCATTATAAAGTTAAATCATAGGTTGTATTGCAGATATTATATAAGTACCTCTTGACATTTTTTTAAAAGGCTGATTTGTTTATTTGAAAGGCAGAGTTATAGACAGGAGAGACACAGAGAGAAAGAGAATGAGCCTCCATCTGCTTGTTCACTCTTCAAATGGACACAAAAAGCAGGTCTAGATTTGGCTGAATGCAGGAGCTTGTACTTCCATCTGGATCTCTCATGTGGGTGGCAGGGACCCAAGTGCTTGGACCATTTGCTGCTTTCCCATGCACATTAGCAAGGAGCTGGGTAGGAAGTGAAGCAGCTGGGATTTGAACCAGTGCTCTAATGGTTGCTTGCTACACTGCATACTGGCCACTCAAGTCTCTCCTTTAATCAATATGTTAGGTTGTATAATACATAATATTTGGTTGAATATTTTCAGGATTATAGCATTCTAGTATATTAAAGATACATTAAATTCTAGTTAGGTTAAAAACTAATATGTCTTTTGGGACACATGTTTTAAATGCAATTACTAAGTAATAAACTGCTTGATCTGGAATGCCTCTTAAAAAACATAATTTTTGAAGACTTGGTTTGTTTTAATGATCACAAATATGTTTGAATGATTTTTTTCTAAAAATGGATAAACTATAACTTTTTGTTTTCTTTCCTAAATTTCTATACCATTAAAATGGCACTCCACACATTTTAATGTATATTTTTGGTGCATGGGTATTCAGTTGTATTTAAAATAGTTAGACTTGCATTTCAACTAAGTCTAGTCAGTCATTCTGCAGAGAAGGAAAAGAAAGGAAATGATCTAAAGCCATGATCCTTAGAGTATAGATATATGAAAAAAAGGAAATTTTAGAATGTGGACAGCATAATGAGGCTTTACAAATGTCCCACATCAAAACAAAACTTTGTTCAGTCTCAATATTCATAGCATTCTCATTGATACTCGGATGGAGCATTTTCCTCTTACAGTGAGAGGTGAAGGTGAGGTGAGCAGTAACAATTGTTGGAGAGATCCATAAAAAACAGAGAGAAGACACCAGGGCCACTCTTTCTGACACTAGCAAGGCTTCCCTGTCATACGCACAGAGCAGGCGATGGATCAGAGACGCTCAAGAGCACCTCCACTTTGGATTGGGTGACATTGCCCTTATGCATGGAGGGAATGAAACCCGTTTGAGAATTAAGAGCAGAAGATGTCCTCAGAAACACACAGCCCTGTCTCGGGGAGCACCAGCTTTCTTAGACCATGCAAAAGCAATAAGCAAAAAAGATTACATCTTATCTGTAAGGCAAAAGGACTTTCCCTGTAAGTGGGAAAGAAGTGAAGCAATGTGCAGTAGACTGGAAATGAAAGCCTCAAGCTATCAGAATATGAAGAAGATTAAAAAAGAGAAATTAAAGAAATGTACTTTGGAGGGGAAGAAAAAATAGAGGGACATAACAGGAGGAGATAGTGAGCCTAGGTCAGAAGTAAGCTTTACGCATGAAACCAGAGGAAGCAATCCACCAAGCATATTAATTCAGTAAAATCAGAACACAAATAAGTGAGACAAGAAATAGAATATTTAAGGAAAAATTAATGAGGATTTAAACAATCTCACCAGTGAATTTATAATAAAATCAGTGGCAGCAAGAGGAAAACAGAACTAATAACATAAAGTGAGGCCTTGATAAAATTACAGTTGCTTAAAATTAAAAGAAATTCAACAGTGAAATAGAAATACTTTAAAAAAATAAGGAAAATAATTTTCTTGAGGATTACACCTCAGCAATTAAAAGTAATGACATGGTTATGTAATATAATAACCAAACTAAAACTCACCAGAAAATAAGGAAAATACCAAGTCTATGCCTAGGGCACTTTGTGTTTTAGTGTTTCTATTAAATGAGTCTTCAAGAATATGGGAAGAATTCTTCAGACAACGGAGCAGAAAGGCACCACCTGTGCAATGTTTGGGGTTCAGACTGGCATTGGAGTTCTCTTAAAATCTCTTCAAGATAGGGAAGGTATAATGATAAATTTGGGTCCATTCAAATATAAGACATGTCACCATTTAGTGCAATACGTATAGTATACGTTGTAAAGTAACAAACTTTGACAGATAAATGTAGTAATCTATACTCCAAATGTTAGAATGAAGGAAAAAGTGAGAATGTCATGGTCTTACGTTTTACATCAAAGATCAACAAAAATTGATAAAGAGCACATTTAGTTAAAATAATTCATGCCATCTGTTAATGGCTTTCATATCGTTGTGTATTAGATTCTTTAAGAAATTAGTACACTCTGGGGAAAATAATACACAGGACCAAAGTTGTGGCATAGTGGTTTAAACCACCACCCGCAATTGCTGCATCCCAAATGGGAGCTGGTTTGAATCTCAGCCGCTCCAGGTCCCTGCTCATGCTCCTGAGGAAGGAGCAAAAGATGTTTCGAGTGCTTCAGCCCTTGCACCTGCTTGGGAGATCTGGAAGAAGCTTCAACATGGTGCTACCCCGGTTGTTGCAGCTATCTGGGGAGTGAACCAGCAGATGGAAGATCTCTCTCTGTCCCTCCCTCTTTGTAACTCTGCTTTCAAATAAATAAAAATAAATGGCTTTAAAAATAAAATATTTGAATTTTATAGGATTTTAGCTTTTTAGTTTTATTTTTTCTGGTAATTCAAGTAAAACAATTTTATTTCATACTTTTCATACACATTGGCATCACATAAAATTGTCAATAGCAGTTTTGACATTTTAAAATTTTGCATTCATTTTAAATTATTTATAATAAATTTATTTATTATTTTGTAACTCAAACTATATATATATTGATTTTAAAAATTAGTAGCTTAAAAATGAATCAAAATTAATATCCACCCCAGAGAATAACATACGTTCATAGATGAATCATAGTTTACAATGCCTACTGTGATTTAATAAAACACACAAACACAAGATAAATGGAACATTGTATTCCCAAATACAAACACATACTTAAAAATAGGATAAATTAACTTCAGTCTTGAGGTTTATCAACAGTTTTGTAAGGCACTAAAAAGTGTGTGAACAAATGTGTATGTAAGCATAAAGCTAGAGAATATGGACATAAATGCCTCAGAAGATGGAATATTCCCTGCATTATTAAATTTATATTTCAGATCTTCATGTTAAACTTATCAGTGCTCTTCCTTGTCTTTCCACTGATCAATTCATAATGATGCTTTAAAATTGGTTTTTATAGCCATAGGTGTTCAGAATAGTGGCCAACTCATCAGTAAGTTCCAAGAGTACTTAGGGAGTGGCCCAGCACTGTGGCGTAGCGGGTAAAGCTGTCACCTGCAGTGGCGACATCCCATATGGGAGCTGGTTCGAGTCTTGGCTCCTCCACTTCTGTTCCAACTCTCTGCGATGGTCTGGGAAGGCAGTAGAAGATGGGCCAAGGACTTGGGCCCCTGCACCCACGTAGGAGACCCAGAGGAAACTCTGGCTCCTGGACTTAGATAAGCGAAGCTCCAGACATTGAGGCCAATTGGGAGTGAACCAGCAGATGGAAGACCTCTCTCTGTCTCTGTCTCTCTCTTTCTGTAACTCTGACTTTCAAATAAATAAATAAATCTTTAAAAAAAAATAAGTGAAGGGAAAAGCCAAGAGGCAAAGACAATGGTGTCATGAAACCGAAGGTTAGTGGAAGACTTCATTTACAACACAAGTATGTTGTACTTTCGATCCTTTTGTTTCCTTTGTGATTGTTGACTTGTTCATGCCCTATAACCTCTACCAAAGCTACTCAAAGCATGCAATGGAATGGAGATGCTTATGCTGGAGGGCAGAATTATCACTACACTGGGCTCACAAGATAGCCAAACACTACTACTACTATACCTGTGAATGCCTCTCTTTGTGACATGAAATGAGAGTGAGATTTCAGAATCCACATCTCTGCAAATCTGGATAATGGTCCTTATGAACAAAGATCTTTATGAGCAAAAACTAATATCGTAAGATGAAACTCAAGAGGTTTCCTTTCTTTTTAAAAAAAAGATTTATGTATTTATTTGAAAGGCAAGAGTTACAGAGAGAGAGAGAGAGAGAGAGAGAGAGAGAGAGAGAGAGAGAGAGAGAGAGAGAGGGAGTTACAGAATTAAAGAGAGAGAGAGAGAGGTCTTCCTTCTGCTGGTTCACTACCAGGAGCATCTTCCAGGTCTCCTACGTGGGTGCAGGGGCACAAGGACATGTGTGATCTTCTACTGCTTTCCCAGGCCATAGCAGAGAGCTGGATCAGAAGTGTAGCAGCCGGGACAGAACCAGTGTCCACATGGGATGCTGGGGCCCCAGGCAGAGATTTAGCCTACTGTGCCACACTGGAGTGTGTACACACTCCAGTAATAAAATCTTAAATCAGCAGACCCTCCCTCCTTTGTTTCTTTTCATTCTCTATCCCTTCCTTCTACCATTCAGCCATCATCAAGGCTCTCTGGAATAGATGATACATGATTTCACATACAACAAGGTGCCACTCTCTCTTACTAAATAGGTGAAAACCCTTTTCTTCATCATGGAGATGAATTAGTCATGCCTCCATACTCTCTTCAGGTTAGTGGGCTAACAGATCCCTTTAAAACACATCTCAGAAACTCACTTCAGGTTGTCCTTGGGTGCCAGGACTCTCAACACTGGAGAGCAGCAGCAGTAGCTAGAATGTTGCTTCCCTGCCTTTTTTAGAGCCTCTCTTTTGCATCTCTAATTGAGCCCATTTACTGAGCTCCTGAATTTTGTCTCCCTTCACAGACTGCCCTGCACTTGCTATGCACCAAATGTTATCCTGGGCAAGACTCTCCATGCAATGCAAAGCCATTGTAATTGCCAGTGATCAAGTCTGAAATGCCACAAATAAATTTTGGTCAGGAGCCATAGTCCTCAACCATTATTTGAATTGTTTCCAGCACATATATTGTTTAAAATTGAGATGTATCAACTACAGGGAATAAGTATGCTAATTAAATTCTACCATTCTATTAATTTTTATATCTAAATGCCATGTAATCACTGCCCAAATCAAGATTTAAAACATTTATGGTACTCACAACAGTTCTTTTATGAACCTTTTTAGAGAAAAGCATCCTGTCCATCTATTCCTCCCCACCAACACATGGCATTCAGTATTTTTGTATCTATTCAGGTAGTTTGCTTGCTTTCATTTTGTGGGGGAGGAGAGGCTCACATAAAATGATAATAAAATATGTTCTCTTTTGTAATTGACTTTCTTGATCCAACATACTGTCTGAAATCTACTCATGTTGTCACAGTTTTTTTCTTTTTATTACTCTGTAGTAAAATAGGGCAGCAATATAACAGCATTTAATTTATTCATTCTACCATTGTTTCACTCTTGATTGTTTTCAATTTTTGACTATGTGAATGAAAGTGCTATGAAAATACATCATAGCAAAGATGAGCATATTCATAGGTGTCTTTTGAATGACATTGGCATCCATTTCTTTCAAATATATGCAGAAAACAAGGATTGATGTACCATAGAAGAGTATCTTTAATTTTGTTTGATATGGTCATATAATTCTTTTAAATGGCTATGCTTTGACCAGAAATGTATGAAAAAATAGACTGCTCTACACTAATTAGTCTTTCAATATATTTTTTAAATTTCACATATTTATTTATTTATTTATTTGAAAGGCAGAGTGACAGAGAGAGAGGAAGAGATAGAAATGATGAGATCTTCCATATACTCGTTCACGCCTCAACTGGCAGCAGCAGCCATGTCTGGGGTCAGGCTGAAGCTAGAAACCGGGAACTCCATGCTGGTTTTCCACATGAGTGACAGGGGCCCCAGCACTTGGGCTGTTGCCTGTGCCTTCACGGGTACATTAGTAGGGAGCTGCATCAGAAGAGGAGTAGCTGGGACTCCAACTGGCCCTTCAATATGAGATGGCAGAGTGGCAAGAATCAGCTTCACCACTATACTACTCTGTCAACTCTGGTCTTTTAAAATGTGAGTCATTTTCTTGCTGTATCTGGTATCTCTTTATAGAGTGAATTTACATTTCTGTAGACTTTTTTTTTTATGCCTACTGGCCTTTTGAGTGGTCTCTTTTTGTGAAGTCCCTGGTAACATCTGCGTGTTTTATTTTAGGTAGTCAGCTTTTCACTGATTGGTTTGTAGACATGCTTTATGTCCTCTGGAAACAAAGCAGAGGTTTTACCTTTTATCTACACAATGGAAAGAACAGGAGAATATAAAGAAGTGAATAAAGTAGCCATGGAGTATGCAAAATGAAGACTGAGAGACTCACTGGTGGCATACACTAAGCACCTTGTTCATACTTATCTGTAGCTTTTACTTCCCCTGAAAAACAAGCTAAGTAAAATGTCATTGACATTGTAGATTCTAAATGGGAGCTTGTGTTTGTTAGACAGGAAGCAAGGACCACAGAACAAGCAGAAAGCATGAGAACAAAGTCACTGTGTCTTCTGATAGGACAACTCAACAGTGACAGTTCCCTGCTGCAGGAGGGCGACTTCCTCTCCACTTGCAACTAACAAATCATCCAGAATTTCTGGGCAGCAGGCAGATGGAAAAGGTGGAGAATAAAACGCTGTTAGGGGAGCATGATTGCTCAGGGTTCCACAGTGCCTAAGTGGGAGGCTTTGGCAGCGATGGCAAGCAGGCGGCGTTGCTGGGACTGTCTTTGCACTGGGGCCAGCATCAGGATGTCCTCTCCAATGGCTGTGCTTCTGTATGGACTGTATACTCAATTTAATGTGTATGTTGCAGTAAACAAAACCAAACTTCTTTCTGTTTAGTTGCCTGGGGAAGAAGGCTGCTTTATGTTCATTTTTCAAGACTTAAAAAAAAAAATGGTTTTTTTTGGTTGTGTTGTACTAGGAAATCTCTCCCTGCCTCCCTTTTCTCTCTCTCCCTACACTAAATAAAAAGCCCTTAACAAAGCCAATAATAATAATAATGATAATAATAAGATGAAAAAAAAACCCAGCAAGAACAATTTGCTGTTGGTAAAGATGACCAGATGAGTTAACTGCCAAGCAGACACCTAGTACTTGTAGCCGTGTAATTAGATAGGAGAAAAAGTGTCCACTTAATTTTGATTTGCTAAAGCACGGAGAGAAGTGCAAGAGAAAAACAAATAAGCAAAGCCATTTGGCTTTCATTAATTACTCAACCATATTACAGAGCTTCAGAACTGATAAATTGTGTTTTCAAAAAATTCTTGTAAATAGTATAAGTATTGAAATAATGGAAACAAAATTATCAATTAAAGATGCTGTTATGGAGCCAGCACTGTGGTATAGCAGGTAAAGCCGCCACCTGCAGTGCCTGCATCCCATTTGGGAGCCAGTTCTAGTCCTAGGCACTCCACTTCCAATCCAGCTGTCTGCTATGGCCTGAGAAGGCAGTGGAAGATGGCCCAAGTCCTTGGGCTCCTGTACCCACGTAAGAGACCCAGAAGAAACTCCTGGCTCCTAGCTTCGGATTGGCACAGTTCTAGCTGTTGCGGCCAACTGGGGAGTGAACCAGCGGATGGAAGACCTCTCTCTCTGTCTCTCTCTCTCTCTCTCTCTCTGCCTCTCCTCTCCCTCTGTGTAACTCTGACTTTCAAATAAATAAATTAATATTTTAAAAAAAGATGCTGTTATATCTGAAAATTAAAGACAAGTGACGTAATGCCAGTTTTTTTTATAAAAACACATAAATATATGTATATAAATATACATATTATACATATATATATATATATATATATGTTAGGAAAGAGGCATAGAATAGAGAGGAGGCAGTGTACAAATTTATAACCAGACTAAATTTATTCAGAGAAAATAAATTCATAGATGTGGGTGACCAACTGCCTGTGTGCACATTGAGGGAACATGTGGCAGAAGGCCCTGACCCCAGGGCCAGGCCCTTTTTTTACATTTTAGGAGGGCTGGGGCTGGGGTTGGGGCTAGGCAGCAGCAGGCAGTGGTGAATTCCTGGAACTGGTTGGAGCAACTGGACTTTCTTGTGGTCCTGAAAGGCAATAGGGTGTGAGACCCAACTGAGATTCAAGAGCAAGGAATAAATTCCAGTGTTTATCTATGTTTTGGGCAATGAGCTAGAATGGCTGAGGTTTATGTATTTGTTTCATCAATATATATTCCTTAACATTACTAATATAAATGAGTATGGATATTATTTATAATAAGAATAACTAAAAGTAAAATTTTAATGAACATAAAAAATTTTAGTAACAAAAGCAAGATTTTTTTTTAAAGAAAACACTGGATAAATGATTGTTCTGACAGTGTACACAGCAATTCCAAATGAATATATATATTTGCAATATAATTATATTATATATCTAATGATAATGGATTTTATTGCTAACTTTGATCGATAATTTTTTTCTAGCAAAAACAAGACTTAATATCCAGTAGGAAAAATGTGATAAAATTATAAGATCTATTTTGGAAAAAAATTGCATGTTAGATTAGCCCTACTGGACACTAGTGTTTATAATAATGTTATTACACTTAGAAAAAAAATAATATTTGTCTTATAATACACAGATTACTGAAAAGTAATATAACAAAAATGCTTCCAGGAAATTTATTAAAGATAACGTTTTTAATTCAGTGGTAAATAGCTACAGTTATTTAGTAAATGCTTTGGGTATCCCAAGATGTTCTAGAAGGAGATCAACTTGGATATCACACATGTTTTACAGGAGTAAACTGGTAGATTTTAATTAGGTTAACTATCTCACTATTAGAAAAAAAAAAACCATAATGAATGCTTGTTTAAACCTACTAAATGATCCAGATATCCCATTACTGGGAATTTACCCAAAGCAAAATAACTCAGCATATGAAAGAGTTATCTGTAACCCCATGTTTATTGCAGGAATCAACCCAGATGTCCATCAACTGTTAACTGGATAAAGAATTATGGTATATATACATGATGGAGTACTGCTCAGCTGTAAAAAAAAAAAAAAAAAAAAAAAAAAAAAAAAAAAAAAAATTGAAACCCTGTCTCTTGCAACAAGATGGGCAAAACTGGAAACCATTATATTTAGTGAAATAAGCCAATCTCAAAAAGGCAAATACCATATATTTTCCCCAATCTGTAGTAAGTAAAAGAATACCTGAATTATAATGTATCGCAGTGAAATAGAGATTTTGAGATTCGATGAATGTTTACAGCCCTTGTCTCTTCAGTTGAGAAATAGCATTTTTTTTTTGACAGAGTTATAGACAGTGAGAGAGACAGATAGAAAGGCCTACCTTCCGTTGGTTTACCCCCCAAATGGCCCCTATGGCCGGAGCTACCCCCATCCAAAGTCAGGAGCCAGGTGCTTCCTCCTGGTCTCCCATGCAGGTGCAGGGCCCAAACACTTGGAGCATCCTCCACTGCCTTCCCAGGCCACAGCAGAGAGCTGGACTGGAAGAGGAGAACCCAGCTTCCATATGGGATGCCGGTGCCACAGGAGGAGGATTAGCCAAATAAGCCACGGTGCCAGCCCTCTCTTTTTTTTCTTAACACTATTTGTTGAACTCTTTTACTTCCTGAAGAGTTAACTATATGATCTTTAAGTAAATTGAAAAGAGATCTTTGTAAACATTAAGATTGGGATAGTGAGAGTAGGAGGAGGAAGAATGGTTGGAGTGTGGTCAGGAGGGAGGGTGGGGGGAAGTGTTACTATGTTCCTAAATTTGTATATATGAAATACACAAAACTTGTGTAATCTACATAAAATGTAAAAAAAAGGAAAAAAGAATGCTTGTACAAATTATAAATGCAGAATACATTTCTGCACTAGGAAGGAAATCATGAAATTATAAAATAAAATATTTGACTATATTAAAATAGATAAATTATGTATGATACCAAAAACATCATAAACAGTGTCAAAATGACAACTCACCAAATGAGAAATAATGGGAAATCCGTATTCTGAAATTGACTGACTTAGTATTTTTCAGCATGCTCCTAGTTTCTCAAAACAAACTGGATGCTTAATCAGTGAGTGACAGGTGGATATCACTTTGGTGTCCAAATATAGGTGAGAAACAAAATTTCTGAAATAAATTATTTGAAAGGAGAAGCCATTGAAATATTTTGAGTAGAAACTGAGTTTAGACATAGTAACTTAAAGTAACTTTTGACTCTCTTGGCCACTCTGCCAAAAGGTCTCTGACTTAAATAAATCTTGCTTTTGTATAAATAAAGTAAAATAAAATAAAATAGTAACTTTACCTGCTATTAAGTTGAATGGCGGCAAGAAAGGAAAAAAAAAGGAAGATGAATAAAATGTTATTGAAAGAATACTGACATAATGAAGACTAGGAATAGCCTTGTTAGGATATACATATATAGTTGTTCAGGTTTTTTGCAAATACATTGCAGTATTGTTGAAACCACACAAATTTCCAATCTACATGTAGAACCATTGTTCTCTGATTATGGCAGCATGGGTGCCATGGAGATGAGAGATGAAAGATAAGCAGAAGAGAGAGTAACTAGATTCTAGATACATATTATACATGTAGAAGCATTAACGTCTATATATCTATTTATTTCTTTTTTATTTTTTAAGGATTTTATTTATTTATTTGACAGGTAGAGTTACAGACAGTGAGAGAGAGAATAGAGAGAAAGGTCTTTCTTCTGTTGGTTCACCTCCCAAATGGCCGCAACGGCTGGCGCTGTGCCGATCCGAAGCCAGGAGCCAGGTGCTTCCTCCTGGTCTCCCATGGGGTGCAGGGCCCAAGCACTTGGGCCATCCTCCACTGCTATCCCAGGCCACAGAAGAGAGCTGGACTGTAAGAGAAGCAACCGGGACTAGAATCGGCACCCAAATATGATGCTGGTGCCACAAGCAGAGGATTAACCTAGTGCACCACAGCGCCGGTCCCTATATCTATTTCTATATACAGGATCTGGGTAAAAAAAAAAAAAAAGCCCCAATTATTTTGAGAATACAGTGGACTTGGGATGATAATGAGCAGAGTGAATAAATTCCACTGCCCAGAATCACTGCACCTGTAGCCAGCTGAATGACTTCTTCAATTATGTTCCATACATTAATGAGTTACAAAACCTAACTCAAATGTAGTTCCCACTTCCAAGTTCCAGATTGATAATTCATTCAAAATCTGCACTTTGCTACTTCAATGTCATATTCAGCATAATGTGTCTGGGAGAGTATCTATGATCACCTACCTGTGTCATATTCACAGTGTAGCTCCATTGCAACAATTTTCATATTATTCTCTTTCACACTAATTTTTAAAATTCTGTGTGTGTTTACACGCGTGTATTGGGAGTCTGCATACAAGTGCAGTCCAAATGTTTGTGGAAAATGAGCATGCCTTTTTAACTGCATTCTCCATGAGCATTTGTAGACCCCTCATATACACAAGCTCATGTCTTCTATCAATAGTTGACAGTATATTTGAGCCCTTTCTTTGAATTGCTACCTAATTTTTCTTGTTTATCAAGACATTGCAAGCTTAAGAGAAGCCATTTCATGAACATGTTGACTCCATTTGGGATGCCCACATGCCATATGGGAGTGTCTGGACTCAAGGCTCTGGCTCCAATACTGGATTCCAGCTTCCTGCTGTCAAGGTAGGTGATGGGTTCAAGTGGTTGGTTCCCTGTCATTATTGTTGGAAACAGGGATTATATGGATTGAGTTTCCCAATCCTGGTTCTACCTGGCCCAACACCAGCTATTGTGGGCACTTGGAGAATGGATCAGGAGATGGGAGATCTCTCTGTCTCTTTCTTTGCCTCCCAAATAAATAAAAAACAAAAACACTTAGAAGCTGTCTCATTCTATTCTATTGAGTCTTTCTTAAGCATTAGTTTTCCTGTTACCTTTAAATGATTTCTTTGCCTTCCATAACGCATTCTAAGAGATATTTTCTTAATAACCTAATCTCAATGATAAAGCTGTAATAAAGGCCACTAGCAATATTTCTCTTTCTGTCTTCACTAATTCTGATAAAGGCAGAGATTACACACCTTTTCACTTGCCATTTTCAATGTCTAGCAGTAATGTAATAAAGGTTTGTTGGATGACTGAATATTAGTATTTATTGAAGTAGGAAAAGACAGTCTTTAACTCTCAGAAAGTCTGAAATTGAAAGACGAATAGAAGGAAAAGTGGGACAATTTTAGACATTTTAGGCTTTGAAATCCTATGAAAGATCTATGTTAAAAATGTCAATTATAGTGTTATATATAGGCATCATCAGCAGAAGAAACATTGGGATGAATTTTGAACTTCTCTCTCTATGGTTAAAATTTAGTCCTAGTGCAGAATTCTAGTTTCAATATATTGGTGTGGTTTGCTTAGTTTTGGAGACAGTGCATGTGTGTGATTGTTGTCAGATCTTGAAGCCAAATTATCTGAAAATAATCAGATAATATTTAGAAAATCAAAAGGAAACATTTTTTTCCTTGCTATAAATGGCATTTTAGCTTTTAGAATTGTAAAGATGTGTAAGAGACTTGGTGGCTGACAAAGAGAGAACATCAATCTATAGCAGGGGTGCAAAATAACCATTGCACATGCAACAAAGTGTCTTATTAAGCCGGGAGTGAAGGATATCTAATGTGTGCAATTACAGTGGCCGACACTAGCTGTCTAGAATGTCTGTGTCCTGGATAGTGTTGCTACCTACATGTGTGTATGCCTACTTCAGTATGCAAAGTTAGGCAGCTTGTGTCACAGCTCAGAATTCTTCAGCGTCTTCTCACATCAATAAATCAAATCCCAATTGTTGCCACTGCTTTCTGAAGTCCCTATAGGATGTGACATCTCCTGCCCATCAGTTTGCTGTGGCCAACTCATAGCTGTTTGAATGCCCAAGCACATTCCTATTGCAGGAACTCAGCTTTGTTTTGTCACCTGGATCTGTTTCTCCATGTAGCCCCATCGCATGCTCCTTTCTGACCCTACTCACTTTCAGTTCGTAACACACCTCATCAGAACTGTATCTTGGCTGTCTCATCAAAAATAGCATTGCTTTCGCATCCTCTTCTTCTATGACCTCACAAATTATGCATTTTTGTTCATGCCCTTTCCACATTACAAAATGCTGCATCCTTATTTGACCAATCTCTCTTTCTTGTAATATTTTTCTTGTAAGGTCCCTGATAGCAAAGGCTATTTTTTTTTGTTCTTTTCTGTATTATCACTGTCCTAACAGTGCTGGGTAGTTTAATATTTTTATTATAAAATCAACATTGATAAAATGATGGTGATTATCTAAACCACTATCTTGAGAAAGATTCTCAGGTCTATGTAGGCTTCATTAAGGTTAATCTAAAGTGAAGTAGCCCATTTTTTCTACCTAACAAAGAAGTGTCATTCTCATTTCTTGCTCAAGTGATCCTAAGGAAGACTTTCCTTAATTAGGATTAATTGGAAACATTTGCTTAGTACTTTTATACAATTAGGAGATAGGTTTGTAATTCAGGCAATCTATATCATTACAAAGTAGGTCTTTGTATTATTATCTCAGTTTATACTTTGTTACCATTTGTCAGTTTGTTGAATATTAAACCTTAAATAAAATCAAATGAGTTAGAACATTCAAGCTGATAGCAATCAATTTAGTGTTTACTTTTAAAATTAATTTTCAGTAGAAGAAACCAAAATCATCATGAAAGAAAAAAATCATGGATTTCTGATTTAGTATATTTAACGAACTTCTAAGATAAAGACATGCCTTCGAATTCTTCAACTGACAAAAAAAAATTACAGGTGTTGAAACTAGCTTCAATTATATCTTCCATGGGTAATTAATTTATTTAGGACTTGCCTAATATAGCAAATAAAAATGTATGTTTCATAAAATTTAAATTTCATGTAAGTATCGTTTTAAAATAATAATTGTTATTATTATTATTTTACTATAAGTATATTGCATGCAATATTTGAGACTTTTTATACTACATATAAAAGCAATGAATGTGTTTCATCTATTACTTATCAGAATTTAAAATTTAAATACTGCATTGTACCTGGCAATCTTATTTTTATTGGGATGACAATTGGTCTTTCAGTAAATTGGATAAATTAATTTATAATAATATTAATATCCCATCTTCAGGAGCTAATCAAGAGATCTTAGTTCAATGTCTCATTAACATCTTAGCCAGTCAGTGAAATGATGTTTCCCTTTTACTGAATTTAAAAGCCCCTAGTAATGGAGCTAAATTGGCAACTCCCCTCTTTGTGGTCCTATCCTGGTTAGCTCAATTTCCCCTCCTCTTGCTTCCTCCTGTCAATAAAAATTTCTTGCACTTCACTCACTCTCCTTGTTTACACCCTTCAGTCGTCTTTGGTGTGACAGAAGAACTCACTATGGGCTGACAACAGAATTCCCATGTCAATTTAATAAGATAAGAACTCATTCTTAAGTATTTTCTATATACCAGTCCAAAATTACAACCACACTGAATCATTGTGAAGGCTGATATTTTATAGAAACCTTTCCTAATTGCAATACAACATAAATTTAAGAATTACAAAACCAGCAATGAAAACTTACTTTAACTTTGAAATGACAATAATCACTGAGCAAGATTTTGTGTAATTAAGCCTATGTCAAAAGGAAATCAGGATTGACATATTAATATAGTTTGAAAAAAAAGAATCATAAAGCACTAGCATTTTAAAGCCTGAAGATTATAGATAACTAAGTTCACTAAGAAAAATAGCCCAATAAACACAATATACAGTACATATGTTTAGAATCTGTTGATGAAAATAGAAAGGTGCAGAGATAAAATTTAAGATCAGAAAGCAGTAATTAATATAAAAGCAAAAGTTAATAAGTTAATGCACAATGAATAAACAATATAATGTGAAATTAAAATAGTTTGAAGAAATTTTTTTATTTTTTAAAAAATGGACTAATATTTTAATCAGTGTAATCAGAAGGAAAAAAGGAGAATTTAAAAATATGTTAAATAAATACTGTTAACTAGGAAATACAAGTAGAGATTATGTATTATAAACATAGATAATATTTGGTTTAAGGGATAATAATATATTTGTTAGCTACATTATAAAATATGTTACTTTTCCCCAAATGTTTTAGATAAGTTAATATTCATGTCCAAAACAATCCTAGAAGAAGCACAATATTTAAACAGAAATAAATAATGCCAGACAATAAGGAAGTTTGTCAGTATGGTCTGTAATATCTTGGAATACTACCAAATATCTAAGACACAGTATAAACTTGTTTGCCCTAGAACAATTGTGTGCAGCAAATTGGCTATATGTGTTCCAAATTGATCCTCTCACCACTTGGATTGGTCAGACATGGCTTGGGGTAGCTTTTTGAGCACTTAAGCTATTTGCTTCCAGACTCAATAAGCCTGAAATGTTTGCTCAGATATGCTGTATAAATATTATTTTCTGTATGTATTATAAGGTTAAATACAGAGAAGCATAGCTTTCTATTACAAAATTTCAGTAGTGCTGAAATTGTTAAAAAGCAAAAGAAAATTTCAAATATCTTGTTCTGAAATTCTTCATCTTTAATACTAAGTCCATTCTCCTAAAAAAAGTCACAAAAAAAGAAATTCTAAACTGATTTGACTTTTCCAAATGTGTTGAAACATTCACAATTTGTAAATATGGTACACTACATAAATCTAGTTATGGCATTATTGTATTAAAATAAAGTATAATCACATTTGTATGTACTAAAAATAACCAGAATGCTAATATTTTAAATCATTTATAAGAATTTACTTTCAAAACTTGTTTATTTTTTGCAAGACAGAGTTAAAGAGGGAGAGAGAAGGAGAGACAGAGAGCGTCTTCCATTCACTGGCTCATCTCCCGAATGGCTGCAACAAACAGAGCTGGGTTGATATGAACCCAGGAGCCAGGAGCTTCTTCCAAGTCTTCCATGTGGGTATAGGGCCCCAAGTACTTGGGCCATCTTGAGCTGCTTTCCCAGCAGCTGCTTCCTCCCCCCCTTTTAATATTTTATTTATTTATTTGAGAGGTAGAGTTACAGACAGTGAGAGGAAGAGATAGAGAGAAAGGTCTTCCGTATGTTGGTTCACTCCCCAGTTGGCCTGCAGGGGCCGGAGCTTTGCTGATCTGAAGCCAGGAGACAGGTGCTTCTTCCTGGTCTCCTATGTGGGTGCAGTGGCCCAAGCACTTGGACCATCTTCTACTGCTCTCCCAGGCCACAGCAGAGAGCTGGATTGGAAGAGGAGCAGCCAGGACTAGAACCAGCACCCATATGAGTTACCGCACCGCATGCAGAGGAGTAACCTACTGCGCCATGGCGCTGGCCCTTGCTTTCCCCATTATGCCACAACGCTGGCCCCAAGAAGAATTCTTAATAAAATAAAAAATAGCCTCGGCAACTCATGACTAGAGCCTGGGGAGATTACTGACGCCATAAACAAGAGTGTCAAATTGTTAAATCAACTTCAGGAGTCACTGTGTACTTACGTCTCATGAGGGATCTGTCCTTAATGTGTTATCCAATGTGAAATAATGCTATTACTAGTAATGAAACTATTTTTTCACTTTGTGTTTCTGTGTGGGTGCAAACTGATGAAATCTTTACATACTATAATATTAAATCGATCTTCTGTGTATAAAGATAATTGCAAATGATTAAAAAATCTTGGTGTTAAATTGGAAATTGCATAGATAATTAATCAATTCTTTAAAAAAAATCATGTAGGATCTCTGTCTTTAATGTACTGTACATTGTGAATTAATACTATAACTAGTACTCCAACAATAATTTCAGTTTGTGTCTCTATGTGAGGGCAAACTGTTGAAATCTTTACATAATATGTTCTAAACTGATCTTCTGTGTATAAAGAGAATTGAAAATGAATCTTGATGTGAACAGAAGGGGAGAGGGAGCGGGAGAGGGGAGGGTAGCGGGAGGGAGGGAAGTTGTGAGGGGGGGAGCCATTGGAATCCATAAGCTATACTTTGGAAATTTATATTCTTTAAATAAAAGCTAAAAAAAATAAAAAAAAATAGAGCATAGCATTGACTTCTCTCTATATATCTATCTATCTATCTATCTATCTATCTATCTATCTATCTATCATCTATCTATCTATATATCTATCTACATTTATCATCTCCATTATCATCTCCAAACCTAGGATAATACTCCATGATAAACACTGAAATAGTTTCTATTAAGGGAAGAAAGAAGAAATAAGCAAAGCAAAACAAAACAAAACAAAAATTAACGAGCTGTTGATTCTAAACTATTTGAAAAGTAAAGAATTAAGCATAGACAATTCTGACAGAAATAGCATGCATTAGGACAAGATCTTGCATGTACTGAAACCTATTTTAGGGGCTGGCATTGTGGCATAGCAGGTAAAGCTGCGACCTGCAGTGGGCGCTGGTTCGAGTCCTGGCTGTTCCACTTCCAATCCAGCTATCTTCTATGGCCTGGGGAAGCAGTAGAAGATGGCTCAAGTCCTTGGGCCTCTGCATCCTTGTGGGAATCCCAGAAGAATCTCCTGTCTCCTTGCTTTAAATCAGTGCAGCTTTGGCTGTTGGGGTCAATTGGTGAGTGAACCAGTGGATGGAAGACCTCTCTCTCTCTCTCTCTCTCTCTCTCTCTCTCTCTCTCTGCCTCTCCTTCTCTCCCTGTGTAACTCTGACTTTCAAATAAATCTAAAAAAAAAAAATTATTATAAAGCCATGAGTATTAAGATACCATGATGCTAAAGTGAGTATAAAACACATACAACAAAAGTACAAGGACCTGGAGAAAGCTCTCAATATATACAGTGTCTGATGCATGGGGCATTCATAACATTGAATTTAAAATGGACTAACGGATACACGAGGTATGGACAACTGCTTTAAAAAATGCAGATAGCTCCCTGATTCATTTATAAAATCAAGTTAAAATTACAGAGACTATAGAGTGGGGTTTCAGCATAGCAATTAGAATACCAGTTGTTTTGCTTGTATCTCCTATCAGACTCCCTGTGCTCAAGTCCAGGCTCTGCTACCAATCCCAAGTTCCTGCTAATGTACACTGTAGGAAGCAGCAGCAGATAACGCCAGTAGTTGGGTCCTTAGTCCACATGCAGAAGACTCATATCAAGTCCTTATGTTCCTTTCTTTGGCCTGGCACATTCTTTTCTGTTGCCAACATTTGGAGAGTGAACCAGGAAACAGAGCATCAGTATCTCTCTGTGTTTCTGTCTCTCTCTCTTTCTCTCTCTTTCCCCATCCTATTTTTCAAATAAATAAAGAGAACTAAACCAAAACATAACAGACTAAAGTTATTACATTTAAATATAGAAAAAGAAAACACTAAAATATCAGAAAGCATTTGATAGATGTTCTAAGTATTACCCAAATGCAAAAACCAAAAACAAAGCACAATTAGTAGTTATGCTTGAATCTAACAAAATAACCTTTATATCAGAATCCATGAATCACAAAATTTTGACTGATATATTTGTGCATGAGAAAACCATTTTATCACTGATGTACAAATTAAAAATAAATAAAAATGTTTGAAGCATATGATTTCTCTAGGGTTAAAGTACCTGTTACATTAGGAGCTTCAACAAATGAATAACCAAACCCTTATCAAACCTGAACAGAAAATTATGAAACAGCATGCATAGAGAATCTATAGATGAAGACATGGGATATATTAAACATTGCTTAATATTACTCACTACAAGGAATTTATAAGTTTCAGTCAGAAGGTATTTTTCATCTAATAGCAAAGATGAACATTACTGATATTTTACATCGCTACAATATTGAAGATATGACTTGCTCTTGGCTCAAAGAAGGTTTTTGTTGTTGTTGTTAGGTTGTTGTTTATTGGTTGTTTTCCTCTCAGTACGTGCCATCTATTTTGAAGAACTGATCTTCTCTGGCTTGGCATGAGATTTATTCCTCAAATTATCCTCTCTTTGGTATCTTTCTGAAACAGTGATTAGACACCAGCGGCATTCTGTAGTTCTTTCTTGTATGCACTGGCATAGCATTTCTCTTGATTATGTTGGAGCTCAAGCTTTCACTTCTTATTTTCTGGTTGAATTGGATTATTTTCTTGATTTATAACATTCAAAGGAGTCATCCTTTTGGTCTTATTTATAACATGAAATTTTTTTGATGTTTATCAGAGGGCTCATTCCTATGATATTAGAGCTTATTGCGATGAATTGACTTGGCTACCAAAATACTACTGGAGTTAGCATATGTTACAGGACAATTTTATGTTGCATTTGCTATTATTCATGTGCTATATGCATATTTTGCATAGTCTATGATCTTGAGGTAGTTAAAGAGAAATCTTATTAGAAATTTTATTGACCTTGAAGCATGATTTGTAAATTGTAAAATTTAGAGACTTCTATGTTTGGTGCATCTTGAATTTTATGCTAGTCTGATAGTTGAATGTATATTGCTTTAGTGATTATTGAATTTTTGGTAAGGAAAGCAATCCCAATTGCTTTATTCCTATGGGCTAATACAATCTGTTTTAATGTAATACCCTTCACAGAAATGCTCTAAGGAATCTGTTAGGATAAAAATATGAACTGACTATATAATATACATCTTCACCATGGCCCTATTTGACAGTCTGATAACAGCTATAGATGTTCAACCCAAAGAATAAATTAATTGTATAAATCACATATACATCAAAATATTTTATATTTGAATGCATAATATTTATAAATATGTTGAACAATAGCTGAAGAAAGGAAATTTCTATGTCATAGATGATGTTTTGAAAGAAAAGCATCATTTTTTTTCTTTTCTACTTCTTTTTTTTAAGATTTATTTGAAAGGCAAAGTTACAAAGAGATAGAGGCAGAGAGACGGATAGACAGGTCTTCCATCCTCTGGTTCATTTCCCAAATAAATGGCTTCTGTGCCTGGGGCTGGGCCAATCCAAAGTTAGGAGCCAGGAGCTTCTTCTGGGTCTCCCACTAGAGTGCAGGGGCCCAAGGAATTGGGCTGTCATCTACTGTTAGAAAAGCATCTTTCTTAATTACTTGGAGATGTAACAATTAGTAGCTGTAAATTCTATGTCAAGATTTAGTGGGATTTATTCTGTATATTTATTCACATGTGTGCATCTCCATTTTCAGGGTTAAATGACCTTGCCTTTATCTTCATAAGGTAGAATAATTTGAAGTATCAGGAAATATGAGTTTGATATTTACAATAAAAGGAAATAGTTGCTAAGCAATCTGCATTTTGGCCAAAATGCCTGTGTTAAGGGGCCAGCACCTTCAGCACAGTGGGTTAAGCCAAGTCTGCAGTACAACAGTAGCAACCTGTATGAACCCCAGTTCATGTCCCCCTGATCCATTTTCAATCCAGCTCCCTGATAATGTGCCTGGGAAGGCAATGGAAGATGACTCAAGTGCTTGGGCACAGGTTACCCATGTGGGAGACCTGGATAAAGTTCCTGGCTCCTTGCTTCTTCTTGGCCCAATCTGGTCATTGCGGCCATTTGGGGAGTGAATCAGAGGATGGAAGATCTCTCTCCTCTCTCTGTCTCACCCCCTCAGTCTCTGTAACTCTTACTTTCAGTAAAATGATTAAAGCTTAAAAAAAAGTCTCTGTGAAGGCTCATATAGATATACATAAAAATTGGTCTAGGAAAAATAATTCTTAATGAGGAATTGACTTATGAAAAGCAAAGAATTCTGGGAATATAATGGTGTTCAAACATTGGAAATTTTAACTAAAGTAAATATATCATATTTCAATTTAATTTCATCTGTTATTTACTTATGTTATTATTTATGGAATGTTGACTTTTATTTTATTTATTTTTTAGATTTATTTATTCATGTAAAAGTCTGAGTTACACAGAGAGAAAAGAGAAGCAGAGAGAGAGATGTCTTCCATCCACTGGTTCACTCCCCAGTTGGCCACAATGGCCAGATCTGAGCTGAAGCCAGGAGCCAGGAGCTTCTTCCAGGTGCAGTGGCCCAAGGACTTGGGCCATTTTCCAGTGCTTTCCCAGGCCATAGCAGAGAGCTGGATTGGAAGTGGAGCAGCTGGGACTGGTACCAGCACCCATATGGGATGCCGGCACTGCACGTGGCAGCTTTACCTGCTACACCACAGCACCGGGTCCCAATGCTGACTATTTTAATTGCAACTGAATCATTCTCTCTTATTTTATTGCTCATGATTAATAAACAATATAATTTTAGTATATTATATAGGATTTGAGAGATATTAATTTATATATCCATAGTAGTTCTAGGTTAAACAAATTGTAATGTTTAATTGTTACTATCCAGACAGTACATCTTGTTTTTTTCCAAAATAGGAAAGGGTTGAGGTACTATTTCATTTCCTCCTAAACTCCGGAGTAATTAAACTAATAAATAAATAAATAAAACACTAAAGAACATATTTCTTGCGTCTAAGGTGGTCAATCTCTATAAAGTCACAGCCTAGGACAAAATTCAGTCTTCAAGTAGTGTAGCTTCAGGGTCCATGCCTCCTTGGATCCGTGTACTAGCATGGGAGACCCAGAAGAAGCTCCTGGATCCTGGCTTCAGATCAGTGCAGCTCTGGCTGTTGCAGTTATCTGGGGAGTGAACCAGTGGATGGAAGACCTCTCTCTCCCTCTCTCTCTCTCTCTCTGCCTTTCAAATCATTAAATAAATCTTTTTTTTTAAAAAAAGAGTATTCAGCCTCCTGTTCAAGAGGACCATTTTTGCATATGAATGTACACATTCTTGTGCACATAGGGATTCACCTGTGATTGTATTATTATAATTAATGTTTATACTGAAATAATTTGACAATTAAAAGTTTCAAAATTGTACAGTTTCCCCATATGCTCTATATATACAATCACTAAATATTAATTATTCCCAAATTTCCTGTTTCTATTATATCTGTATTAAATATTCAAATATTTGAGAGTAAGTCACAAAATTATCAGTCAACATTTAAATCCTAAAAGCATAATATCCTCATTATTTTTCCATATTATTATTATTCTATGTTATTTCAAATCAGGAAATAAAAACTAATAACAGTATCATTTCTTCCAGAAGTATTCAACTATTATTGATTATTTTCTCAATTATTTTAAAGAGAAGGATTGTCTCAGATTCAACTCCTGAACATATATTTTGTTCATTTGTCCTTTTCCAACTTAATCTGGAAAGCCCCTTAAGTCTTTGTAGTTCATGATCTTGACTATGAGTTCATCTAGTAAGAAAGTGACCAAAGAAGGAAGGTGTATAAAGGGAAAACAGGAGTCAGCCTGACACAAATAAGAAAATAAATGTTATTGAAAATGAATGCTGCTTCTTATAATTCCAACATAAGGAAGCAGAAGTAGTGATGGAATCAGAGAATTACCATCTGTCAACTACGGTAGTCACAAGAGAAGCTGATAAAAACCTTCAATTGGGACTGGCATTGTGGTGGAGCTGGTAAAACCATGGCCTGGAACACCAGTATTCCATATAGGCTCCGTTTCAAGTCCCTGTTCCAGACCACTCCAACGAGCCTGGGAAAGCAGTGGAAGATACCCCAAGTGCTTGAATCACTGTACCCACCTGGGAGATCTGGATGAAGCTCCTTGCTCCTGGCTTAGGCCAAGTCCCGTCCTGGTTGTTGCTACTATTGAGAGAGTGAACCAGAGGATGGAAGATGTCTCTCAGTCTCTGTTTGTCTTTTTTTCTATCCCTCTCTCTCTCTTTCTGCAACTCTGCCTTTAAATAAATAAGTATCTAAAAATTATCATCAACGTATGATGAAATTCTCAAAATGTAATAAATATTTACATGATCCCAAATTATTTCCTGGAGACCTATATTGGATGAAAACAAGTGAAACAGTAAGTTTATTATGGAAAATCATAATAGACACTGCTATAGGTAGATGTTAAAGTTAATATCCCCAATAATGGTAAGTCAAATGTTTGCATATAAGGCACGGAGAATGCGGCATCACTTTTGTGGTAGTCTGGCCAAAAGTGGATGAGTCCGAATCAATGATAAAATAAACATGAAATAGAGTAAAACTAAGGAACATTCTATAAAACAATCTCTGCTCATCAAAAATGGGCTGCATTTAACTTTTTATTTTGTTTTGTTTTGTTCCTTTCTCCTATGGAGGAGATTTCTACATTCTAGATTACATCCTGTTAATTTATATATATATATATATATATATATATATATATATATATATATATGTGTGTGTGTGTGTGTATGTATATATATGTGCATATCATAGAAAAACTGCTGCACATTACACAATAATGCATTCTAAATGTTACTGTGAAAAACTGCACAATGGACTTCATTCTCAACAGCTAACAAAATCTGGCACTAACACCCAGGTGACAGACAAAATATCATCTTCCCTGTATCCATCACATTCTGCCTCATCCCATTGGGTGGCAATGATCCATCTCCCCTACTAGATCCTTTAAGGGATCAACCATGGTCTACCCAGATTTTTTATCCCCAGCTGTGTTCTTAGAGGGCAAACAAATTGAATTTGAAAACCCTGTCAATTTTCCTTTTGTTGTCTGCAAAAATAGGCTCTAGTTTCTCTCATCCTCCCTATGCTCAGTTCACCTTTTCATCCTCTCCCACCTGCACTCAAATAGATTTACCTGCACAACTCACCATTTTTTCCCAGCAGTTGAAAATTCAATTCTTTAAGAAAAATTAATTTTCATTTGTTTTTCCATTGATAATTGGAGTATATACATGAATAAGGGTGAAAGAAGCCTCCACGGTAGCTCTGACAATAATGTGCTTCATAGAATGTGTAAAAATTACATTAAAAAGCAAACTGGGGGACAATATCGAGTTTTGTATTTTACAAAGTTTCTACAGGTCAGATTCTCACTTCTGAGGCACACTTCTGGCTATAATAAGCTGCAGTATCTTTAATCTTTCTTTGATACACAGTGAAACAATTTTTACTATTAGGTGATTTTTCACTCTAATTAACCAATGATCAGATCAGTGAGGTAGCTGACCAAATTTGATTTTCTGTTCATAGGAAGCAGAAATTGATTCACTATTCTTATAATGTGAAAAAAAAATCTAAAAGGCATTTAGATTTGAGAGTTTATTCTATTGTGACTTTTTCAATAATAAAATGTGTAATTCAGAGGAAATTATGCTAAAGTAGATTCTCATATATCTATCCATAAGGGAGGCTGATAATTAAGTCCAATATTGGTTGCAGCACATCGTTTTCAAAATCAAGTCTCAAACAGAAAAGAAATCATTTATGAGGAACTAGTTTTACACTTGAAGATAATAAACCTGGATTCTAATTATTTCAGTGCCATGGAGTGGCCTGTAACCATTCTTCAAACTTATTATCTGTTGCCACATTTTTTTGTTGTTGTTCAAAAACACATTCCCTGCTTCTCTCCACAGGTTTTAATACCCAATGAAATATTTAAAAGTTGAAAAATATTCTGAATTTTTTCACTGAACTTCAATAATTTAAATAAAATAAGTAGAATTTTATAGAGATCAGTAAAGATTTGATAGGAAAATGGTTGTGTAAAATTAGAAAAATAATATAGCTACACTTACCAATGTAATAGTTGATTTTATGTAGGGAATTGCTAATATGCTATCCATAGAAATAGTATTTAATACTGTGTTTCATATTGCATTAGAATAGGTCAGCAAGAATTTGTGGACCAAATCTAGCCAAAAGTCCAAATTCAGCCAAAGAACTCATTTGGCCTGAGACTCATTTCATAACTAAATTTCATGAAAACACACCCATATCCATTCCTTATGCAATTTCTATAGTTTCTTTCATTCTTGAATGACAGAATCGGGTAGTTGTCATATAGAGGAACGGGGCCACAAGACCTAAAATATTTACTAACTGAAATTTTATGGAAAAATGCACTGATGACTTCATTGAAAGGATTTGGGGGGCAAAATAGATTTTGATACTTAAATAAATTAAATGTATTTAATGGTGGTAGGAAATATTTATGTAGAAATATACTGGACTTATGCTTTTGTTTAACAGTGAAAAATAAATTTTATATTCATTCTCAATCACACTTAGATAAATACAGCATTGTCAAATGCGTATGGAATATTATTTATTTTCTAAAGTATTTTTATTTTGATTATTTTATTTACATAAAGAGAACAAATTTCATGATTTTCATATATATGCAATTTTGAGACGATAATAATACTTCTCACTCTCCCTCCTTCCTGCCTCCTTTTTCTCTTTCTTTTTTTTCTTTTAATGTTTACAGTGATATACTTTCCCTTTATAGTCCCAGGCTTAATTCTCCACTAGATAAAGAAGAAGTCAACAAGCAGATAATAGACCACTGTTCTGCAGTATAGACAAGGGTGATAAGCTTTAATCAGATCTAAAGACTTCAATTTCATTCATATATATTATATTAATTTTTAAAGATTTATTTATTTATTTGAAAGGCAGAGTTATAGAGGGGTAGAGAGTGAGAGAGAGAGAGAGAGAGAAAGGTCTTCCATCTGCCGGTTCACTCCCCAGATGGCTGCAAAGGCCAGAGCTGCACCAATCCAAATCCAGGAGCCAGGAGCTTCTTCTGGGTCTTCCACGCGGGTTCAAGGGCCCAAGGATTTGAACCATCTTCTACTGCTTTCCCAGGCCATAGCAGAGAGCTGGATTGGAAGTAGAGCAGCTGGGACTTGAACTGGCACCCATGTGGGATGCTGGCACTGCAGGTGGCCGCTTTACCTGCTAAGTCATAGTACCAGCCCCCATTACATTATTTTTTACCTCTATATTTTAGCTAGTACACATCAAAGAAAACATGATATTTGTCTTTTTGGGACTCACATATTTTACTAAGCAAATTGGTCTTCAGTCACATCCACTTTGTTGCAAAAGACAGGATGTCAGCCGACTCCGCGGCTCACTAGGCTAATCCTCCACCTGTGGCGCCTGCACACCAGGTTCTAGTCCTGGTTGGGGCACTAGATTCTGTCCTGGTTGCCCCTCTTCCAGGCCAGCTCTCTGCTGTGGCCCGGGAGTACAATGGAGGATGGCCCAAGTGCTTGGGCCCTGCACCCCATGGGAGACCAGGAGAAGCACCTGGCTCCTGCCTTTGGATCAGCGCACTGCGCTGTCTGCAGCGCGCCAGCCTCGGCAGCCATTGGAGGGTGAACAAATGGCAAAAGGAAGACCTTTCTCTCTGTCTTTCTCTCTCACTGTCCACTCTGCCTGTCAAAAAAGACAGGGTGTCATTTTTTTTGTCTAATATTCCATTGTGTATATGTACAAAGTCTTCTTTCTTTCTTTTTAAGACTTATTTATTCGAAAACTAGAGTTACAGAGAAGGAGAGACAGACAGAGGTGATTCTCCATCTGTTGGTTCACTCCCCAGATGGCCACACTGGCCAGGGCTGGGCCAGACCAAAGCCAGGAACCAACAGCTCCATCCAGGTCTCCCATGTGGGAAGCATGGGCCAAAGCACTTGTGCCATCTTCTGCTGCTTTCCCAGGCACATTTTCAGGGAACTGATTTGGGAGTAGAGAAGCAGGAACATGAACGGGTGCCCATATGGGATGCCAGCATTACTGACAGTGGTTTTTACTGCTGAGCCCATCACTGGCCCCATGTGTCACACTTTCTCCAGCCTGTCATGAGTTGATGGACATCTGGGTTGATTTCATATCTTTGCTACTATGAACTGAGCTGCCATTAACAGATAACTCTTTCATATGCTGGCTTATTTTCTTTTGGCTAAATTTCTAGGAGTGGAATGGCTGGATCATATAGAAGATCAATTTCCAGATTTTAGGGGTTCTCCATATTATCTTTCTTAACTGTTATATTTGTTTATATTCCCACCAACAGTATTATTCTTGATGTTTGCAGGCATATAATTTACCCTATTTATCCATAATAGAAACCATCATTGTTTAAATTATGTAAAAATTCTGTCACATTGCTATTTTTATATTTTTTTTACCTTGTACATTCAGCCATATAACTTGTTGGTAAGTTATATAAACATTATTTTTAGCAAAAATCAATTCCCCATTCTTTAGGAAATGAAGAGCGATATTCATTTAGGATACTACAAGTATTCCTGAAGAAATAGTAAAATTACTACTTGGGTGATCCCTTAGCCATTTGAACAGCACTTAGAACAGCATTTTGTCTTTTATGTAATTGATTTCTACACTAACTTCTCATTGAAAGCTGCTTCTTGTGTCTTTAGTTGCTTTGACTAGTTATACAATGTTTGTAAAAATGATACCTCAAAGAAAAATTGCAAATCACTGCAAATATTACTGGGAGTTTCCAAGGCAATCAAGCCTACATTGACCAGGTTGTGGTAAGGAGTCAAGAATAGAAAAAAAAAATTTATTCTTATCAAATCCTGGCAAGTTGAGACTGCATATTCAAATTTGCTGACATTTTGGTTTCCAGGTCAACTCACTACCACGCTATTTTAAAATAGGATCACAAGAGCTGCTGAAGTATGTGAACAAAAGTAGTTCATCGTGGGTGACCTACAAACTTATACAGTTATTTTGGTTCAATGGGCAAAATTGAATGAATAAATGGCTTTTATTAGATAGTGAGTGTTTTTTTTATCAAACAACTTGCTGTTATTATTCAAGTTAAGTTACAGAATGTAGATCAAGTGTATCTTTCATGTGTTACTGGTCTCATATGTAGGAATAGCTGCATCTCCTAAGTCAAAAAGATTGACTCATAAATAAGTCATGTGAGATTGTATCTTGTCTCTTCGGGTATTAACAAAAGAACTTGCATGTGTACATGTTACTCTAACTTCTAAAAAACATTTTTTGAGTTTTATAATTTCATTTTAGATTTAAAATATTTCCCTATTTTAATCTTGGGATTTGCTTCCTGAGAGGTATAATTAACTAATGAAAAATTGTTATTTCTCAGAAAGTAAAAAATAACATATAGTGTTTGCATACAAATGAGAAAATATGAAGCCAACATGTTTAATAGAAACAATAGTTTTAAATTATTTATATTGAGAGCAGCTTTATTTGTATAAAGATGTATAAGGTATTCAAGTAATTTAATACTAGAAAATAGCTATTATAATTATCACTGGTTTTGTTATGACACCAAAACATTCCTTTTAATTGTTTCCTGTGATTAGGTATATTTTTGTCATTTTATCTCATGAAAAAAAAGGCACATTTCTAGTCCTATCTTCCATGCATCTTTTTTGTTATAACATTGAATACTTCTTTTTTGTTTAAAAAAAAGAGATTTTTTTTTATTTATTTTGAATGTCAGAGTTAGAGAGAAAGAGACATCTTCCATCTACTGGCTCACTTGCCAGATGGCCGCAACAGCAAATACTGGGCCACACCAAAGCCAGGAGCCAGTAGCCAAGAGCTTTATATGGGTCTCCCCTGTGAGTGGACAGGGGCCCAAGTATTTGAATAATCCTTGCTACTTTTCCCAGGCCATCCAGTCAGCAGAGGGCTGGATCGGAAGTGGAGCAGCTGGGACACGAACCAGCCCCAATAAGGGATGCCAGTGTCATAAGCAGCAGCTTTACCCGCTACACCACGACGCCAACCTCATGAATACTTCTTTTTACAAACTGCTTTAGAGTAGTCACTAAAGCGTGGTACAATGTAAATGCCTCTTCAATTTTTCCTTTTTCCTGAACCATATCACCTTTCCGTTATAAGCTCTGGTACATGTAAACCACATGTGAACACTGGAAATACACAAAGGTGAATAAACAGTGAGAGAAGACAATGAGATTGTGCCAGTGGAACAACACAATTAGCTTTAAACATTTATAGGGTGGATGTAAAAATCCAGGCAATGTGTATTTTAACGTGCTGAAAGAGTTAATCTTCTACATCAATTTCCCCAGCCTATGGTGTCCAGTTGTTTGTTGAACCGCTAATCTTAATGTTGTCCTTAGGGTATTCTGCAGGTGCGATTAACAAAACATTCCCTTCTGCAATATAGGAGGGTCTCATCCAATCACTTGAAGCACTTCAAAGCAGAAATTGAAATTTTCTCTAGAAAAAAAATTCTGCTTCAAGAAAATAACAAAGAAATTATGCTTGCATTTTCATCCTGGCACACTGACCTGAAAATTTTAGATTTTTGGCTGTAACCAGTCTCTGTTTTCACTATCTTACCCAAATACCTCAACTCATTTTCATTTTCTTTCTTTCCTTTTTTTTTTTTTTTTTACTACCAATTCCTAATGGAAGACTCTATATGTAATGCCATTAGGTATACTCAAATGGAGATTTTTTTTTTTGAGAGAGAGCATGCTTTTCACAGGTTAAAGAAAGAAAAAAACACAAGTTAGCTGTTGGATAAGTGATGGAAATTGGGCCATAATCCTGAATTACTGACTATGGAGAAAATACAAGCCCAAATAAAAATATCTGACACTAAAAGTTAAAATATCTTCAAATCAATATCTGATGAATATTAGCAACAGCACATTACTCTTTCTTTCCCCAAAATCCTTTTATTTAAGGTCTACAAACTTCATGCATTTCATAATTACAAATTCAGGAACATAGTGATTCTTCCCACCTTCCCACCCGTACTCCCACCTTAACTCTTCCTCCCTCTTCTATTCTCATTCTTATTTTTTGCTAAGATCTATTTTGAATTAATTGTGTACACACTATTCTAAGATTATTGTTCAGACAGGGAAGTGGAGATTTTTAGGTCCCACAGAATACTGATCCTGCATCAATACTGATACTGATACTAAAACAATATGACAGAAACAAATATTAGAACCCAGCTTAACTATGTAAAAAAAAAACAATATCACTTCATAATTTAATAGTTTTTGTTTTGCAAAATGATTTTTCATGAACTATTTTGTTAACAGTCAATGTGTTTGGTATAGTTAATTTTAAATAAGAAGCAATTATTTTTAAACTTTCTCAGCTTTATTTTTTAATGTGATAAATACTTATAGCTATAAATATATCTACTGTATTAGTCTGTTCACATTGCTATAACAAAATACCATATACTGGGTGGCTTACAAACAGTAGAAATTTACTTTTTCACAAATAAATTTAGAAATTTTTGCAAACTCTTGGAGAGTCCAAGACTTTTGCAAAAAAAAAAAAAAGAAAAGAAAAGAAAACTTTTGGGGATGTTATGGAGGCTGGCTTCCTAGCTGAGAGATGGCTGCATTCTTGCTGTGTCCTTATGTGGCAGAAGGGGTACGGGATGTCTAAGGGATGTCAATCGAGTCTTTTTTTTTAAAGAATACTAATCCCAGTTATCATGGCTATGCCATCATGGCCTAATCACTAGTCAAAGTCCCCAGCTTCATATAACATCCCACTAAGAATTAGGTTTCCACATGTGAATTGTTGGGGACATAAATATTCATTCTATTGCACCAACATAATCTAAAGCTCTTAGAGGTCCTCAGAAATTTAGACATCCTGACACAAACTTTTAAGCATGGGTGTGGTGCAGTCTTCCAATCAGTGCATACAACCTAACATAGTGCAGCATTTTAGTATGTTTGTTTAATGAGGGTGGGTTACTTACACATAAAATTTGGAGGACAACTTGCACTGAAAGTATATTTTTATATTCTACCAAAATCATCCACACTTTACAGTGTCCCATTTTGTCCTATTTGTGTTTTTAACCACAGATAAAGAATCTAATTCTTTGGTTGCTCTAAGAATTATCATATAGGGTGGGTACTGTGGTGCAGTGGGATAGAATGCCGGTGTCCTCTGAGCGTCTGGTTTGTGTCCTGACTACTCCACATCAGATCCAACTTCCTGTAATGCATCCTGGGAAGCAGCAGGTGATGGATCAAGGATTGTGACCCCGGTGACCCACACATGGGACACCTGTATAGCATCCCTGGCACCTGTCCTTGGCTTGTTCCAGCCCTGGCTGTTGCAGAAAATGGGGAGAGAAGAAGCAACAAAAGCACCCTCCCTCTCTCTCTCTCTCTCTGCTTTTCTAAAGAAACATAAACATTGTCATCTTTGCTTCATATACATCTTGTTTTTTCTACCAAAGCTGAGCGTTTTCTGTCCCTGAGTTCTTATTTACATATGGCTGATCTGTTTGGAGAAGTAGTTGGTAAAAATTTAAATTATTATTTAAAACTATCAAATTTATAGTAATATGACTACATCTGTGAAGTTTACCAGTCCTATATAAAGTATGTTTTGACTTTTATATTTTATTGTATGCTACCACAGCTTTTACTAAATCCAAGTTTCATAGACAAGTTATGGGAAATTGAGAAAATTTAAGGCATTTAGCCAAGGTAGTATAAATAATAGAGGAGAGTGAATCAATTAGAAACTAGATATTTTGAAGTTTAATGAATATGCATGTAATTTCCCAGAAGGATTTTTTTTAAATTTCTAGTAAATTTTTGATTAGAAAATATAGCATTTGGTATTAAGGTATTAAATCTAGTATGCAACTGAATAGTTTTAAATATGTATGCAAAATATTACAATAACTAACTGTACATTCTTATCAATTAGCTTAAAAATAAACTTGCTTAATCTTACTCTTGTGCAACCTAATCATACAAGATTTTTAAACAAATTCTATACATTGTAATATTGATACTAGCTTCATGCAGTGAGTTGACAATCATGTTTTCCTATTTTTTAGAAGAATTCCTTAAGAATTGGTGTCAAGAATTTATAGTGTAGAATCATTTTAATAAGTTGTTGGATATGTATGTCTCTTAAGAGTTATTGCATGCATATTCATAAGGAAACGTGGTTACTTGTTTTGTTTACTTGTGAAATCTTTACCTAATTTTTGGTAATAGGATGGTTTTGGTTGTACCCAAATAAACTCATCTTTTTAAGAAAATATTTATTTATGTATATGAAAGTCAGAATTTTAGAGAGGGAGAGACAAAAAGATCTTTCATCTGCTGGTTCATTCTCCAAAATGCTGCCATGGCCAGGGCTGAGCCAGTCCAAAGCCAGGAGCCAGGATTTTCATCTGAATCCCCCACATGGGTGCAGGGGCCCAAGCACTTAGACCATGTTTTGCTGGTTTCCTGGGTGTATTAGCAGGGAACTGGATCAGAAGTGGAGCAGCCATATAGGATGCCAGCCCTTCCAAGGGTGGTTTAACTCGCTATGTCACAGCACTGGCCCATGGAAGTGAACTCTTTTACTGTTTTTGCCATGGTTGTTTTTGTTTTTAAGATTTATTTATTTTATTTGAAAGGCAGAGTTATCGAGTGGTGGATCAAGGGTTATAGAGTGAGAGAGAGAAATCATCCACTTGCTGACTCACTCCCTAAATGGCTGTAAAACATCCCACTGAAGCCAGGAGCTTCTTCTGGTTTCATCCAGGTTTCTGACATGGGTGGCAGGGGCCCAGATAATTGGGCCAGATTCCTCTGCTTTCCTAGGTGCATTAACAGGGATTGAATGAAGGTGGAGCATTCAGGAACCCAGTGGGGGACCATAGGCAGAGGCTTAACCCACTATGCTGCAATGTCGGTTCCAAGGACTCTTATTTTTTGGAAGATTCTGAAGTATAATGTTAATTCTGCTTTAAATGTTTGATAGAGTTCCCTGGAAAAACATCTGGTGCTGAGCTTTTCCTTGTTCTAAGTTTTTTGATCATTTATTCAACCTCTTTATCAGTTATATTTATTAGTACTAGTTAATTTATTTTCCAACAGATATCCTTTCAATAAAATATCAGCTCATAACTTTTGATAATTTCCTATTTTACCATTTATTCTTTTATTGTTAAGTTTTGAGAGTTCTTTAGATATTCTATGTACAATTCCTTTATTGGGCATAATGTGTGCAAATATTTCCTTCTAATATGAAGCTTATTTGTCCTTCCTATTAATTTATAACATAGCAATAGTTTAAACATTTTGATTGAGTCTGATTTACCGTTTTTTGTTCAGTTGCACTTTGAATTTCAAATACAATATTTGCCTATCTAGCTCTAGATCCCAAAGATTTTCTTCTCTGTCAATAATTTTTTTAGTTAAACATGTAAGCCCATTATGCATTTTTAAAAATATTTATTTACTTGAAACACACAGTGATAGAGAGAAAAAAAATTAATCACTGGTTTATTCCCCAAATGGCTGCAACAACCAGGTCCAGGAACTCAATCCTGGTCTCCATGTGAGTGGAACGGGCCCAATTACTTGGAAAATCTTCTGCTACCTTCCCAGGTGCATTAGCAAGAAGCTGGATAGGGAGCTGAATAGTTGGGACTCAAACTGGTACCCCAGTGAGGGATGGGGACACAGCATGAAGCAGCCTAACCAGCTGTCACAAAACCAGCAGCCATTATGCAAGTGTATTGAGTTCAGTTTTTTTTTTTATATATAAAGCTTTTATTTAAAGAATATAAATTTCCAAAGAACAGCTCATGGACCACAATGGCTCCCCCCCCCACAATTTCCCTCCCTCCCCCCACTCTCCCCTTTCCCGCTCCCTCTCCCCTTCTGTTCACATCAAGATTCATTTTCATTTCTCTTTATACACAGAAGATCAATTTAGTACATATTACATAAAGATTTCAACGGTTTGCCCTCGCATAGAGACACAAAATGATAATACTGTTGGAGTACTAGTTATAGTATTAATTCACAGTGTACAGCACAAAAAAAAAATCATGTAGGATCTCTGTCCTTAATGTGCTGTACATTGTGAATTAATACTATAACTAGTATGAGTTCAGTTTTGTAAGAAGTATCTGAGGTTTAGGTTGAAGGCATTTATTTTATTTATTTCTTGTGGTTTTCTTGTGGATGTCTAATTGCTCCAGTTCAATTTATTGAAAAGGGAATTAACCGCTTCTTCACCTTTATCAAGATGAAATTAGACGTATTTGTGGCAAAGTATTTCCGCAATTTCATTTTTTTTTAATTTATGTATCTATCCCTTTACTAGTACTGTGTTATCTTCAGCACTATAGATGAATAAGTGGCCTTTATATCAGATAGAATGATTCCTCCCACTTCATTCTTACCTTTCTTTCATTCTTCCTTCCTTCCTTTTTCTCTCCTTCCCACTTTCTCTGCCCCCTTCCTTTCCCTCCCCATCTTCCCCCCCTTCCCCCTTACTTTCCCTCCCCCTCCCCTCCCTGTTCCTCTTCCCTTCCTCCTCCTCCTTCTCTTCCCCCCTTCTACTTCTGCTGAGAAGCAGAGAGACAACCACAGGAAGAACAACTATCTGCTAGTTTACTGCCAAAATGCTGACTTGCATCCCTTCCTGCAATGGGATTGTAGCTGGAAACACAGCCTGGGTCTCCCACGTGAGTGGCAGGAACACAACTACTTAAGCCATCACCATTGCCTTCCAGGGTCTTCATTGGCATGAATCTGGAATCAGGAGTCAGAGGAGAGAATGGAAACCAGGCACTTAGACATGGGACTTAGATATCTTCATCATTAGGTCAAACACCCACCCGCCACTATTTTTACTTTTTAATGCTGTTAAGTTATTCTACAGTCTGTATATTTCCAAGAAATGTTTAAAATAAAATTACTTATGAGAAAAAAAATATTCTCGATTGGGTTTGGTAAAGATTTGATTAAACATTGACATTTTCACTGTATTGAATATCTTTTTCCATAAATATACAAGATATCTCCACTTATTTATGACTCTTTAAAATTTCTTTCAGTAGCTATTTATAATTTTCAGCATGTAGAGTCCGTTCACATTTAGTGAATTTTATATCTGAATATGTAATTTTGTTGGGAATGATTGTAAAATATGTTTCTAAATTGTGGTCTTTTCGCCAGCACCATGACTCAATAAGCTAATCCTCCACCTTGGGGCGCTGGCACACCAGGTTCTAGTCCTGGTCAGGGCACTGGATTCTGTCCTGGTGGCCACTCTTCCAGGCCAGCCCTCTGCTATGGCGCGGGAGGATAGCCCAAGTGCTTGGGCCCTGCACCCGCATGGGACCAGAAGCACCTGGCTCCTGGCTTCAAATCAGTGCCATGCGCTGGCCGCGGCGGCCATTGGAGGGTGAACGAATGGCAAAAGGAAGACCTTTCTCTCTGTCTCTCTCTCTTACTGTCCACTCTGCCTGTAAAAAAATTTTTAAAAAATTGGTCTTCATATCTTTGTTGTTAGTTTATAGAAATGCTTTTGAATTTTGTGTGGTGGTTTTAACTTGCAACTTTTTTGAATTTATTTCTTAGTCCTAAGAAGCTTTTATTTATGCTCTTTTTGATATAGAAAATTGTGCAGTAATCAAACAGTGACACCTTAGTGGTTTCATTTTATCCTAAAAGCCTGTATTATTTTTCTTTCTCATTGCATTAGGTATGAATTCTAGTACCACATGTAGCAAGAGTGAATATTTTTGTGTTGTTCCCACTCTCACAGGGAAAATCAGTTTTCACTGCTAAGCATCACACTAGATTTTGGGAGGTGTTTTTTATTAGATGGGGAATGTTTCCCTCTATTCATAGTTTGTTGAAAGTATTTGTTATGAACAGATGTGGACTTTTAAAAAATGAATTTCCTGAATTCATTTATATCATCATACACTGTATCTACTTTGGCATTTTGATACAGTAGATGGCATTGATTGATTTTTTTCAGATGAGGAAACTAGCCTCAAATGCCTATAACAAATAACAATTGGTAGTGGATTTTAGCTTCTTCTAGTCGTTGCTGGATGTGAGTTGCTAATATTTTATTGAGAATGTTTGAATAGCCTTTTGAGTTTGTCTGTTTTCTCTTTCTGTAATGTACTTGAGATTCATTCTTATTGTTGTATGTGTCCCTAGTTCACTCCCTTTTATTATTTCTCAATATGGATGAATAGAACTTATAACCTAGTTGAGGAATACTAGGATTATTTATATATTGCAGTGGCTATGAATAAAATCATTAACATTTGCATAAAAGTTTTGAATAAACATGAGCTTTTATTTCTCTTGAGTAAATGCCAAGGAGTTGGATTTATCATTCACATGATAATTGTATATTTAATTTTATAAGAAATCACCAGACTGTTTTCTAGAGCAGCCATACAATTTTGCACTACTTCCAATTATGTGTGGGATTTTCAATTGCTTTCTCATCCCTGCCAGCTATAGGGATTGTCAGTTTTGTTCATATGTTTGTTTCAATTTTGTTCAGTTATAAATTGAAGTAATACCTCATGTTGGTACTAACTTCCATGCCTTTAATGTGTGGTGATGTTGAATTGTTGATGTGTTTATTTTTATCTGTATTTCTTTCTTATAGCAATATAATTCTGTTACCCTGATCCTCTTTTTATTAGGTTGTTTGTTTCTTATTATTGAATTTTGAGACTTTTTCAGATGTTTTAGATTCAATTATTATTTCATCAAATATTTTCTCCCAAAGTATGTCTTGTCTTTTCATTTCTTATTTTTGTGAAGCAGAAGGTATTTGCTTTTATAATATTCTACTCATCAACTTGTTTATCTTTATAGGTCAGTCTTTCATATCCTAAAAAATATTTGCCTTAATTACAGTTACAAATATACTCTAACATGGTCTATTCTAGAAGTTATGTATTTTTATGCTTTATATTTAGATCTGTAATCCATTTGATGTTAATGTTTATACATGTATGAGGACTTATGAGGACTTATTCAAGGCTAATTTTTTAGATACCAGATTTATGTTTAATCTCCAAATGAATCTTACATAAGGTGTGCTAGTTTTTGATATAATAAATAATAAAAGATATTATGATCTAGTTTCTCAAAAATCGAATACTCTTCACTGAACTATTTATGGTAGTACCTTTAATAACAGGACTTCTGGGTCTTATTTTGTTATAGGTTGAGCACTCGCAGGCTGATGCTTGCTTTAACTTGACCACAAAGATTAAAGGTCTGTTTTGTTTTTATAGTGATCTAGGGTTGTATATATGTTAATAGAATTTCTAAGCACTGTTTATGAATACAATGAATTAACATATTTATGTAATATGTTAAAGTGCGGTGGCCAATTAAGGTTGCTTATGTCTCAGCCCAAAACTTTCTTCTTCCCTGGTCACTTGTTTATATTTAATAATTTAAAAGGGAATCTCTTTAGGATCTTGAAGGTAGATTGAATGCCAAGATCATAAAAACCTACTGTTTTACACAATGTACAGGTTTATGTATTTGTGTGTGTGTTTGTGTGTATAAATATTATAATTTTGTAGCATGTTATAATATGTAAAATAAACCCAAGCAAAAAAATTAAGCTTACCATGGAAGACAAATAGAGACATTAAAGATTGTTAATATTTTAAAAGTATATTAAAATAATTCAAGAATATCTGTTCCATTGTTCAAATTGGATAAAAGGCTCACAATAACCAAACAAAATACACTGCAATTAAATGGTATTTGTGCTAACACATACAAGGGAATACCCCAATAGAACAGATTTCCAATACAATGAAAAACAGTGCACCATAAAAAGGAGCAGAGAAAGGCGGGCTTAGGCATTTGGTGCGGTGGTCACTTGCTTCTTAGGATGCCTGTGGCGCCTTGTTGACATTCCTAGATCCCAGTTCTAGCTCTGCTTCTTTTCTTTCTTTTATTTATTTATTTATTTGAAAGTCAGAATTACAGAGAAAGAGAGGGAGACAAGCACACACACACACACACACACACACACAGAGAGAGAGAGATCCTCTATCTACTGGCTCACTCCCCAGATGGCTACAATGGCCAAGGCTCTGCCAAGCCAAAGCAAAGAGCCGGGAGCTTCATCCGGGACTCCCACGAAGGTGACGGGACTCAAACACTTGAGCCATCCTTCTGCTGACTCTCTCAGGTCATCAACAGAGAACCGGATGGGAACGGTGTAGCTGGGACTCGAACTGGCACCCATATGGGATGCTAGTGTCATAGGCAGCAGCTTTACCCACTACACTACATGCCAGCCACCTAGATCTTCTGATTTCAGTTTCCTGCTGATGTGAATCCTTGGAGGCCATAGGTGATGGCTTAAATCAGTTGGTCCCTGCTACCTGTCAAAGAGTTGGATAATGTTTTGAACTCTTGGTTTCAGCTAGGTTCAGTTCTAGCTGTTATGAGAACTGGGGAAGTGAACCAGTAGGTGGAAGATCTTTATCTGTCTCTGTCTCACTGACTTTCAAATAAAATGAAAATAAATATTCTTTTTAGAGTAGAAGATATATTTACTCTAAAAGAACTCTGGCAGATTAGAAATAGCAATTGTGTTATTAGTAATTGTAATTTGTGACATTCACCATATAATCAACACTGCTTTCCTCTAATTTGAAGTGCCAGCTTCACCTAATAACACTAAGCTTTAAATAATAACTTGTCTTCTGTTTACTGACTTGCATATCTGTGGCTCGGAGACATGACAATGATGCAACCAATAAGTTTTTATAATGCTTTTATAATATTTTATATCATTTATGGGAGAATATAAACAGTTCTATTTCTGTGACATTCATCTTCCATTTGAATTATAAAGTGACTTCTACAGTTTATAGAAAACAAAGTAATTTTTGGCATTTTCCAAGTCATTCTATTCAGAATTTCATGTTTGCTTCTTGAATAACTAAATACTATACAAAACAATGTAAAAATGGCTACTTTTTTCTGTTTCCTGGTGCCTCAGCTGGGTTCAATCATTGGGCAACCTCACTCGGGGCTCTTGTAGGCATGTTTGGTCCAATACATGAGGTTGAACAGCTTGTTACAGCCCCTGAATCCGGTTTGGAAGAAGTCAGATGGGATGGAAGAGCCTCTTGGACCTGGAGGCAACTAGATTAGGGAAATAGATTAGTATTTTTTTTGGTGTGGGGGGTTGGAGGGACAGTAAGGAGATAGCTCCTGGAGCAAGAGCCTACCTCAAGCAAAAGTGTTTCTAAAATGTTCATTTCTTCTTTTGCCTCAGAAATACATTCATTCAAATTAAAACAAAGAATTAAAAAGACAAGATGTCCTTCTCTTGGCTCCCTCTGCTCCCCTCCTCCTGCTGCTCCTCAGCCCCCCAGTCTCCAGTACTGAACCTCAGCTGGGACTAGGCAGCAGGACAGCTCCTCTCAGATGAGGTCAGCAACACTGAGAGGCATCTCCTCAATGGACATGTTGTAGCAGTCACAGTGTCACAGAGTCCTCTTGTCTTCTCTGTCACCAAGTTAATAGCCACACCTTTATGACCAAAATGTCCACCACACCCAATTCTGTGGATACAGTATTCCCTGTTGGTGAGAATGCCATAATTGATGACTAAAGAAACTAGTTGCACATCAAAACCTCTGGCCCGCAGCTCAGCGGTAATCAGTACTCTGCTAGAGTCAGAATGGAGCTCCCTTATGGTCACCTTTTGGTCCATATTTCCATGCATGGCAGACAATGAAGTCTTGTTCATGCATCTCTCACTGAGCCAATCAACCTTCCTTCTGGTATTGATGAAAGTGACAGCCTGAGTTATGGTCAGGGTTTCATACAAGTCATATAGTGTGTCCAGCTTCTATTCTTCTTATTCTACATTGATGTAGAGATGGCAGAGACCCTCCAGGGACAACTCTTCCTTCTTGGCAAGGATCCGGATGGGGTCCTTCATGAACTCCGTGGCCACCTCAGGCACATTGGAAGGTGCTGTGGCTCACACCAAAACCACCCAGGTGTTGCTGTTCAGCTTTTAGAAGATATCATAGACCTGGTCCTTGAATCCATGCCCTAACGATTCATCAGTTTTGTCCTGTGCAAATGTCTTCAAGTATTTGGGAGACAGTTAAGCGCATGGAGCAAGTGGAGAGTGGCGCCCATGAAGACATGGGGAGCTTCCATTTGCAGTTTCTGTACCACAGCATGCAAGTTGGGGTCCACAAAGCAGACAAGACAGGAGTCCCCCATATAATCTCCTAATGCCATAAACACCTTTTGTATCTGTTGAGTCAATTTCCTAGTAGTTGCTAGTACCAAGGCCTGAGTGGCCTTTAGATCCAATTCAATCTGCAGTAGAATCAATATGGCCAGTGTGGCCACTTTCCCACTTCCAGATTGGACTAGAGTGATCACATCATAATCCTTGATACGAGGAAGATTGGCAAACTGCTGGACGGCAGGGGACTTCTCAAAACCACAGTCATAGATGCCATGAAGGAGGGACTTGGGGTTCATCTCATCAGGGCGTTGTCTTGGAATTGGGAATCCTGACCGACAGACATAATCCCTAGAAACTAAAGCATTTCAAATAAAATTGTGTAACATACTATGTGAATTAGGAAAATATAATCCTTTTGATAGTTCTTTTGCAATTTAAAAATTGCAAAGTATTCTTCAGTTATTGAAACAGATTTTGGGTTTTAGTCCTTATTTTTTTAATCCAGAAGACTTTCTTCTTAATTTCTTATATGGTAATTATTTGCTTCTGAGTGCTACTTTTAAAGTATTTTTAACTTTTTCATGAGAAGTCTTTTTTAATGTTTTCTTTTAATTTTTTTGAGGGTAAACAAATTTCATGTAATTCATATATACAGATTAAGGAACAGAGTGATATTTCTACCTACCCTCCTTACCACCACACTCTACCCTTCCTCCTTCTTCCTTTTTTATTCTTTATCTGAATTTTTACAATAATCTCCTTTCAATTTACTTCATACTCATAAGATTAACTCTATACTAAGTAAAGAGTTCAGCAAATAGTAAGAAGAAAAAACACTGTTCCTCTAACTGTAGAGGCTAAGGATGAACAATCATTTAATCTCAAATGTGAATTTTACTACTATGCTTTATATTTTTTTGTACTCTATTAGTTAACACAGATCATGGAAAACAGTCTTTGGCTTTTGGGGACTGGCTTATTTCACTAAGTATAAGGGTTTCCAGTTGCATCAATTTTGTTGCCAAAAAACAGGGTTAAATTCTTTTTACAACTGAGTAGTAGTCCATACTATATATATATATATATATATATATATATATATATATATAATATTATGTATATATATTTATGCTTATCACAATATTATCAGGGAATGGACATCTGGGTTGATTCCATATCTTAGCTATCTTTCTGCAGAGGCAGAAACAGAGACAGAGAGAGATCTTCCAACTGCTGGTTCATTCCCCAAATGGCTGCAAAGGCCAGAGCTGGGCCAGTCAGAAGCCAGGAGCCAAGAGCTTCTTCCGTGTCTGCCACATGAGTACAGGGGCCCAAGGACTTGAGCCATCTTCTACTGCTTTCCCAAGCCATAGCAGAGAGCTGGATCGGAAGTGGGGCAGCCGGGACTTGAACAGGCACCCATATGGGAGGCTGCCACTATAGGTGATGGATTTACTTACTACGCCACAGTGAAGATCCCTCTATTGTTTCTTTTCTGGTTTTGAAATTAAGGTGATGCTGGCTTCAAGAAGTAGGTTGGGAGGATTCCCTCCCTTTCAATTGTTTCCAATAACCTGAGAATTGGAATTAGTTCTTTAAAAGTCTGGTAGAATTGAGCTGTGAAGCCATTTGGTCCCAGGGTTTTCTTTGTTGGAAAGATCTTTATTACTGATTCAATCTCAGTTTTAGTTATTGTTCTGTTTAGATGTTCTATTTCTTCATGAATAAGTTTTTTTTTTTTAGATTGTATGTGCACAGGTATCTGTTTCTTCTAGACTTCCTGATTTTTTGGTATCCTGTGGTTGTAGTAATTACTGATGATGATTTTATTTCTGTGTAATCTGTTGTTACACCTCCTATTTCATCTCTAAGTTTATTGATTTGGATCTTCTTTCTCTTTTTTTGGTTAGTTGGACCAATGGTTTATCAATTTTGTTTATTTTTTCAAATAACTCTTAGTGTTGATGCCTGCTTTTCATTCTAAATGGTGACATCATTAATGGCGAAATATTCACTTATTTTCAATTACCCCTAGTAAATAAAACATGATATAAAAATCATATTTTCTAGAAGAAGAGTTATAACACAGGTCTTTCTATAGTATTAGTTTCAAAAATGCCTCTCAGAGGCTAGAGCTGTGGCATCGCAGGTAAAGCCACCACTTGTGAGAGATATCTCATCTGCAATCTGGTTAGAGTCCCTACTGTTCCACATTTGATGCAGCTCCCTGCTAATGTGTCTGAGAAAGCAGTGAAAAATGATCCTAGTGCTTGGATCCCTGCACCCACATGGGAATTCTGCAAGAAGCTCCTGGATCCTGGCATCAGTCTGGCCTTTGTGGCCATCTGGCGAATGAACCTACAGATGAAGATCTCTCTCTCTCTCTCTGTTTTCTCTTGCCACTCCATAACCCTGCCTTTCAAATGAATAAAATAATCTTTTAAAAAACTCTCAAAATTAAGTAATTTCTTATTTGATAAAATGAGTGTTTTGGAGATGACTTAATATTCAAATGGTTAAGTATTTTTTAACGTTTCATTGATTATTGTTTTATTTCACTGTAGTAATGTCACTTTTATCAACAGAGAGAAATTATTTTTTCAAAGTCTTTTATAAGGCACTTAGGTCTCTTTATTTTGCCTGTTAATTAATGACATCTGTTTATTTACGTATTTGCTTGTTTTTCAGTTCACATGTTGATCTTAAGTTTTTAAAAGTCACTTTGAACTGTATCTCATAAAACAGGCTCAGTGAAAAGTTCCTTTGTATCTCTCCCTGAGAAAAAAAAACAGGAAGAAGATTAATTTAGCTCTTCTTTAGAGTTTATAAGGATACATATGCTTTTCTGTTGTGTTTCTCCTTTACATATCAAAATTAAACACCTCCTTGTATGAAGAACAGAATCACTGTATGTTCATATTGGCATATACATATATCAACCCCTTTGAAAAGCTCCTTTTAGGAAACCAGTGGACTGATGATGTGATGTTCCTTAGGCTTACTTCAACAATCGAAAGTTACATCTGCATTTCTTTCCAATTTCATAAAGAATATTTGTCATATGTAGTTTTCTAAATTTAAATAAAAGCACAATGGAATTTCTTACTGTATCCTTACCTTATTTGCATTATCCTAATTTTTAAAGCTATTTAATAAAAAATCAATGCAATTATGAAATGCAGTATTCTACTTGTGTGTATAAATTAATTTGCAAAATCATAGAATTAAATAAAATATATGGGATTTGAATATACTATTACATATAATTACAATTATCTTTATACATTCTTTCAAACATATAGAAAGAGAAAATAAGTGAAAATAAGTAGATATTCAATGTGTATTTATACAGTATTACATACAAGGGATCATAACATATATATGCAAAAAATATTTTATGAGCAAATTATGTATGGATTTCAAAAACTTTTTAAAACTTCTAATTCAATTTTTCCATAAACTGTTTGAAATACCCACATACCTATTTTATGTATTAGTAAATCTAAATGCAAAACTATAATTTTAATATATTTTTCCACTTTAATGGGTAAACTATAACCCAAACTGATTTTTTCTTCTATATATTTATTTCCAGTGAAATGTTACCAGTAAGAATTCAAAGAGAGTAACTTAGCACCAAAAGAAGGTTTATACAGAATTTATCAGAACATGGTCAAAGGGTTGGGAGAATCGCTACATGATTATATGTAATGAATTAAAGTAGGTTAAAAGCCATAGAGGTATCTTCATGTTTTGTTTAATTTTAACAAAAAAATGAAACTGTTGTGAAAAGATTCTGCTATGATGGGTACCATCTGGTCTTATTTTGTTATATAATGATTTGCATAAAATCTATTAAGTTTGCTGTATTGCATGCTTCAGGAATTTAATAACTCAGAATTATGGGTGATATACAGTATTTGGCAACGAAGGTTAATAAATAGGATTTGTACTTCCAGCTAGAAATGCATATAGAAACTAATATGTAATTTGAGGGAAAATGAAGTTGTTGCAAATTGTTTTCATCATTTTTAGTAATTAATTTGATCTAATTAAGAAGGTGCGATTTGTATTCCATGTTTCTTATTCTTTAGAATATTAAACAAAATGGAGTTTCATCATTAACTTGGTAGCACATAATGGGTACCATGTAATTCCTCTTCTTAGTCTCTGCTTATCTCAATAACTCGGCTTTAGAAAAGTAATAAATTGTCATGAAATTCTCTATTAGATTTAAAAATGAAAGTATTTGTTCAAAGAATTGTCTATGCAAATAGGCTGTCTACAAGGTCTAACATACAACAAATTTACAATCCTTTTTTGCTTCTGTTAAAAAGCTATTATTTTCTCTCTTTCAATCTGAATTGTTTGTTAGGTTTGACCTCCTCTGTGTTAAATAACATCGAAGACAGAATTTTTGCACCAAGGTGAGATTTCAAAATAAAATCTATACTCAATCTATACTCCAGTTATATGCATTCCCTTTCAACACACTGCTGAAACAAGTTAATACATAATGAAAAAACATTCATTTTTTTCACTGAGGTTCTCTGATAGTAAATTGCATAGTTATGAAGAGACGGGATTTTTTATAATCCATCAGCATAGTAGTATAAGTACTTAAACCATGAGCTATGGCTTCATAGATCTCAAACACAAATCTAGACTTTATAAGTTAGCTAAGGGACCCTATGTAAAGCTGGTCTTTAATCACACATTTCTTTTCAAAAAATATGAAAAGCTAATAGTAATTGCTACACAGGATTAATGTGTAGATTAAATGGAATGGAAAATATGTAGCCAGAGGCTGGAACAGAGAAATAACAAAATGAATGCTGGCATTTTTCAAGCTATTCCTTCTGGTATCTCCTGAAAATCATGAAGCATTCTATCTTTGTAAACTATAATTTGTGGAACCAAACAAAGATGTCTTCATAAAATTTTGACAAATCATTTAATTTTATAACATTTGAATCATTCAAATGTTATAAATCATGTCAAACAATGGTGTAGTGAGAGAGTATGAGCACACGTGTGTAACTAACTATACATGCAGTCTCTCTTTCGCACCTGTCAGACCATTAGTAATAAACAAAGATGTTAGAGTACTATAGTAAAATTATTTTGGCATATTTTTGTAATTCATATAAAATATATTTTATTATTTTAATATATGAAGTTAAACATTATTTTGCTTTCTTTTTAAGTGATTTTTAAAAAAATCCCTCATATTTTATGACTTTCTAGCAAAGTTTGGGAAAATGACCTAGCCAGCTAGCCAAGCAGCCAATCAACAACTTTATTTTGAGTACCTGTTATATGTCAGACACAGATGATAAATTTTCCAGAAATAATGATGAAAGAGTACTATTTCTCACTTTCAATTGCATCTGAACAAGTAAATAAACAAGTACAGTGCAATGAAATTCATTTTAAAAATAAGAAATGTGTTAAAGCTACTAAGAGTTCATAGAACAATTGACTTCAATTATTGCTTTAGTAGAAATGTTTCACTCAATAAAATCTTTGAAGTATCAATAGGAAGTCACATAATGGAGCAAAAACATTTACTATTTTTGCTAAAAAAAAATCAGCAAAAAATGGCAGATAATATTAGGAAGAGAAAGATTTTCAAATGATGAGATGAGAAATTTTAGTAACTACATTCAATTTTTATCCAAAAATAATATATAACTTCAATATAAATCAATATGGTATACTTTGAAGTGATCAATTAAATCAGAATTCTATATTGTCCACATCAACTAAAGTCTTGCAAATTTCAGGCCTGGCATTGTAGCACAGCAGATTAAGCTGACACCTGTGACATAAGCATCCCATGGTTGAAATCCTGGCTGCTGTAATTCTGATTCAGCTCCCTGATAATGTGCCTGAGAAAGCAGAAGATGGCCTAAGCATTTGATACCTACCACTCACATGGGAGACCTAGATGAAGCTCCTGGCTCCTGGCTTTGGCCTGGCACAGCCCTGACCAATGGTGCCATTTAGGGAGTGAACCAGGAAATGGAAGCTCTCTTTGTTTATGTCACTTTCTCTTTCTGTAACTCTATCTGCCAAATGAATAAATATATATATTTTTTAAAAATTTAAAAAATTAGAAATTTTAGTTAACCTATTGTGTATACATTGTGGCTTTACTTCTTGAAACACCAAATTAAATTTATTTATATTATTCAACTGAGAGTATTTAGACATAGGATAAGAGAGGACAATTGTAATTATTCTCTTTATTTTATGTTAGTGAAATTATTTTCCTAGTATTGAAATAAGTCTGGAAACAACATTTTATGACTAGAATTGATAGATAACAGTAATTCAGTCTATATTAAAATTATTATTTTTATTTTTTTAAAGATTTTATTTATTTATTTGGGAGGTAGAGTTACAGACAATGAGAGAGAGAGAGAGAGAGAGAGAGAGAAGAGAGAGAGAAAGGTCTTCCTTCCGTTGGTTCACTCCCCAAATGGCTGCAACAGTCCGAACTAGGCCTATCCGAAGCCAGGAGCCAGGTGCTTCTTCCTGGTCTCCCATGCAGGTACAGGGGCCCAAGCACTTGGGCCATCCTGCACTGCCCTCCAGGGCCACAGCAGAGAGCTGGATTCGAAGAGGATCAGCTGGGACTAGAGCCGGCACCCATATGGGATGCTGGCACCACAGGCGGAGGATTAACCTAGTACACCATGGCGCCAGCCCATATATTAAAATGCAGAAACATTTAAGAAAGCTCTAGAAAGCAGGATTCAAGAAAGAAAAAAAAAAAAACCTGTTATTTTAAGTGTAATACAGGCATAGCTGTAGAGGTGCAGTCTATTTTAAAGATATGTTATCTTTAAAATAAATTATGTGCTTTTCTAGAGATTATTATTTTACATATAAACCAAAATTGGAACCAAGAATAATGGAAGTAGAATAAATGTGCAGTCACATTGGGGTAAACTGATTTTGTTTCTGGAATCTGTGGTTCTTTTTCTCTTCCAGGTTTGTGTCTCATGTCCATGAAGATTGAGGAGCATGGGCAAAGAAAAGTGTGTAAAGCAGAAGTGGTTTATTGGAAAAAAAAGACAAAGTAGAGCAGTTAAAGCCAAATGAAAGAAAAAAGCTCCTGGCACCGCTGAGAGGGGTCCTGGGAGGAGAGAGCTGTTGAAGGCTGATTGTCTAGGAGTTTTTATAGGTTGCAAAAAGGGAAATATTTTCATGATTGGTTCAGAAGAAGGATGATTTACATTAATTAATTGGATGAATGCTCCAATGGAGACTCAACAAAGACAGAAGAAAACACATTACACTTTCCCCCAAGATGGATAGAGTTCCTGTCATCTAGGTCAGTTACAGGAGCCTAGACAGACCTTGATTACGAGGATGAGCGCATGACACCCACGTTCCCAGAAGCCACAGACTTTTCTCAGTCCTCTGAAACTCTTCTCCAGATTGGGGGCGGGGGAGGCACAGGTCCCCAACTACCTACTCAGAGTCTGTCTGGCTCTCCATTAATTGGCCACCAGACATGTAGACATTTATGTCTTAAAGTCTACTGAACGGGCCAGTGCTGCGGCTCACTTAGCTAATCCTCCACCTGCAGCGCTGGCACTCTGGGTTCTAGTCCTGGTTGGGGCGCTGGATTCTGTCCCCGCTGCTCCTCTTCCAGTTCAACTCTCTGCTGTGGCCCAGGAGTGCAGTGGAGGATGGCCCAAGTGCTTGGGCCCTGCACCCACATGGGAAACCAGGAGGAAGCACATGGCTCCTGGCTTCGCATCGGGGCAGCATGCCGGCCGTGGCGGCCATTTGGGGGGTGAACCAACGGAAAGAAGACCTTTCTCTCTGTCTCTCTCTCTCATTGTCTAACTCTGCCTTTCAAAAAAAAAAAAAAAAGCCTACCATACTATAATGAGACATCTGTGATTCAAATTCACAGAAAATCCTATTATAAGTTATCTGTCAGAGTCTTCATATCTAGGACAAACTTTTTCTCGCATGTTATGTATTAACCATTTTTAAAGCTGTGTCTGGAAAAATCAATAAAAATAAGATTCAGGAAGTTTTCATGGTTTAATTTGAACTCAGACCTTATAAGATTTAGCCTAAGAAGATAGAGAAAACAAGAAAATTATGATTGTAGAATTTTTTTTTTTTTGACAGAGTGAGACAGTGAGAAAGAGTGCCAGAGAGAAAGGTCTTTCTTCCCTTGGTTCACCCCCCCCACCCAAATGGCCGCCACGGCCGGAGCTACGCCTATCCGATGCCAGGAGCCAGGTGCTTCCTCCTGTCTCTGACACATATCCAGGCACCCAATCACTTGGGCCATCCTCCACTGCCTTCCCAGGCCACAGCAGAGAGCTGGACTGGAAGAGGAGCAACCAGGACTAGAACCTGGTGCACATGTGGGATGCCGGCGCCGCAAGCAGAGGATTAACCAAATGAGCCATGGCGCCGGCCCTGTAGAATTGTTTTTTAAAGAGCAGAAATTTTGTAGACCTCTGCAGCTGTGTGGTGGGCTTAGGATATCTTCATAGCTAAAAATGTTATTCAAAATATGAAGATCCTTTAAACGGGTGAGTGGATATTATGATTTCATTGGAACAAGGATTTAAGTATTTGTTTAAACTTCCCACAGTTAAAGTGGTGATATAAATGGTAATAAGACATACACAATAAGATATGTGTGTGTTCAGGTGTGTTCAAAAATGTGTCATGCACAAGTTATCCAGAGGTTAATTTATGTTAAGAGGATTGAGAAGAGAACCCTAACATCAACGCAGGATCACAGTGATGCTGACTCTCTGGTATGCTATTGAATAAGGAAGATTTAAAGAGAAGCTTTTTGACTTGTTATCATTTCTGTGTTCACAGAGGAAAGCAGTCAGATGAGAATTCTAATGTTTGAAGATTAAGGTGTGGATAATGTAAGAAAAGTTACTGAAAAGTCTATGGCCATAATTCATCGTCATTCTTCAAAATACTAATGGCAGAAAATACATGTTTGTTTAAGAAAAAATAAATTCTTGGCTTAAGTAACTGAAATGTCCCAATATACCTACAGATAGCTATTCAAATACTCTAATAAAAACATGCCCTAATTTCCAGATTTTGTCTGCAGACTCTGTCATGCTTCCCAAATTCAGACAGGGTCTTCCTCAGTGTGCAAGTTGACATCTAGTAGGACTAAGCTTACATTCTATGATTTTGGCAAGATCAATAGCAACAGATAACTTAAAAGTTCCAACAACAAGTTTAGACTTAGAGTCATTGACCTAAGTTTGAACACTCATCTCTATTGTCATAGACTTGACAAAACAGGCTGCAGTCATAAACAAACAGCCAGCATAAAATAAATTCACACAAAAAAGTTGCATTTGTTGATCAAGTCATGTCTGATTCAATTTTGTCATTTTTTAAAAATCCAAACCCTTAAATGTCTCCAAAGCAAGGAAGTGAGAGGAAATACATGGGAATCACCCTGAACTGGCTTGACAGAACCAATCTGTGGGCCCATGTCAACGGAAACTCACAAATACATCTTTATTTATGCCAAGAAAGAGGAAACTAAATAGCATATGTTTCTCCTATTTCCCAATCATTTTCACAAAGACTCAGCCTGTACATCCATCCTAAAGTTGGGGAAAGGTAGCACAGCCCACCCTTTCCACACTGCAGTGAGAATGGGAATAATTTCTCAAAGGAATACAGAGTCGCTTTTATATCACAATGAGGGAATAGTTACAGAGATAATGGATAATCTCTAAAGAGAAACTGCCCAAACAGTTGTTCTTTATAAGGCTAAAGTAGAGAAATAAGCATTTTCTCATTTTTACCAAATATTAATGCCAGCTTTGGCCCCTGAAATACTAATTTCTTCATCATCTTCCACAACAAAACATAATTATGGTAATACTAAATTATCAATAAAATATAATTATGTAAAGTGTATCAGTGCTTTGTTTAATGATCTATTTTTTAGCTATAATAAAGGTAGAAATTTTATCAGTGTGCCGTGTATTTTTGAAAGACCAACCTGATGTGCATATTGGGTAGATTACTAGTAAGTACCATTGGTTTCTCTTGTTAAGGAGGAGATAAGAGGAATTCAAGTTACTGAAACATACTCAATTTTTGGAGATAAATTTAGGTACTTTTATGGAATAATGTATTCATATAATATCCGAATCAGAAAAGTGCATTAGAGTCAAGGAATTCAGCAGGAATATAAAGTGTGAATGTCTTGTATGACTCCTTGTAGCATGTCTTGAATATTTGGTAACTGCAATCTATTTTATAGAAAGATTTAAGCCATATACTAAAATATTAATAACTAGCACATTTATTTCATGAAACTATTATCAGATTTTAATGAAAATTGAGTTTCACCCAAAAGTTTCAGTGAGATGAATAGAATATTCAGTTGTCATCTAATAAATGTATTGTACTGACAGGAATCAGAGGTTCTGAAAAATCTCCTATGCAAAGTTGTCATTGTTTCATTCCTGTCAGGTATTATCTTACCATTCTATTCCTCAAGTACTAAGTTGAATTGATCTGCTGTCTCTACCACAGAAAGTTTCATCTTAATGTATTATGTAAATTAATTGCTAATCCATCACAGTCTCATTAGTTCTTTAAAATACTACACAAGGAGCTTACATAGAAAACATGCACAGCCACATTCAGTGTGGATGTGTCTGATGTTATCACTGCCCCCTGCCTTTGAAATGGGCTATCTGACACCCTGTAAGAGTGGAGATTGCAGGGACGACTGGGAAGGACTCTCACCACCTTTGCTGTGAGGATGTGTCTGACTGTTGCCGGGCTGCTTTGGTTACCAGAGAACATTAATATTTATAGATATTTATTTTAGCAGAAGTGCAGAGATTAGTAGTGCAAATATTTTAGGAAGTTACTGCGACTTGGACTGTAAAAAGATTATGGAAAGACAATAATGTCACAGTGTTTCCGTTTCTGACAAGACATTACCTGCATACAGAGTGTCCCTAGAGAAAAAGGGAAAACCAGCAAAAGCCAAGCTAATTTATGTTCCATTTACTTGTTCTCTGTGCAGTCAATTACTGCAGCCTCGGTTAAATAAATACAAAAAAAACCTAAGTGTTGAGCATCTCTTCTCACCGATCCATATTCTATTTAAGCTTTTTCAAGCGATATTCTTTGAGTTTCCCTTTCTTTTCTGGCTTACTGCTGTAAGGTAGTAAACTTATTATCTCTTTTCTCTTTGCATGAATAACTCATAATGACCTCCCCAGAATTTTCCAAGCCTCTGAATCAACCATTCAAAGAAAACTCAGGCAATAGAGAAGTATGTTACACGAGACCAAGGACATGAAATAATCCAAATCTAGAATGTAGGGAATTCTATAGGAGAAGTGACCACATTTAAATAATGATTGAGTAATTAAAAGGCATGAAAAAATAAGTTGAGAAAGAGGCTGTAATTAAGTGGTGTGCATTATTGAGTTTTTATTGAAACAGTAACAACAACAAATACTGCAAAAATATATTTTTGATACTTCAGATGAAAATGGATTTTGACTACATGATAGGAATAATTTATCTTAAACTTTTAGGATCAACATAAAATATTGTCTCTTTGCAACATATAATAAAGTTTTTATAGGAAAAAAAAGTATTATTCCCACTGGGCTGAAGATAAAGTTAAGAGCAGTGGCTATTAAGTGAGTTTCTTGACTTCATATATGATGATGATGTCATTCTAAGGTGGCAGAAGCCAGAGTCACAACAACTAATGGAGAAGGCCATAAAAGTATACTTACAGGGCCAGCACGTGGCACAGAGGGTTAAAACCCAGACCTGTAGTGCAGGCATCCCATATACATGCAGGTTCGAGTCCCAGCTGCTCCACTTCTGATCCAACTCTCTACTATGGCCTGGGGAAGCAGTAGAAGATGGCCCAAGTCCTTGGCCCCTGCACCCTCATGGAAGACCCAGAAGAAGCTCCTGGCTCCTGGCTTTGGATCAGCTCAGCTCTGGCTGTTGTGGTCATTTGGGGAGTGAACCGGTGAAATGGAAAACCTCTCTCTCTCTCTCTGACTCTACCTCTCTTTGTAACTCTGCCTTTCAAAATAAAATAAATCTTAAGAAAAAAAAAGAGTATACTTACTTAATATTTTTGGGAGCATCATCACTGTGTTAATCAGAAGAGAGAGCATGACTGGTTTAGTTACCATCAGTAGTTCTGGATACTTTCCATGTATATGTACAGAATAAGTGAAGATTTGTATACAGATATATTCTATATACACATAGATATATACACTATTGAGAAGTTTTATTTTGCCCTTGGATGTTTCTCAAACATCACAAAAGAACCAAAACATTTTGAAGTGTCTATGTAAGAAATTTTAGTACACAGTCTCTAAGTGAGAAATCTGAACTTTGGACTTTTGTTCCTGCTTAGAAAAAATTAATTTTATATGACTTGGGAAAAGTATAGCCCGCATTAGAATAAAAAGGAAGGAAGGAAAGAAGGAAGGAAGAAAGCAATGAAGGAAGGAAGGAAGAAAGGAAGGAAGGAAGGAAGGAAGGGAAGGAAAGAAAGAAAAAAGAAAGAAAACAGCAGAAAATTAAATTTTAATATGTTTTAGGAATTTTCTATTTTTAATAACAAGTGTACATATTTTGAGATATATTTTAATATAACACTTGATATAATTCCTTTAAACTTCCTTAATGCTTGGATATAAAAATATAATGCTCTGATATTTTAACATGAAATTCAATAAATATTTTATATGTAGGTAGTTTTATAACCTTACAAAAGCTTTAAATAAATGTTTAGACATTGTGGGCAAGATTGTACCAAATGCTATGATAAATGTTACTAAACAGTTTCTATTATAAACTTCTGTTTTCAGAACCTGAAAATGTCTCGGTTTGCACTAAAGTTTTGCATGTTTTGCCTCTTTCCCAAGGTGATTTTTTCTCACATGTGGGAGGAAAATCTGTTCCCTTTTTTAACAAGTGAGAATATGGAAAAATATATTTTCATTGTATAAATAATTTGCTACCTAACTGTGTTTAAAGTAATTTAAGTGACATGCTTAACTTTCATAAATATTTCTATGCTTTTCATTTTGACTTAGGAAAATTATATATAATCATTGTAGGACTATTTAGAAATACAGTCACAGTTAAGGAATCACAATAACTCACGCACAGAGATCAACAGGGTTCATATTTGTTCTATTCTTTGTAATCTTTAAAAAAATCTACTATTTTTCAAAAGTTGTAGTATTTAAATATATATAGTAGCAAGTATGTTTTAAAATATTCTAAAGAGTAATTCTGATGGCCTCATAACAATTAATGCATGATCTGTAATCATGTAGTCAATCATCATTAGTAGTACAAGTACTTTGTCTTTAACTTCCTATAACAAATAATATAGTATATAATATGTAATTTTGTGTACATATATTTGTGCTTCTCTGAATTTTGCTTTGTAGAAACTTCCTTGAATTGAAAACAGATTGCTACAAACTCACATAGTTCCCTCATTACTGGACATAAAACTAGATTATTTTTCCTCCATTTTAATTAGTATGGTCATGTGGCTAATTTCTCCCAAAGGTTGGTAGAATTGATGTCACCATTCCTAGATTCTTCCTATAAAGCCTTCCAGGTATGATACCCCATTTTCTTCTTCCATCTCAAATGACTGGCATGATGGCTAGAACGATGACCTTGGAAACATTTTACTGAATTCATTGGCTGCTATTTTGTCTTGGTTTGATTTTTTTTTTTTTTTTTTGGTTTGGACTACACAGCAGAAAGATTTCTGAATGGCTTGCAAACTTGCCCAAGTTTCTCACATGAGAAACAAACTTCCTATTATTTAATTAACTATATTTTGGATTACATTTTGCAATCACTTTATTGAAGTGTGATTAACATATAAAATTTGTGCATATGTGATGTACTTATCTCAAAGAGTTTAGGGGTAAGGATAGGGCTGCAAAACTATCACTACCTTTAAAAGGCATGGCCATATATATGTCTCCCAAATGTGCTTCAAACCCCCGTTATCACTATTATTGTCATAGGCTTTTTATTTTTGCTTGTTTTGGTAAGAATGCTTAATATGCTATTTATACTCATATCCAATGTAATGCATTGTAAGTTATGGGCACAATGTTGTGTAGTAGATGTCCAGAAGTGTTTTATGTTGAACAATTGGAATTTTTCATCTTTTACCAATCACATCTTCATTTCTCCATCCCCATCCCTTAACAAACAGCATACTGTTCTCTGCTGTTGCTATGAGTTTTGCACTTGTAGGTTTCACACATGAGGAGACTTCAAAAGGTTCTGTATAAAATCGAATTAAAAGATAAAAACATGTTACTCAACTTAATTAGAGGATAGCAGAAGTTGCTACAAAGAACACCTATTGTACTTGACCAGTGGTTTAAAAGTTGTTGTATTATTAAAGTCTTTAAAATGCATGTTTCAAAGAACTGATGGAAAAGCTAAATGGAAAACTAGAGATAAGCAAAAAATAAATAAATAAATGTAGAAGGATTTCTTTAGTTTTTCTTCTTTTGTTTGTTTGATCTACAAAATGTTTCATGTTCATAAAAAATAACAACAAAATTATACCTATTTCTCAATGTAAGCCTTATCCAATGCAAGGCATGTTTGTAAGAGATGATACCAGATATATAGTGCATCACTAAAAAGCTAATGTCCTAGGAATTTAACCATGTAAATTCAATCTTTTTATGTTATTTACTGAAGAAGAATGGATTACTTTTAAATATTATTTAAGGTTAGGGAACAAAAAGAAGTGATAAGACCAACATTTTTTATGTCTTATGATGAACTTTCTGAAAGAGAAATATTGACAATAGCCTCAAATGAATCAATTACTTAGGAAAAAAACTAAAGAAGTGAGAGATGTCTACAACAAAAATTAGAAAATTTCCTTAATGAAAGAAGTCATCAAGGACACAAAGGTATTTCTTTCTCATGGATTGGAAAATATTAATACTGTTAAAGTGTCTATATGACTTAAAACAATGCAGGGATCCAATGTAGTCAATGTCAGAATACTAATGGCATTCTTTACATAGTTAGTAAAACAATAGTAAAATTTATACAGATTCACTAAAGACCCATAATAGTCAATTTAATCCTGGAAAGGCAAAGAGTAATGCTGGAGACATTATAATACCAGACTTCAAGCATGCTACAAAGATACAATAATTAAAACAGTATGGTGACACATAAATCAACGGAACAGAACAGAGAGAGCAGAAATTAATCTGATACATAAAGCCAACTGATTTTTGACAAAACTTCCCACACCATACATTGAAGAAAGGATAATCACTTCACTAAATGATCCTGGCGTAACTGGGTGGATATATGGAGAAGAATGAAATTAGATTCATACCTCTTACCATATGCAAAAATGAACTCAAATGGATCAAAGTTAAATTTAAGATCTGAGAATATGAATCTGCTGACAGAAATGCAAGGGAAGCAGTTCAAAATATTGATACAGGTGATTCCTTGGATAAGACCTCTGAAGGACAGGCAACAAAAATAAAACTAGACAAACAGGATTACGTTAAACTCAGAAGCTTCTGCACTTCAAAGGAAATAACCAATAAAGCAAACTGACATCTAATAAATGGGAAAAATATTTGCAAGCTACTTATCCAGCAAAGGATTAATATTTAGATTAAATCAACAACTAAAAAGAACCTCAGCAACATAAACACAATCAATCCAGTTAAGCAATGGGTAAAAGACCTCACCAGATAGTTCTCAAAAGAAGAAATACAAATAGCCATCAAATATTTGAAAAAATATTCAGCATCATTAGCCATCAGAGAAATGCAAATCAAAACCACAATGAGATATTGCCTCACCCCTGTCAGAATGACAGTTATCCAAAAGACATTAGAAATACTGGCGAGAATGTGGACAAAGGGGAATTCTTATACATTGTTGTTGGGAATGTGAATTAGTGCAGCCACTGTGGAAAACGATATGGAAGTTTCATAAGAAACTAGAAACAGACCTGTCATATGATCCAGCACTCTCAATACTGATTATATACCCAAAAGACATGAACACATCGTATCAAAGAGATACCAACACCACCATGTTTAGAGCAGCACTGCTCGTAATATCAAAATATGAATTCAACCAAGGTGTCCATAATAGGGTGAGTGGATAAAGAATGGTGTATTATTTAGCTATAAAAAGGATGAAATTCTATCATCAGCTTCAAAATATTTTAACTGAAGATAATCATGTTGAGTGAAATAAGCCAGACACAAAAAAAGACAAATACTGCATGTTCTCATTACATGTGGGAGAAAAAATATAAAAAAAAGAAATGAAAAAATCAAAAACAAACAACAGAAAAGAGAAATGCCTGTATGTATTAGTTTTCTTGAAAATATAATGTTTTGTCCAATATTATTTTAAATATATCAAATAAATTGTTTAAGAATGATACACAACTATAGATTTAATGAACTGTGACTATTCTAACATTTTACTGCTTAGGAGTATAGACATCTTTTTATTTGGTTATTGTTGATAGCCCTTGCTTCTATTCCTGCTGAGCTATGGTATTTTTATTTTCACTTGTTGAACTCTATTTAGTGGAGCATTAAGCCTTGACTATCATATACATTAAAAATGCATTATCTCAAAATTTTTTAAAAAAATCTGTTATCTCGGTAAGTTTTAAAAAATGAGAAGGAACAAAACCAGGACTCTAAGTTGGACACCTAATGACTTAACAATGAAACTCACAAAATTATCCATTTTTGTACCAGAAGAATGAGCAGGATCAGGACCACTGTTTGTGCTGAGGCAGAGCTCTTTGATGAAGCTTACCTGAGCATTCTGCTCTGGCTTTAGGTAGCTTTCTCAAAATGCTCTGATAATAAGCAGGTTTTATCATACTTTGTCCCTCGAGAAAATCAACAAACATGCCTAGAGCATCCCCAAAAATCCTGCAATGCCTTTATTCTTGACTGGTGTGGCTTTGATCTGATTGTACCACTTTTGTCTCTTTTAGCCATTGCTTTGATTGTGTTTTGTCTTCCGGAATACACTGATAAAGTCATGTTTCATCTCCTGCTACAGTTCTTCAGAGAAATGCTTCAGGATCTCCATGGTACCTGTTTAAAATGTCCATCAAAATTTGATTCTCATTTGCATCTGATCTTGGTGCAACAGTTTTGGGATCGATGAAGCAGAAACTTTGTTTAATTTTAATTTTTTATTCAGCCAGACTGGTTATACTGAACCAGCTGAGATGTCAATAGTGTTGGCTATTGTTTCTAGATTGAGTTTTCAGTCCTCTTCAACTACAGCATGGAGTAGAGAATTTTTTTTCCTTGCAAATTGGTATGGATAGCCTGCTGCTGCTAGGCTTCATCTTCAAAATAGTCTCATCCATTCTTAAAATGAGGTATCTGTTTGCAAGTTGCTGATTCCTTTGGGCAAATACTCTCATTCAACTTTTTGGAAAGTCCCCAATAATTTCACCCTTCCTCTATTCCAGCTTCTTTCTTTTTTTTTTTTTTTTTTTTTTTGACAGGCAGAGTGGACAGTGAGAGAGAGAGAGAGAGAAACAGAGAGAAAGGTCTTCCTTTTGCTGTTGGTTCACCCTCCAATGGCCGCCACCGTTGGTGCGCTGCGGCCGGCGCACCGCGCTCCTCCGATGGCAGGAGCCAGGAGCCAGGTGCTTTTCCCGGTCTCCCCATGGGGTGCAGGGCCCAAGCACCTGGGCCATCCTCCACTGCACTCCTGGGCCACAGCAGAGGGCTGGCCTGGAAGAGGGGCAACCGGGACAGAATCCGGAGCCCCGACCGGGACTAGAACTGGAGTGCTAGCACAGCAGGCAGAGGATTAGCCTAGTGAGCTGCAGCGCCAGCCTCCAGCTTCCTCTATTTCAGTTATTTAAGTAACTTTCTCCCAAAATATATATTTAAGTTCTTTGCTTGGGGTCGGCGCTGTGGCACAGTAGATTAATCCTCTGCCTGCAGTGTGGTATCCCATATGGGCGCTGGTTCTAATCTTGGCCGCTCCTCTTCCAATCCGGCTCCCTGCTGTGGCCTGGGAAAGCAGTAGAAGATGGCCTAAGTGCTTGGGCTCCTGCACCCATTTGGGAGCCTTGGAAGAAGTACCTGGCTCCTGGATTTGGATTGGCACAGCTCTGGCCATTGCAGCCATTTAGGGGTGTGAACCAGCAAAAGGAAGACCTTTCTCTCTGTCTCTCCCTCTCACTTTCTGTAACTCTACCTCTCAAATAAATAAATAAAATCTTTTTAAAAAATTCTTTGCTCATTTAAAAATAGACTTTTACTTTTTGTTATTCAGTTGTATGAGACACTTATATATTCTGCATACTAACCCCTTATCAGATATATAGTTTGCAAATATTCGCCTTCATCATTTTGTTAATTGTTTCCTTGGCTGTAAAGAAAGGTTTTAGTTTGATGAAATCTGTTTAATTTTGCCTGTGCTTTCGATGAAATATCCGAAAAGTTATGACTTAAACCAGTGTCTTAGAACTTTTTCTCTGTGTTTCCTTTGAGGAATTTCATGGTTCAGTTCTTTGAAAAGTTCGTTTACTTTACTTTTTATTTTATTTTTATTATTTGATATGCAGAAGTAGAAATGGAGAAACAGAGAGAGAGGGAGAGACTATGTTCCCAAATTGCTGTTCACTGCACAAATGCCTGTAATGGCCAGAAATGAACTAGGCTTGGAGCCAGAAATTCAATCCAATTGTCTCAGGAAGGTAGCAGGAACCCAGTTCTTCAGCCATCAAATGCTGCTTATCAGAGTCTGCATTTACAGGAAGCTGGAATCAGGGTTAGAGCCAAGACTTGAACTCAGGCACCTGATAAACAATATGGCCCTTTTAACCAGCCTCTGAGTCAGTAGGAAAAACACCTGTTCATACGGTTTCAGTTGTTACTTCTAAGTCCTTTATCTACTGTTAGTTGATTTTTATGTATGTTGTAACATGAGAGACTAATTTCATACGTTTGCAGATAGATTTCCCATTTCCCTAACACCATTTATTAAAGAAATTGTCCCTTTCCCACTATGTATTTTAGTGTGCTTTTTGACAATATTTTGGTCCTCTATTCTGTTCCATTGGTTTGTCTATTTTTAACTATTATAGCTTTGTAATATTTGAAATCAGGGAGTCTGATGCTTCTAGTTTTGCTCTTATTGCTCATAACTGCTTGGCAATTTAAGCCTTCTGTGGCTGAATATAAATTGCAGAACTTTTTTATATTTCTGTGAAAACTCCATTGGATTTTTTGAGGATTTCATTGAATTTGTAAATAACTTTGAGTAGTGTGAAATAATGTCATAAAATAAAAAAGATTTTAACAGAAAGCTTTAAAAAGTTGTGTGTTAACAACTTGAATAAGATAAATTCCTAAAAACATACAACCTAATGATTGAACTACGAATAAATTAAAAATCTGAATATATTAATAATAATTGAATGATTGAATAATCAAAAATCATAACAACAAAGGAAAAAAAAAACAAGACTAGATGTATACAAGGATGAATTTAACCAAATGTTAAAGAAGAATTAACATTAACACTTCTAAAATGTTTTTTAAAATATTTATTTATTTATTTGAAAGTCACAGTTACAGAGAGGCAGAGGCAGAGAGAGACAGAGAGAGAGAGAGAAAGGAAGACTTCATCCATTGGTTCACTGAATAAAAACTAACTGAAATGGCCAGAGCTGGGACGATTCAAAGCCAGGATCCAGGAGCTTCTTCCAGGTCTCCCACATGGGTGCAGGGGCCCAAGGACTTGAGCCATCTTCTTCTGCTTTCCCAGGCCATAGCAGAGAGCTGGATCAGAAGTGGAACAGCCAGGATTCTAACTGGCACCTATGGGGGATGCTGGCAGTGCAGGCGGCAGCTTTACAGTGCTGGCCCCTCTCAAATTTTTTAATAAGAGCTAAAGAGTAAATGGCACTTGCAAAGTCATTCAAAAAGGCTAATGTTATATTGATATCAAAACTGGAGAAAGACACTAGAAAATTATAGGCCAGTATCGCTAATAAATTTAGAGGCCAAAAAGAAACCTCCACTACAAACAGCAAACTACATTAACAGTGCATTAAAAGGTTTATTCTCCAAGATCAAATAGGATTCATCCCAGGAATGCATAGATGGCTCTATTTTCACAAATATATAAATGTGGTAAATCACATGGCAAAATTAAGGGGAAAAACTGTAGTAAGCTTATTAGATGCAGAGAAGCATTTGAAAAAAAAACCCAACATTCTTTCATAACATCATGAAAGCCACAACCTACACTAGAACCAGCTACAGAAATAGAGTAAAACAATTCTATTTTATCTGATTTGTTCATGTTTCCTTTTTGGTAGCTTTTATAAACTATCAATAAATTAATCATGTGAGACATGCACTGCACCATAGTAGAGTATGTATAAGAGAAGCCCCAAATTAGCATCATAGTCTATGGTGAAAATCTGAAAGTTTTTCCTATGCAAGAGGTGGAGGAACAAGGCAAGGTTTCCTACTCACCCTACTCAACATAGACATCCTACCTGGATTAAGTAATCAAGAGAAAGAAATAAAAGGCATCAACTTCAGGACAAATAAAAACAATAAGAAAATCATATCTGTTTGCTTGCAGTTGACATGATCTTGCATAGAAACCCTAAAGTCCAAAAAAGTTTAGAGCTAATAAAAAAATTTAACTTAGGTTGCAGAATTAAAATATTAAGTTAAATTGTTTCTAGATACTAACAATGTTATCCAAACAAATAAATCAAAGTACCACAATCCTGATTACAAAAGCACAAAAGAGAATACAATATTTGCCTATGAATTTAACTGCGGAAGTGAAAGAATTGTATGCTGAAGACCATAAAACATTGATGAAAGCAGTTGATGATATAAATAAGAAGGAAAGTATATTGCGTTCATAGATTAGAAGAATTGATATTCGAATATTTTACCACAGTTTTACCTCCACTGGCCAATTTTTTTAACGTTAATACACATGATAAAACTCCTGTCCGAGAGCCTTGTAATAATATGTAGCTGAAACAGTACTTTGGAATGTTACCAAATCAGCACAGTTGTAAGTAATGGTAGTGTATTATTTATTGCCCACATAAGAAAGTTATGGAAAGATTATATTAGGAAAATATGCCAAGGATTTATTAAAAGAATCTAATGGTGCAAGCAGCATGTAAGGAAACTACTAGAGAGAACACCATAGCAGTAGTAATTGGCCCTTGCTACCACTTGCTGCCTGAGAAGCCAAAGGAAGCTGGGAGGGGGCTATGTCAATCTGAGACAGAATGGATGTTCTGAGTGACTGCTCGACAGGAAGCTGGAGAACGTAAACAACCAATTTTATTTTGATCACATAGTCTAGACCCATAAGATGCCAAAAACAGTGTCAGAGTGGATCTAAAGGGATATGCAACAGAGAAAGCAGGTGTACTGTGTTCCTCCCTTAATACATATTTTTCTCCGTATGTGGATAAAATATACACAAAATCTTTGCAGCTTCTCTAAGGTCTGGATGTGGTGCCAGTTGGGTCATGATTACAAATGACATCTAACAGAAAAGTCACTAACAATTGTACAACCAACAAGGAAACATAAACAAGTCAGATAAAACAAAACTGCTTCACTGTGCTTCAGTAGCTGGTTCTGTACCTTGGGCTGACAATTCTGCTGATTGGGAGAATTTTTTCATCTAACTGGTGAAAGAGCTGCTGTGGTTCTCTGCTGAGTTCTTTGTAATTATGATTATCATATATACTGGATTTACCAAGTACAGTTTTCCATTGATAAGAATTTAATGGGAGTCATACACTACCTTCCAGTTATGTTCCTGAGTTCTGAATATATTCATAACTGCTCTGATTGTGTCACAGTATCCTAGTGTGGTTGGCAGTCTGCATTATGAGTCCACAATGCTCAACAAGAAATTCTGGCCTGCAAGACCAGAGCCAGGGAAATAAGCACTCAATCCCATGTTTTTTCTTTTTTTCAAACTTTGGTGAATTTTCTATACTTGCCCTTTAGGAAGATGTATATTGATATAGAACTTACAGGTTAGTGTTGTGGACTCAAAGATTTAAGAAGGAAGAAATATAGACCAGTAGGATAAAATAATGATGGCCAGAACTGGAAACATTATCTACAATATTCAGTATCAAATGGTACTACATTCATGATCCAAAGTGAATTTCTTTAAATTTCAAGTCATGGAATATTTTCATGCATGTATTCATCTCTGATCCCCATAACTTTCTAAAGTATTTTTATTATTTCCCCATTCTTTTAAGTAAAAGCATGCTAAGAGCTTTTTTACAAATCTTGATATGGCTCTTAAATTAGATAGATTGCTTATTTTTTATACCCATTCCATGATGTTACATATAGTGGACTTTTAAAAAGTATGTATTTACTTGAAAGGCAAAGACAGACAGAGTGAGAAGGCAGACAGACAGATATGGAGATATCCTATTCACCAGTTCACTCCCCAAATACCCACAACAGCCAGGACTGGGCCATGATGAAGCCAGGAGTTAGGCCTCCCTTGTCTCAGCAGGGACACAGCTATTGGAGCCATCACCTGTTGCCACCCAGGGTGTACCTTACAAGGAAACTGGAACTTGAACCAGGTACTCTAATATGGACAGATGTTCCACAGCCATCTCAACCACTGAGCCAAATGCTCACCCTTACCACAGTGATTTTTTGAAATTTATTTATTTTCATTTTATTTGAAATGCAGAGAACGAGAAGGAGAAACAGCCATGGACCAAAACTCTTTCTTCCTCAGGTTTACTCCCCAAATGCCTGCAATAGCAGGGGCCGGAACAGGCCAAAGCTGGTAGCCCAGAACTCCCTCTGGGTCTCCCAAGTGGGTGACAGGGACCAAGTACCTGAATCATCACTTGCTACCTCCCAGCGTACATCAGCAGGAAGTTGTGTCAGGAGCAGAAGAATTGGGGTATGAATCACACACTCCAATATGGGTTTGGGATGTTCCAAGTGGAAATTATAGTGTTTAGCAAAATTCCTGCCCTGACAAAGTTTGTTTTGAAAAACTTTTGCTATCTGTTAAGTGTGTTTTAGCTCAACTTTCAGAATTCATACTAGTACTCTCTGGAATAGTCCCGTAGGTATTCATCTGAATGCAAAATGAATAAATGAGTAAATGTTTTCATTAACTTGAAAACCCCTTTAATTAAAGGCTGGAGATTTTCTTCTGCTTAACAAAATGTTCCTTCATTGTGTTTCTCATTTTACTCCTTTCCTATGTTCATGCTAATAAACAACATACCTGTCCACATATCCATGAACCAATTAGGGTTAGGGTTGTATCTTTCAACTTTAATTCCTATCACATGGCAGGTGTTTGATCATTTACTCTGGAATTTTAAATTAATTTGTAATTTATTATAACACAAATATAAACACGACTTCATTTCTCAAAAGAATATTTTAGAGTTCAAGTTTAGAAAAAAACAGGGTCCGTATGTTAGAACATAGTATGTTTCTAGCAATACACATTGCTCTGAGTTTAAGAATAAAATCTATCCAAAATATGATTCATAAATAGTTACATTATTCACTTCCCACTATCAGTTGATGGGAATGTCTTAAAATATTTCATAGCAAAGTGACTAAAGATAATGATAAAGACCTATATTTTTCTAAAAATGAAAAGAAAGATAAAAGTAAGAAAAAATGACTTTCAATGCTTTCAACATAAAGAAATGATAAATGTTGGAGGATATAATAACACTTATCCTGGTTGAATAATACACTATGTGTATGTATATGTATGTAAATATCACATCATAACCCATAAATCATTACAACTTTTATGAGTCAGTTAAAAAATATTTTAATCAGTCTCAATCTAGAGCTATTGACTTATCTCTTAATTAACTGTTTCATCTCCTAACGCACACAGAGTGCTTTGAACTAGAGATGGGCAGAATTTAACACATTAGATACATGCCATTTTAAATTGCTAAATTGGCATTTTGGTTTATACATTAGTCTCTTTTAAGTTTGCTTAGCGTGACTTGGGTGACATAGCTTCGTTGCTCCTTATTTAATGTGAGAAGATGAAGACAGAGTTAAGCATTTCAAAACAAGTAGTCGACTGAATTGATTAAGAGACTTCTCCCAAAGACTGCTAAAAATTTTCTGGAAACCTAAACCACTGATTTGCACTTTTGTGAACTCTTTTTTTTCTCCTATTTTTTTTTTATTTTTTTCTTATTAGTTACAGTTATAATTTTATGTGACACAATTAACACATTACAAAACAATTTAAATTTTTAGACAACACTGCTAAAACCTCACATTTTATCCTAAAAGCATAACCTGAGGAAACTTATTTACATCAGGGATGTGCATGGAATCATTAGACTTCTGTCCTTGACTAAATCTGGGGAGTGACTTGCAAATTATTCTTTACCTTTGCATGCTTTCATATTTAATTTTGTGTTGTTTATCAATCATATCTGTGGTCCAAAATTTTAAATGTCTTTGGACAGCTGAGAAAATTCAAAAACAATAATAAAAATAATGAAGCAATATTGATCAACTTTCAAACTAGTAGAGGATTTGCACAAATGAGCATTGTCTTCATGGAGAATTGACACACAGTTGAATATGCAAACAATTGATTCTCCTAGGAATAATAGAGAAAGAAGAAAATCAAGTTTAAAAAATACTGAAAAAACTTTGCCCATGCTAATGAGTAACCATAGAAACAAATTTAAAGCCCACATCTGTTTTATTTGTCAGGTAGGGCTGCCCTAACCGAAAACTATAAAATGGATGGCTTAAATGGCAAAAGTTTATTATCTTACAGTTTGGAGGTTAGAAATCCAAGATCAAGGTGATATCCAGGTTGGATTCTGATGAGACCTCTACTATTCACACAGCTCTCTCTCACACTCTCAGCATCTCTTCTTATAAAGACACTAATCCCTTGGAATAGGTCCCCAATATTCTGACCTCATTTAACTGACTGGAACTACCTCTTTGAAGGCTCTATCTCCAAACATAGTCACATTGGGAGTTAGATGTTCAGCACACGAATTTGGGGCACAGTTCAATCCAGAGTACTGGGAAATCAATGACAATTGTTATCAATACCAGCTTTGGAATGTCAATGAAATAGAAATAGAGCTACTCTTTGGGAATTCAGTTATGTGGCAGTAGTTTCACTCCAGTGAACACACAACCAGCACTATTCAACCTCCTGCAAATGTGCTTCCAGTTTATATCTGAGATTCCTAAAAACACATGTTTCTAAACAGTCATCAGTTCACAAATGCCATATTTCCTCAAGCCCTAGCAGTATTTTGATTTGTCAGCAAGATGGCATTGTTCAATAGATATCTCTCTTGCTAAATAAGCAAAAAACTAAATGTTTTGTTTGAGATGTCATGTGGTGAATTATTCCTTTTATCAAAAGTATAAAATACAACTTCTAGACTTACAAATTTAGAAATGTGTGCAGAGGTGCAGTGGTTGGTGGTTGAACCTCCACTTGGGATGACTGCATCCCATTTCTGAGTGCCTGGGGTCCATTGCCACCCCCTTCAGATCCAGCTTCCCACTATTGTGCACCCTGGGAAGCACTGGCTAATAGTTCAAGTAATAAGGACCCCAAATGCACATGGGAGACTCAGAGGAAGTTCTTGGCTCTTGGCTTTACTGGGACTTGGCCAGTCTGCTTGATTTGGGGCATTTAGAGAAAGAACAAGAGGATGGAAGATGTCTTTCTTTCAGCCACTTAAATAAATAAATAAATAACTTAAAAAGTCAAAGATAATTTAAAACTCTGTGGTTTGTATTAATTACGTGGTGACTCCCCACCTAAACACCTAGACCATGTCCTCTTTCACTTGTCATCGCTGAAACAAGAGCGGCATGTCTCTGGTTCACTGTTGCTCTTTCACAACCCACTTTTCCCTTTTGTGGTCTAACTCTTTCAAAATACCTTAGTTTTATTCAATTAATGAAATAGCTGAGTAATTTGTATAAAACACTTTCTATTTCTTATTTATGTAATGGTTAAAATCAAGGCATATTTGTTTTTACTCCTTCACAATTTGTGGGAGTTATATAATGTGTGAGTAGAGGAAAATAAGTAAATAGTTATTAGAATTTTTGTTTGTTTTTCTCTGTGTCTACTGGAAATTAATTTGCTTTACTTTGTTTAAATATATTAATTAAAATAGATTACAGAGATATATGTGGTACAATTTAAAACAAACATAAAATTAAATTCATGGGACTGGTGCTGAGGCATAGTGAGTAAAGCCGCCACCTCCAGTACTGGTATCCCATATGATTGCAGGTTCAAGACCTGGCCACTCCTCTTCTGATCCAGCTCTCTGCTACCACCTGGGAAAGCAATGGAAGATGGCCAAAGTCCTTGGGCCCCTGAACCCATATGTGGGAGACATGGAAGAAGCTTCTGGCTCCTGGCTTCAGGTTGGCACAGCTCTGGCCTTTGCAGCTATCTGGGGAATGAAGCAGTGATGGAAGACCTCTCTCTCTATTTCTCTTTCTCTCTCTGCCTTTCTGCCTCTGCCTCTCTGTAACTCTGCCTTTCAAATAAATAAATAAATCTTTAAAAAATTATGCTTGTAATATGTGCATAATTTTCAAGATAATTTTTGCAGTTCATTAAGATAGCATATTTAATAACATATGTATATATAATTTTACTTACTCTTATGATGTTAGTTTTAGTTTTAAGTTATGATCTTTAAAGTTATTACAGCATATTGTTTATGTTCAAATACTTATGTATAAGATGCATAAAATAATCTTAAGCTTATTTTAAAACTCATAAATGTAAAAAGATAAACAATATTTCATAAAATGTTTGAATTCTTCCTTTTTGGCCCTTAACTTGATTATATCAGTTTAAAGATTTCTTAGTTATCTGTGTCATATCTTTATCTTTTCTGAAAATTATTCTTTTATTTTACCTTTCTTAGAGTGAGGGTTGAACTTCAGATTAGCAATGTTGTTTGGGTGTTGAGATAAATAAAAGTGTTAAGTTTCTACAGTCACAAGGAGAGCAAACATTTGATTCATTTTCTTAGATAAAAGAAGAATAATGCAAAGCTTTAGTTTGTTTGACATACTTTGGAGTTTTACTTATTACCCATTTATTGAGAACTCATTGGTCTAACAAATCTAGGGTTAAAGAAGTGAATGTCTCAATACAAATGAAGTTGCTCTATGTTAATTCTGTCCAACTAAAACATTTTAATATCAGTATGTTTTAACAACTGTAGATTTCTCAGGTTACAAGAAGTATTCTCAAGTTTTCTAAAATAATTGAAACAATAACCATCAGTTAATGAATTTTTAAATGAACAAAGCAATTGAGACATACCCTTGTCAACAACTGACATTCCTAATATACTTTACAGGATGAAGTCTCTGAAGATTTGTTAATATCCTCTTTGTCACTGTCACTGTCCCTCACATGTCACCATCCATTGCTACAACACCCTGAACCCAGAGACTCTGTTAGGGAATATTCATGTCCAGTTCAGACTTTATAAAAATTCATTTGTATAATCCTTATTTTTTTTGATAGAGTTAGACAGTGAGAGAGAGAGAGAGAGAGACAGAGAAAGGTCTTCCTTTTTCCGTTGGCTCACCCCCCAAGTGGCCGCTATGGCCGGCGCGCTGCACCAATCCAAAGCCAGGAGCCAGGTGCCTCCTCCTGGTCTCCCATATGGGTGCAGGGCCCAAAGACCTGGGCCATCTTCCACTGCCCTCCCAGGCCACAGCAGAGAGCAGGACTGGAAGAGGAGCAACCAGGACAGAATCCGGTGCCCCAACCTGGACTAAAACCTGGGGTGCTGGCGTCGCAGGTGGAGGATTAGCCAAGTGAGCTGCGGCGCCGGCCTGTATAATCCTTATTTAATGCTGTTTGTTGATAAAACATACCAAATGGATGTCAAGAGGACTATAGTATTATAGATATAAATTCATCGTTTTATATACAGACTTCTTCCAGAAGTTACATAAATCCAAATGACTAGATTTTTGGCTAACGAAAAATAAAAATATTTGTATAGATGTCACCATGCGATGCATGCTTTTGGGGTAAACCATGATCATTTTGAATGTGTTGAAAACAGACATCCTTACCTGTATAGGATCTCCAATGAAATGGAGCAAAATAATTAAAATGCAGTTTAAATGACTTTATGTTGTATAGGAAATCATAATAAAAGTGGAAACTCATTCTCAGCCTCTAAGCCTGAGAATCTCAAAATGCCCTAGTTGATCACCATCCTGAAAAGCGTCGTTAAACAAACCAGTTGCCCTCAAGTATGACTATAAATAAGACCAGGTTTATTAGCTTATTCTCTGGATGGACTGAAGCTTTTCCTTGCCACAGGGCCACTTTCTTATCATAGCAAAAAACAGAAAGTGTTTAATTATTTTGTTTATAAACTATAGATTTCTAATGCACAGCTTTAGTATCAAGGAAAAACTTTACTTGGTATCATGATTGTAGAACATTATATTACATCACACTTACTCAAATTATCCGCTGCTCATATTGTACTCAATATCCAGGGATTAATGACACCCAAGAGCACTGAATTACAGAGTGTGCTACTTAGGAAAAATTACTCTATTCCTTCTTTATGTATTCTATATGAGATGTATATTTAATCATGAAGTAATCAACAAAAATGTGTTCTGAATTTTGTTTCTGACATTTCTTTTCATTTCAGATGAGCATAGATCTGGTCTGGAGGCTCCAGGGAGCAATTTATACTCATGCCCCAGTGCTGTTGCACGGTCTCTCACCCCTTTCTTCTGCTAGCCCAAGGGGAACTCGTGCTACAACATATATCTTCTGTTGTACCTATAGATGGAAACTTTGATCTTGTAGAGCAATTCATGAATTTTCAAATGAAAGTTACTCTCTGTAACTGCCTAGGTGTTCTTTGTGATACCCTTTCCTTATCCATTCTTGTTAGTCTATAACTCTGCCATGAGAGTCTAAACTCAGTCCTTCTTTGGCACTAAAAATTGTACTGCATTTGGTTAATGTATTCTGTCCAGAGATTAACTGCTACCATGTGGTCATCAGCACATCTAGTAATCAAAAACAAAACACATAAAAAAACAAGCAAATTATAACCAACCAAGAATCACAAGAGGAATTGATTCCAGACCAACTTCTCATCAACACAGCCATGAAAATTTATGGAATTACATCATTCAGAATAAATGATAACCTGACCCAGCACTGGCCACCAATTGCTAGCCTATTACCAACACAAGGTCCCTCTTTCACTACTATGTAACCACCGCTAAAATATGGCACATATAAAGGCACCCCGGGTTCTAGTCCCGGTTGGGGTACCGGATTCTGTCCCAGTTGCTCCTCTTCCAGCTCTCTGCTGTGGCCCGCCCAGGAAGACAGTGGAGGATGTCTCAAGTGCTTGGGCCCTGCACCTATATGGGAGACCAGGCGGGGGCACCTGGCTCCTGGCTTCTGATCAGCTGTAGCGGCCATTTGGGGGAGTGAACCAAAGGAAGGAGGACCTCTCTCTCTCTCTCTCTCTCTCTCTCTCTCTCTCTTTCTCTCTCTCTCTCTCTCTCACTGTCTAACTCTGTCAAAAAAATGGCTAAATAATCTTCATCTTATAATTCTTTCTCATTGACAATACCAGTCAAACTTCCTTCTGAGATAACAAGACAACCAATACCAAATTACCCCGTTCCTAATCAGAACTAAATCCACTGAGTATCCTTGGTTCCTGAAACTCCCTTACAATTGCTCAGTTCACTTTCAACTCCTATAATAAGTTCTTCCTAACCTCATTTTCCTAAAATAGTCTGGATACTTTTATGCAAGAAATAATAGAATCTATTTCTTACTTGTCAGAGTGCTCTTGGTTGAAACCCCTATGTCAAAATATAGTGTAAAACAGAGAAAAGTCCTAAGGATTGAATATGATTATCTTCTGAGTGTTCATAGGCTTGGAGCTTGGTATTCTGTGTTGTGGTATTGAGGTGGTAGTAACCTTCTGAGGTGAGGTCTAATGGAAATTATTTAGGTCATAGGTTCTCCATTATCCTGGGTGGATTCATGCTGTCTTCTGGGAATACATCGGGTCTCATGGGACTAAATTAATTTCCTATGAGAATTGGTTTTTATAAGTGAGCCTAGGACTGAGCCTGAATCTCCCTTCTGCACACACTGTTTGCTACTCTCACACATGTTCTTGTCATGTGATGCTTCCTGCTATCAGACCCTCATCAAAGCCAAGTCTATGCCAGTACCATATTATGGGATTTCATAACTATGAGTTCAGTGAATTTTTCTTTATCAGGTTCCCAGACTCAGGTACTTCTGTGTTATAGTAGGTATGTTGCTATAGTAACAATATGGACTGGGACAAAAAGCATGTAAACCCATCCAATGTAAATTTTACATGGTATAAGAAGTCTACAGAATGAAGACACAAGGATCCAGAGAAAACCTCCTACTTTTAGACATCTATAAAGAAGCATGATTGGATGACAAAAGGGTTTGTTCCAATGGCAGTAATCTGAGGGGGTACTCTGCAAGGCCGGTTGTTCAGATTCTTTTTTGAATTTCTAGAGACCATTCCTTCACTTTCAATAGAGCACAGGGCAGCTATTAGGCAAGAATGGAGAGAGAATGTCAGAGAACTTTACGGTCTGCTTCAGGGAGAAAGGAATGAGAGAGATTTTGGTATTTATAGTCTGCGTTATGAGAGGAAGAAACAGAAGTTCAGAATTCTTCTGAAGTTTTCTCAATCCTCAGTCTGCTAAAACGCCATGTTTTGGTTTATCATGTTGCAACCACTAATGATACTTAAATTCTCCTTACTACTGACATCAAAATAAGCATATTTTTGAATATAAAAATGTTCCTCGTAGTCTTTGACTAATGGACTCCCATATAGTGTAGATCTTTAAATGCATTTTTCTGTTTTAATCACTCTATCATTTACTATTTGAGAAATATAGGTACATGAAAGTAATGATATATCACTGTAGACAAAACCATTAAGCTTTACTAGGATAAATATGTACCTCAAAAAATGAGTTCCCAACATCAATTTTATCAGACCTAATAATCTGAAGTTTTAAAAAAATTGTCCATATCCATAATGCCTATAATTTTTCATATTTATTTTCCTCCTCTCACCAATATTACTCTTTACTGGAATCAGTATGGATTCTTATTGCTTACTAGGTTTTGTCCAAGTCCCCTAAGTCCACGCGTGTGAGGTGAACACAACAGGGACTGACCTTCAAAATATACAAGAAGTTAATTTTATAGAATGAAGTTCATGTGTCATATTTGTTAAAATACAAAATACATTCTTTGACAATTTTGTATCACATGTAAGGGATTTTATAAAAAGTTACAGGAAAATTTTATGCTTGCTAACATGTGCTGGAAAATTAATAAGAATGCATTCTGTGATTTAGTATTACCCTCAGCTGCAGAACTTTGGGAGTTGTTTCTCACATCGCTACCTGTGCCCCGGATTTTTTCCCTGGCTGCAGTGCCTTTTCACACTCTCCTTTCTCTTTGAAGGCTGATGGGCTGTGTGCTCTTCAGCTCCTGTGTCATCTCCAGGAATCTATCCCTGAATGTGTTCTTTACTGTGATTCCATGATAGTCTGTGCAAAGCTATCATCCCAAATGCTCATAGCACCTTTTTTTCCCCAATTCTGTTTCTCCCATAATTGATGTGTTTCTTGAAGTGAATATTATTCATTTTTGTATCTGTAAAACCTAGCCCAATAATCTACCAGTAAATGTGTGAAAAACAAATGAGTTGTTATAACATCTTGCTACTTAAAAAATAAAAGCTAATAGAGACACCCAGGTGCTTCTTATTTAAAATATATCATTTTGAAAACCTAACAAAAACTCCCATATTTGCTATTCTAACTGATTAAGTGTTCTCTGCAGTGCATAATGAAATTACTTTTTTATGTTGGAAGTGATTTCGTTGCACTAGTGAAAAATGTCAATTAGATACTAATTAGTCTTGCTTTCTGTTTGTGGAGGGTTTAAGGTGAATGGGTGTGGAAGAGAATGTGAGTCATAATTAAGTAAATATTTACTTAATTCTAACCTTGTGCTCCTTACAGATAAAAATGCAAATCGGGTTTGCAATATAACCTCCATACAGAGGACCATAGTAGATGCTAATGAATCTAACATATTTGTCATGAGTAGCTTAGTTTTAAAATCACTGATTTCTTTACAAAGAAAAGAGGTGAAACATCAAGTTGTTAGCTGCACCAAACCTGGTAAATTAAAGGCTGCTAATGGCCCGTTTTGATGCATTGTGAAGATGATGATCATGACAAAGACCAGCAGTTTTGATGAATCAATCTCATCTGGGAAGAAGTCCTGACTTTGGTGACAGAAGCTGCCTTGTGTGAATCAGCATAGAGAAGTGAGAGATAACAACTACTGTGTTGCATAAGTGTGCACTAATAAAACATTTGCAAGGTTTAAAGTGCAAGTGAGAAACAATAAAAGTGACGAATTTCACAGTTAAGGAGTAAACACAACAGTCTTCTCTTTATTGCAAAGTCACAACCCAGAATGGAAGGTCTCATGATTCAGGGTGAGCCCTGTGGCTGCTTGTTTGGAGAAATAATCTGGGCCAATTATTCAAGTCTTACACTATTTCATTTTTCTTAAATTTAGTGGTACACATATTCCTTTTTAATGCCAGGATAACAAAATGATTTTACTTCCCTGTCCAAAAATCTGTGTTGGTGACCATTCACCAATTTAGTGCACTGTAAGCCTTCTGATTCAGTTCTCTGAGTATCCGTGTCCGGGGTATCCCCACTGCCCACATTCATTTCCCACTCCTCTCCAATTGCACCCTCTACTGGAAGTTCTGACTACTTTGCAGTTATCCTTAACATCTTTAATTTGCATGTGTCTGTCTCCTTCCTTGCAGGTTCTACTCTCTTCTCTAAGCTTAATCAATTCATCTTCATATTTTTAAAGCCCCACCTTTTATAAAAATAGAATTTGATTTATTCTGAATGTTTCTTATGTGCCAAAATGGGCTGAGCAGTTTATGTTCAGTATGTTACTTAATCATCATAAATTCATTGAGAACATCAATTATGCCCATTGTACAGGAGAGCAAATATAGATAGAAAGAATTCTCATAATGTCCCCTAGTTATAATATCTAGTAATTAACAGGGCTTGAAATTGGACCCAATGTAACAAATATAAAAAATTGTTCTGTTTTACATAGGAACACATTACTATTTTCACATGAATTAATTAGGTATCTAAGAGTACACTTTAAGATGGAAGCAATCATGAGTTTATCTTTTCCAGAATATTCTTTCCCAGAATATTTAAGATGTTTACTAAGAAATTTATATGCCATGATAGGTAAACACACAAAATTATTAACTCTGATTTTGAAGGCACATACATTTGCTTTACAAAAACTATGTCTATTAAAAAGGACAGATAGTAATCAACATAAAATAATCATAATTTCAAATATAAGATATAGTTATATTTTCTAAAATATAGAAAATAACACTAAGAAGAGCAGTTTTATTACATTTCTATTACAAAGTCCATGTAAGCTGGAGACTGAAGACTTTCTGATGAACTTAAAGTTTATAATGAAAGACAAAGCAGTACACTAGTGAGTAAAATGCAGAAAAACAAGGGCTAAGAAGAGCATATGCATCCAAAGCTACTGAGCACACAGTTGCTACACGTGGCTCTCATAGGAATGACTTCCTGGAGGTCTGGATGCCTGAAATGATCTGGGAAATGAAGTGAAAAAAGATACCAAGCAGGGGGAGAGAGAGAGAGAGAGAGAGAGAGAGAGAGAGAGAGAGAGAGAGAGAGAGAGAGAAATTGAGAAATTAGGACTAGGGAAGGGAGGTTAATGCACATTAACAAAAATGCAAAGCATTCAATGAACCTGGCCTTGAGAAATTCAAAGGGAACAGTGGTTGATGATGAAAGTCAACAAGGTCAGCACATGCTGCGCCCCTGATTACATTCCCTGGTCCACTAAAAAGCTTTGAGCCTCTCTTAAGGACCTTGGCAACTCAACAGCACTGATTACAATGAGAGATGCACAACTGAGTCTCTAATTAATAAAATCACTACATTAGACATACTGAGGGTGTTAGTATGGTTAAAAACTGACCTGCTTGGCAAGTTGTCACAAATCGAGAACAAAACAGCAAAGCATCAGGGAAGAGTATTCAAAAGATATCTATCAACCAGAGTGAGGGAATTTGATGAAATATAACACTGAGAGAGTAGAAGAGGCCTTCTGCCACGTGTTCCATCAACGCACACACCAGCGGTTCATCAGCCACCTCCATGCATTTATTTTCAATGAATAAATTCAGTCTAGCTGTAGATACATGAGAGAGAGAGAGGGAGAGAGAAAGAGAAGGAAGGGATCGAGGAAGGAAGAAGGAAGGAAGGAAGGAAGAAGGGAGGGAGGGAGGGAGGGAGGGGAAAGAACCACCAAGAAAGAAATCCGATAATGGACTTAGGTAACTAGACAGACATGAACATTGGCTCAGCTAGAAGAACAAACACACTGATAGCGTACTGTGTAGATGATAGCATAGTGAGATTTGACATGAGATAAAGATGTGGGGACTACCCAGTATTTGGCAAGGGAGTGAATTTCATCACCTGGAGAGTACGTATATAACACAAAGAAAAGTCAACCAGTAATTGATCCCTGAGTAAAGTAAACATTGAGGATTAGCAATACAAGGTAAAACAAAATAAACAATGGGCCAACCCCAAGGAAGGAAAAGTGAAAACAAGGAGGGAAAGCCTAGCAGAGCCTATTCTGTTGTTATTTCGAATTGAAGGAATCTAAAACATAGACTGGATTGCAAATGTATCTCAAAGACTGGGACAGCAAGTATCAAACACTAAGTTTAGGGTGAGTTGTTGAGTCTCCCGTGGGAGGCCCATATCCCATATTGGAATGCCTGGTTCAAGTCCTGATTATTCTGCTTTCAATACACCTTCCTGCTTATGAACATGTTAGAAGGCAGCAGCTGCTGACTAAAGTACTTGGATCACTGCAACTCCTATGAAAAACCCAGATTTAGGTCCAGGCTACTGCCTTTGGCCAGGCCTCATCCTGGCTGGCTGTCACAAGTGTATGGGGAGTGAACCAGCAGATGGTAGATTTCTCTCCACACGTATCTCTACTTTTCAAATAAAATTAAAGTAAAAGTAAAGATAAAAACCCTGAGACTGCTCAGAGATTAATAATTTCAATAATCCCCCTATTCCTCCTAAATTGAAAGAGATTGTACAATTTCTCTGTTTCTGAAGTGGGAAGAAATCTTTCAGACGTCATGGCTGCTTTGGAACAGCCTTATCATCTCTACCACCGTGATTGCATTCCAAAATTCTAGGGTCCAATCTTTTATGCTATATTAGCAGAACATCTGAAATACCTCCCTGACACTGTTGCCTTCAATAGTAAGGTCCATGCTATCAAAGCTGCATTGAAGGTGCATCCAAAAGTCAGAAAGGGGCATTTGGCTTCTTTGTTTCTCAAATTTTCTGCCCCTCTAAATACTTTCCTTTGGAGGACTCCTTTAAAGAACCTAGTTCTCAGGTATCCAACAGAGCAGAGAAAGGTAGAAGTACAGTTGATATAAAATACACAAATGACAGGTAGGCAAAATATTCAGAAAATGTGTGGTCAGTAGAGTAGATTTGGAGTAAAGAATTTTGGTTGATTGCAAACTGACAATCAAATTGCTTTCTGACATAATGCATCAGATTATTCTCTTACTAAAAGTACATAAAGGCCGGCGCCGGCACACGGGGTTCTAGTACTGGTTGGGGCACTGGATTCTGTCCCGGTTGCCCCTCTTCCAGGCCAGCTCTCTGCTGTGGCCTGGGAGGGCAGTGGAGGATGGCCCAAGTGCTTGGGCCCTGCACCCCATGGGAGACCAGGAGAAGCACCTGGCTCCTGCCATCGGATCAGCATGGTGTGCCGGCCGCAGCGCGCTGGCAGCGGAGGCCATTGGAGGGTGAACCAATGGCAAAGGAAGACCTTTCTCTCTGTCTCTCTCACTGTCCACTCTGTCTATAAAAAAAAAATAAATAAATAAATAAAAAAGAAAAGAAAACACCAGGAGCCAGGTGCCAGGTGCTTTTCCTGGTCTCCAATGGGGTGCAGGGCCCAAGCACTTGGGCCATCTTACACTGCACTCCGGGGCCACAGCAGAGAGCTGGCCTGGAAGAGGGGCAACTGGGACAGAATCCGGTGCCCCAACCAGGACTAGAACCCGTTGAGCCAGCGCCGCAAGGTGGAGGATTAGCCTGTTGGACAATTATTATGTTTTCCAGGTAAACTCTCTGCCTCCCAATATTTAGTTTGAGGTATTCAAAGGCAGATATTGAGATGAGGATTTGAGTGCAAGTATTTTATCTAGTGTTCAAACTCATGAAATCTCAAAGACTCGTGGAGGGATATGTTTCAGTGTTAGGGGCTTTAATACCATGCTTCATGGAGCTTCCTTCCATAGGTGGAACATGGTAAATGTGCAAGCAATGAAGAAAGGGATGGGACAGAAGTAGCAAAGAAACTGTTAGGGAATTGATTATTGCTTTTAGAACTTGATAGTAAATCCAACATTTGTTCCTTTCAGAAACTACAGAGAACTGTCTTCAAAATTCTTTCTTCTCAGTCATGGAATCAGGGACAATTTTGAACTCCTAGCCCTTATTTTTTGAGGAAAAATTAAAGAGTGTCAATTTGCCTGTATTTCATTTTTTGGATTTAGATTTGAATTTATTTATTTTATAATGAGGGAGGGAGAGAGAGGGAATATGTGCAAAGTCAGGAAGTCAGGCAGATGGAGAGATTTTTCTGAGGGCAAAGCCAGATTCCTGAAACTCAATCTAGGCTTGGCAGATACCCAAATAATAGAGCCGTCATCAGCTGCCTTCTAGGGTGCACTTTAGCTGGAAGCTGGAGCTGGTGATGAGTTGTTATCTGAACTCAGGAACTTTGATATGGGATGCAGGCATCCCAGTGGCATGTTAACTTGTGTGCCAAATGCCTATCCTAGAAGCCTTAAATAGTGTTTGTCATTTTATTGCTCTATCACAATTCTAAAATTTCCTCATTCTTATCCAATATTTCTGCAGCTCTGGTATGCTTTTTGTGATAAATGACTGAGACTTTCACTTTAAAAAAAAAAGATTTATTTATTTGAATTGCAGAGTTACACACACATACACACAAACACACACACACAAACACACACACAATGGGGGGGGGGATTGACCAGTAATGGGCTAAGTTTAAACTAGAGTCTCCCATATGAGCAGACAGGGGCCCAAGCACTTGGATCACCTTCCACTGCTTCCCCAGGCCATCAGCAGGTAGCTGGATCAGAAATGGAGCATGGATCAGAAGTGGAACATCCAGGACAGGAACGTTTGCCCATAAGAGATGCCAGTGTAGCAAGCGACAGCATTTAATACACTGTGCCACAACCCAGCCCTGAGAAGCTTGAATTTTGATTAATTTTTCTGTAAGAGGCCCTGATTGTCGCAATTACTGCCAGTCTTATGTCTGTATATGGACACCTCAAGGAACTTTGTTGTAAACCCTCTTCATTACACCATACCTTCCCATTATAAAGCACTAATATTGGTTCACCATGAAGATCATGGAAATTAATACACTACCCAGTACTTTTTTTTTTTGACCCTTCCTGATAGAATGACCAGGCAGTGATCATGTATTTGGTTTTTTGCAACTCTTACTGTGTCCTTGATGGAAGTGTTTCACTCTCATAAAACAGGATGTCTAATTCCACAAAGTTTGTGTAATAGTCATTCACAGCGATGATAAGAGAAAGGGACATTCCTACTTACTATTTCCTAGACCTTTGTTTTACACATCAAGTGCACAGGATTAAATAATGACTGTTAATCAACTTAATATAACTCATCTAGTTAGACAAGGCAGGTCATATTCATGCTGAAAGGTTCTTAGGAAATACCTGAACAATCATTTCAAAGTTCTATCAGGTCAGAAGTTTACAGCTGATGTGGTCTATCTATCACAGGGTCTGTTAATTCTTGGGCACCTGCTGATTGCTGCACATCTTGTACACATTGGCTCAGGTGATTTTATATATGAAGAAAAATTGATCGTTTGTTCTTTCTGGATCAGTTCAGTTTCTTTCCTCAAAGAGGAAGAGCCTCCTCCTTAATGAATGATGTCTGAGTCTGACAATGGTTCAGTTCTGGAGATGGAGTGAAAGATAATTTTCCATGAAGGCAATGGTGTCTGCTATCTTATTGACAGTTACTGATTTTTTTTTTTGGTTATATAAGTGAAGCACTAACCCCTTTAGCTGTCCACCTGTCACCGTTGGGATCACTGTGTTCTCTCACCCACCACCAATGCTCTCTACATGCCAAGGACAGCTGATTTCATTCACCTTGTTGAACATTATGGAAATTTTATCCACTTTGCTTTTGAAACTTATCTTCTGCTTCCTTATCTAATTTTTCAAGAATCTTATAGCCATTAGTACTAACAAAGTTCTTCATGGAAAATTCTTTTACTATTAACTCATGTGTGAGTCAGCTGTTGCTGCATAGATGCTATATAACATACCATTCCCTAATTTAATGCCTCAGAAAAATTATCATTTATTTTTCTCACTCCCTGGTTTACAGTTTAGCTTGGATGGTCCCACTAATCACTGGAGGTTGACTGAGCTTGGCACTAATCTTTTAAATAGGATCCTGTTTCTTCAATGTTTGCTTCCTTTTATTTTTGCATGAGCATGTTTGGAGCATATTCACATAATACGTTCCCATAGAGCACAGTGAGTATATGAAAAAAAAAATGTTTTCAGGTTCTGGCTAATTACTGACTCACTGAACTATCATCCTCATTTCAATAGCTCAACATTAATATGTTTGTATCTTGGCTATTGGTATGTGATGAAATCAAACATAAAAGGTATAACTCTCGCTGTGCAGAATCAAGATGAATAATCCAATCTGCCTAAAAACGCTGCATTGGTTATGATTTTGCACATTTATTACATATGGAGATTAACTTATTTCTATCATAGGACACCAGCAAAAGCATAGTGTATCAGACTGGATGCCTAGGATCTTATAATCTTTAATCTGCATAAAGATAATATTTATTAATTACTATGAAATAAAAAAAAAACTACCTACCTCTCACATACTCAACTATGAATGGCAGGGAATGGAGAGATATTATGGTGGTAAGTATATAATGTTCACTGGTATGAAGCAATTCTGAAAAGTCCTGGGATAATATAAGTTCCCCAACATACAGAGGTTAAGATTCTTCCTTTCTCTAACCCAGATTTACTTTCTGTGTTCCCTAGTTCTTTATTTTTCATGGTTCTTGATTGTGCTTCTAGGAAATCCTTCAGTTTACATTATCCCCTTTGGGCACGTCATAGTGGAAACTGGAGTATATACCTTCCTGATGACTGAGCAGTTCAACCAACATCCAATCTGAGGAGGAAAATCAGGACCCATAAATATTTTACTATCAAACAGAAATAGTCTTTTTTGAATGCAAGCAGGGAGAGAGAGACAGGGACAGGGACACAGAGAAATTGGTTTCAAAACAGAAAAATGGAGAGACAAATATGGACTCAGAAAATGTAAGAAAATGAAATTCATGGGAAAACCTCTTAGAACATAAGGTTCAAGTAAAATGGTTACCAACAGAAATCAGATTAGACTTATATGTGAGTATGAATCTTGAGAGTGCTGGCTTATAGGGTAGCACAGTGTTGGGGGTTTCTGGAAAGCTCTATTTCATGTTACAGATCTACAAGGATAGATCTGCTTCACAAGTCTCTCACCCTTCTGGCACCAGCAGGCTGTCTGGGAAATGCTTTTCTCATGGGGATGGCAGAAGAACAAGAGGGCAATTAAAATCACAGGAGGTCTGTGGCAAGGCTCAGTGCGGGCCCACAGCCATCTCCATTAATATTCAGATGCTCAGGCTGTGGCCAGGACAAGGGGAATGTGAGCAAGGCACCTAGCTCGCCACACAATTTTAAATCCTGCCAAAAAACTCATTGAAAACAGTAAAATGTTTTAATGCATCTATAAAAAACCAAACAAATCAGGTAATTCCATTTTCTAAAGTTTCTATTTATTTTGTTTTTGAAAGGAGGAGAGACAGAGAAGGAAAGAGAGAGAAATAGAGATATATTACATGTACTGATTTACTTCCTAAATGCTAGGACTCCCTAAACAGCTACAACTGGGCCAGGGCAAAGTCCTGACCTGGGAATTCAATAGCAGTCTCCCACATGGATGCCAGTAACCCAAGTACTTGAGTCATTGCCTCCTGCTTCCAAGGGTATTCATTAGCAGGAAACTGGATAGGAAATGACATCCACATAGGAACACAGGGACCCTGATATGAGATGTGGGACTTTTAAACAGGATCTCAAAGTGTGCCAAATGCTCAACCCTTAATGCATATATTTTAAAAGTGTAAGGATTTTTGTCTAATGAATAAAGCTTCAAACTTTTAAATAAAGACAGCATCAAGTCTAGAACTCGTCTAGAGTTTCCTTCCTTCCCTTTCCCCAATCCCACACTTCAAGTCACAGAGCCAAGTCAAAGTCGAAAGGATGGAAAAGATACACTCCATTGAGGTGATATCTAGGGATATATTGGAGAGAAAGAGAGAGAGAGAGAAGAGCAAGAGAGAAAAAAGGCTCTCATTTACTAGTTCACTCCCCAAATGCCTGTAAAATTTTGACTATCCAGCTGGAACTGGATCTAACAGTTAGGAATGCAGTCCATGGTTCCTACATGGATAGCAGGGATCCAATTAATTGAGCCATCATCATGGACTTCCAGGGTTTTCACTAGCCGGAAACTGGAGTCAGGGCACTCTGGTGTGGAATGTCACATTTTAACTGCTCAGCCAAAAACATGTCCCAGGAGTAGAATATTTTTAAACAGCATTCCATCTAACAAAGAAACAATGCATTTAAATATTTCAATGAAGAAATTATGCCTGAGTGAGATGTGAGTAATACAATAATTCCAGTGATTAGAAGATGTTGGAAAGAGGAGGAAGCATGCTTGTATGAATTAAAAGTTGAATAAAAACCCTTATGAAGACATTAAGATACATTTCCTGAAAGTGATTTAACTAGTATCAAATTAAAAGTTACTTTAGCTTTTACTTGAAAGGCATTGTATTTTTTGAAGGAGCTGACAAGAATCCCATTCAAATATCTCAGTTAAAAGGTTATTCATTAGCACAAATAGTGAAATTGCAAGACCATAGTACGTTTTTTTAGACACAACGCAGGACTTGTGAATTAGGATTAGATGACAAGCCTGCAGAGTCTGAACATGTGGAAGATGTTCTAGCTGGATTGTATCATTCCAGATCGTTGGTAGAAAAACCACCCTCTTCTCTCAGCCAGACATCAAGCATCCCCAGGAAAGCTCTCATGAGTTAAGAAGTCTGAAGTGCTAATTTTCACTCAACACAGAAGCTTAATGAATATAATAGATGTTCCCACACAGTAATTTTCTTGAGATAGAGCACCATGTACAGTCAGCCACCCTGTCACAGTATTTACTTTTCAGAGCAGTACCTGAGTATGTGTATAGGAGATACAGCAATTCTACACTCGAAGTTAAAGCCACTATGGTCCTGATACTCATATGCAAGCGATGCTCATCTTTTTCTTCAATTCTAACACTTCTTAGTTTCAAATAAGCCATTTTGAGGATTTAGTGTAAGTAAGGAAGCTGGTAAAATAATTGATGGATTCAGGCTTTTCTTCTCTACCCATTGTTTGTAATTAGAATTGACTCTTTGAACACAGCATGCTCCTATTCGTCTTTAAAATCTGGAACAGTTGTAACCTCAAGTAGTTAATTCATAACAACAACAACAAAAAAAGAGAATCATTTCAATGAATTTCATAATTCGATGAAGCAGAAATTCCTGATATTACCTATAATGTTTTCTGAAACAGCATTCTATATCTAAACTCTCTGGCTAATCTCCTTATAATTAATGTTCTTTAGGGGTTGCTTTTAATTGTTGTAATTTTTGTATTTAAATGGAAGGTGGAGGGAGAGAGAGAGGGACAAGGAGGGAGACGGAGGGAAGGAGAGGGAGAGGGAGAAGGAGAGAGAGAGAGAGACAGGGGATGTTCCTACGCAATAATTTTTCTCCCCAAAGTCACAGTAGTCATGGCTGAGCAAGGCCAAAGCCAGGAGCCAGGATCACAATCCAGGTCTCCCACATGGGTAGCAAATTGCACTCGCTCCTCTGTCTGCATTAACATTAGATCTAGAGTCTGGAGCCAGAACCATGAATTAAACCCAGGCACTTAGTATAGTACATGAGCATCTTAACTTACTCTCCTTCCCAGCGATTTTAATGCCTTGTGTGTTTTTCATTGATACTATGTGAATTGTTATTTTAAAATTTACCTTAGTCAGAAGGAGTATAATGATTGTACAGAAATGTCCAGATGGTAAATAATGAAATAGGGATTTTAATCAAGGCAAGCTGGATCATTTGTATTCAGTACTAATCATGGTACCCTCATTGCCATCCTGTGCTTGTTGGCATCTAGGGACATAATCAACAAAACCCCCTTATACTTATATACTTACCCATGGTTAAAAGACAGAGAATGCATTTTCTCTGATATTTAATAATGCTTTCATGATTTTACTATTATGCTTTCTTGAAAAGTTATAGATTCAATGAGTCATGTAGGCATCCCTGTGAAGTACGACAGTAGATAAGCACAATGCCCAAGTAGAAGGACCACTCAACTTCCACAATCTGATTTCATTATTTTTCCTAAATACTTCTCCATTCAAGCCACTTATTTTCTTGATGCAACATCTTATCATCACTTGAAAGTGTGCCAGTCACCTAACAAACATTTCCCTTCTTCAACTTAGCCCACTTTATGTGGTGTTCTCATCAGCATTCTGAGTTTGCTCATTCTGTTACCTGCTCATTACCTGCCATCCCACAACTCTATAATTCCCTTCAAAATCAGCTTAAATTTTGAAGCCTATCATTTAATCATTCTGCAGTATCAGTGATCTACTTATGGCTGAGGAAAACCTAAATCTGTATGATAATCATCGTCTACTTTCTCTGAGAACTGTTCAGACTACTGAGAATCATTTAAGGAAATCTCAAACATTGTTAACTAAATCTACGCTATAAGCTGCTAATTGCCTCAACACTGCAAAGAAAAATCTACTTTTCTAATAAGAACCTCTGTAATTCTCCATTAACTCTTACACCTCAGAGTATAAACATTACTGTTAGTCTCTCCTTATGACTCTGCTTTCAAAATATGATGAACTGTCAGAAGCCGTCAGACAGAAATCCAAAAAATTCTGACTTTACCCGATAGGTTTAGTACCTTCCTTCATTTCACTGGGGGCTTTCACCTTTACCACATTATTAGATTTATTTTTTAATCTGACAAACTTTCATAAGTGAGGAGGTATACAATTGTAAGTCAAAAGAAAACAATGACTGATTAAAGACATTTGTAAGATGTCAGGATACTTCTGTATATAAACATTTATTCTGCTGATTTGCTCATAATCTAGTTAATGAATGTGAAGGGAGGGTTACTAACAATACTAGATGCTAGAGATGCAAAATTCAATAAAAAAGTTCTATGATACAAACTAGCTTATAAATTATGAAGATAAAGAGATAAAATACTCAGAAAAGAATCATAGGAATAGATTATTGTAATGCATAGCAAAGGAGGCTATTTTGGAAGTATTTAATTAATATTTCAGGGAATTTTATAGAAAATCCAGCTAAGTAAAGACCCTATTAACCATGCATAGGTCCAAGAGAATAAAACATAAATCAGAAAGAACAGGATATACAAAGTTTTAAACACAGGTCAGTGACTGTTGCATTTAAGTAAAATATGTAAAATACAACAATAATGAACAAGTAAATAAAAATTAAGTGGCCAAAGTAAAGAGATGCAAAAATTTATCAAGTAATTTGTAAATGTTAGAACTCTCATCATTGTCTTAGGTATAAAAATTGGAAAATTAAATTTACTTAAAAGTGAATAGAATAGATTGAATCCAAAGATTCTAATGATCCAAGCTATATTACCTTTCCTTGAGTTGCTCTATAATATTTTATTTCACTTTTGTTCAGCTTTTATGTAAGCTTCCAAATTTCCAGCTACTAACATGGGTTTATTATTTATTTTTGTTAACACATAATAATTGTACATATTTAAATACAAAGTGATATTTCTATAGGGTAATTGGCATTATCTTCTTATCATTTCTTTACATTTGGAGACTACCAGCACTTCTGCTCAAATTCTTTAAAATATACGAGACATAATTGGGTATGTGAATCATAGTCACCCATTATTCTGTATAACATTAGAATTTGTTTCTCCTGTCTGTATATGTTAAAAGGAATTCACTCTTTTTATCCCCTGTCCTCTACCTTTTCCTTGTTTTGGTAACAACTCTTCTACTTTTACCTCAATTGTCATAGCTTTCATTTATGAGAGAGATATGGTACTTGTGTTTCTGCATCAGCACCTGAGGTATAATTAAAAAAATAAGAATTCAGTATGTTGACCTCCCCTCCAGTTGCTGTAGGGACATGTGTTTTGGGGCAGGGCTGAGACCACAGCCTTACTCCATTCCAGCTCTGGATAACGGCCACTTCCAAGGTGGTGCAGCACATGCTCTTTCAGTCTCCCGTGGCAATGAAAGAAATTGTATGTCCTCACAAATCTCTGATGATAAATAAAGAAAAGGAGACAATAATTATCTTTTGACAACATCTGCCTACATTGGTTTGAGAGTTCACCTGATTAGTTGGCCAATAGATCCATTCAACAAGGCTTTTGATTTAATATTCTGTGCTGGAGGAGAGTGGAATTGGAAAATCAACACTGATTAATAAACTGTTGAATACTAATTTTGAAAGAATATTTATTTGAGGGAATGAGGGAGAGTGGGGGGGGGAGAGTCAGAGACAGCTTCCATTGTCTGGTTCATGCCCAGAGCTGGGAGCCTGAAATTCAATCCATTATTTGGTGGAAATTGCAGTCATTTTATGAACATACAATGAATTCTGATGTTTCTTTCTTTCCTTTTTTTTTTTTTTTTGCATCACCATAAACTTTTTCTTTTTCTTATTCTTTCATTCTTTTTTTTTTTTTTTTGACAGGCAGATTTTAGACAGTGAGAGAGCGAGAAAGAGAAAAAGGTCTTCCTTTTCCATTAGTTCACCCCCCCACCCCCAATGGCCACTAAGGCTTGTGCACTGCGCCAATCTGAAGCCAGGAGCCAGGTGCTTCTTCCTCCTGGTCTCCCATGCTGGTGCAGGGCCCAAGCACTTGGGCCATCCTCCACTGCCTTCCCAGGCCACAGTAGAGAGCTGGACTGAAAGAAGAGCAACCGGGACAGAATCCGGCGCCCCAACCGGGACTAGAACCTGGGGTGCCAGCACCACAGGCGGAGGATTAGCCAAATGAGCTGCAGCGCCGGCCTGGACTTTTTAATTGTTGGGAAAAGTTGGAAGAGAGTACAATAGATATTTGCTTTAAGTTCTCATTTTTTTTTCAGATTTTTGTTTATTTATTTGAGAGGTAGAGTTACAGTTAAAGAGAAGGAGAGATGCAGAGAAAAGTCTTCTGTCCATTGGTTCACTCCCCAAATGCCCATAATGGCCTGAGCTAGACCGATCTGAAGCCCACAACCAGGATCTCCCTCTGTGTCCTCCATGTGGGTGCAAGAGCCCAAGTACTGGGCCATTTTCCACTGATTTTCCAGGCTATCAGCAGAGAGCTAGATTGGAATTGGATTATCTGGGGCATGAACTGGAGCCACTATGAAATGCTGGCACCACAGGCAGAGGCTTAGCCTACTATATAGCAGTGCTGGCCCCTCATTTGTTTTCTTAAAGTGTTAATAACCTTGTGATTTTCAATATGCTTTGTTTACTTCTTGAAAAACTCAGATTTATACAACTAATTTATAATGGTAAATTTTAAGAAGTAATATTTCTCTTTTATAAAAAAATTATTTATTTATTTGAAAGGCAGAGTTATAGAGGGGCAGAGGCAGAGGCAGAGGCAGAAAGAGAGACAGAGACAGAGAGAGAGAGAGCGGTGCTTCATCTGGAGGTTCACTCCCTAGTTGGCCAGAACAGCAGGAGCTGCACCAATCTAAAGCCAGGAGCCGGGTCTTCCACAGGGTACAGGAGCCCCAGGACTTGGGCCATCTTCCACTGCTTTCCCAGGCGTAGCAGAGAGCCAGACTGGAATTGGAGCAGTCGGGTCTTGACCCTGCACCAAATGCAGTGCTGGCTCTACAGCTGGCAGTTTTACCAGCTATGCCATAGTTGCTGCCACCCAAGATGTGACATTTCTTGAAATGTGGAAAATATTTTTAAAACACTTTAACATTTTAGATTTTGTAAAGAACATATTCATTTGTGAGCTCAAGATTTGCATACCAGTTAAGCTTTTAAAGTGAATTTTTGTAGATTTATGCAAATTTCATAATCTTTCAATTTGGGACAATATTTATAGATTCACTTGGATGATCTAGTTACTAACTTTTCAATTGTTTCTCTTGAAGAAGATATTCATTGATTTATGTGTTTAAAGAATTAGAGATGTACAATTATGAACAAAACAACAATTACTGAGTAGTTTAGTTGCAGGCCTTCTTGTCATTTAAATACAAAAATAACCTATTCATAAGGATTTGTACATAGTCTGCACTTTCTCACTTGATCTCAACTGCCAACATTTATTTTCTTATTACTTGGGATATTGAACATACATCCTAATCTCTTATATTACTCCATAAAGCAATTTCCACAACAGTGAAATTACATATTTTACAAGTAAAAACAATTTCTTTAAAAATGTATTTCCCTACAGCATGTTCTGTATTTTAGCCTGTGTCTGAACACTCTTAACATATATATTTCAGTATATTCATAAAAACTATGGGTAACTACAAGTCAGAAAGACACATTTACAATTGAAATTCAGCAGAAGTTTTACCTGGTTTTCATTAAAATAGTTTAACTTTATTGGTCTGAGTTGTCATTTCTATGCAACTATTCTACATAAGATGACAGCATTTATTACGTTGAAGAATAACTTTTAAATAGCTGACACAATTCTTGGGTGATAAATCACCAACAGAAAAATAGGTATTCCTTTTATAAACTTAAGACATTTACAAAACTTTACACTACATGTAGTGTAATGATGTTTGGCATCCTTAAAAAAGTGTTTCCACTTCAGCAATGTGGCCAGGGAGCTCTGTTCAGTGCTCCAGGGTGAAGGGAGTGTCCAAGGGGACACCCAGGTTGTGGGTGGTAAATCTGGTAAATCTCTTCTTTTTTTTTTTTTTTTATCAGGGGGGAGGTTTTTCTGCTCTGTTGGCATGGACTCAGCTCACCTCCTCGCCTCAAAGGAGACCAGTACCTGGGCGCTAGTCCCAGTGGGTATAATAGTCATCCACACTGCCACAAGGACCTCATAAAAGATCTGTGCAGTCCTCAGTGTGAGCACAGATTCCCCGACAATGTACCTCACCCGTGAACCAAGGAGCCCTGAACACGTGGAGCTTCTACAGCCTCAATGCTTTCACAGTCATACAGCTTCAGTGTTTTCACAGGCTCAGCACACAAGCCTCCCAGAGTCACAAGCACCCAGCCCCCTGTCAGTTCTCCCCACCAGACTCAGGATTTTCCACTTGGTTGGTTGCTGGAACAGCTGTTACATTTGTCCAAAATGGCACCCACTCTCTAGGGGCTTGTTACAGGATGCTATTGTAGGGTGATCAGAAAGAGAGAAACATGCCCCTGCCCTCCTTATAATCCTCTAGTTCTGCAGGTACATTATCTGCTACAGAGCTCCAAGCCAGATTTCCTGGAGGTTCATCCTGCGGTTTTATTGCCAGTGGCTTGGGCTGCTGCAGTCTGGTCTCACCTCACTCTTCAAAGCTGGTGCCAGAGGCTGCTGGGGTCCTGAATTGTGCGAGTCCATGCCCTCCATATAGGTCCACTATGTCCCTCCAATTTGCATGGAGTTTCCTCTGCCACTTACACCCCAGCTCTTCCCTAATACTGCACTCTTTCCACTTTTTTAAAGCTATCTTCTCCTAGACCAGAGAAGTCAGCTCCCTCCCTACTCTGCCCTCTTAATCCCTTCTCTAACTGAAATATTATACCATATCTTCAGTCAAGTCAGTGATGGTTTTCTTAAATTCCACATCAGTTTCCACACATATGCAAGTTTTTAAATTTTTTTATTCCTAATATATCTTAGAATACTCATTTAGAATTATTGATCATCAAAATGATATTTTTTATAGCTTTTTTTGTTTTAAATATACAATTAAACATGATCATAAAAATTATGGGAAGATATTTTCTCTTAATAAACTTTCAAATTTCTCTATATAATATGAAATACAATGTTCAAATAATAATCCTGTGTATTCTTGCTTAGAGAAAATAAATAATCCTTTCATTTTTTTCTTTGCTTCTAGAAATAATTTCTTCATAATCATCTACAGTGTTTGTTTAAGATTTGATAATCTCAGCATCAGTACATATTCTACTTTTTCTTAGTAACCGAAAAATAAACAAGTATTTGGAAATTACAAATTTACCTAGATGGAATCATAAAACCACAACTTTATATTCTAAAATTTGTGAATTTTTTAAATTCTTAAGATTATATATTCTGAAATATTATTTTAGAGGACAACATACAGTTTTTCAATGTAATGAGCCTATTCAAGAGGTATATATCTTAGGCAAAAAAACCTACAAAAATTTGGGTTTATGAAAATGAGTTTAGTAATAAGAATTTCATAAAGGAATATTAAATCTTGTGTGTTAATGCTGAGATGAATTCTGGTGTGTTATCGCAAAGGCATACAGCAAATGAAGAAACACATTTTTCCAAGATATATTCAATATAAATAGGAACAGCAAGAGTCTGTGGAATCTAGCAGTGATCCTCTTCTTTCCTACCCTATACAAGCTTATCCAGATGGAAGTCCAACCTTGGGAAAGTATATACAGTGAAACAAGGCTTTCTCTGTCTCAAACTCCTTATTTAAGACCACTCCTTCTCCTCAGGAGAGATAGGCTGCCAGAAATTCTTAGCTCTCAAATTTCATGTTGCAGAGTTGCTATATCTAGCAAGAGCAACTGAGAGATCTGAACTTTATTCTTCATCCAATAATGTCAACACTACTTGGACAAGCTGAAAAGAATCAGACTGCATTCATTGAATCATAGGGAAACTGAGAAGAACAGAGGTTATGTTTCCCAACAATTTTTCATTTTCTGAGGCTAAGGTATAATTCCATCAGGAGAGGTTTGCACATTTTTCGGTTTCTTTTTTTTTTTTTTTTTGTACAGGCAGAGAGGACAGTGAGAGAGAAAGAGATAAAAAGGTCTTCCTTTTTGCCATTGGTTCACCCTCCAATGGCCGCCGCAGCCGGTGCACTGTGGTCAGTGCACCGCGCTGATCCGATGGCAGGAGCCAGGTGCTTTTCCTGGTCTCCCATGGGGTGCAAAGCCCAAGGACTTGGGCCATCCTCCACTGTACTCCCTGGCCACAGCAGAGAGCTGGCCCGGAAGAGGGGCAACTGGGACAGAATCCGGCGCCCTGACCGGGACTAGCTCTGAGATGTTTCCCAGTGAAAGAATCAGTCTGTAAGAATAGTGGTAGGGGCTGACATCAAAGACTATTAGTTGCACAAAATAGATCAAATATAATTTTGTTAGGCTATAGAGAAGTTTTTGCCTAGGACACTGTGGAATTAAAAAAGAACTATCAGTTGGCAAATAATGGAGCCTATTCCTAGGTTTTTATTCTTAAATAAGCTGACATAGAGATCCAATGAAGATGCAATCAAAGACCAATCTGTAGAGCAAATATTTAGGCTGGCAGTAGAGATACCCACATTCCCTATCAGAATGCCTGCACTGAATTTCCAGTTCTAGATCCTCACTCCAGCTTCCTATCATTGCAAACACTGGAAGGCACTGGTGATGGCTCAAGTAATTGGGTTCCTGCCACCCATGTGAGAGACCTGGATTTAATGGAACTAAGATGGTAGATTAGCTGTCAAAAATTCACAAAAGCTATTATAAAGAAGTTCAAAAGCCAAAGGAAGCCATGATGAAGAAATTAAGTTATAAGATATCAACAAATATAAAAGTCAACTCAAAAGTCAAGTGTTAGAAAAACAAATAATATTTTTAAGTTGAAAAAATAGAAGAACCAAAATTTTGGAAATTTTGAAATAGGAGTTCTATGGAATTGAACTACAAACAGAAAAAAGGGGGATTTTGAACATAGATAAGGAGCTGGTATTGTGATATAATGGATTAAGCCTATGCCTGCAAGACTGGCATCTCATCCCAAAGTGCCAATTTGAGTCTTGCCTGGCTACTGTGTTTCCTATCCAACTTCCTGCTAATATGCCTTTGAAAGCAGCTGAGGACCCAAGTACCTGGGTCTCTGTCACCCATTTGAGAGACCCACATTGAGTTGGGGCTACTGGCTTTATAGTGTGTACAATTCTGGCCATTGTAGCTATTTGGGAAATGGAAGAGTGGATGGAATCTCTCTCTCTCTCATATATATATATATATATATATATATATATATATATATATATAGTGTATATTGAAATATATATATATTTCAAGTAAATAAATGCATCTCTCTCTTTTTTTTTTTTTTTGACAGGCAGAGCAGAGAGTGAGAGAGAGAGACAGAGAGAAAGGTCTTCCTTTTCCGTTGGTTCAGCCCCCATTGGCCGCTGCAGCCAGTGCGCTGCAGCCGGCGCACCGCTGCAGCCAGGAGCCAGGAGCCAGGTGCCTCTCTGGTCTCTCATGCGGGTGCAGGGCCTAATGACCTGGGCCATCTTCCACTGCACTCCAGGGCCACAGCAGAGAGCTGGACTGGAAGAGGAGCAACTGGAAGAGGACTAGAACCCGGTGTGCCCGCGCCGCAGGCAGAGGATTAGCCTATTGATCAGTGGTGCCGAATTAAACAGTATGTATATATATATATATATATATATATATATATATATATATATATTAGTATATGGGTGGGCTTATAACACATGGAAAATAATATATTTGATAATAACAGCATAAAGGTTAGAATGGCAGAAAGCTGAAGGAAAATAAGGAAATTAAACCAGGTGATACTCTGAATCCATAAGAGAAAATGAAGAAAACTAGAAATGATCAATAAAAATATATAAAATATAAAAAATCTATAGACATACATAGACATTTTTCTCTTAAATTCTTTAAGACATAAGTTTATATAAAGGAGTACACATCAAATGTATTTTTGACTTTGGGGCACACATAGGTGTAATATGAATAACAATCATAGCATAAAAATGGAGAAAATAGAATAAAGTTATTTAGAAAATCATGCATTTTTTGTATCTTACTGTAACTAAGTTGTAAATCTAAAGTTGATTCTGATAAAGTAAAATGAATATAGCAAACTCTAGGATTGCTAATAAATAGTAACTCAAAAATAAAATATTAAATACATTCAAAAGTTATTATAAAATATTCAATCAATCAAGTCAAAGCATTAACAGAAGAATAGAGAGAATAGAAAAAACTCAAGGAATATACAGAAAGAAACAAGTAAAATGGAAGACATAAATCCAACTATATCAACAAGTACATTAAATGTGCATGATTTAAACAATCCAACAAGAAGGCAGAGATTATCAGATAGGATCAACAAAACAAGGTCCACTATATACTCTACACCACAATCAGACTTCTTATTTAAAGATTTTTTTTAAAATTAGCTTAAAAGTTAAAAGATTATTTACATAGTATATATTAAATCGATCTTCTGTGTATAAAGATAATAGCAAATGATTAAAAAAAACTTGGTGTTAAATTGGAAATTGCATAGATAATTAATCAATTCTTTAAAAAAAATCAAGTAGGATCTCTGTCTTTAATGTGCTGTACATTGTGAATTAATACTATAACTAGTACTCCAACAGTATTTACAGTTTGTGTCTCTATGTGAGGGCAAACTGCTGAAATCTTTACGTAATATGTACAAAACTGATCTTCTGTGTATAAAGAGAATTGAAAATGAATCTTGATGTGAACAGAAGGGGAGAGGGAGCGGTAGAGGGGAGGGTAGTGGGAGGGAGGGAAGTTATGTGGGGGGGAGCCATTGTAATCCATAAGCTGTACTTCGGAAATTTATATTTTTTTAAATAAAAGCTTTATAAAAAAAAGTTAAAAGATTAAAAAAGATCTATCATGCATGAGGAAATTGGTATGACTATATTAATATCTGAGAAAATATTTACTTAAGCAAAACTATGTTACAAGAGAGAAATTGAAAAAATTATAAACTAAAAGAAATAAAAAAGAAGTAATAATTATAAAAATATATTCTCTTAACAATTGGGCTCTCAAATATGTAACACAAAACCTGACAGAATTGAAAGAAGAAATGAAAAATTCAGTGATTATAGTTGTAGATTCCAATAGCTGACTTTCAACAACAAACACATGAGCAGATGACAACAGAACAACCCTAAAAAGCAACTACAGATAGTCCCCTTATGATAGTTCAATGTATAAATTTTGAACATTGTGATAGTGTTAAAGCAATGTGCATTCAGTAGAAACCATATTGCTCACTTTCAAATTGAATCATCTCCTAGAATAGCAGACTCTTCTGTGATGTTGAGCAGTGACAGTGATCACAGTTCAATCAACTACATGACCGATCGATTGTACAAATAACGAATCTTCTACAGGGTACAGTTTGCTAAGCTATGGTGTTTGGTAGGTTAGGTGTATTTTTACATGTATTTTCTAGTTATAGCATTTTCAACTTAAAATGGCTTAATTAAGACAGCATCATCATAAGTAGGGCAGCACTGTAGATCCAACAGACATTTTGCAGCACACATGTATATTTAAAAATGTTTTTCACAAAATATGAGACATCATGACATTATATCTTTAAATGTTTTGCTGCTTCAAAGGTATATTGGTGACTTTCCAGTGAGGTAATTTTGGTTTTTACTAATCTGTGGAGTTGATTACACTAATATATTATCACAATTCATTAAATCTTTCATCTATCTCTGACAATAATTTCTCATTTCCATTTTGTAAGTTTTATTTCGAATGCATTCTGTGCAATTTCTAGAAATTCAATTTGGTTTATTTGCATCATTTTTGTTTCCTTGCTGAAATTACCTCTGCTCTTTATTATGAATATATTTTATTTACAACTTTATAATTACTACTCTAAAATTATTGTCTGAAAATTAAAATGAAACCTCATCTCATGACACTTCCTATAATCTTATTTTTCTGTATATTTTTCCTTCACAGAGGAAAAAACTCGATTGTGTATAGTATGGAAACCTTTTGAGTTCGCCGACTTCGATCTTATTCTGACAGGGTCATAGTCAACGTGGAGGTTCTCTCCTCCCTTCAGAGAAAGGTACCTCCTTCTTTGATGGCCTGTTCTTTCCACTGGCATCTCACTCACAGAGATCTTTCATTTAGGACTTCTTTTTTTCTTTTCCAAAGTGTCATGGCTTTCTATACCTAAAATACTCTCATGGGCTTTTGAGCCAGATCCGAATGCCTTAAGGGCTGATTCTGAGGCCAGAGTGCTATTTAGGACATCTGACATTCTATGAGTCTGCTGTGTATCCCGCTTCCCATGATGGATCGTTGTCTCCATTTTTGACTCTATCAGTTAGTATTAGCAGACACTAGTCTTGGTTGTGTGATCCCTTTGACTCTTAGACCTATCAGTGTGATCAATTGTGAACTGAAATTGATCACTTGGACTAGTGAAATGGCATTGGTACATGCCACTTTGATGAGATTGTATCAGAATCCCCTGGCACGATTCTAATTCCATCATTAAGGGCAAGTCCGACTGAGCATGTCCCAAATTGTGCATCTCCTCCCTCTCTTATTCCCACTGTTATATTTAACAGGGATCACTTTTCAGCTAAAATGTAAACACCTAAGAACAATTGTGTGTTAATTACAGAGTTCAATCAATAGTACTAGAACAAAACAAAGAAAAAATACTAAAATGGATAAAGTATTACATTGTTCATCAACAGTCAGTACAAGAGCTGATCAAGACACTGTTTCTCGTAGTGTCCATTTCACTTCAACAGGTTTCCCCTTTGGTGCTCAGTTAGTTGTCACCGATCAGGGAGAACTTATGATATTTGTCCCTTTGGGACTGGCTTAATTCACTCAGCATAATGTTTTCCAGATTCTTCCATCTTGTTGCAAATGACCGGATTTCATTGTTTTTGACTGCTTTATAGTATTCTATAGAGTACATTAGAGTTCTTTATATATTATCTATATAATTGTTGCATACTACAGCTGCTAACTCTGTAAATCAGTCCCTTTAGCCACATATAAAATGAAACAACACTCTGCATGCACATACAAAATAATTTATCCACCTTTGTATACTTTACATCATTAATGCAATAATGTGTTCGCTGCTGGGATGTGATTTTGGTTAAGTCTATTTATTTATTTGAAAGGCAGACTGAGAGGGAGAGAGGTAGAGGTAGAGGTAGAGGTAGAGGTAGAGGTAGAGGTAGAGGTAGAGGTAGATGAGGAGAGGGAGAGAGAGAGGGAGAAGAAGAGAGAGAGAAAGAGAGAGAGAGAGGGAAAGAGAGGGGGGAGGGATAGAGAGAATATGAATATATTCCATGTGCTGATTCACTACCCAAATGCCTGCAGTAGCCAGCGTCTCCGACAGGGTGAATCCAGGAGCAGGAACTCTATCCAGATCTCCTATGTGGGTGTCAAGAACTAAGTACTTAAGACATTACCTGCTGCTTCCTAGGGTGTGCCTTAGCAGAAAGTTAAATCAGATGTGGAGGCAGGACGGAATCTCAGACACTCTCATCTGCGATATGAATGTTTCAAGTGGTAGCTTAACCCACTCTACCATAACACCTGCTCAGGAAGGTGATTGTATATTTCTCATTACCTTGGCAAATGACTGTATATGCTTGTGACATCTTTTTTTTTAAAATCAGTTTTGAAGTATGCATTAATGTTGAACTCTTCTGATAGAAAGTTTGTTTCCTGATGGAAATTATTCTGCGTTTTAGTCTATCAAAATGAGATATTGCCGTACTCTGATAGAAAATTACTTTGGGATTTTGATGACATCCTTCTAATTTTGATGACTTTGATAAGATTTTGTAATACACAGTGCAATGTGGACAGGAGTGAATGTATCAGAAAAACAGAGCAGGCGTTGTGTTGCAGCAGGTTAAGCTGCTGCCTGAAACACCAGCAACCCATACCAGAGTGTTAGCTGAAGACCCAGATGCTCCTGGGAAAGCAGCAGATGATGTCTCAGGTACTTGTGCCCCTGACACCTACATGGGAGACCGTGAGGGAGTTCAGGCCTCTTGGCTTTGGTTTAGCCCAGTCCTGGCTGTCGCAGCCATCCAGGGAATGAAGCAGCGGGTGGAAGATGTCTCTCTCCCTCTTTCTCTACCTCTCTCTCTGTAATTCTATATTTCAGAAAAAACAAATGGATATTTAAAAACAGAGAATGTACCAGAAGAGCAATGCATTTTAATTTATATTTATTCATACTTTTATTCTTAATATTCTAAATTGTGCTTTTGTTTATTTTATAAGGAAGTTACCTTTATAAACTAATTGTATTATATACTGCTAGTTCAAAATGTATTCATTGTTTATATTTATGGCATTCAGAGGAAAATATTTATATATTGTTCTCATCAAAGGGTTAAAATTAAATTATTCAGTTTTTAACTACTTATATGATTTCTACTTGTGAAATAAATATCAATAAATGGTCAGAACACTGCAAATTTATTATTAAAATAAAGTATATCATAATGACGTTAATAGCAATAAAGATTAAATATTAAATATAATGGAGAGATGACATGAAGGTTTGTATACTATTCTTAATAGCAGTCATTGTGAAATGCAGTTCTTTGAGCAAATGCTCAAAGCTTCAACATGTGTTTTGAAGAACATGAGCAATACTTGAGTCATAATGCAAATTTATTCCAAATATGTGCTATATCTCTACACAAAATTAAATTACCACCTTTTTCTCTGACATCACCAACCAGCCACATTGCAAATAATTTTACCATGTTTTGAGCATCACCCATGGATAAATACTGATATTTAATAGTAGCAGCAAAACTAGTGTAAGAACAATTGCTCCATAATCATTATGCTTTAGTTTATAATGCTTCTTTAAATCATAGAGCTCTCAAGACTCCCTTAGGTGGGACTAGTGTGACGTTGATTCTTGACTTCCTTATTTTCTCTATAAGTGTTTTACATTGGCTTGAAATTACTCTAAAATTCATAGGAATAAAACCTAAAACCATTGAGTTATTTTTAAAATATGGTTATATTAATCAGAGAAAGCATTACAGTTATATAAATTTGATTTTATTTTGTATGACCTATGATAAGCATTGCTTAAATCTAAGAAGCACTGTAGCCACTGAGTAATGAACGGTAGAAGTTGGTTATCATTTATATTTATTACTGGAGTAAAATGTCCGTATGGATATATTTGATGATGCCCAGAGGAAAAAATTATTGATTCATTACTTAAAATTTTCATTAGCTATTTATAATAGGAAGCATTCTTGATGATTTTTTATATAACCACAGAATGGAAGACTTTCTTGTTCTTCATGGAAAAGAATTTAAATTTGAAAATGACTTTGTGAAATTCCAGACATAGTCAGGGCTTCTTAAATTAAAATTAACAGAAAAATATGAAATGAAGAAAAAAACAATAAACAAAAATACGGCAATGTCATATCTAGAAACAAGTCACTGAGAATGAGATATCAATATTACTTGTGTATGAGTTAGCAAAAAAAGAGAAATATATATATACATATATATATATAAACACAAATACACCTGAAAGATTAGAGCATCATTATCAGAGGTATACCAAATAACTCTTTCAGTTACTATTTCTATCACTTCATATAAATAAAACACTACTGGACAAGTACAGAGGAAAAGAATTGCAATAATTAAATGATTAAATTGTAAAATATGTATTAAGTTTAAGGGATTCAGATTATTCAATCAGAAAATAAGTTGCCTGATAATAATGATGGGATATCCTTACATCTTAGGAGAGATGTTGAAACTCTGGTAACTTGTATCTGTTCACAGTCAGTGTTGTTTTTAAGCCTGAATTCACTTTGAGTGAAAAGAGCAGGAGCAACAATGATAAGAATAGAGAAAGTCAGGAACAATGAAAACTAGTTCCTCAAAAACTGCACTGTTTCCTGCTGTGGTATCTCCTGCCCCCTACGTTGCACATTGCTCTATGTGTTCAATAAATTTAGTGGTTTTCTTGTCCAACAAAAGCCCTAGGAAGACACTAGCACTCATGTCTTTCTTTGTCAGTGACCACCTCTCCTCCCATAGCCAGCAGTCATAAGGTTCTGTACTCTTTGTAGGCCCTCCTTGAAGATTTTGGGCATACACATGACCAACACTGACCACACACTCCTCTCTTTATCAGAGCCTTGGGATTCTGATCACTAACAGCAAACTCTGAGACAGAAATGGCATTTTCTCATCCAGATAATCAACTCCCTACTTTGAGAATAGACTCTCAGTCTTTGGGTAAGTCCTCAGAACCAGAGAACATAGAAAACTGAGCGAGTGTTCTCTCAATTCCCCCAAGGATGGGAATTGTATTATGCAAAGTGCCTAGGAGATTTCCATTATGTATGATGGACAGCTCAAAACATTAAGACTCCTTCTCTGTGAATTTCTGGATTTCTGGTGAATAAATGATAGGACTAGGTCAGAGTTGCAACTCCTTTAAGATAAAGCATCATATTCATCCAAATATCGACCCTGAGAGTTGAGAGTTGGGTACGGAGTGGAGGAAACACTGGAATGAACCACTGCCCCTTACTTATTCTGTCCTTCATTTTGTGGAACAGGGAGAGGGAAAGGGGAATTAGGTAGAGCCCCTATTTATTGGTTCACTCCTGAAATGTCTAGAATGTCCTGTACTGGGCTTGACAGTATTGGGGAGCTGAGAACTCAGTACAGGTCTTCCATGCAGGTGGCTGGAAATCTGATCTCTTGAGTCTGCACTGCTACCTCCTAAGGTCTGCATTAGCAGGAAACCAGTCAGGAGACACCAGCTGGGTATCAAATTCAGGCACTCTGATATGGGCAGCAGACATCTTAACTACTTGGCCAAATGATTGCTTCTTTTCATTCAAGAGTCTTTGATTGACACTCTTCCTTTTATAAATTTTCAATTTTTTTTGGTTAACAAAATTGTATCCATTTGGGCTGGCACCGTGGCTCACTTGGTTAATCCTCTGCCTGCAGTGCCGACATCCCATGTGGGAGCCGGGTTCTAGTCCCAGTTGCTCCTCTTCCAGTTCAGCTCTCTGCTGTGGCCCAGGAGTGCAGTGGAGGATGGCCCAGGAGCTTGGGCCCCTGTACCCGCATGGGAGACCAGGAAGAAGCATCTGGCTCCTGGCTTTGTATTGGTGCAGCACCAGCCATAGTGGCCATTTTGGGGATGAACCAACAGAATGAAGACCTTTCTCTCTGTCTCTCTCACTGTCTATAACTCTACCTGTCAAATAAATTTTTAAAACATTGCATCCATTTAATAGGTATACTGTAACATGAATAATGTATACTGATTATTTCCTCTCCTTGTCTCTGGACCTGAGTCCAAAGCATAACACATTTTGATAAAGGAGATATAGGATGATTAGAAATTGCTGAAAAAACATTGGCTTTTAATCAACTTCCTATTTCTGAAACAATAATCATGAAAAGTTATTCAAACACAATCCAGAAGCAATCTGTAGCTTTGATTAAATTTTATTCTGAAATTTACTTTTATTTATATATTTTAAGATTTATTTTTATTTATTTGAAAGGCAGAGTTACTGGGGTGGGAGGGGAGAGAGATCTTGCATCTTCTGATTCACTCCCCAAATGGCCACAACAGCCGAGGTTGTGCCAGAAGGAAGCTAGGGGCCAGGAGCTTCTTCTGGGTCTCACATGTGTGTTCAGAGATCCAGGGACTCGGGCCATCTTCCACTGCCCTCCCAGGCACTTTAGCAGGGAGCTGGATTGGAAGCGGAGCAACTGGGTCTCAAACCAGCGTCCAAATGAAATGCTGACGTGTCAGGCAGATGCTCAATCTGCTATGCCACAACACTGGCTGTGATTATGAAACTTTAGATAAGAATGTGCATGAATGATTGTGGTGAGTCCTCAACCAAATACCATCCTGATTTTAAAACAGATCGTCTTTTGAAAATATTTCAAAGAAGTAAAGGTTAAGTTCGCATGTATTCTGTCACTAATAAACTCTGTGACCTTGATGAATTTCCAATTCTCTTGGACTTTTATTTTCCTTATCAGTAAAACAAGAATAATGACCTGCTTGTTTCAAAGCATTAGAATCATAAAGTAGATTTTTTTAACAAAAGAGTAATATAAGTTAAAAAATTTTCTTAAACAGACTTATTCTCAACTTCTTTGAACTTCTGAGATTGAAAGTCTCCTCTTAAGCATGCTTGAACATCCAGTATCATTTTATTTGGGGAAACTACTGGTAATTAGTTAAGATTAGGAATTCATTGTCACAGCTTGTACTTTCTAAGCTCTCACCCATATGAACTGCACTCATTTCCTTTGCACAGCTTGACCTTTTCTAATTAATGCACAGGATTGCCTAACTGCAACTAGCATGGACATGCTGTGTCTATCAGGAACTAAAAAAGTTCTAGCTCTATAAACTTCCCACTTAGGCAGGAAAAATAGATGTTCAAAATTTCAGTTAGTTGGATAGTACCCAAAACATTCTTAGTTCAGCATTTCCTGTTTTTCAGAAGTGTGTATTGTCTAGTTTGTTCTTAATATTCTCATTTTCCCTAAATCTATATAAAAGCAATAACTCTACTATTATTCCTTGAAATTAATGAGTGAATTTGTTATCTGCTAAGATATGAGAGTGATGCATTTAAAACAAGCTAAGGTGGGGCTGGCACTGTGGCACAGTAGGTTAAACTCTGGCATCCTATATAGATGCCGGTTCATGTCCCAGCTGCTTGTCTTCTGATCAGTTCTCTGCTGTGGCCTGGAAAAACAGCGGAAGATGGCCCAAGTGCTTAGACCCCTGCACCCACTTCGGAAACCCAGAGGAACCTACTGGCTCCTGACTTTGGATCTGCCCAGTCTGGCTGAGGGTATCTGGGGTGTGAACCAGAGGATGGTAGGTCTCTCTCTCTCTGTCTCTCCCTCTCTCTGTAAATCTGCAACACAAATAAATAAATATAAAAATTTTAAAATTAAAAATAAAAAACTAAGCTGCAGTAATATATATTATACGAATGATCCATCAGAAAAGGATAATTTAAAGCAACATTTAAGTAATATATTTTATATGTTTTCTTTCTTAATTTCTTTATATTAAAATATCTTAAGTGTAGATATGGTCATTTTTTTAGTTCTTCACAGTCCACCAAAGCATAACATTTAATTTTAAAAAATGATTAGGGATTCAAAGGAAGACAAAACAGGTGATACGAAAATTACTACACAAGTACAGGCATCTTTAGGATCACTCAATGAGCTACCTCTCTGGTTTATAAAATATGGGTTAGACTCTATGTTCTCACTAAAGACATCTGGCATCTCACTGATATTCAGGTTAAAGGTAATCAAGACCTTTCTCCATTTATGGCACACAGTAGGTGCCTAATAAGTGTGCTTGAAAGAGAAAAAAAGATATTCAAAAATATCAATTGATCATAAAACAAGGAACAGTTCAGCAAGGTTGTAAGTACCCTTTTGATTCCCTCTTATTACCAACAAAAATTATACTGGATGCCCCAAGAAAATGTACCAACTTTAACCTGTGACTTCTATTATTCCCTGGCACATATATATACAAACTCACCATTTAAGAAATAATTCAATAAATGAATCTCTCTTAAGAGGGAAAAATATCAGGTGGTAATATTAAGTTGCTGAGAGCTGACTCTTTTCTTGCCCTTTCCTTAGAAAATTATCTACAGCTAGGTGAAAGATGCCCTGAGAGGCAGGGAGGTAATTGCCTGCTATTTTAGATGAACTCAGCAAATTTCAAAATAAGAATATTAGTACCGTGTATCTTGTAAGAAGAGGAAACTGAAATTCGTTTCCAATATCTCTTTCTTTTTAAGTGGAGGGAAATGATAAAAGGTCTTCAAATAGAGAATTTTTTTTAAAATGTATAATTTTACATTTGAATATTCACATATTAAAGTCTTGGGAAAATATTCATATTGTATTTCTGAGTAAAAGCAAGGAGTTAGTGAAATGCTATGGAGAAAAATATTAAAAGTCCTGAAGTTATACCGCATACATTCAATGCACATGTCCTGGTGCCACACATATATGCATGTAAAATTAGTCAGTTTTAAAGGTTCAGTTAAATTGTATTTCATGTAAACTTAATGGAATTCCCACAAGCATGGCTTCTGTTCCTTGGCACCAACACATCTGAAAGCTTTTGGACGTCCCCTGAGGATGGCCCACCTGAGCGGGGCATTCAGCATGTCCTCAACAGCAGCTACAAATCATGGTTCACACCTTCTGTGCTGATGACCACCTCAGAGAGGCTGCCCGAAGGACCCTCTGAGAAGTCACTGCTAATGATGTCCCTTGTGATATCCTGGGTCTAGGACAAAGATATTTGAGCTGTGTGTGTATGTGTGTGTGTGCACACTTGAACACCAGTCCAAGAAAATTTGTGAAGTTCAAAATGTCATTCAGTCTTGAACATAATCTGATAAGTATTAACGGTATTAAAACATAATACAAATGTCTATATTCAGATTACGGATAACTTCTGTACCTGTTCTCAACCAAAAAATGCATTTTTCTTTGGATTTACACAGCAAAAGGTCTTTTTTGGTGATATTTTTCTGAAAGTAATAAAAAGGATTTTCCCAAATCAGTTGAATGAATAGTGGGAGAAATGTCTGGAAGAAAGTTCAATAGATCCAAAGTTAGATAGATTATCCTTGAATTATGAAAACAAAAAAAAATGTTATTTATTTTAAATGTTATACATTTAAAGAAAACAATGCTATTAAATGTGAATGCATATTTATATATTTAAGAAAAGCCTATGAGAGTATTTCAGGCATGGAAAGCCAAGACACTCTGGCAAAAAAAATGACCTAAATGAAAGATCTCTGCGAGTGAGATCCCAGTGGAAAGAACAGGCCATCAAAGAAGGAGGTATCTTTCTCTGAAGGGAGGAGAGAACTTCCACTTTGACTATGACCTTGTCTAAATATGAGCAGAGTCGATGAACTCAAAAGGCTTCCATAGCCTTGGCAACTCATAACAAGAGCCTACTGACCCCATAAACAAGAGTGTCAATTTGTTAACTCAACAAGAGTCACTGTGCACTTACTCCTCATGTAGGATCTCTGTCCTTAATGTGCTGTACATTGTGACTTAATGCCATAACTAGTACTCAAACAGTATCTTTCACTTTGTGTTTCTGTGAGCGTGCAAACTGTTGAAATCTTTACTTAATATATACTAAATTGATTTTCTGTATATAAAGAGAATTGAAAATGAATCTTATGTGAATGGAAGGGGAGAGGGAACGGGAGAGGGGAGGGTTGTGCGTGGGAGCGAAGTTATGGGGGGGGGAGAGCCATTATAATCCATAAGTTACACTTTGGAAATTTATATTCATTAAACAAATGTTAAAAAAAAAGAATTGAGGAAACAAGTGGGAGTATTTTGAATGTTTGTGTTTATTCTGTCTCATACTTCCACTTAACATTCAAAGCCGAAGTGTAAGGGCATGCTCTGAAGCTTGAGTTTAAGTCTCAATTTTTACTGTGCAGCCACTGATGTTGGCATTCTTTGGACTCCTGTTATCTCATAAGAAAAAGTTCAAAGGTGTTTTTCATAGACAGCTGACTTACTATACACAAAATTTTAAACAATGATGGAGATTATGAAGATGATGTTTACTGATTGTGAGAATAGGTCAGGGTATGAATTTAAAGTGAACTTATTTCCATCCTGGGTGCCTTTTGATGATTGTCTTTATGCATTTAATTCTCTTCCATGATTTGTAACATACCCTGGATAATCTTTGGATCTAAATGTGTTATTTTTGCTCTGTCTTTAGAGAACAGTAAAATTAAATGCATAATTTTTGAAATGCCATTAGAATTCCATTTCTTCTTTATGCATTCTTCTCGGATGCAGTTGTTATAACTGGTGTCATTTCAGAGATTTTAAGTTACAACCCAGCTGTTACTCTTCCTTGTTTGCAAGGGACATGTGCTTCTGTGATGCATGTACAATGGCAGCCACTGCAGCTGCAGCTTCTGAACCTTGTAGTCTTCCATCTTTCCTCAACTATCAGTACAGATCTCTCTGTGTTGACTTTCAAATAAACATTTTCTTGGTAAACTTTAACTTTCCCTGTGTTTTTTTCCTTCTTTTCATTAGTCTGTGTTACCTGATATTTCTTCAAATCTTTAACTCGTTCAGGCAGCCAGCTCCCTTGGGTTCCCTTCCTACAGTGATCTGCAGCTGGCTGAGCTGTGGATGGCAAATTAAACACCCTAAGGAGTCTCTGCTGGTCCAGCAGAGCAGCTAGAGCTTTGCCTGTGTTTCTCCCATTGGGTTCTCTCTTCTCAAATTAATTAAATGAGTTTGGTGATACACAGAGGACTCTCATTGCTAAGCTGTTCAGTTGGGAAACTAGCTTGCGGTCAAGAATCAAGACAGGTGAAACAGGAGTGATCTTTTTTGTTTGTTTAATAGCTTCTCAGGAGACATGCTTAGTAAAAACTGTGATGATGTGTAGCAGTAAGAAGATTTGGTAAAGGTTTTGGAAGGAAAAAACACATTTTTGTAGAACTGCATTTGCAACAGTCAAATGCCTTATGTAGCCCCTGGATGGGGATCAATTCAGTGTGGTTTCTACAAATCTGTGCAAAAAGGTAGTTTCTCAAGGAGAACTATATTTAAACTAGTCTATTCCTAAAGGGTTATGGCAGTGCTTTTGAAAATCTTTTTCCATCTACTTTTCTTACTCATCTTGGTTGTTTATTCTCAGTGAAATACAAAATATTTGAGGAGCAGTGATAGTGAACAAGTAATGCTTTGGTAACAATGATAGATACTAAAGGTCAGTGTTTTCATCACTGCTCTTGTACCCAATCATACCAGAAGTTTTATACCCTTTATATTTTATATTAAACATCAGCCTTGCATTTGAAAGTAAAAAGAATACAACATTTTGTATTTTATAATTCTATGGAATTCAAGACAGAGTATGGCATACATCATTGCTTAGATGACTTGTATGTTCATATAATTTCATAGAACTGCTTTCAATATGAGCTATTGGTTTATGCAGTTTTTCAATGCCAGCAAATATACCTTTGAAAAATACTGTTGGTTGAAAATGACTTTGTAATATTTGATCTAAGTTACTACAAAGTATTTCTTGTGCAAATGCAGCTTTATTAGGTTTACATTCTTCCTCTGTCCCTCCACTCTGATTAGATCCATTCTTCCAGCTTGTCTAAGATACTCTGTGCATGTAGGACTGGTTGTGTGGGTTGAATTATTCTGAATATTAATGTGTCCAGAAGGAAGGGGAATTATAGAAGAAAATACATTCTTGATGAAAAAAAGCATTAGTTCCTTGGATCCAGTTCTTATTATTTCTTACATATTATTTTCATGGTTTATTTTTCAGATAATCAAGGGCCAGAATGTTACAGTCAGGGAAAATAGAATGCACAAACAATTAGCAGAATACCGGGATTCTCTAATACAAATAATGTATAGCAAAATTTCAGCAATTGTATGTTGTACAAATAAGAAATCAATTGGGGAAGATACATAAGCCTCAAAGGGGTAAAATCATTCCCTGGTTGGGGGTTTAAAGTAGATATGTGGCAGAAGAAGAGCAGAAATAGGACAATACCACTGATTTCATAGATTCTTGGACCAAACCATCCAAATAATATTGAGGCACACATCAGTTATATACAATGAAATAAAAAAAAAAAACCTCTCTTTTTTAATGATGTATCTGGGGCCGGTGCTGTGGCATGGTGGGTAAAGCCACTGCCTACATTGCTGGATTTCTGTATGGGAGCCGGTTTGAGTCCTGGCTACTCCACTTCCAATCCTGCTTGCAGATATGGCCTGGGAAAGCAGTAGAAGGTGGTCCAAGTACTTGGGCACCTGCACTCACATGGGAGACCCAGAAGAAGCTACTGGCCCCTGGCTTCGGTTTGGCCAAGCTCCAACTGTTGTGGTCAATTCGTGAGTGAACCAGCAGATGGAAGACCTCTCTCTCTCTCTCTCTCTGCCTCTCCTCTTTCTGTGTAACTCTGATTTTCAAATAAATTGATACATCCCTAAAATTAATTAATTAATTTATTTATTATTGAAATTTATTTATTTACTACTGAAATTTATTTATTTAAAATAAATAGATACATCTTTTTTTAAAGTCATAGACAGGGAGAGACACATAGGGAGAGATCATCTAAACTTTGGTCCATTACCAAAATGGATGCAAAAGCCAGGGCTGTGCCAGGCCAAAGCCAGCAGCAAAGAGCTTCATCTGGGTTTCCCATGTGGGTGGCAAGGGTTCAAACCATTGGACCATTTCCTCTACTTTTCAATGGACATTAGCAAGAAGCTGGATCAGAAATGAAGCAGCTGAATCACAAACAGGTACCCATATGGAATGCCAGCATCACAGTTATCAGCTTAACCTGTTATGCCAAAAGACTAGCCCTCAAACTTCTCTGCAGGAAAGCAGACAACAAGTATGTATCTCTTATGGCCTCATAGTCATTAATTTATACCTAACATGGAGAAAATGTCTATCAAAAGGATATTTTAATAAATTACAGTGCATGGAAGATTATAAAGCTATAAAGATTTTGTCTGCATTATTACTATATTTGGAGACTTATATAGCCATAGATAGCAATTTTTATCCACCTCTGCCAATGCAAGTAAAAGTTTATTATATTTTTGTCTCCTATGGCAAAAAGAAACAAGTTGAGATAGTAGTACTATTTGTATATAATGTAATTATGTTTTTACATTTTTGCAAAAAATTTAAAATTGTGACCACGAAAGGAGAGATAAAAAGAAAGATGTTGGAAAACAATTTAAGCTCTGAAAGTATATTTTCTTGGTGGGAAAGTAAGAGAACATGGACAAATTACTTTGAAAGTGTACGTAGATTCATGTTCAATTCCAGATTAATCATGTTTACTTTAAAATTTAATAAAGATTAAGTGAAAATATGAAAAAATAAGCCTCTCCCTTATTTTGTTATTTGCTTTTAGCTCTACTCATGATTTCTGCAATAAAGAATCTTTCTATTTCTCTATACTAAATCTGTCGAACATGACCCTGTTTCTGGGTTATATGTTTTAATGTCTTCAAATTATTTCATGTATTAACATTTTACAATTGAATTTGTTTGACATAAATTGAGGTACATTCCTAATATTTGAATCAAAGCAATTGTATCAATTCTGTATTCTCTGCACTGAAGTGACATTATTACAAATGTCTTTCCATAACAATCAAACACACAAACTTAAACCATACATCTACTGATCATAGTGTTTCAAATATATGCCTTAGATTTTAAAGTCCTGATGAAGATTTAAACAACTATTGAAACAAAATGCATAGTATAACATGATTATTTTAAGAGTATCTAAAGAATTGTTTATGTAATTCTAACATTATTTTAAAATCATTTATGTTAAATAAAAAGTGTGGGTGTATGTGCATTTGATTATATTAAAGGAGATTTAAAAACTATTGCAAATATTTAATTTGATTTTTCTGACAAAGAGTATACTCTCAATGCTTATGATTTGTCAGACAGAGAATTATTAATGAATCTTAAAGTGTTATAGTATTGTATCTAAAATAATCTTTTATATTTTCTTCAAAGGCTTTTAACATAGTTTACTATATGTCAGAATCAATAATAATGCACTATAGTCATTTGTTATATTTGGGTTAATATAATTATGTATTCTGTAAAACAATAGCTACCCACTGCCTTCCTCTAACTCCTGTCGCCTGATGAAAAGCTTAACTGGTGTTTTGAAAAAAGATACACACACACACACACACACACACACACACACATTGGGGCCGGCGCCATAGCTCACTTGGTTAATCCTCGGCCTGTGGCGCCAGCATCCCATATGGGCGGTGGGTTCTAGTCCTGGTTGCTCCTCTTCCAGTCCAGCTCTCTGCTGTGGCCCAGGAAGGCAGTGGAGGATCGCCCAGGTGCTTGGGCCCCTGCACCAGCATGGGAGACCAGGAGGAAGCACCTGGTTCCTGACTTCAGATCGGCACAGCACCGGCCGTAGCAGCCATTTGGGAGTGAACAAACAGAAGGAAGACCTTCTCTCTGTCTCTCTCTCTCACTGTCTGTAACTCTACCAGTCAAATACAAAAAAAAAAAAAAAAAAGATAAGCTTGTGTTGTACAAAACTGAAACCCATGCATGTGAGTGGTCTTGCTCGTGGAAAATGAGAACGCTGGGCATGGATTTCAAACTTTAAAAAAAAATAATATACACATACACACAGGCTAACACTGAGTTTTAGTTATAAAACTATGTATAATAGTCTTCCCTTTTTTGAAAGTATAATCAATTTTGCTAGTTCCCATTGAGATGAATTAGTTCTTCATAAGCTCTGATAGGAATATCACTTGGTAGATTAATGTAACTTCAGCCCATTGCACATAATGGTGGTCAAATTAATTCACTAGAACTTTGACCACAGTGTGGATAGTAAACCAAGAGAAAATTAATTAACTGGGAGCTATGCATCATACTACACATAGAAGTGAATCACAAGAATGTAAATTATGCAAATTATTTCTGTCTTTTCAAAATAGTAGTAAGTATACTATGAAGATTAACCATTATAAATTACATAATTATCAAAGTGTTTCATTATATACCAATATGATTATAAAATACCAAATGGTTATAACAAATTGTGCAATCATGTATCTTACAACTGAAGACAGTACACTCTGATGATAACAAAAAGCAGTTTGATTACCATAAGGAAGAAAAATGTTAGAATCCTGTTCTGTAAAATAACACAGGTACAATAGGTTAGTATCATAGATATACTTACTTTGATTTAATGTATCAAAATATCAGTAGTGAACACATTATGAGAATGAATCAAAAATCCATCCATAAAATATTTTTTAAAGATTTATTTTATTTATTTGAAAGACAAAGTTACAGAGAGAGAGGTCTCTTCCATCTACTGGTTCACTCCCCAAATAATCGCCACAGCAAGAGTTGCACCAATCCGAAGCCAGGAGCCAGGAGCTTCTTCCAGGTCTCCCATGAGGGTGCAGGGGCCCAAGGACTGGGGCCATCCTCCACTGCTTTCCCAGGCCATTAGCAAAGAGCTGGAGCAGAAGAGAAGCATCCAGGACTAGAACTGCACCCACATGGAATGCCCACTTTTCAGGCCAGGGCTTTAACCCTCTGCACCACAGTGCCGGCCCCCATCCATACAATATTTTAAATTATCTCCAGAATGCATTTCCATTTTTGCCTTTGATTCAGAAAGAAATGACAATTTCTGCTATTTCCGATTCTTTAAATTATCAACATTTGAATAAATTGAATGGTAGAAAGACTATGAACAACACAACTCCTCTAAAAATCAAAGTTCTGTCAGACAGTCACAGTGTTATGCCATTAAAATTTAAAAGAATTAAAAAGAATTTTGGTTTATGCCATTAAAATGAGAAACATTTTGGTCTTCACATTGCCTATTGCTTATTCAGTTTCAAACTATAGTTTGAACATGCATTGTATTTATGTAGCACTTGTGTTTCATCACCTTATTCAGTTATTCATCCACCCATTCATTCATTTCATCACTTTTCAGTGGAATGCTTTTTGGAAATATTAATAAAAGTCACACATTTATGTACAAATTTGTGTGTTGACTAAATAGACGTATAAGATAAAAAATAAAGCACCAAGTGAATTAAGAAATTGTATTTTCTCTCTTTTTTTGTTTTTACAGGCAGAGTTAGACAGAGAAAAAAGAGACAGAAAGAAAGGTCTTCCTTTTCCATTGGTTCACACCTCAAATGGCTGCTATGGCAGCCAATCCAAAGCCAGGAGCCAGGTGCTTCTCCTGGTCTCCCATGGGGTGCAGGGCCCAAGCACTTGGGCCATCCTCCACTGCACTCCCGGGCCACAGCAGAGAGCTGACCTGGAAGAGGGGCAACCGGGACAGAATCCGGCGCCCCGACCGGGACTAGAACCCGGTGTGCCGGCGCCGCTAGGCAGAGGATTTGCCTATTGAGCCGCGGCGCCGGTCCTCTCATTCTAAATTCTTTTCCAACACTTAATAATAAATGTGTCATTTCATTGCAGTAACTTTTTTAAAGATTTTCTTATTTACTTATTTGTTTGTTTGTAAGGCAAAGTTACAGAGAGGCAGAGGCAGAGAGAGAGAGGTCTTCCATTTGCTAATTCACTTCTTAGATGGCTGCAAAGGCCAGAGCTGTGCCTATCTGAAACCAGGAGCCAGGAGCTTATTCCAGATCTCCCACCCTGGTGCAGGGGCTCAAGGACTTGGGCCATCTTCTGCTTTCCCAGCCTGTAGCAAAGAGCTGGGTCAGAAATGGAGCCGCCGGGGCTCAAATTGGCACCCACATGGGATGCTGGCACTGCAGGGAGTGGCTTTACCTGCTTTGCCACAGCGCTAGCTCCTTCAGAAATATTTGGAGAGAAGTTTCCTAGTCAATCAACAACAGCTAGAGAGCATACAAAGAAAAGACTGCCCACGCCATGGCTCAACAGGCTAATCCTCCGCCTTGAGGCGCTGGCACATCGGGTTCTAGTCCCGGTTGGGGCACCGGATTCTGTCCCGGTTGCCCCTCTTCCAGGCCAGCCCTCTGCTGTGGCCCAGGAGTGCAGTGGAGGATGGCCCAGGTGCTTGGGCCCTGCACCCCATGGGAGACCAGGAGAAGCACCTGGCACCTGGCTCCTGCCATCGGATGAGCGCGATGCGCCGGCCGCAGCACGCTGGCCGCGGCGGCCATTGGAGGGTGAACCAGCGGCAAAAGGAAGACCTTTCTCTCTGTCTCTCTCTCTCTCACTGTCCACTCTGCCTGTCAAAAATAAAAAAATTAAAAAAAAATTTAAAAAAGACTGATGAGATTTTCACATAGGTTCAAGAGTGGACCCAGCTTTAGGTTCTCATGTATGGACAAGCACTAGTAGGTCTGAAATCCTCATAGCAACATAGGTGGGAATGCGTAAATAGTCTTAACAGCATTCTCAGATCTGAGACACGAGAGTTAAGGTTTAAAGTTTGTCCTTGACTATCAAAAATGTGGACTCAGCTATTCATTACAGTGATATTTTTTCTTGTTTCAACTCTGCTCTCTTTTGTGGTTGTAGTCACATGTAGGTTACTGTGCTGATTTAGTGTGTGTAGAACCGGGAAACAGATCTCCTCTCAAACACTCAAACATCTGAGGATTATGGTCTGGAACTGGAACCCTGCCACATCATGGTATATTAACTAAAATAAATGATAAGGGCAGCTTAGATTCAAAACCTGTAGGAGACTGCTTTTCTAATAGAAAATTTTGCAAAATTGAATTGCAAGGAGCATGATCTCAGGAAATGGGATAATTGGAGCCATTTTGGAAAACAATTGACTACAGATCTGATTCAAGGAATAACTTAACCATTAATGTATTACATTATGGTATAAAAATTTCAATATATAAATATATATATATATATATATATAAAATTCAACTGAAATATTAAAGTTTACATCTTGCATTCTGTCCTCTAATCCACAGGATATGAATTGGACTCACCAACGTTTTGAGTGACCATCACTTTAGAGTGGAAGTTGATTTTCAATTACTGATTCCTTCCTTGGAAGCTACTGCATAATAACACACAGTGAATAGTGGCTAAAGTCCTGTTAAATCAACCTAATACAAAAATTAGCAAGATCCAAGGAAAGGACTGCAAAGCATGGCTAACGGACCATGAGATTTATGTAACCCTTAATTAAACTAAGAGGTAGAAGCACGGAGAGGAAGATTTGCAGAAGCAGTATATCAACGGATGGCATTTTCTTATGTATTTCATCGACTCGGAGAATTAGAAAATGAACCAGTGGGTGTAGGGATTCCTCACCTTGCTAATGCATGTCTGAATTGTATGAATATATGCTAAAAGTAGAAATTTAATTGGCCACATCTAAACTCACTTAACACTTACATTTTAATAAGTAATTCTATTGTAATAGTAGAAGTTAAACCTAAGTCAGGTGAAACCTTCATATTCTATCCATTGGAAAATTAAATGTCATGACATCACTTTACCAGAAAATTACTAACATGATACATATCATCAAGATGCTTATAAAAAGCCATTCAAGCATAAAGTAATGAATTACTTTAGGAAAAAATAGGAAAATGAAATTTGAAATGAGAGAGTTTTTAATATGATAGTGATTTAAATCAATTTAATAAACAGTAATAAACTTAATGGCAAACTACTAGCAGAAGTCTAATAAAAACTCCAAAAAGAAGATATTGCCTACTTCAGTTACTTAATAATGGCTTGGAAGAACAATGAATAAGATGGATGAGTGTTTACCAGTTGCTCTAATTATTAAATAAAATGAACGTTTGGAAACAATACAAAAATATCATTATAACATACACACTATTATAATATCTTGGTGCATTACTCTGTTATAACACAAAATTACAGAGGCCAATAGTTTTCATTTGTATCACTAATAGCAAGATGGGAGTTATACATGTTTACAACAAGTGGGAAACTAAAATGGAGTGCATATTTCATATATTAAAGTAACCCAAAAATAAGACATTTTAGTAGTTAATTCTCTTATGAGTGTGCAATACTGATCAAAGTGTAATAGTACTCTATGGTTGAATATATGCCTACATGATACTATAAATATTTCTTTTTTTTTTTTTTTGACAGGCAGAGTGGACAGTGAGAGAGAGAGACAGAGAGAAAGGTCTTCCTTTGCCGTTGGTTCACCCTCCAATGGCTGCCGCGGTCAGCGCTCTGCGGCCGGTGCACCGCGCTCATCCGATGGCAGGAGCCAGGTGCCAGGTGCTTTTTCCCTGGTCTCCCATGGGGTGCAGGGCCCAAGCACTTGGGCCATCCTCCACTACACTCCCGGGCCACAGCAGAGGGCTGGCCTGGAAGAGGGGCAACCGGGACAGGATCCGGTGCCCCGACTGGGACTAGAACCCGGTGTGCCGGCGCCTCAAGGCGGAGGATTAGCCTGTTGAGCCAAGGCACCGGCCGATACTATAAATATTTCTAAATCGAATTTCCATTTAAATCTATGCCACTATTAACCTAATATATTTATCAATTACATAAAGTTATTCCAAACAAACAAAAAGAGACAGTAGAAACCAAATATATTTGAAAAAATGCAGAAAAATTGTGCTTCCATGTTTACATAGACTATTGTAAAACAATGTTGCACTAGAATAAAAAATAGTTTATTAGATTAATTAAACAGAAAGTATAGTAACAGGGCATTTAAAAAATTCAGTGTGTGTTGGGGCTGGCATTATGACATAGCAAATTAAGCAACAGGCTACAGCATCCACACCCCATATGGGCGCTGGTTCAAGTCCCAGCTGCTCCACTTCAGATCCAGCTCCCTGCTGATGCTCCTGGGAGAGCAGGAGAGGATGACCCAGGTCCTTGGGACCCTGCACCTACATGGAAGACATGGAAGATGCTTCTGGCTTTGGCCTAACTCAGCCCCAGTCATTGTGGCCATTTGTTTCTCTTCTCTCTCTGTAACTCTGCCTTTCAAATAAATAAATAAATATTTTAAAAGTGTGCAAGATAATATATGCATATGTATCATACAATACATATAAACCTAGATGTGGTGATTTTTAAAAATTGATGGCAATCATGCATTTCATGTAGATGATAATGCCTTGCGATAAGGTTAAGGAAATTAGTAAAACATTGTACATCATTTCTTGTGCATACTGAGCCTTCACATAAGTTTAATCTTATTATTGATATATTGTATTTCAATTTTTTTTTCTGATAAGTGAAATGGACATTTAACACTTACTTCAGCTAAACACATTTTTTTTCAAATAAGAACACTTGTATCTGAAAAGTAATAATAATTGAAATATTCATAGTATAAGTTCATTAATTATTTGAAAAAATAAGAAGGTATTTGAAAAGTAAGAAGGTATCCATTGATTTTTCACCTGAGTCAGAAAGTATTTCATGCTTGCAGGATTTCTTGGCTTGAGAATGTGACATAGTTATCTCTTCCTTTGCTTATGCAAGAACCACAGACTGCATATTATGTAAGGAAAAAGAGCCTACAAAGTGAACAATTTCCTAGAAAATAAAATAAATTCAACTATTCTGAGAATGGAAAGCATTTCATATACTGTGGCAGAATTCTTTCAGAGAGACAAAATCTAAATATTTTCACAGTAACACCAAGATATTTATTTTTATTTTTATTATTATTCTCTCATAAATATAGAGTGGAACTTCCTGAAAAGTAAGGGATATGATGGTGTAATTGCTTATGCAATTTTATGGAATTTCTGCATTTTATGGAATTGTGGTATAATTTGTTGTGTATTCTGAAGTTAGAAATTCTGAGGTAGTAGGTGAATAGGGAAGCAGATAGAAACACAATTTCCAGAGATTAATTAAATTTACTTTCAGAGTTCTTACTAGCCATTTTTAATTGTTAACTACCATTATGTCTGTAATTTATTATTGCTAAATAAATGATTATTTTTATGTAGAGATTTATTTTATTTATTTGAAAGACAGAGTTACATAAAGAGGTAGAGCCAGAGAGAGAGAGAGAGAGAGAGTGTGTCTTCCATCCGCCGACTCACTCCCCAAATGACCGCAATGGCCAGAGCTGAGCTGATCTGAAGCCAGGAACCAGGAGCTTCTTCCGGGTCTCCCATGTGGGCGCGGGGGCCCAAGGACTTGGGACACCTTCTATTGCTTTTCCAGGCCAAAGCAGAGAGCAGAATTGGAATTGGAGAAGCCAGAACTTGAACCAGAGCCCATATGGGATGTCAGCACTGCAGGCTGGGGATTTAACCCTCTGCACCACAGCACCAGCCCCAGATCATTATTTTATTTATTTTTTTATACTTTTTTTTTTGACAGGCAGAGTGGACAGTGAGAGAGAGAGACAGAGAGAAAGGTCTTCCTTTGCTGTTGGTTCACCCTCCAATGGCCGCTGATCCTATGGCAGGAGCCAGGTGCTTCTCCTGGTCTCCTATGGGGTGCAGGGCCCAAGCACTTGGGCCATCCTCCACTGCACTCCCGGGCCACAGCAGAGAGCTGACCTGGAAGAGGGGCAACCGGGACAGAATCTGGTGCCCCGACTGGGACTAGAACCCAGTGTGCCAGTGCCGATAGGCAGGGGATTAGCCTACTGAGCCATGGCGCCGGCCTATTTTATATATTTTTTTAAATTTATTTTATTTATTTGAAAGACAGTTACAGAGAGAGGAAGAGACAGAGAAAGAGGTCTTCCATCCACGGTTCATTTCCCAGATGGCCGCAATGGCCAGAGCTGCACTGATCCGAAGCCAGGAGCCAAGAGCCAGGAGCCAGGAGCCAGGAGCCAGGAGCTTCTTCTGGGTTTCCTACTCAGGTGTAGGGGCCCAAGGACTTGGACCATCTTCTACTATCCCAGGCCTTAGCAGAGAGCTGGATCCGAAGAGGAGCAGCCAGGACTAGAACCGGTACCCATATGGGATTCTAGTGCTTCAGACCAGGGTTTTAACCCACTGTGCCTAAGCACCGGCCCTGCCAGATCATTATTTTTAAATTCCCAAGTTTTCCATGTGCCAGGACAAAAGCACAAAACATATACGGGTGAGCATCGTGGCATGGCAAGTTATGTCACCGCCTGCAACACCAGATCCAATTGGAGTGCCAGCTGCTCCACTTCCAATCCAGCTCCCTGCTAATGTGCCTGGGAAAGCAGCAGAGGATTTTCACAAGTGCTTGTACCCCTGCACTGAACTGGGAGACCTGGATGGAGCTCCTGGCTCCTGGCTTTGGCTTGGCTCAGCTCCAGCCATAGAGGCCATTTGCTGAGTGAACCGCCAGATGGAGGATCTCTCTCACTCTCTCCATCTCTCTGTAACTCTGTCTTTTTAAAAATAGCAACACAATACATATAATTTTCTTGTTTGTTATGTTTTTTAAAAATTAAAAATGTTTATGTGTCTAAACAATGATTTTAGAATTTTAATACATGTTCATATAGTTAATAATCATTTTGTTTAAAAAGAGAGATTAGATGACTTGTTTCTCAACCCACAATTTCACCCTGTGGTTACACACTGACAAAAGGTAAGATAAATATATCAGAGTTTTCTGTGTTAAACAGGCACAGCCTGGTGGGTGTTTGGACCAGTGGTTCCGACACAGCGTGGGACTCCTGCATTTCATATCAGAGTGCAGGGATTGAGTCCTGACTCTTCTCCCAACTTCAGTTTCCTGTTAATACTCATCCTAGGCCATATAAGGTGAACGTTCAGGCACTGGAATCCCTGCTGTGCACATGGGAGACCCAAGATGAGTTCCCAGCTTCTGGCTTCTGCCAGGCCAGCCCTGGCCATTGCAGGCATTTGAGGAAAGAACTAGTAGTCAGGAGATCTCTGCCTGCCTGCCTGCCTGTTTTTCTCTGCCTTTCAAATAAATGAAATAATAATAAATGAGTAATTTTTTAAAAATGTAGACAGGGAACTCTCTTTAAAAATCAAATATTGTTACATCTTAAAAAAGGCCACTGAAGTGTCTTACCACAGGTTAATTTTTATCTTGACCCTGAGGACACATTTTTTTAATTTTCTGTTAGAACTCAGTAATCTACATCAGGGACTTCTGCTGGTTGTCCTGGGAAAAACACATGTGAGGATCTTTGAGCTGTGAGCTGAGCTAGTAACTAATTCTGTTGTTAAATTGTTTTCAAGGAAGTCCGTTTTTACTGAAAGAATAACACAAAGACAAAAGATGGCAATTCAGATTTTAGTGTTTAGCACTTCCCAGAAAATAAAAAATTAAGCCACACTCTTCAAGGAACATAAATAATGCTCAACACTTATTATTAATGACAAAATGAATATTTTGAACAAAATTTCAAGATTTTCCTACATGAGCTTCTAGTTTCTCAATACTTAAAGAATATGTTTGTAGATTAATTTTGATTGATTTCTTGAGAGGTTAGCAGTGATATTTAACAATGTGATATAATGGGGCAGAAGTTTGGTATAGTGATTAAATGCTACTTGGGATAGCCACAGTCCATAATGCAGTGTCTGGGTTCAAGTCCTGTCTCTGTTCCTGATCCCAGTTTTCTGCTAATGTCCACCAGGGAGGGAGCAGGTGTTGGATAAGAACCTGGCATCCATGTCAGCCACAGAAAAGACCTGGAATGAGTTTTCGGCTCTTGGCTTCAGCCTGGCCCATTTCTGGTTTATGTGAGCATTTGTTGAATAAAACAGCTTATGGGAGACCAATCTGTTTAACTTTGTCTCTCTTTCTCTTTCTGTCTCCCTCTTTCTTTGTCTTTCCAACAAATAAAATATGTAAAAAAAGATATCAAGTTTTGGAAAATTATAACTTAGTGAAGCAGTATTTTCCAAAGAGAGCAATGACAAAATTTTAGTTGGGTAATACACAGATCAATTTAAAGAGCAAGATAGACATATTGATATCAATATGGTAAGTTTAATGGTGTGTGTTCATATTCTATTTCTCCAGTTTTAATTGTACAAAGACAAATATACAAAATAAACTCAAAAGATACTAAGTTGCTCACTCCTTTCCTGAATTTCTTTTTATCTTTCAAATAAAACAATATTTTGTAACATATTGAATGCAGAAACATGTGTAAGAATCAAACAGTCAGGGCCAGCATCGTGGAGCAGCCAGTAAAGCTGCTGCCTGTGAATTTAACATTGCATTAAGTTAACATTGCATATGGGCGCCAGTTCAAGTTCTGGCTGCTCCAGTTTGGATCGAGCTCCCTGCTAAAGTGCCTGGAAAGGCAGTGGAAGGTGGTCCAAGTGCTTGAGCCCCTGAATCTGCTTGGGAGACCCAGAAGAAGTTCCTGGCTCGTGGCTTCAAGCTGGTCCAGTCCTAGTCATAGGTGCCATTTGGGGAGTGAACCAGTAAATGGAATGAGCTCTCTCTCTCTCTCTCTCTCTCGCTCTCGCTCTCTCTCTCTGTCTTTCAAATAAATAAAATAAATCTTTAAAAAGAAGAATCAAGCTGTTGTCTATTAAGCCAAACTTAAAGCTATTTTCAAAACTGTAAAGCAATATCCTTCTGAATAATTTTTCTTCTTATTTTAGAAAGCATATTTTTAAATGGGTTATTTATGTTAGTATACAATGGATTTGTTTTGGTATTTAACAATTAACCTATAAAACAGTATTTTAAAAATCCTTTTTTAATTTCTAGTATATGCCAGATAATAATAGGTTACATTCGGCTGGCGCTGTGGCGCAACAGGTTAATGCCCTGCCCTGGAGCATTGGCATCCCATATGGGTGCTGGTTCAAGACCTGACCACTCCACTTCTGATCCAGCTCTCTGCTGTGGCCTGGGAAATCAATAGAAGACAGCCCAAGTCCTTGGGCCCCTGCACCCACGTGGGAGACCCGGAGGAGGTTCCTGGCTCCTGGCTTCGGATCTGCATAGCTCCAGCCGTTGTTGCCAACTGGGTAGTGAACTAGCAGATGGAAGACCTCTCTCTCTCTGCCTCTCCTCTCTGTGTAACTCTGACTTTGAAATAAATAAATAAATCTTTAAAAAAAAATAGGTTACCTACCATTAATTAAAAAAAAAATAGCCTCGGGATCTTTAATCCTTTTCAAGACTACTAAGAAAGAAGTGTTTGCTCAGTGGTGAAGATGTTATTAACATGCTTGCCTCAGACGTCAGTGTGCTGGCATTCAGTTCACACTTTGGCTCTGTATTCCAGCTTCTCACCAAAGCCGGCCCTCTAGCCCAGTGTAACTAGGTTACTGTCACCATACTTGGGAGACCTGAATTGCGTTCTCAGTTCTTGGCTCCAGGCCCTAGTCCAGTCCAGGCCACTGCAGGCATTACAGAACTGCTGGTTTAAAAGAATGTATTAACCTTAAGAATAGTATGTGTGAAACATTAAAGCAACAACGTTACTAATAACAACATCCATATCAGAGATATTTTGTGTGGTATCTCCATTAAGGATATAGAGAATGTCTTTTTGTTTGTTTGTTTTTTGTTTTTTTATAAAGCTTTTATTTAAAGAATATAAATTTCCAAAATACAGCTTATGGATTACAATGGCTTCCCCCCCATAACTTCCCTCCCACCTGCAACCCTCCCCTTTCCCGCTCCCTCTCCCCTTCCATTCACATCAAGATTCATTTTCAATTCTCTTTATATACAGAAGATCAGTTTAGTACATATTACATAAAGATTTCAACAGTTTGCCCTCACATGGCAACACAATGTGAAAAATACTGTTGGAGTACTAGTTATAGTATTAATTCACAATGTATAGCACATTAAGGACAGAGATCCTACATGATATATTTTTTAAAAAATTGATTAATTTTCTATGCAATTTCCAATTTATCACCAAGGTTCTTTTTCATTTACAATTATCTTTATATACAGAAGATCGATTCAGTATATACTAAGTAAAGAGAATGTCTTAGTTAAAAGACTGTACTATCACTACAGAAAAGATTATTAATGCACAAAGAATGCTTTCAGGATGAAACTTTAATAGGAAACATACATAAATAAGCATACACACCCAAATACACCTATTCACATACCACTGGAAATGCTCTTGCAACTGACAATAGTGAAAGTACTATTTAGATAATAGCTTACATAAGTACAGAGTCTATTCTTAAAATTATGTTAGTCATAATGTCACTTTAATATTTGACATTTGTCATACAACCTACTTTTAAAATAAGTAAAGGTAGAAAATAAAATAAAAATATTGATTCTGTTGCACTTTTCATCATTGATGTTTAAGATAAATTCATACTTAGACATTATTCCAAAAGTCTTATTTATTTTGATTATTTTGAATGCAGGCCTAGTCATCATCTACCAAATCTGGGCTTGAAACTAGAGCCGTGGGTTCTTAGGACAGTTGTGAGATGCTAACGTCTGAAGGAAAATCTCTTTCGTATTGACTGTAGTTTGGTCTACGAACTATTACTCCCATTCGGTCTTATGCCACTGATTGTTGCTCCCAATGCAATAGTGTGTAGGCCATATCTGCTGTAGAATGACTCATTCTTCCCCATTTCCTAGGCTTCCATAGCCTCGGCAACTCATGACCAGAGCCTAGGGAGATTACTGACGCCATAAACAAGAGTGTCAAATTGTTAAATCAACATCAGGAGTCACTGTGTACTTACGTCTCATGAGGGATCTGTCCTTAATGTGTTATCCAATGTGAAGTGATGCTATTACTAGTACTGAAACAGTATTTTTACACTTTGTGTTTCTGAGTGGGTGCAAACTGATGGAATCCTTACATAGTATATATTGAATCGATCTTCTTTATATAAAGATAATTGCAAATGATTAAAAAATCTTGGTGTTAAATTGGAAATTGCATAGACAATTAATCAATTTTTTTAAAAAAAAATCATGTAGGATCTCTGTCCTTAATGTGCTGTACATTGTGAATTAATACTATAACTAGTACTCCAACAGTATTATCATTTTGTGTCTCTATGCGAGGGCAAACCGTTGAAATCTTTACGTAATATGTACTAAATTGATCTTCTGTGTATAAAGAGAATTGAAAATGAATCTTGATGTGAACAGAAGGGGAGAGGGAGCGGGAAAGGGGAGGGTGGGGGGAGGGAGGGAAGTTGTGTGGGGGGGGAGCCATTGTGGTCCATGAGCTGTTCTTTGGAAATTTATATTCTTTAAATAAAAGCTTTATAAAAAAAAAAAAAAATTCCACCTCACTGTAGAGTTTTCTGTTGGCATACATTGATTCAGCTTTTGCTGATGACACTCAGATATTTTTGTTTTTTTATTTCACTGCTGCAGAAATGTTTTACTCAAAGAGCTAATTTTGATTTGTATTCCCTTAGTCTGATGACGACTGTGGCTGTTTAAGCTGACAATGTGAATACAAGACACTGAAGATATTGAAATCTTTCTTCTAATACCTACCTGCCCCTTTTGTTTCCATAGCCCAAACTTATGATTCTTCTGGAGTTTTCCCACATGATGAGACCGTTGCTAAACAGCTCTTTTGGTTGTTTTTTTCTAGTCACCCCAGTGAAGAAGAGAAGATCATAGTTTCTTCCAAAACTCCAAATCTACAAGTATTGTGCACATTGATACCAATGCTTGATGGAAATGCCTATGTTTTTTCACTATATCTCCTTGTCTCCCCTTAATTAATATCTGTGTAAATACAATAAAAGGTAATATATCATTTTTATCTGACTGAGTAAAAATGGCAGCATATTGAAATTTGTGGTTCATTTAAAATGCACAGGAAATTGTAAGCATGAAGATGAAGATTGAAATGTACAATAATGGATATTATGTGTTTTTTTTTTGACAGGCAGAGATAGACAGTGAGAGAGAGAGAGACAGAGAGAAAGGTCTTCCTTCCGTTGGTTCACCCCCCAAATGGCTGCTACAGCTGACGCACTGTGCTGATCTGAAGCCAGGAGCCAGGTGCTTCCTCCTGGTCTCCCAAGCGGGTACAGGGCCCAAGCACTGCCTTCCTGGCCCACAGCAGAGAGCTGGATTGGAAGAGGAGCAACTGGGACAGAATCCAGCGCCCCAACCAGGACTAGAACCCGGTGTGCCGGCGTCGCAGGTGGAAGCCTAGTGAGCCATGGCGCTGGCCGATATCATGTGTTTTAAGGAAAACATCAACAGTTTTCTT